>JAJTUV010000497.1:550000-1279786 GCA_021653895.1 Mastomys natalensis | reverse complement strand
CTTCTTGGGTGAGCATCTTTGATTTTTGTTGTGGTATCCCTTTAAAATGTAAAAACCATTCTGAGTTTGCAGGCTATACAACAGCAGTTTGTGGGCAAGATTTGGCCCATAGGCTATAGGTTACTGACCTCCACTGTAGATCCCTGGTCAGAGTGCAGCTCTGCTGTCCCGGGCATTTCCCAGAGTTCTGAGCCATTACAGCTGTTGGCATTTCGTCTAGGCTCTGCCCCACAGTTACCTGGCAACAGTCAGGTATGCCTGACTCACTCTCTTGCTCTTCTTGCTCTTGCTCTCTCCTCTTATTCCTGCTCCTTACCCCAGCCTCCTCTCTCTCCACGTGCTCATGGTCTCCCCAGTTCTTGGTCTCTCTCTCTCTCTTTCCCCCCTCTCCCCCCCCCCCGTCTCCCCTTTCTCTGTCTCATACCTCAGAGGGGTAGAGCCTCAGCATGGGCCCACAGAGGCAACCCCTTCCCCTATACCATACTGCGCCTCCATCAAACATATTCCTTCCTTTCTTTTTATAAAACACAACAACGGCCAGGCGGTGGTGGAGCACGCCTTTAATCCCAGCACTTGGGAGGCAGAGGCAGGCGGATTTCTGAGTTCGAGGCCAGCCTGGTCTACAGAGTGAGTTCCAGGACAGCCAGGGCTACACAGAGAAACCCTGTCTCGAAAGAACCAAAAAAAAAAAAAAAAAACAAAAAAAACCAAAACAACAAAAAACCCAACAACAACAACAGCTTCATTTCTCTTAAAAAAATAAAAATAAAAACAAAATCTTTTATTCATTTTTTGACAACTTCATGCATGTTTACATTGATCCCATCCACTCCACCTCCCCATAGTCACTCCTCTCAGACATACCCCGTATGTCTCCTTCCCACCTCCACATCCGCTCCTTTTAGTTTCTTTTTTCAGATATGATTTTCCTATGAGAATCAATAAAGTGAATCCTGTACAGCTATGCATCTGCTTCCGTATGAACTGGATCATGAGCAGAAGCGATTGTGTCTTCCCAAGTTTTCTCTGTAGAACGTTATCATTCTGAGTATGCCTCCTAAAAATCCATTAACAGCGGGCAAATAGCTGTGACTCAGGCCTCAGGCAGCCTTTGTGATTTCCATTCTATAACATAACCCTTGCAATAATAACTGACATTGAATTTTATTGGAAAACTTATCTCAATATAATATTTTTCTCAGGAAGAGGTTGTATTTTCATCTCTGAGATTCTTAGAGTTTGTGTGAGCAGAATTTCCCAGATAACAAATGTTGGTTCAATAGTATTGATGTGTTAGACCAGTGTTTTTCAACTTGTGGGTCCAGACCTCTTGGGGGAGGGGATTATCAAACAACCCTTTCACAAGGATCACCAAACCATCAGAAAACACGGATATTTACATTATGATTCATAAGAGTAGCAAAATTAACTGTTATGAAGTAGCAACAAAAATAATTTTTTGGTTGGGAGTCACCACAATATGAAGAGTTGTATTAAAGGGTCTCAGCATTAGGAAGGTTTAGAACCACTGTGTTAGACTATTTTAGTCAACTTTCCATCTGAAAATACTTAAGATGTTTTTTAAAGGTGTGAGGATTGACTGGGTGTGGTGGCTTGCATGTTTAATCTTAATTGTTAGGAAGCAGAGGCAGCCATCTATGAACTTGAGGCCAGCCTACAGTGAGCCTTAAGCTATATAGTGAGTCTTTATTGGAAAAAAGAAAAAGGTGAGAGGGTATCTGAAAGTTAACTCAGAAAATCTGGGAAACAGGGCTGCTTTTCCCCGGGAACAAATGGACCAGCCTGGTCAGGATTTCCTGCCTAATCAGTTAAAAGGACAGATGGAGTCTAGGACCTGTGTAGCCAGGGCTACACAGAGAAACCCTGTCTCGAAAAAGCAAAAAATAAAATAAAAAAAAGAACCAAGATGAAGTACTGATCCAACACTGAACACTGTGACCCAACGGTTACAGCTTAGAGGGAAAGGAGAAATGTAAGGTTGACATCCTCCAGCACCATTACTAGCTTTATGCCATTGTAGAGTCTGCAAGCACACAGATTAGAGAGAGAGAGAGAGAGAGAGAGAGAAGAGAGAGAGAAAAGAGACCCTCCTCAATGCAGAGGGTAACTCGGGGACTCTAAGACTGGCCTCTCTTTGAGGGTTGTTTTTGTTGTGGTGTTATTGCTTGTTTTTTTAAAATTTTTCGTCAAAAATTCATTTGAGGATTCTTTTCCCTCTCTTTAGGGTTTGTCAGTTTGAAGAAAGATGGGATGGCTGGTTGGCACACAACTCCTGTGAACAGGTCCCAATCTGGCCTTGAACTTGATGACAGGGACATGACAGGCAGGAGAAAAAAATACCCACCAGGGCCTTGGCTCTAAGCCTCCAGGCTTTTGACTCAGGTCAGGAGAGTGAGGAAAACGCCATCTTTGAAGGTCACCATCTTTCTCCATTACCTAGTCATGGGCCCTCTCTATCTGTGTGCCTATAAGGGAATCTATCTCCTAGTTCCTAGCCACCACACCTGGGGCTGTGCATATTTATTGGTTTACAAGAGGAGGAAAATCACAGAAGAGTGATTGCCAAGTAGCCAATGTAATCAAATACTGACGTATCCTTTTTTTTTTTTTTTTTTTTGTTTTTTGGAGACAGGGTTTCTCTGTGTAGCCCTGGCTATCCTGGAACTCACTCTGTAGATCAGACTGGCCTCAACTCAGAAATCCTCCTGCCTCTGCCTCCCAAGTGCTGGGATTAAAGGCGTGCGCCACCAACCGCCCGGCTTGCCTTTTGTTTACTAGAAGGTAAAGGTGACATGACAGCTCCCTTTAATGAAGAGAGTTCCAGATGTTGTGAAGGACTGTAAATAAAAGACTGCAGTGAAATTAGAAGTTTGTAAAAAAGACTAGAATCTGAACCTGGGACACAGGCATAATCTTTATCTAGGGATTAGAGCTAGGCACTGGAATTTCCAGAGGAGATGGGGAAAGAGAGCTCAGGAGGGAAGGAAGCTTCTTTGCTTTCTTTCTCCAGTTTGGTCTTAACGCAGATAAGGAACAATGTTATTTCTATTATGGATTGCAGATTACTGTTGTGCCCCAAACTCCCATATTAGGGCGTTATTCTAAGCTTTGACCATATCTATATAGCATCAAAAATGCAAAAACTAAATTTGTGTAAAGATACCATCTCTGTTACAGAACAAGCACATTTTTTTTGTTTGTTTGTTTTTTTTTGTTTTTTTTTCGAGACAGGGTTTCTCTGTGTAGCCCGGGCTGTCCTGGAACTCACTCTGTAGACCAGGCTGGCCTCGAACTCAGAAATACCGCCTGCCTCTGCCTCCCAAGTGCTGGGATTAAAGGCATGCGCCACCACCGCCCCTAGAACAAGCACATTTTAAAAAGTGTGTGTGTGTGTTATGTGAGATATCACCAACAACTTAGAAGTTTCAGATAACATTTTCAAATTTAAGATTGTGTGGATATGCACATCTGTGATCCTCAGCCTTGCTCCTGTTCAAAAAGGGATTCTGAGTTCCAGATCTGCTTGGGCTAAGCAAAGAAGACCCTGTCTCAAGAAGAAACAAATACAGCCACACTGCCATTTAATCTCCAATTAAAGTTTATTTTTTTAAAAGAGAGAATAGTCCTACTGTTGTTCTGTACTCAATAATCCATAGACAAATACAATACTTTTAGAGTCTCCTAATCTGCAAGGTAAATAAATTAGGCTACTTGCATGAACGCATGAAAAGAGTCAGCCTGTGGGTAAGCTCTTCAAATACCCAGGAATGACATTTTTTAGTATCTCCCAGATCTAAAACTGAAAGCAACATGGACGATGCCCTGAAAGGAATTCTCTATAAGATGCATGGAAGTCTCCCCCCAGCCCTCCCACTCTCTTACATTGTCATCAGTTGTAGCTGCATCCATAATGTGTATCTTACAGTCAGGATAGACCAAGAACCCAATGATGGACTGCATCTGTAGCATTCACAAGGTTCCAGGCACACACACACACAGAGAGAGAGAGAGAAGAAAGAGAGACAGAGAGAGAGAGAGAGGAGAGAGAAGAGAAGAATTTAGTTAGTTAAAGAAGAAAGGCTTCTCTTTTCAAAAGCCAAAGCTCCCCTGTGGGGAATTCAAAAGCTCTGACTCACAGTCTCTCATGCAGAACTTCCATGTAACTTTAAGTAAATCAGTTTGCCTGGGGCTGCCGCCATGACTACACTCTAACTTACCAGCAGGAAAATGTTGATATTTAGTAGCTGGGTGTGACTTCTGCTCAACCTTTTGTGCAGTCTTAACGGCATCCTCTTTTCCATTGTTAGCAAGCATATGTTTGTGTAGACCATACCATAGCAGATTGAGCAGCAGTGACTAGGATCAAGTATTCTTGGACTCAAGTCTGCCTGCTGTTTATCAGTGGTGTCATGGAAAGATCACTTCCTGGTGTCTTAGTTTCTCTAACTATAAAAGAAGATGACTGTGTTGACCATAGAAAAGGCAACTACCGTTTTCCTGCTATACAGTTCAGGATCTCACAAAGTTATGCAAGTAAACATTAGGAATGAAGAATAATGAATTCAGCCTTGCTGATCATATGGCGTCCTGGTGCTTGGTGATCATTAGGATCACTTTGGTGTATATTGAGATACACAAAGGACAAGGCACAGATGTCACAAGCAAATATAATGTGACACAGCCTCTGTAGCGGCAGCCTGGTAAGGTAAGTGAGAGGCCCCAAAGGAGTTCATCATTGCCCTAGACATGTCAGTGCTCAGTTGATGATTGCTGTCTTCAAACTCAGGACCAAAATGAGAAAGCCAAATATAGAACCACCCCAACACCATCCAATCACAAGGGAAGCCCTACTTCTGGTTAGCCTAGTGCCCCTCGCCTCTCATGCAGTTTCCAACTAGAGCATACTGAAACGATCCTTCTTTTATTATAAAGCCCCCTAACCCTCCTCTGCCTGCTTTTGAGTCTTAATTTATGCTTAACATAAATTAAGAAGTGGTGTCTGATTCCCTTGTATGACAACCCCAGGGGGAAATATTTATAGCCCCTGAGTATTCACATTTTGTGGTCTTTATTTCTGTGCTATCTGTCCTACTTTGCTTTCTGTTGCTGGGAGAAACACCATTATCAAAAGTAAGTCGGGGAGGAAAGGTTTATTCGTTTTTTTTTATAGCTTTACAGTCCATCTTAAAGAGCAGTCAGGACAGGCACTCAAGTAGCTGCCTGAGACAGGATCTAAAACAAAGCAGAGGCCATGGAGGAGTGCTGCTCTTTGACTTGCTCCTCATGGCTTCCTCAGCTTGCTTTCTTACACAACCAAGATCCACTTGCCTGGGAGTGGCGCCACACCACAACTGGCTGAGCCCTCTAATATCAATCATCAATCAAGAAAATGCTCCACAGCCTTGCCTACAGGCCAAGCTGATGGAGGCATTTTCTCTAGTGAAGTTTCCTCTTCCCAGATGACCTCTAGCTAGTGTCACATTGACAAAAAGCTGAACAGCACAGTATCTCTCCAGCTTTAAAACAAGCAAAAACAAACAAACAAACAAACAAACAAAATATACACTTTCAAATAGACATCTATATCTACATATATATCTACTCATTTTGTGAAATTTTTTTCCCTTTCTTTTTCCAGTGTTAGGGATGAAACCTAGGGTCTCACTTATTTTAGGCGAGTGCTCTACCACTGTTCTGTATCCCTGGCTCTACAATGTGGACTTTTATAAGCAAAGTAGTCCCTGTGTTCACATAAACATGCACATACCTACATCTGTGCTCTCATATCCTGTCTTCTTCCGATGTCAGCTCTGTGATACTCTCCCAGAGCACCACAGTCTAAGATAGAACTTTGAACCTGTAGTTCACTTTCTACTTCCGGCCCCTCCAGGACCTTCCTCCTTTAGTTCTTCTCTTTGCTGCAGTTGATTCTGAATGACCGAGGCTAGTTCCCTCCCTTAGAGCTGCTAAGAATAGGAACTTGAAGCCTGCTTCCCTCAGAGCAGGTTGGAGGAGGCCTGGGGATACCCAGGAGGCACTGGCTTCAGTTTAGTCTGTGTCTTGTGTGTCTTCAGCTAAACTTCCTCCTTACTGACTTGTGACAAACTGGGAATCTTACTCATGCTGAATTTTTTTCATCTTGAGTCAGGTTTTCGGTTGTATGTAAAGAATGTTTTCCAGTGAGAACACATGTCAACCTTAGAAACCGGTTTGTGAAGGAAGTGAGATAAAGTTAAATGCTTCATTTATCTTTGCTTTTCTAATTAAACAGTTTGGGTGAATTTTGCAGTCACCCAAATAAATAGTGTCCCTCCCTAGTATTTAACAAAACATTCAGAATTGAGACACCTGATGGTAGGTGTAAGATTTACTTGGTTTTGTTTGTATTATGGGTGTGTGTGTGTGTGTGTTTCCAGGAGTGGGGGTGGGGTTTACACTGGGATTGAACCCAGAAACTCTTGCATGCTAAGCATGTATATATTCTTTTTTGCTCAGTCTCATCCCCAGCTTTGTAAGAATTACCTTTAAAATCTGAACTTTGGGCCCAGCATGTGCTGTATACCTTTAATTCTAGCATTCAAGAGGCAGAGGCAGGTGTATCTTTTATGAGTTCCAGGACAGCCAGGACTACATAGAAAGACCCTGTCTCAAAGTCTTAAAAGAGCAAAATGATGTGACATTTGAGGCTGGAGGTGGTATGGGGCTCAGTAGAAGAGTGACTTAACACTATTCTGGCCCCTGGTTCATCTACAGCACCACAGGAAACAAATATTGCCATATCTGACTTAGCTGACAGTTTTCACAGACTACTGCAGCCTCTAGACCAGGATAAATGATTTACTGAAGTATTGTAGTATAGACTCTAGGGTAGTATAGTTAGTCCTACATTTGAACCTTACTCTGTTTCAGTGAACTGGGAGTTTCTTGAATTTGAGTCTAATTTATATCTGTAATGGGGAAGAGCTTGCTTACCCCATAGGGTTTGTGATGGAGGAAAAATATTCACCCTCAGAATCACTATTTTGGAATTGTTAATTAATAATTAATTAATTTTTATTAATGTTTTTATTGACATTGTTTAGATGGGAATTTGCATGCATGTTTGTGTGTGTGCATGTGTTTACACAATGTAGAGGCCAAAGGTCAATATCAGATATTCTTTTCACCTTATATTTTGAGGCAAGTTTTCTCATTAAACATTTGGCTTATCAATTTGGCTAGCTTGCTTGTTAATGAACTCCAAGGAATCAAGGAAACACTTGTTCAACATTGGAGTTACAAGCAGGTACCATTTTCTCTGAGTTCATGTTCTCCTGCTTGTATAGACTTTATTCACACTTTAATGACAGCCATCTCTCTAGCCCTGAGGTTATCATTTAAATGGAAAAAAGACAAGATAATAATTTAGGTATTTATTTTCCTGTGTAGGAACACAGAGAAAAAATATGACTCTCTGGAGAGCAAAAGATGGAGACTTACATGCCTAACTTCAGAGAAGAGGAAGAGAGAGAAAAGGATACTTTGGGAAAAACAAATAAGTAGCCATGGGAACAGAGGAAAGACAAGGTTTTGGGTAGTGTTTGTTTTTACAGGTGTCAGTGGTCTTTTCTGTGTCTGGCCAGTACAATTCTGTCCAACAAGATTTATGACGGGCTTACTTCTAGAAGTTTCTGCCTCTAGTCAGATAAGGGAGGGTCTGAAAAGAAGTTTTCCTGCATCTGTCGAATCTCAAGTGTTTGTAGTTCAATCTGTGCACCCATCTGGAGTCTCATGAGAAAATTCCTGGACTGCTGTGAGGGTAACTAAGGTCACCTAGCTGTGCTCTGAGCACAACACCCCATAAATACTTGCTTTTATTTCTGATAGTCAAACACTGAGCCTTCTTCATTGATACTGAAGTCAATGAGAAATTATGGTGAATGTTTTGTTCTACAGCGACCAACATGCTAGATCTCAGCCAGTCTGCCTCTTACTGGATCAACATCTCCTCTTCAGATGCTAAATCATCACCGTTTGCTCATGTTCCGTTATCGTCTCAGTGTCTCAGTCTGACTTCCCAAACTAACTTATTACAGGTTTAGGATCCACTGTAGTTGTCTTAAATAATAAGAGCAACTCGAGAAAATTAAAGTCTGCTAAGATTTCTTCTTACCTTTCCTAGTTTCTGTCTGGCTTCTTATGAGTGAGACGCTGGGATATCATTCATGGGCTGGCTGTTTTTCACCTACAGCCTCTTTGTTTGACTTCTTAGAGGAGAAACAGGATTCTATCTTTGCATTGGCACTCCCCTCGGCAAAAGTCATTTATAAATGTTTGCCATCCAGTGGAACACTGGGGTCAATGGGAAAAAAAATGCATCTTGTCACACACATCAGTTTTTGCTATCCGAGAGTGTCAGGTCTTTTTCATGTCTCTGTGGAGGAACAGAATGAGCAAAATCTTCATATGGTAAAGATGGGTCAGAAGATTTGTGTGATTGACTGCACATTTATGTCCTCATACAAGTTATAGGCTGACAATTTTTAGCATTAGTATTTCAAAATAGAGCCTTTGGGAGGTAAATTCTTCCTGAAGGGATCAGTCATCTATCTCACAAGAACAGACCAGAAAGCTAGCTAGCACTCATTTCACTATTTGAAAATTTAAGAAGTGTCTGCAACTCATAAGATAACCTTTACCATGTTGACACCCTAATCTTGGACTTGCAACATCCAGAGTTTTGAGAAATAATTTTGTATTTTTTAATAAGCTACCTAGTTTGGGGCACTTTGTGACAGAGGCGCAAACTGACTTATATAGCTGAGAAATGAAGTTGTATTGCTTATAGCAGGTATGGAATTCCTTGAAGCATATAAACTGCCTATGCAATCTTTTGAACAAATTTGACAGATAAATGTCTGATTTACTTTGTGGAGTTTGTTGTTGTTTGGTTGGTTGATTTTTTTTTTTTTCAGATAGACAGGGTTTCATTCTGTAGCTCAGGCCTGGCCTTTAACTCATCATGTACCCAATACAGGCCTTGAACTTGTGGCAATCTTCTTGTTTCTTCCTTCAAGGACTAAGATTAGATGTATGAGCCAACATACTCAGATTGATTTATATGTGTGGTGGCTTGAATAGGTTTGGTCCCCACAGACTCATACATTTGAATTCTTGGCCCAAAAGGAAGGGTACTATATAGATGGTGTGGCCATGTTGGAGGAAGTGTGACACATGGGGGTGGGCTTTGAGGTCTCCTATGCTCAAGCTCCACCCATTGTGAAAATCCAGTCTCCTCTTGGCTGCCTGAGGATCAAGATGTAGAACTTTCAGTTCCTTCTCCAGCACCATGTTTACCTGCATGCTGCCATGCTTCCTGCCATGATGATAATGGACTAAAACTCTGAAACTGTAAGCCAGTCCCAATTAAATGTTTGCCTTTATAAGAGTTGCCTTGGTGATGGTGTCTGTTCACAGCAGTAAAACCCTAACTAAGACACTGTGTTTGGGAAAACAATTACTTGTAACAAAAACTTGTTTGAGATGTATGATTGTGAAGGAGAGCAAACAAGGTGATTTCTTCCCATTTTAAAGTAGTAATTACTAGACAATTATGCAAAAGGTAATAAAATGAAAATAAAACATGTATTTAACACAAATCATTTAAAATTACAAGTACTTATTAATCCACGCTGGTGTCGCTACAACCCACATGAAGAGGCACATTTCTATTAACTAAATCTTTAAGTCACTAAATAGGGGAAAATCTCATTCCATTTTAAATGATGAGAATTCCATTTTGATTTGCCCAAAGAAGAAAACAATAATGCTATTCCCTGATGAATCATAAATTCCTAATTAGTGAGACCACCAAGGAAGTGAATTCTAGACCTTCAAGCCTGTCTCTGATCCTTCAGTAGAGTGGAAGAAAAATACAGCCGGCATCCAGCTAGCTTGCCAAACAGCTGGCAAAATGCAAGAGAAAGAACTAGTTCACAACCTTGGGAAATATTTATCATAAGTGATCTCAATTTCCAATTAAGTGAATGATAGATTATTTTAACTCCAGTCACATCTTCATTTGATAAAGCCACATCTTCACTTGATAAAGTCATTTCATAATAGAGAATTGTTTATGTACATGAGAACAAAGATCACTTGTTTTAAAAAATTTAATCATTCCATTAGTTTACATCTCAAATGATATCCGCTTTCATCTTTCCTCATTAACCTCTTCCTTCCTCTTCATTCTTTGCTTCTCATCTTCTATTTACTCTTTCTTTTCTTTCTTCTTTTTTGGTTTTTCGAAACAGGGTTTCTCTGTGTAGCCTGGGCTGTCCTGGACTCACTCTGTAGACCAGGCTGGTCTTGAACTCAGAAATCCGCCTGCCTCTGCCTCCCAAGTGCTGGGATTAAAGGCGTGCGCCACCACCGCCCGGCCAATGATTCTGTATTTATAGACAAGGAATTTGTTTCTGGTTTATTGGCACCTATTATAGTACAAGTCACAGGTGCATGTGTGTGTATGTGTGGTGTGTGTGTGTGTGTGTGTGTGTGTATGTGTGTGTGTGTTGGGTATGTATGTTTGTGCACTTGCCTGTGTACACATGAAAAGGCCACAGATTGACATCAGATATCTTCATTATCTCTCCCCTGTATTTTATGAGGCAAGTCTCTCACTATACCTAGACTTTATCGTTTTAGCTAGGTTGGCTGGAGAGTGCATTTCCAGGATTCTTCTGTCTGTATTTTCTCAGTTCTAGGTCCATCAACTCACTGCCATGCCCAGCTTTCACTTGGGTTCTGACGATCCAAACTTAGATCCTCATGCTTGTGGATGAATACTTTACTCATAGAGCCCCACACCCCTGGCCCAGCCCCAGCAACCTTTCTTCAGATTTCCTTCTGTCTCCTAGGAGAGAAGTTCAACTCGTAAGATGTCACTGAAAGAGAGTGATGATCCAAATAAAACATCATTTATGATGAAAAGACAATGGTCTAGGAGTACAACTATAATCAATTTAGAACAGGAAGCATTCATTTTTTTAACTGCCAAGATAATTGAAGTGTTAAGGAGTCGATTAGATTGAATGATCACAGTGCTTAACTGTAGGATTCAAATAAATGTGACAACTAACTCCATATTTCACAGTTTCAAGGCATATGTTGAAAAGGTAACCTGTGTCGATTGGGACTGTGTCACTTAAAACTTGGGAAACTTAGTTTTAAGTATTTGAAAATTGAGTGAAAGGAATTAACATCTCTCTCCCTGCTGCACATGCTCTTGAATCTGGAGATTACATTTAGTCTCATGATCATTTCTCTCCTGGCACCTTATTTCTTCTTAAATGAAGACTGTGTAAACTCTGCCTTCTCAACTTGAATGACTGGTCCTTTCAGTCTCTCTGGGACAAATATTTACAAGAGGAGAAGTCAGGAAGAGGTGTTGATACTGAGTCACTGATGGACTCTAAAGCTGCCTCCTGAAAGGCTCCATCTAGAAGAATGCTATGGACTTGAGAGAATGAAGCATCCAGGTCTCCTTTCTCCTGAGTTATTGGAAAGAGTGAGAACTGGGACAAGGCAACCCAACCCTGGGACCCAGCCAGCCTTGAATTCTGTTATAACAGGTAACAGGGTAGCCACATCGAACCCTTGCTTCTTTTAATTAATTAATTTATTTTTTTTTGTTTTTTTGAGACAGGGTTTCTCTGTATAGCCCTGGCTGTCCTGGAACTCACTCTGTAGACCAGGCTGGCCTCGAACTCAGAAATCTGCCTGCCTCTGCCTCCCAAGTGCTGGGATTAAAGGCGTGTGCCACCACTGCCCGGCTGAACCCTTGCTTCTTTAGATCCCAACCTGCTTCTCTGTCTTCTTTACTTCAGTAAATGGTGTCTCCTCTATCCCTTCATTATTCATTAGACTCTGCGTTGCTGTGATAAATACCTGAAAAATATCAACTTAAGGAGAGGAAGGATTTGCTTTCCTTGTGGTTGAGGAGGGATTGATCTGTGGTTGCTCAGGCCCATGGGCTTGGGCAGACAGTTGTGATTGTAGGGACATATGGTGGCAGTGGAGCACCTTCTCTTGAAGCAGCGAGGCACTAAGGCAAGTTGTAGCCCGAAGGATTCACAAACTGGTGACCTACTTCCTTCAAGATGGCTCTACTACCTACCTGTTGGCTACTGTCAACAGTGTCGTCTTATCACAAATTTATTAAAGGATTAATTCATTGAAAGGTCAGAGCCCTCAAGCCTGAGGCAATTCTATTCAAACAGCCCTGGCTCTACACCTTCAGACTTATTATCAGTCAGCTCAGAAGTAGTAAGACAAACAAACAAGCAAGCAAACAAAGACTTAATTACATGTTAAAACTGTTATAAAAATCATTTGCAACCTGATATCTGGTTTTATTTCTTTAGCCAACCCCCCCCCAAAAAAAAAAACCCAACCAACAACCAACCAACCAACACAACCAAACAAACAAACAAACCCACAAAAAACAACTTAGTCTTATAAACCTGTGGCCAATCTCTACTCTCTGAAAGGAATAGAAAATGTTATTTTAATCTCTGTCCCTATGGTGCAAGGATAAGATTGACAGAATATATTTTTCCCATAAATTTGTTAGAACTTACCTTTTAAATACAAACAAAATAAGTAGAATTTCATATTAAGATGGGCTACTTATTTATATTCAGTATATAAGTAATTAACAAAAAACATTTTCTGAAGGTACCTGCCTCGCCTCCCTCATCCACTGCAGCCAACACTCTCCATCCTTTTTGTCTTGTTTTTGCTTCCTAGTTTTAATAATTACTTAATGTGAATTGTACCAGTTCTGTCATATGGAAACTGAGTAATGGATGTGAGGAACCAATCTTATGGCTTTGGTTGACATTGATAGAAATCATAGAAGGCCATTGTTTTGTGCTAAGCTTTTCCAAGTAGACTTGAGCTCATGAGGCTAAAAGTCCAAACTCTCTGGAAAGTTCCACCAAGCTGAACCTAACCTGTTTATCTGGTCTGCAGAGAAATCAGGAGCAAAGGAGACAGAGGTCAAATTTTGAGAGAACATTTTCAACTGACACAACTAGTTTCTTTTGTACTGTTATTCCTTTGTTTGTTTGTTTTCTTTTTTGTTGTTGTTGTTTGTTTGTTTTCGAGACAGAGTTTCTCTGTGTAGCCTGGGGGTCCTGGAACTCACACTGTAGACCAGACTGGCCTCGAACTCAGAAATCTGCCTGCCTCTGCCTCCCAAGTGCTGGGATTAAAGGTGTGCACAACCACTGCTCGGCAGGTTGTTATATTTTAATCAAATGATAAAGAAAGTGAATTTGTTTTCTCTGCCTCATTTATAAAATATTCTAAAAATAAACACTGTTTGCACGTAGGACATATGCATAATTTTCTTTTTTTCTTTTTTTTTTTTTTTTTTTTTTTGTTTTTTTCAAGACAGGGTTTCTCTGGTAGCCCTGGCTATCCTGGAACTCACTCTGTAGACCAGGCTGGCCTCGAACTCAGAGATCCGCCTGCCTCTGCCTCCCAAGTGCTGGGATTAAAGGCATGTCACCACCACTGCCCGGCTCATATGCATAATTTTTATATGGAATGTTCTCATCTGATTTGTACATAGTAGGAATTTTTGAAGTCTTCTAACTAATGTGGCTGGAACAGTGAGTAGAATTCAAAAAATGTATTTATTTAAGTTATGTAAGTAAATGCAAGGAGGATCAACCTAAATTACTAAAGAAATCTGACTTTGATCTAGGAGTAAAGAGTTTAAAATCACCAGGCAATGATGATTCTCATACTCGCATGCAGAGGCAGGCAGATCTCTTTGAGATGAAGGCCAGCTTGGTCTACAAAGCAAGTTCCAGAACAGTCAGGGGGAAAAAAGATTTTGAACTCATTTGTGTAATTTTAGTGTAGCTGAGTAAGAGGATTAATGCATAGTTAATAGCATTGCTAACCTGGAATGCAATTAATGCAATTTGCTAATTGCAAATGTTCTGAATGATGTCCTATACTCTTAAAGAATACCAGATAATAGGACCATTATCTAATATGAGCAAATATAACTATTATGAGAAAAAACAACTACAAGTTCAATCTTTAATAACAGTGGGCAGAGTATATTTGGATATAGCTATGTAAGGGGTAGAACTGAAGAAGAGAGGTGGGCATAAGGAACACTTTCTCTGAAACTAATCATTTATTGAGAAACCAGAGCTGGAAGATATACTCTTTTAGCATCTAGAGGAAACTGGATGTGACTGATGGACTAACCTATTCTAGCATTTTGTTTTTGTTTTTGTTTGAGACAGGGCTTATTTGTGTAGCTCTGGATGTCCTGGAACTCTCTCTGTAGACTAGGCTGGTAGATCCACCTGCCTCCTGAGTGCTGGGATTAAAGGCATGTGCCACCATCTCTGATAAACTTTTTTTAAGATTTATTTATTATTTTATGTGTGTGAATGTTCTGTATGCATGTGTGTATGGGCACTACAGGAGTGCTTGGTGCCCCCAGAGGTCAGAAGAAGGCATCAGATTTCCTGGGACTGGGGTTACAGATGGAAATCTGTGTCTGGGTCTATTGCAAGCTGGAGATGGAAGCTGGGTATTTTGCAAGAACAAGTGCTCTTAATGGCTGAGCTAATTCTCCTGTCCCCTATTCTACTATTTTAATAATGACAAATAATCGAAAGTCACCTAAGTAGAATCCTACTGTAGACACAAGTCACAAAGTAGATATTTAAGAACAAAGTACAGAAGGTGACTTTTAGATTAGAAGTCACTCAAGGGTCAGTGCTGTGCTACCTGTGCTTGCGGCCAGCTACTTATGAAGAGACTGAGGTAGGAGAATAACAAGTTCATGGTGTGTTATCTGGAAGGAATAGATGTTCATTTGTGGCTCCCCAGGTAAAGGTACACAACAGGGGGAACAGGAATTTATAAATTGATGCTTACCTTTTTCATCCTCGAGGTGAGTTTTGTGATCACAAGCTTCATTATATGATTCTGGTAAGACCAAGCACCAGTGACAATAGCCAATTGTAGAAGATACCTTTGAACTCATCCTCTTTCAAGAAACCACCAATATGCATTCCTATGTTTCAATTCTTTTGAAGGATTTGATGTCAAATAGATGTAGGGAGAAACTGATACATAAAAGACCCTACATGAAAGTATAAGACTATTAATATATAAAAGTATAAGGATAATATATAAAAGTGTAAGGATATAATTTGCAAAGAAAAATGAAAAGTGTGATAGCCTGAATAAGAATGGTCCTTAGAGGATCACATCTTTATATTTAAATATATAAAATATTTCAAATATTTTAAATATATTTAAATGCCAAGTCAGTAGGGAAGGTGTCACAGTTAGAATTTTCCTGCTGTGAACAGACACCATGACCAAGGCAAGTCTTATAAAGGACAACATTTAAGTGGGCTGGCTTACAGGTTCAGAGGTTCAGTCTATTATTATCAAGCTAGGAACATGGCGGCATCCAGACAGGCATGGTGCAGGCAGAGCTGAGAGTTCTACATCTTCATCTGAAGGCTGCTAGTAGAAGACTGGCTTCCAGCCAGCTAGGACTAGGGTATTAAAGCCACACCCAGCAACACACCTACTCCAACAAGGCCACACCTCCTAATAGTGTCACTCCCTGGCCCAAGCATATTCAAACTATCACAGAGGGGAACTGTTTGAAAGATTAGAAGGATTAGGAGGTGTGTCACTGGTTTTGAAGTTTCAAAGTCCCATGCCAGCCTCACTCTCTCTCTCTTCCTGCTGCCTATGGATCCAGGAGTAGAGCCCTCTGCTACTTCTTCAGCACCATGTCTGCCTGTGTGCTGCTATGCTTTCTGATATTAATAATAATGGACTAAACCTCTGAAACTGTAAGCAAGCCCCTAAAAAAAATGCTGCTTTCTTTAATAAGAGTTGCTCTGGTCATGGTGAAACCTTCACAGTAATAGAACAGTGACTAAAACAAAGAGAATTTAAAACAACAACTCTAAAATAATTGATAAAATGTAATAATTGAACAATGAAGAAAGACAACAGCTTTGGGGAGCAAGATGATGGGTTTTTATCTTAGATGAGGCCATAGCTTAATGATACATTTGACAGTTGTAGCTAAGATAAGGTACTCAACTGAAATTTGAAATCTTGAAAGTATATATGAGTTCTCCAAAATATTTTAGAAATGACCAGTGTGCTATAGATCAAGTTTCAGAGGATGATCAGACTCCAGGAGTCAAAATGAAAAGAAATGGAAGGTACTGGGTGAGCAGAAACATGAAGGGCAGTATGGGATGGGAGGTGAGTGGAGGAGAGCATGCCACTCAGTTCCACACCGAGCCGGAGGCTAGACTAAAGATGCTGGAGATGGAAACAGTAGACAGGGGAGAGAGGCATGCAGTAGTGCCTATAACTCATGGGACACAGTTACTCCTGCTAAGTAATAAGTTTATTAGGTGTGTACTGAAGGAGAAATACTATAGTTCATCTTATTTTCAAATAAACTTTATTAAAATTAATGACTCACTACATATACGATCTGACATTTATCTTAGCTTCTCACCTTTATGCATTTTTAATGCTTAGAACACCAATTAAAAAAAAAGATGAACGCTCTTATGCACTTTCTCTAAGAGTTGGCCCAAGAATGGCATCATTGAAAAGCACCTCTCTTCCAGAAAATATTGGAAGAATTTCACTTGAATAAATATTGCATAACCGAGTGCCTACTTTTACATACCCATATTTGTAGCAAGCTAATCCCAGTTTCCAAAAAAAGGTTTTGTACTGTTGAAAAGCATTTCTGAAATGCCGCCAATCCTGTCTTGTGATTGACGTTGCTTAGTATAAAGTAGGTTAACATGGTAAGATGCCAAGCAGGTAGCCAAAGAGAGAGAGACAGTTTCATCTGCATTTAAAAAAAAATTGAATGAATCATAGTTGAGATAATCTGTATTTGCAAAAAACAAAAAATGTTTTCCTTGTGCAGTCTCATTATTTTCTACCTTTTTCTTGTATCTTTTCAATGTCTGCTTTAAACATAAAAGGCAGGTCCTCGCAGTGAGCTCTGATTTCAGTCCACACCTTCCCTCTGGGGTAGGTTTATCATGTGTTGGCTTTACATTTTGGATTAAAAAGTCACTGTCATGAGTGAGCTGTGATAGTGACCATTTGCCCACAGAGAGTGTGTGGCTTACAAACCACACACTGTTTATCTAGTTACCTATCAGCCTCTTGTTTAGCCACACAATATAGTTGTGACAGTCAAAGTGTAATTCATTTTTCAGGGGATATTTTTCTAGTCGCACACTCTCCTGACTATCGTAGTCTGCCGCTGAAGTCTCTCCTATTTACCTTTTACATATTTCAGTTTTGCTTATCTGCTTACTCACCTTCTATATTAACAAACATCACACCTGGTCTCTTCCTTTTCATCTTGTGTGAACTTCCTTGTTTTTGAATGTGAAAGATGTGCAGGCTCCTTAATGATCACAGAAATACTTTTTTAAAATGAGGAAATAAAAATTTCTGCCATTTCAGTTCTGCCATTCAGAGAAACTTACTGTTGACATTTTTGTTGTTGTTGTTCAGACATTGCCAGTATGTCTGTATGCCAAGGTACAATGCAAAACACAAATGGGATCATAACTGGACATAAATTTCCCTAACTTTTTTCATTTACATATTTATATACACATATAATTTTGTTGACTATTTCCCCGCAGCGTGATTTATATTGGTCGTGTGGAATGTGTAGAACGTTTCTGATTTTCCACTGCTTGTGAATAACTGTACACTTAAACCCTTTTCAATCTCTGCTTATCTTTTCAGGTGAATGATTACATTGTTTCTATACTGGCTAAAACTCTTACTTATTTTCCAGCAACAGAAACCTTTCTGATCTTAACAAGAGGTACAAGAAGAAGAAATAAAAGAAGAAGAGAAGGAGAAAAAGAGGAAGAGGGTAAACAAGAAGAGAGGGAGGAGGAGGGAGGAAGAAGAGAAAGGGAAGGAGGGGGAGAAAGAGGAGGAGGAGGAGGAAGAGGAGGAGGAGGAGGAGGAAGAGGAGGAGGAGGAGGAGGAGCAGCATCTTCAGGAGCCTGCAAATGAAGACAGTTGAAAACACTCTCCTGACTCCTGTGTACACGCATCTGTGCACTTCTGACCCATGTTTTCTTTCCCATGCAACAGTCTTCCCCTGTTCCTTCCAAGACATGAAAACATGACGACATTCAGCATGCTAGTTTACATGTCAGTGTGGGTCATACTTGAGAAAAACTAAGTCTGTCCCCATCCTTTCTCATCTCCCTACCCACTCAGTATTCCAGATCTTCAGAACCATTGTTGTCCCCTTTGCCCCAGTCCACCATGTAAATGGTAGGGCAAGGAGTTCAGAGAAGTGTGGAAGGACAGCCTGCAAAAACCGTCGTGTCACTGTCACTCATCCCTCACATCCATTTTAGTTCTTTAAAGATGTTTCTTTCTTTTCTGCTCTTTAAATTTTTTAATTGAAAAACGTATTTCATACAGTATATTCAGACCATTCCTTCCCACTCTCCCAGTTGCTCCCAGAGCCTCCTCCTTCCCTAACTCTGAGCCCTTTCTCCCTTTTAAACAAACAAAAACATGAAACACACTAAAAAAACACAAAAAAAACAAAAACCAAAAACCAAAAACCAAAAAACTTCCACAAAGCACACAAAACAAAATAGATAAGCAAAAGACCTAAAAGACAAAAATGCCTAAACCGAGCAAAGTAAGACAAAAAGTTTACAAAAATACCATTGAGTTCATTTTACATCACATCTATTTGCAATAAATTAATATTGTTAAACAGTAAAAGGAAACTCTCGAGGCCAGAGAGTTGACAAGCAGTTGAGAACATTGGCTGTGTTTGCAGAGGACCCAGGTCAGTTCCCAGCACCCATAGGGAGTTTACAACCGTCTTTAACTCTATTTCCATATGATCCAACACCCTTTTCTGGTCTCCACGAGTATCAAGCATGTACATGATGTATTTACATACCTGAAGGCAAAACCATACCCATAAGATAAAAAGAAATAAATCTTAAAAATAGTTTTGGTCTTTCCCTAATAATGATATTTCTAAGCCTGAATTAATTTTACTTGATGTTGATCTGTAACTTCTTTCCATGTGTTTGAGGTATGTATCTGCATAGGAGATCCCGTATTCCAAAAGTATACTTGGGAACTCGGCTGGAAAAGCACCTGTTGTCAATATCTTTTTAAAAGGAGTTTGTGTGGTATTCCGTTATGTGTAATATAGCCTTTTGTTTGTTTGCTTGCTTGCTTGCTTGCTTCTTATTTGCTTGAGATAGAGCCTCTCTATAACCTTGGCTGTCATGGAGCTCACTATATAGACCAGGCTGGCCTCACAGAGATAGATTTGCTTCTCCCTCCTGAGTGTTGAGATTGGAGATGTTCACCACCACACCCAGAGAATGTAGGGTGTTGTTTCTACTACTCTGCTTTAAGCTCTGGATAGACCGTGTTACCAGCCCCCCCCCCCCAAAGTTCCCTTGGATCTGCGGATGAAAGACACGCACACACATTGGCTTATTTTTAATATGCTTTTAGCTCAATGATTAGGCTCTTCTAAGCTTCCCTCGGCTAGCATGCCATTATCTTCACTCCCAGCTCAACACCCTCTAAATCTGCCGCCAGCTTAGTTGCTCAGTTACCTTTAGTCCTAACTCAACAACTCTAAATCTGCCCTCAACTTAGTTGCCTGGTTATTTTCTCGTTGTTCAGCACCCTAAATCTGCTCTCAGTTTAGCTTCATTACTAATCTCCTGGCCTTTACCTCAGGCCCAGTTGGGGAAGCAGCCAATGGCCACTCCACTGAGATCTCACATGGCTGGTGACTCTCCCTCCAAAGCTTGGTGAATCCTCTTTCCTCCTCCTGTGTCTCCTAGCCGGTCTGCAGGAACATGGAAGCCCCGCCTCTTCTCCCCAGCCATTGGCTGCTAGCATCTTTATTGATCAATCAAGAACCAATTGGGGAATCAGACTTTAAGCATTCACAAGAATCACCCTGTACATTTCACCTGTTCGGTCCAATTAAAACAAACAAACAGACAAACAAACAAACAAAACCCAAAAAATAAAACTCTTCTTTCAGACATAAATTCCCAATCAAAGCATCAGAATCATCCTTTACAAGAGAAACTAGTTTAAGTACAACATTGCTCTCTCTCTTCCTTCTCAGTGGTTTCAACCTGTGGTGGTGATCCTTGGGATCAAATGCTTCACGTGGTTGCGTATCAATATTTACCTATTACAGATTATCCAGTGATATTATACAGTAGCAAATACTGTTATAAGCTATAAAATATTTATGACTGGGGTAACAAACATGAGGAACTTTATTAAAGGGTCACAGCATAGGAAGGTTGAGAACCACTGGTCTAAACTCTTATATATCCCTCCTGCTCTCCTGCAAGTTCATGCCTCCCTCCTCTCTTTCTATCCGATATGTGTATGTGTATATGTGTGTAATTATATACATATATACAATTGTGTTTATAAATTTGTATATACTGTGTATACATTTCTATATACACATTTTACTCTTAAATATAACCTGATGTTACACTTGATGTCACTATTTCAATATTTTTGCTTGTGAAGGAGCTTATTGTGGTTCTGAATTTTTTTAAACATAACTCAAAAAGTATTGCTTGTTTGAAGGCTCTATAGAATTCTTGTATAAGTATATCTGACCCTTGGTATTTGCTTGTTTGTTTCTTTTCATTTTATTCTGTTTGAATGCTTTTAAATTGTTTTGATTTGCTGAAAATAAAAATTTAAAAAAAAAAAAAAAAAGGAAAAAAAAAATATAACCTGATAAGTTCATATAATATTATTTGTGTGTATGTTTTCTGGGTTGACCATTTTGCAAGGGACAAACAACTATTTTCAAAATCTTAATAAAATTTTTAAAAATTCCGTGATGGGACAAAGATTTAAAATTTATTAGCTGTTTTCATCTAGACTTCCTTAAATGTAAAATCCTGTTTCTCAGATAATAAATTCTACAGTTATAAGAAAAAACACTTCTAGCATTCAAGACTAGGACATTAATAATTATAGAGAAAAATCATAGCCAACTTGAAATAAATCTGACTTATCTCAGACTTTCATTTACCCTACTAGAAATCCAGAGAACTTTAACTTTATTGGTTTTTTTTTTTTTTTTTTTTGACACAAATGGCCTAATAATATCTATCTAAAATCGAAACTGTTTTTGTAAATGTTTTGTTTTGTAAGGTTAGGAGACCTCCCAAATATACTTAAGTGAGAGATTCCAAATTAATATCCTGAGGATATTTTCTTCCAAAGTGAATGGCAGACACGGGTGCCTTCCTTGTTCTTTCTGGAATGTTCTGAGAGCTCCAGAAACTGGGAGGGCTGGTGACTACAACGAACAGGACCCAACAGGCCACGTCAGGGCCTGCAGGTGTCTTTACCTAAAAACTTTTAGGTCACAGCTCTATCCTTTTATCCCTAAGCAGAATGAATCCAAGTGCCAGTAGTGACAACTAGACACTGTCAATCAGATGACCAGCACATGGCCCAGATGCTGCTGCTCTAGATATAGTCAGATCATTAGCGAGTTTTCCACTCACAAGTTTACCGAGAACAGGGGAACACAGACTTTAAAAACAATCAACCAAATTTAACGAGGCAGAGGTTGATCTTGAGAGACATGAAATTTACAATCTTAATTTTTCTTCTTTGGGGTAAGTAATCAATCTGTTAATAAATGTATTTGAAACACTAGAGATCAAACCCTGAGTCTTGCGCATGTGAGGCAAGCACTGTGCCGCCAAGCCACACCCCTGGCCCTAGGATAATTTTTAGTTATGAAGAGAAGTATGCGACATATACACGTGTACACAGAACAACCAGAACATTCCCAGAAGCAAAGGGACAGAGTCACACTAACTGTAAGCACTGACTCATGGCACTTGAAAATAGCCCATGTATGCTTTGGGGTATGTCCTTTGATTTTACACATATTTTTATAAATTATAACTATTCTGTTAAGGTTGCCAAGGATTTCATGGGTCTCCAGGAAGGGTTGTCTTGTGTCATGGCTCCAAAGAAAATAGCTCCTTCAGCTCCTCAGGTCTCCATTCTCAGTCTCCTGCCAGTAAACACATCCTGTGTTTGTGAGAACAAGTAGCATCTTTAGGACAAGGAGAGCTTAAGTCAACATACCCAACAAAACATTTCCCTCAAAAGGTAATAGTACCTGCCATTCAAAAGGAACCCTGAACTCACCCACATGGTAGCCTTCTCTGTGCTGGAGTCCTTTGTTCTAAAATACTCCAGTTGTGCAGATCACTGTTTCAGGGTCTTGTACTCAGAAGGAATCAATTCAGGACTTTTTAATCAGTGATTTCCAGCCTGTGGGTTGTAACCCCATTGGGAAGTCAAATGACTCTTTTACAGGAGACACATTTCAGACGTCCTGTAAAATCCGATAGTCACATTGCAATTCATAACAGTAGCAACATTACAGTTATAAACTAGCAATGAAGTCATCCTATGGTTTTGGGGGGGTCACTACAACATGAGGGGACTGTATTAAAGGGTTGGAGCATTAGGAAGGTCGAGAACCCCTGTTTTAAATGGATTATCCATGATTTTCAGATCATAAGACTAATCTTCAGTAAAAATACACCGATTCGTTGGAACATGGAAATATAAGCCGGTTCCCTCATTGTCAGCTTGGTAAGCTGGGACCTTCTCCATCCAGGTTCCAGCTGCATAAGCTTTAATTAGTACTTGCCCAAGTTTAAACTTCTCAGATCTGCAGTCTCGCTCTGGATTTTGCTTCCTTTAAGGAGGGTTTTGGCTACAGGGGGACTTTTCCTTCCATACTTTCAATATATTTACATTCATATTACAGTTTTTAAGTTGCTACGACAGGGAAGCCCTCGAATGCTGGCTATTCATTTAAAAGAATCTACCCATGTCGCAACACAGATGACGAAAGTAAAGACCCCACCACCAGCATGTTGAAGGTTTCAGTACCAAAGCTTTGATGGCAGTAATGACCTAGTAGGTTGCTCAAGTCACAAGTCAGTGTGCCCGGCTGTGTAATGGCGGGACAACCATTGCTCAGGCCATTCACTTTGAAGCATTTTGAAACTCCATCATCCTGTGGGCTATGTACTGTTCATTCCAATACTGTGGTTTAAAAAAAAAAAAAAAAAAAAAGCTACATCCTTTTTAGATCTCTGGATAAAGTTTGATCTCTGAATTAACTTTAACCGGGATGAGAAGTGAGTTTATCATTTTTAGATTTCCCTGCTACAGGACAGTATTTGTCCACACCTCTAGGAGTGGGCCTTCTGGTTTCTGGTAGATACAGACAGAGCACTACTAACTTACTCATTGTCTAACCCTTCAAGGTTTCACAAACACAGGTCACTTAGCTTCCTTATGGCTTGGCTGTGAGATCCTTAACCCTTCACTGGTCATCTTCCTTGTGTGAGTCACTTGCGCCTGCCATTTGCTCTGCTAATTTTTAGACGGTTCCAAGTCTGAGAGTTGCTTACTTCAGACTTCTTTGCCAGCAGAGTAGGGCTGCTAATAAATACTGGCACGGTATTGGAAGGCAGACGCAACAAAAATGGGATTTACCTACAGCTTCCTGTTTCTTCCTGTCTCCAGGAGCAAAAATGACATTTGCTTGCTGCTGGAACTGTTTTGTCAAAGTCGAGTCCCTACTTGGGCAGCTCCACATCAGTGGATCCAAAGCAGGATACAGGACTCTGAATACAACGTCAGAGTACAGTCTTTACCAGCACAGAGGCAGGCATAGGCTTGTGAAGCAGGCCCATGAGTGGCTCAATCGCTCTCCATTGTCTACCAGTTTTCCTTCCTTGTTCTCTCCACACTTTTATTTTGTAAACGAATCCTCTTAATTAGTTTCCTTAACTATATCCTCGCTACCCTCCCCTTCCCCCTTGCTAGTTGTCCTTGAACCTCCACATCACAGATCTGGCTTTTTCATAGGAAAGCCTGTGTAAGGATAACACGGTCGCTATGTCCTTCTCAGGTCCTGTAAACTCTGGTCACTTAGAAATCTTAAGGTTGCAAATACCAGAAACCGAACTAAGGAGACACAAGGTAAATAGAAGATACATTATGAAACCACGACGTGCTTGGGTGTTTTCAGCTGGTTTGGGCTTTTGGAAGTATTCGTGGGAACAAGTCAGGTACCTGCATCAATTTGCTATAGGCTGCCTAATAGTCCACCCTTGTAATCGCAGCAGTTTGCTAGTTTACACAAATCTATGGCTTCTCTGGGCAGTTTGTTTGTCTAGGTTGGGTTTGGGTGATCTCAGCTGGGCTTCTCACCTGGTTGGTCAACTGGTTGGTCAGTTAGAATTGGCTTGATAGGATAGCTAAGCCAGGAAATGGGGCAGCAGCAATGCTTCTAATGCCAAGCAAGCGTCACTTCAGGAGTGGGTGGGTCAAAGAGAAAAAGTATACATGTGTGCTAGAGTCCCTCCAAGGCCCCTGTGTTGAAGGTTTGGTCCCCAGATCGCTTGCTCACTTGTTTCCCCACCCCTGCTTCTCTCCAGGTACCATAAGATGACTGCTTAGCTCTTTTACCACCTCCAAATTCACCAAGGTCCCCAAATGATAGGCCAATCACTAATGGACCAAAAAAGCCCAAAGTGAACATTTCCCCTCATTTAGTGGGTTATCTACGCTGTTTTAGTTCAGTATTGGAAAGCTAACCCAATGTAAGATGCTTCTTGTGACCCAAGCCTTGATGTGACCCTTCTTTTTGCCAAATTAAGAGAAACAACGACAGCAGCAACAACAACAACAAAACAACGGACGGATCATATTCAAGCAATAGAATATTAGGCTTTGTTTTTTCCCTTTTTATTAACTTTTAATTTGTTGCAACAAGCTTTCACTCTAGCCCAGACTGACCTGAAACTCATTGTAATCCAGCCTTGGCCTCCCAATAGTGAGGTTATAGCTGCAAACCACCATTCTACTTAGACCTTTCAATTTGCAGGGAAGAGCCGTAAAGTCATATCTGGAAGATGGCAGACCATAAGGAGGAGTGGAAGCACGGAGGTCAGCTTTATGTCTGGACTCCTATGTACTCCTTCTCTGGGAATATTTGCTTTATGCTCCATTCTGTGTAGACCAGCTCTATCACTTGGTTCAAGTCATAAGGGGTGGAGGGTGGGAGACTGCTGTGACCAACTTCCATGTTTATACTTCCTGTGTTTAAAGAGCTAGCCAGGCAAAAGCCAGAACCTCAACTAGGATTATTTGATTAATCCTGGACAGGGTCTAGTGGTTCTAGTCTGGTGCTCATTTGTAGATGAAAAAGTTTTCTCTAGAGGAGACAGTTCAATGGGCCTTCCTGATGTCTGCGTACAAATTAAGAGAAGAGGAGATATGACAAAGGAAAGCAGAAACACAAATGCTCTCAGTCAGAGCTACAAAATCCACATGTGGTTCTGTAGCAGGATAGCTTATTCTGCTACATTGTATTCACAGTGGAGCTGGGTGGTAGTAGAAGAGGAGGTGGAGCTGGGAGAGAAAGAGAGGAAGAGGAAGGGAGAAAAAGAGAAAGGGGAGGGGAGAAATAGAGGAAGGGGAGGAGAAGGAGGAGGCTAGCAGCCATGGAGAACCACAGATGTGTCGAAAGCTGTCCTGGTAGCAACTTCTATCAAAAGGTTAGATATTGGGTAACAACTCTGTGTGGGCATCTTGTTGATTGAGCATTTCTAAACATAAAATCTTTTAGATAATCATTAAGCTTTAAGAGTCTCATTTCTACCGGGTACTGAGAGGATGGCAGATATTGTCTGGGGTTCAGCCGAGCTTTGTGGGTTGGCAGAGCCATCCCCCATGCTGGTGTCTCTTGGGTGCCAGGGCCTGCAAATCTAGCTAGCCGAGCCTGGTCATAGCTGAGGAGCAGTGGGAACATGGTGGCTGCCCAGGAACAAGCTGGACCTGGCGCCGTTTTCTAAATATCACCCCTACTTGGTTCCAATGTGTCTTCAGTCTGTACCCATGGCTAAGTTTTGGAGGGAGAGATATTTCTTTGTACCCATGGCTTAGCTCATGAGCTAAGGAGGATGGGTTCGTATGATGAATGAGACCATGGGCTCTAGACTATGACTACCTATATACGTATCTCATACCAGCTACAACTGACCTGTCGGACATAGAATAATTCTTCATCTCCCTGGGATCCAGTTACCTTACTTTTAAAACTGAGGGAAAAGATTTCTGTCTTTTAGACTGCACTGAAGATTTAATTAGCAGTGCATGTAATCATGCTAATGCAGAATGAATGACTGATAATGTCAGAGATCTACAGCATACACTGGCACGGTAGCACATATCTGTAATTCACTTAATAGGCAGAGGCAGGAGAATTGATACAATTTTGAGTCTAGTCTGATCTACATGGAAAGTTTCAGGCCAGCCACAGCTACATAGAAAGATACTGTCTCCAAAGAATGAGACACACACACTCGCTTGCTCATGTACTCACACACACTTGCTTGCTCACACACTCGCTTGCTCATGTACTCACATACACATACACACTCACACATAAACACACACTCACATACACACTCACACATATTCACATACACACTTTCACACATACACACACACATTCACACACTTATACACATACATAACACACACACACACACACACACACACTCAGCTCAATAGTACATAACATTCCTGTGATTTCTTTCCATTGATTTCATTGTCAGATTCATTTGCTTGGTGCTTCTAGAGACCCATAGTTTGAAAATTAAACTTAGTCCAGGATACCTCCATTGGAAATCCCAACTATATTATTATTATATTAGTCATCTTTTCAAAACAACCCTCCAGGTTTTATGTATGTTCCTGAAAGACATAAAACATTAAGGGCTAAAACCACAGACCAGTAGTTCCAAAGAAATTCTTTGGACCATCAAGATAGGGATCAGGATAACCATTGTTAAGTACTACCAGACTACATTTCTGAAAAAAAAAAAAAAATCCCTTAGCTACTACACAAAGTCCAGAAAACCAAACACATTAGAAATTATATGACTAAGTGTTTTGGCCTGTGGGCAGGGGAAACCCCATGTAAATATTGAAAGAGAGGCTGAGAATATGGTTCAGGGGTAGAGCACTTGCCTAGCATGTACCGCAAGGTTCTGGGTTTGAGTTCTCACACTCCAAAAGGTGTGGGGCTATTCATTTAAAGGCACTTAGTTCATGCTTCATATGATACATATAGATAGGAGTTTAGAGGATGCAGACTCAGGAATGAATTTTAGCAAAAAATAGAATTATTTTTTATTATTTACATTTTGTTACTTAAAAAAAAAAAAAAAAACAAAAAAAAAAAAACCAGACGCAGTGAACCATTTCAAAGCACACACACGAAGTTAGCCAAGCGTGAAAATAGCATCCTCTGTATTCTGGACCACACCTACATTCTTTGTTATGTCCACATAGGAAGTAGATAGACTGAAGGCAGACAATTCCCTTACACCCTTATCAGAAATAGAAGCCACAACTCTATTGAGTCACTTGTTTCCTTCTGCTCTCAATCCTTATCTCGGGCTACAGATTGCATTACAGTTGGGAAGGAACTAGACATCTTTTGTGAATCATCTTGAGACATTGTGGCAGGATGAAAGTTGGCTGTGTTTTAGAATTCCCAGACAAAGCCGAGTTTGGGTCAGGGCCCTCTTTAATGTAACACTTCATAGTATTGTGAGAATCCAGAGTCACTCAAAACAAAACAAAACAAAACAAAAGGATCAGATCTGATATTTGATAAATAAGACACTTGCCTATAGGGACATCTATTTGTGTTAGTCTCTTCACTTCTAACATATACAGTGAACATGACCTCTTGTAAAAATCCATGTCACCTTCTGCTTAGAGACAGTATGCTTTTCTCCCTTATGGTCCTTGACCTCTGTTCTTTTCTTCTTTGCAGGTTGTAGAACTGAATAGCTGAAAACTACATTACCCTGGGTGAGGGTCCAGCTGAGATTAGCCAAGGGACAACTGATTTGATTACTAATATACACAGCTGCCCCCAATCAAGGCTGTGTTTCTTAGCATCCTCAGCAGCTGAGTATGGCCCAGTAACTCAGTTCTGGACCATCAGATCAGTGGCATTAAGTAATATTACCTCTGAACTTTCGTATGAGACGTTATCTCCATGTCCCTCTCCCACCAACCGTGCCTCATTCAATAAAAGGATAGTGGGTTAGGTAATAAGGTTAATTCATCCTCACTAGGTAAATTAAAAATAAAAATCCGTGAGAGGCATTTGACCACCTTCAATGTGTAAATTGAGTGGCTGTCTTGAGCCTTCAGTAGCATGATGAATTTCAGTAGAAGTATAAAACTATTTAAAATTTGAGGTGGAGTCTTACTATGTAGGTCTAGTTATCCATGCATGTGTGTGCATATAGCACTGTGTATATATAGCACTGCGCCCAGCTATGAAAATATTCTTAGAAGCACAAAACATATATTGGTAAGCTGATCCCTGCTGGAGGTTTTCACATATAGGCTTCATTTATTTGCTCTATCTTAATCTGAGAGGAAAAATGAAATCCGGATCCAAAGACGACAAAAGTAATTTGTGTTCCAAATACATTTCTTAACAGGAATGAAAAGATACTAACTTTGATAGAGACAAAAAAAAATCTAATTAAAAAATTAATTTGGGTGCCAGGTGTGGAGTGCACACCTTTAGTCCCTACAACTAAGAAAGCAGAGGCAGGCAGATCTCTGTGAGTTCCAGGCCAGCCTGGTCTACATAGTGAGTTCCATGACTGCCAGGGGCACACAGTGAGATTCTGTCTCAAAGAAGCAAAACAAACAAACAAATTAATTTGGATTATTTTATAAAGAGAATAAATGTCTGACTTTTGCATTCTAACTTCTTTAATTATTTCTGATATATTGAGTTATGAGCCTGTAAATATTGCATCTGTTTAAGATTATATAGCCATTTTCTTCTATGACAAAAATAGCACCTTTTATTATTTTTATATTTCTCCATGGAGCAATCTTTGAAAAAAAAACTGCAGCACACACACACACACACAGTGTGCGTAATTCTTAGGTAAAATAAATATTCAACCATTGCTTATATTCTTATCTTTGTCAAAACTTGAGTGGTGAACTAAATACATATGTAATCGTATCAAAAGAGACAGTTCAAACTATAATTTCTAAACCATTTTATAGGGCAGATGTAAGATAAAAGTTCTTTATTTCAAGTCTAAATTTTTGGGAGTATTAGGCAAGATTGTTTGTAATTATAGTTTATAAAATAAAATTTAGAAGGCTATCAACAACAAACCATGTTTATCCCATTGGCCACTGTAATAAGATCTGAACACCAAGTCATTGTCATCTAGGCCTAGAATGAAAGTGACACCTTTTTTAAATTTTAATTTCTTAATTGAAAATATATTTTCTCATACAATATATTCTGATTACAGCTTCCCCTCCCCCAACTCCTCCCAGATCATCACTACTTTCCCACCCCACTCTTTTTTCTCTCTCATTAGAATACAAACAAGAGTCTAATAAATAATAATAAAATATGGTAAAATAAAACCAAACAGACTAATATAGGACAAAACAAACAGAAAAAAAAAAAAGAACCAAAGAAGCAGAAGAAGCACATATAGAAGCAGAGACACAGACACATGTTCACACCATCCAAACCCCATAAAAACATAATATATATACAAGTAATATATATGTAAAAGATCTATAAAAACATAATGATCAAACAAAGCATTGAGAAGGAAACTCCAAAAATACTCTGAGTTTGTTTTCTGTTAGCTATCCACTGCAGGATATGGGGTCTGTCCTTAGGAGTGGTTTGTATAATCAGTGAAACTTGGCTGGAGAAATCTACTTTTTCTTTTGCAAGTGGCTATCATTTGGAGATAGCTTCCATGTGTAATTTTGGGTTATAATTTTGTTTCAATACTTAAATTCTCATCAAGTATGAATATACTCAACCCAAATATCCATTTCTGAGAGATGATTCTCAGTTATAACTTTTAACATCAATAAAGTTTAACTTCAAATTTCCACTAAAATTTTAACATAGATACTACTACCTCAATATTAATAACTACCACAGAACAACAGTGCTCTATTCCTGAGCTTCAGCCCAGCCTTACTAAGGCATCCAGGTCTTGATCTTGCTCTGAGAATCAAAAGTACTTGATTAAGAACTAAGTAAATATCTTCAATGTTTGTTTTGTAACCTTAGCATATTGTAACTTTGTAACTTTAGCATATTGTAACTACACAGGGAAACATTACAGAGATGTTTAGTTTAAGCTTCTTAGGGTACAAGTGAGACAGAGATGCACATTGATTCTCTATAGAAATAATGCTACAAGCCAGGCGGTGGTGGCGCCCGCCTGTAGTCCCAGCACCTGGGAGGCAGAGGAACAGGCGGATTTCTGAGTTCAAGGCCAGCCTGATCTACAGAGTGAGTTCCAGGACAGCCAGGACTACACAGAGAAACCCTGTCTCAAAAAAAAAAAAAAAAGAAGAAGAAAAAAAGAAAAAAAGAAAAAAGAAATAATGCTACAAACTAAACTTGGAGGCAGGTATAGAATCCAGATCTCACAATGCTTGGTTTCCTACTTTCTGATGTGTCACATTTAGCCCATAGAAATCATAATTTTAAAAATAGTTGAACATAGGCTGGAGAGATCGGCCAGTGGTTCTGAACTCTAGGCTCCTCCTCCAGAGGACTTAGGTTCAGTTCCAAGCTCACAACCATCTGTAACTGTAGTCTGGGAAGATTCAATGTCTTCTTCTTGCCTTAACAGGCACAAGACATACTTATGAGTAAAACACCCATAAACATAACATAAAAATGAATAAAATGAAGAAGATAATTTAACACTAAAATATTGGAAGAAATTCTCAGATGATGACAATGTATTCTATTTTCTTTCTTTTTTTTTTTTTTTTTTTTTTTTTTTTTGGTTTTTCGAGACAGGGTTTCTCTGTGTAGTCCTGGCTGTCCTGGAACTCACTCTGTAGACCAGGCTGGCCTCGAACTCAGAAATCCGCCTGCCTCTGCCTCCCAAGTGCTGGGATTAAAGGTGTGCGCCACCACTGCCTGGCCATATTCTATTTTTCTGTTCAGTGTTGGTAGAATATAATCAGAGAACAGAGAAAAGATTCAGGAAACACGATAGTACGATTATACTATGCTGGTCATGTGTTCGCAAACTTAGGAGAAATTCTGAGACTTTGTTTGTTGAATATAAATTATATTTGAAAAAATTAGACAGGAGAAATGACTCAGACTATACAGTATTTGTTAAGCAAGTATGAGGACCCAAGTTCAGATTCCCAGCACCCATGTAAAAAAGTACCACTGCAGTATACATCTGATATCAGCACTGGGGAGTCAGAGACAGGAGGACCCTAGAGGTCTGCAGGCCAGCAATCCAGTGGAATCAGGAAGCTCCAGGCCCAGTGAGAACCTGTGTCCCAAAAGTTAATGTGGAATGTGATTGGGGATTACATTTAACATAAGCTCCAGCATGCATATGCATGTGAACACATATGGACATGAACATACACACATATCACATAGTAGACACAAAGTAGAAAATGCTTTCCCAAGCAATAGCAGACAATTTAGGATCAGATTTTGCTATATTGTAGAGGTCCAGGACAGTAGTTCATTAGTGCCATAGTTGATTTTCCTAGAGAGGGGAAATGACCAATAGTTGAGGATTTGCACTGTCAGGGACTGCTCTGCCTTTCTTTTCACAGGGGTGCCCCTCCCCCACCCCTCAGCTGGAGACTCAGATCCGTGTCTTGCTCAGCCATCTTCAGAGAAGCTTTCTCCTGACTGGGAACACGTACAGAGATCCACAAAGGGACAACATGCAAAGAACAAGAGACCTCGGTATCCTCAGTCTGAAATGGATCATCTCTATCATCTCATCAGAGGTCAGAGGGCACTGAAGAAGAGGAGATGGAAAGAGTATAAGAGCCCAGAGGGACACCAAAGAGAGAAGGCCTTCTGGATACATAACACTAACAGAGCATGCGCGTGGCCTGCAGGGAGCTAAGCCAGATGGTCCCCAGTGCTGACCCACCTCTCCAGCCTGCGTTCAACTATTCTTTTTTTGGGGGGAGGTGGGGTTCGAGACAGGGTTTCTCTTATAGTCTTGGCTGTCCTGGAACTCACTCTGTAGATCAGGCTGGCCTCGAACTCAGAAATCCGCCTGCCTCTGCCTCCCAAGTGCTGGGATTAAAGGCTTGCGCCACGCCACCACTGCCTGGCACGTTCAACTTCTTTTTTTTTTTTTGTTTTTTGTTTTTTTTTTTTTTTTGTTTTTCGAGACAGAGTTTCTCTGTGTAGCTCTGGCTGTTCTGGAACTCACTCTGTAGACCAGGTTGGCCTCGAACTCAGAAATCTGCCTGCCTCTGCCTCCCAAGGGATCAAAGGCGTGCGCCACCACCGCCCGGCAGCGTTCAACTATTTTTAAAATTATGATTTCTATGGACTAAATGTGACACATCAGAAAGGAGGAAGCCAAGCATCGTGAGAGATTCTAATGCTCCAAGTTTAGTTTGTAGCATTATTTCTATAGAGAATCAATGTTCATCTCTGTCTCACTTGTACCCTAAGGAAGCTTAAACTAAAGATCTCTTAATGTTTCCCTGAGAGTTACAATATGCTAAGGTTACAAAGTAAATGAATATTGAAGGTGCTTACTTACTTAGTTCTTAGTCAAGTACTTTTGGTCTTCAGAGCAAGATCAAGACCTGGATGGCTTAGTAAGGCTGAGTTAGCAGCTCAGGAGCAGAGCACAGTGGTTCTATGGTAGTTATTAATATTCAGGCTGTAGGACATATGGGAAATTTTATTGTTAAAATTTATTAAAATTTTATGTTAAAATTTGTAAAAAGTTGTTTTAAAAAGTTGCTGTTAGCATTCTGTCTAAACTCCACCCCACAGTTACCTGGCAACAGTCAAGTAGGCCTGGTCCACTATAAAAGGGGCTCCTTGTCCTCTCCTCTCTTCTCTCTTTTGATCTCTTGCTATTGCTCTCTTGATCCTTCTGTCCCCTCGCCCCTTCCCCCTTCCCTTCTCCCTCTCTTTACCTGCTCATGGCCGGCCTCTACTCCTTGCTTCTCTACTCTCTCTCTCTACTCTCTTTTTCTCTCTCTCCCTGCCTCTACTACCCTCCTGGCTCCCCTCCCCTGCCCTGAATAAACTCTATTCTATATATACCAGTGTGTGACTGGTCCCCCTGGGAAGAGATGCTGCCTTGGTATGGGCCCGCTGAAACATCCCCTGCCCCCATACCTCTCCACACACCCTCAGAACATACTCTCTTTATCTATCTTTTTATAAACACATCAGTTGTAACTGAGAATTATTTCTCTGAAATGGGTATTTGGGTCGAGTATAATTATTTTATAGTTGATGAGAATTTAAATATAGAACCAGTAATTATAACCCAAAGTTACATACAGAAAATGTTAAGTGATGAGCAAGTCTGCAAATCATCGCTTAAGTAATTTTTTTTTCTGTGTGTTTGTTTTGCAAATTCTATTTACCAATGCCTGAGTATTTGGAGAAAACTTTGACATTGTGAGAATACTTTACTTTGCTCAGGTTATAAGATATGGTACAAATTCAACCAATACAAAAAAGACCCAGATTGCACTGTAGAACAAAACACGGGCATAGACAGTTCCTGTAATACACTGTGTATTTCTCAGAGAACCCATTCCTCTTCATTATTTTTTTCTGAGATAGGATTTTACTGTGCAGCCCAGACTGGCCTTAACCTCACAATCCTCCTGTCTCAGACTCTCAAATGCTGGACTTACAGGCTTTCAAAAATCATACCTAGCTCTACTGTTCTCATTCTGACTGTTGAGTCTATGCAATCCCACTCCACTCCCACCGCCCACCCCTGACTCCTCAGAGGTGCCCCGCTGCATCTGTCTACTTATTCAGGGTGCATCTCTCTATGACCTTTTCTACCAGCTGCCACACAGACACCGAAGCATCTCAAGAGAGCATCTGCCTCACGTTTCTCTGGTTAGTTCTAGAGGCAGAGCGTTCATCCATTGTCTGTGGCTAAGCTCACATTTCTATCATAGAGTTAGCATTAGCATCATTGATACCAGTTTTCAAATTCTCACACATTTCATCCAAATTATATCATCCATTTATGTTGATCTCTACTTGACCTTCAAAAATGAAAGCAGTTAGCAAATGGGTGAGAAATATAGTGATTCAATGAGTTTGCCTCAGGACATTCATTACCACCATCCTTAATTCTCTGCTCATTTATGCGGGTTTTACAATTCTGCACAGGAAGTGCCAAATTATGTAGATGCTAGGATGCAGTTTCCTCAGCTGCTAGAATAATAAGATAAGAAATAGATGTAAGTTAAGGAGCCCCGATTTACATGCATTCACCAAGTGCTTCCAACAGCTCAATGCCCAACAGCTGTCTTCTTTATTTGGAGGACAGTGTCAGAACATAGGATCCTAGAAGATGGTGGACACCAGAGACAGGTAAATGTGGATGAGCAAAGGCTGCATATGGCTAATAACTGAGGGTGCTGGGAGTCATGTTTAGCTTGCAGTATAAACTGGATAATGATGAAGACTTGAAAACAAACATAATCTTCATGATACTGAGAAATGTAACAAGAAGGTAGAAACCCAGTGTCTGATAGGCCAGTGTTAACAAGCACGCTCAAATTTACTCTGATTATCTGGTTTTGTTTCTATAGTTCCCAAGTATAACCTATAGGCTTTCTACCAGTAATTATCATATGTTCCCTGAGGCATCATATAGAAACATTGTCAGGATTGAATCACCAGTTTTGGGAGAAAAAAAAAATAACAAAGTTTCAATTTTTTTTTTTTTTTTTTTACAAATACAGAACCTGTTCATATAGAAGATAATTCAACATGTTGAATATGTACTATTAACTATCTGATTTCTGGGCTTGCTTGCGTTATGCAATCATTCTGCCAGCACCTATATTATATTTAATTGTAAGGAAATCTAATTGTAAGAAGATAGCTTTTAAAAAAAACAAACAAGTATGTCTATATTTAGCTAGAATGCAAATTATTTAATAAGCTGTTGCTGAATTTTTAAGTCACTATTTAGGAATAAGGTGCTAAATGTTCATTCTGTCTGGTAGGTAAGTTTTCTCTAGTAGACTCTAGGAAATCTCACAGACAACAGATAAATTTCCCTGCCTTTGTGAATGTATCACTGCTAAGTCAAGCACTGACATTCCTTGCTTCCACTGAATTATTCATCCAACTAACAGTTCTGTCTTCACTCTGGAAGATCAATTCATTTTTATGTTACATGAAGGATTCACAATAAGGCATTCGTGTAATAAATCTGTGATGTTGTATTATTTTATTTTTAAGATTCTCTCTATACACAAATCCTATAATAGCATGTTTCCAACATATATATTAAGCTATGCTGGTGGTGTATACCTATAACTCTAGCATTTAGGAGGCAGAAGCAGGAAGATGTCTACTTCTGGGCCAGACTTTGCTACATAGTGAGACCTTGTCTCAGAAACTAAAAAGCCCCAATCCCTTTGTTTGATTGCCCACATAATGAAGCTTTACACAAAGCTGTGTTGATTAGTCTACTCATCCTCTTTTAGTAACTGGTGTCCCTTTCATCCTGTCTTCCTATAGCCTGGGCATCTATTTCATGACTTCCCAGACCTCTTTGTGATCTATTCCTTGACAAGAGAAATTTGCTAAAGGACAGAGAAGCCTGTATACCAAATCCTCTCAAAGTCAATATGTTTGTTATTAAAAGGGTGATGGTGGCTGGGAAGATGACTCAGTCAATAAAGTGCTTGCTACACAAACAAGAAGACATTTGGAGATCCAGCATCCATATAAAAATCCAGGTGCAGCACTGTATACCTGTAATCCCAATGTGGGTTTGCAGACAGAGGAGGAGCCCTGGGGGGTTGCTGACAAATAGTCTAGGCTAACCATCAAGCTCCAGACTCAGTGAGAGATTCTGTCAAAAAAGAAAAAAGAACCCTGTCCCCCAAAACACCTAAGGTAAAAAATGAGGAAGATACTGAAAATCAATTTCTGATCTCCATATGCATATGCTTGCATGTATACAGTTATCTGTACAAACATATGCACATATGTACACACACATGACACACATGACACACATAATAAAAGAGAATCAATCAAGACTATGGATTGAAGAATATGGAAAGATGTGGAGTGTTCTATTAGGCAGTAAAGAAACCACTGTCATCAAATCAAGCAAATGGTGCTTAATTTCCAGCAGGAGGAAAGCATAAAACATACACTGACTCAGTTGGGTGATTTAAATTGGCTTTCAAGCTGTATAACTTGAAGTAAAAGGAGGCAGAATCCAGTTTTTTTAAATATGAGGAATGTTCTTCTTTCTTGACTAGATTGGGTTGTTTTAAGTATGACCCCAGCACTTGGGCAGTGGAGACAGATTGATTCAAGTTGCAGCAGAGCTGGGCTTCATTCCAGGCCACCTTGGGACACAGAGTGAGAACCTGTTTGAAGAAACAAACAAAAAACATGGAAAATCTTATTGGCATATACTGCACATAAATTTTGACATTTCTATGTGCATGTAAAGTAACTCCAATCATATTTGGCCTCAGTATCTTCACTGATCCTTTCTTCCCCTCCTAGATCCACTCTTTTTTTTTTTTTTTTTTTTGAGAAATGATTTGGTTATATCACCCTAGTTGACCTTGATATCCCCATCCTTCTGCCTCAACCTCTTGAATACGTGGACTGCAGGTGTGCAACACATACCCAGCTTCCCACATCTTCTCTTTCTTAAGTTATGGAGCAGCAATAGAAGAGCAGGAATTTCTTTTATGATTAGACAAACCTACATTTTCCTCCATCTGATTTTGTTAAGAGTCAGGTTGTATTTTCTTGGCTTTGGATACAGTACTACAAAGACATTGTTGAAATAGAAGGAAAACCTAGTCTTCAGTAATAGAATTCCTGGTTTAAAATATGCCATCATGGCTGGCTTATCTGTTATTTTAAATGGATCTTGGTGCTTAAATATTCTAGCTGCTAAATGAGACAGGTGTCTGTGGATCCTCAGAATGATTGTATAAAAATAGATCTTAAGCTGGAATGTGTCTGTGGTACCCAGAGGCAGTCACCATAACAACTGGTGTGAATGGATATGAGACAGCTTAACTGTTATGAAGCACAAAGCTTCCATTGTTTGGATTGACTCTGAGATTAGACTGTAGCATTCTAAAATTCGTGAGATATCCTCTCTCTTTTTTCTCCCTTTTCCTCCCTCCCCTTTCCTTTCAGGCAAGGTCAAACTATGGCTAACTTGAATTTTTTTCTGAATGCTAGGATTATAGTATGTACTACCATACTACCATGTCAGCTTACCACAGGGGAACTCTTTCAGCCTGCCGTAAAGAGGGGTAAGACAAAAGTATCATGTACCAAGGGATGAACACTTAGTGTTTTTTTTCTATCAACTCAATGCAATTGCCATGATGAATTTAATTTATTTAATATCAGTATGATGATGGATGTTAAGAAGTAAAAGGTGAATATAAGCGAGCTGGTGCAGACAAGGATAAGATTTACAAGGTTTATGGGAGCCGATGGTGATACAAAGCCAAAGTTGTTTGGCACCATCACCAAGTCCTCAAGCATCCATTATTTTATGCACTCAACACTGAGAACCAATAAAGCACTACTTGCCTAATTTTATAAGTGGGAAAGATGCTTCTAAAGGCTTCTTGATACAAGATGGGTATTAGCTGAACCACTTCCAGAGGTTTGCTTTTCATCCCTGTGGTTGTTTTGTTTTGTTTCTGTCAATCATAGAGTTGTTGGCTTTTTAGAAATACTCTTGAGGCTGGGTAGTGGTAGTTCATGCCTTTAATCCCAGCACTCCAGAGGCAGAGGCAGGATGATCTCTGAGTTCAAAGCCAGCCTGGTCTACCGAATGAGTTCCAGGAAATCCAGGGCTACACAGAGAAACCTATCCGGAAAAAATAAAATTAAATAAAGACACATATGAATATAAATACCCTTGAGATGTACAATCTGTTGTATTAGTTTCAGAGAAGTGTGGTTGTATTGCTGTTAAAGATATGGTAGATCATAAAATTATATATAAAGATTTGGAAATTGTTTTGTTTAGAGCAAAAGGTGTCAAAATAATTAAATCAAAGGAGGAAATGGATCTCTTAGTAAAACTCGTTTTGAGGGTATGAAATGGGAGGAGCGCAGCAAGCTGTGTAAACTGAAGGGAGATAATGCAGCATCTGTGAAATAAACGATTTAGTGGGAAAAGAATGAAGGACAGCGAGAGGACTGGTGACCGCATCATTGGAATCCACAGATTCAAGGTAGAGAGCAGCAATGCAGGGTGGGTCACAACAAAGCAGATAGAGGAAGAACTGGTACAACCATGCACCCTCCACTATGAGAGCCGGAAGTAAGAAGCAGATAAGTAACGAAGGGGGACCCTCCCTGGAACTAGAAGGAACAAGCAGCTATGACAAATACATGCTGCTTTTGAGTTTGACATCATCTGTTTCAAAAACCGTGTGCCACAGAACAGAATTCTGTTGACTGGGTTGTATTAAGAAGTGTAGTGGAAAGTGCTCAGGGGCTGGGTGAGAAGTGCACACATCAGAACATGCCTCTGTGACTCAGTGAAGGAAAAAGAGTTATAAAATAGAAGATTAGGCCTGGCAGTGGTGGCGCACACCTTTAATCCCAGCACTTGGGAGGCAGAGGCAGGCAGATTTCTGAGTTCGAGGCCAGCCTGGTCTACAGAGTAAGTTCCAGGACAGCCAGGACTACACAGAGAAACCCTGTCTCAAAAAAAAACAAACAAACAAAAACAACAAAAAAAAAAAAACCAAAAAAAAAAGATTAGATTCTATTCTTAAGGAAGATAGGAGGAGTCTCTGAAGCATATAAAGGAGATTATAGACCTGAAAAGTTTGGAGAAAGAGAAAGGCAATACAGAGCAAACCACCAACCAAAGGTTACATTCCCACATCCTCCAAGTAAGGAACACTATGGGTGGAGAGGGTGTCCAGGCAAGCATAGCAATGATACAATAAACCTATTATTCTGTACAATGATACAAGCTAATTTAAAGATGTTCATGAGTCTTGGATCCTTTTGGGAATCTGATAAAAACCAACTATACTTCTTTTCCCTAAAATTTTATGTTATAATTCTGGGGAATATTCAGATGCCTTGAAGCAGATCAATGGCTCTCTTGAGCAGCCTTTTGTCATATTTTCAAACAGCTTTATTAGTTTATATTCCATAAAAGGCTCATATTTTACATGTATAAGTAATAAATTTTTGTATATTTACTGACTTACACCACCACTACCACCACCTCCACCATCTAATTTTAGAACATTTCCATCGCCCTTAAAAGAAACCCTAAATCTATCAACAGTCAGCATCTATTAATATCCCTTGCCTATGAACAGAGAGCTATTCTACTCTGTCCCTTTATATTTGTAGGACTTCATTTCAAAGACCATTTACACTTTTATCCACTTTAAAAGAATATACTAACAACCAATTCTTAGGTATATACAAAGCCACAAGAGAAGTTTATAGAACATTAATCTTGTCCTTTGAAATGCCCTCTTATATATTCCATTCCATTCCACAACTTAATTTTATAACCAGCTGAGGACTTGTAATCTCAGATTGAAAAGTTCTGTCCTAGAGGTGTATCAAATCAAACCAGGTTGAATCTGAAGTGGGTAACAGAAAGCAGTCCAGGGATCTAACTATCCTGAGATAAATGCCCAGTAGTATTAGAATTAGAAATTAACTACCTTTTGTCCTACAATACATCATTATTTATTTTACTTCCTATTTCTATAGTCTAAAAAATGAGCACAAAATATGTTTGTAAGAAGTCACAAAATTTACTAAGTGACCAGGAGAAAAACAGTTTATTATGTTATTGTTTGGGGCAGGAGACTAGGTTGATTGTTCTGGGGATCAGGGAGCATTAAGGGGCCCTGTGGTACCAGGTTGCCTTAGAGCACTGGAGAAGGGCACACCTGTTGCAAGGTGACCAATAGTATGCCCTGGAGTCCGAAGCCTGAGGCTAATTGCCCTGCACGTATTAGAGCCAAAGGCAAGCAGCCTTTTCCACTGAGGTATCTCCTGTGGCTCTGTTGCGAAGGAACGTCTGGCATGGGCAAAGATGTTTATAATCTTTGTGGTGACTGTGTCCCAAGTGGGATCCCCTTCGTTTGCTTTCACAGTGCCTTCAGACTGGCGCTGAATACGGAGCGTATACATAGCTGCATATGTCAACATTCTTCTCTGTCTTTTCTGCCAGTTGAAGAAGTAGCCCTCCATATACTGCTGAGCATTTAATAAGATCATTGTGAATCCTATCACCTGCTACCCGTAGTTTTGTTGACAACTGGCAGACAGGAGGGCAATGGTAGGTGCCATTGTCAAGATTTCGGGTAGAATGCAGATTATCCACACCCCCCTCCCCAAGTAATTCAAAGTAACAGAGCATTTTGAAGGAAGCATTCAGCCGCACCCACCCCCACCAAAATTACAAAGCAGTGGTACCTGGGAAGGCTTGATGGCTGATGAGCTCTAAGCCTTTAAGATGAAACAAAAGTGTTTTTCATTTACAAAGGGCCACCAAGACACCCTAGCTCTTAAGCTTTAGACCTGTCTGAGCCTTTGAATGTTAGCAAATGAAGAGGGGGCGGGGGTGGGGGTGGGTGGGGATTTCCAGCTCAGGCACCTGTTTCTTTGGCAGGAGAATGTGTGGCTCACCACTTCACCATGGAAGGCAGTTGTGAGGAGGCATGATGGATGAGGATCGCGTTTCAGATTCCAATCCTAGGAGGAACGGCAAGGGAGCTGAGGGCAACTTGAAAAATGTGCTCTGTTTATCTTCTCGTCAGAGGGAAGAACCAGACACGTGGCCACTAAATGCCATCTAGCTTGAGACTTGGAGAGTAGGGGGGGGGGGGGAGAAGCAAGCACTTAAAAGCTCTTATGGGAAACTAAGGAAATCAGAAAAGTAGTAAGTACGGGGCTAAAGCAAGATGGAAGGAAATCGAAACATGAGCCGGGAGAATAAATGAGAGGCATGTGATAAGACCAGACCAAAATCTCTTTCAAGGAGTGGTAAACACAGCAAATGCACACTGAAAAGTGTGACAGGGCTTTCTTGAAGAGGGTGCGGCAGGCAGGCATGCTCCCAGGAGTGAAGACTTCCTCAAGAGAAATCAAGACCTGGCTTGAGAGAAAGGAGAGTGGAAGAATGTGATGTAGAGAAAGGAAAATAAATTTAGGGCTGGGAGGAGTCATCGTCCATCACAGAGGGCTTTAGACTCAGGGAGAAAAACTACCCTCCTGAGTAACAAAGCAAATGAATAAATATAGATAAATAATAAATGAATAAATGGAGCCGTGATTCCCTGTGTGCAGATCTGATGTAGCCCTTCAACTCAGTTAACTTAACTGTCTACTAGACAGCCTAGAGATATCTGAAAGGAAAGACTCAGTTGAGGAATTACCTACACCCGATTAGCCTGTGGGCATGCCTGTAAGGGATTAGGTTCATTATTAATTAATGCAGGAGGGCCCAGCCCACTGTGGGTGACACCATCCCTACTTAAGTGGTCCTGGGCTATATATGAAAGCTTAGCTGAGCATGAGCCTGTGAGAGAGAGACAGCCCATAGAGCCAGCAAAACCTTTTCCTTCATGGTTTCTGCTGTGCTTCCCTGCCTGTGAGCTCATTTCATCTGTCTGAAGTAGTGCTGTGTGGAATAATAGTAAGCAGTCCTATTATGAGTTTCTACCCTGACTTTCCTTATTTGGACTGATTCCTGGACCATCCCTAATTGATGGACTGTGCCCTGGAAGTGTTAAGATGAACACTCATCATCTCCTCATCTGAGCTGCTTTTGGTCAGTGTTTCTATGACAACAAGAGAAAGAAAGTATTTTGTTTGTATTTGCCCAGCGCTACAGTAGCACAGACGATTCATTTCTAAAAGGAATAGGCTTTGCTTTGGGCACTTGTTTTCTAGGGAAGACAATCTGACAGATTTGAAGCATAGGAAAGTTATCATTAACTTTTCTAAGTTAACATCTGTGGAGAGCATGTAGCTTACTGAGAACCTGCTTAGCATGCCAAGAGTCTGGATTTGGTTCCCAGCAAGGGAAAAAAAAAAAAAAAGAAATTAAATTTAAAAAAGGATAATACCAATTAACTCTCTGATTTTGGATGAGTGGTAGTCTGTTATGCATAAGGATTTGAAGACTGGAAGTCTCCAAATTATTGTTGCAAGGGATATAAAAGGAGAGATTTTTAGGCTAAGTGTGAGACATACCTTCTTAAAACGAGGAGAGATGTATCTATCTATCCAACTCAGCCTTCTGTGATCTGAATTTGTTGGACTTGTAGAGAAACATCCAGATTCATCCTCTGTGGGAGATCTTGGATTTTGTAAGTGTAAGGTGGCAAGGGAACTGAAAGATAACATCTGAAGCCTTAAAAAATACTTCCCTTTAATCTCAGCACTCCAGAAGGCAGGTGAATTTCTATGAGTTCAAGGTCACCTGGTCCAGCCAGACAGGGCAACACAGAAAAACACAAAAACAAAACCAACTAACTAAACAAAAAGCTTCCCTTCTTTGTGATAGGTTATTCTCCACTGACGATGAAATGAGTCAATTCAAGCCAGATGAGATTATATTAAAGGCAGGTTTACAGGAAGCTGCTCTCCAGCAAGTTCACTGGCCCCAAGGACTGAGACCAGGGGAGTTACCATAGGGGTGTGGGAGAGAGAAAGGGTGTGAAACAGAGTGGAGAGAGAGAGAAGAGAGAGAGAAGAGAGAGAGAGAGAGAGAGAGAGAGAGAAAAGAGAGAGAGAGAAAGGAGAGAGAGAGAAAGGAGAGAGAGAGAGAGGATCTGGATTATCTAGGAAAGAAGCTCTGGGGGAAGGGCAGCCTAGCCCCTGGGCTAGAAAGTTCAGGGTTGGAGGCAGGGTATGACAGGAGGGGACTGAGGGATGCTGAGAGAACTTGGAGGCCAGGTCTGTTTCAATATATAAATATGCACCTCAGTCCCTTGTACTGGGTCCAAAACCAAACACTTTGCTAGGGGCTAGAGAGTAACAGGGTAAACCAGGGTGAGAATAAGACCTCTACCCACAAGCATTGGTTCAGAGCCAGAACCCCACTTATGCTATAGCCCCTCAGAGAGAAGCACTCAGCAGAGCAGGGAGAGAAGAAACTTGAGTGTCATAGATACTACTGTATTGTCATGGTGAAACATCATGACCAAGGTAATACATAAATGAAGCATTTAATTTGGGACTTACTATTCCAGAGTATCACAGAGTGTATCACTATCATGTTGAGGGACATGGCAGCAGACAGGCAGGAATGTCACTGGGGCAGTAGCTGAAAGTGTACATGTTGAGACAATAACCAGGAGGCAGAGAGAAAACGAGGAAGAGAGAGAGGGAGGGAGGGAAGAAAGGAGGGAGATAGGAGAAAGGGAGGGAGGGAGAGAAGGAAGAAAGAACAAGAGAGGGAGAGGGAGAAAGAGACAGAGGGGAAGACAGAGGGAGCAGGGAAGGATGGAAGAAGACAGGAAAGAGAGAGAGGGAAAGTGAGGGAAAGAGGGAGAGGGAGGAGGAAGGAAAGGGAGGAAGAGAGAGAGTGTTAATTGGGAATGGTATGGGAAACCTTGAAGCCCACCCCCAGTGACATTCCTCCTCCAAAAGGCCATACCTCCTGATCCTTCCTAAACAATTCTACCAAGGGGAACCAAGAATGCACATAGACAAGCCTACAGGGACTATTCTCATTCAAACCATGACATGGGGTAAGAGGCTTTATATCTGGAAGGGAATCTTTCTTTTTGAAGGTGAAAGCACATAACAGAGTGGGCAGGAGATGGAGAAGAGCAGTCAGCATTTTGCATGTGGAGTCATAGTCGTCTGGTGAGATAGGAAAATGAATAATGCATTTTGATGCTGAGTCTAACATGTCATTAACATATGTTAATATGGGTATATCAGATGATACTAACCAAATACTGTTTTCACAATTATAGTCGCCCAAAGTGGTCAATTCTGCAAGTCAATGATAACATTAATTATAATATAGATAATTTGACTGTTTTAGCCAATTTAAACGTTTTTTACTAACTTACCATATGACTAACAGGGCATTGTAATTCCCCTAGAAGCTAAGTTAGGTTTGATAGTATATTGGCTAAACCATCTACAATGCTATTTTTTTTTTAAATTTAATACCCCCCCCCATATTCAACATTATATGAATTACAGAAAAAAAAATCGCCTAGGGCAGTTGTCCTAGAGTTACTATTGTGATGAAACACCATGACCAAAAAGTAAGCTCGGAGGAAAGGGTTAATTTGGCTTACACTTCTGCATCTTAGTCCATCTTGAAGGAAGTCAAGGCAGTAACTTATATAGGGCAGGAACCGAAGGCAGGAGATGATACAGAGGCCAAGGAGGGCTGCGGCTTACTGGCTTGCTCACCATGGTTTGCTTGCTCAGCCCACTTGCTTATAGAACCAAGGCTTACCAGGCTAGGGATGGCCACAATGGGCTGGGCCCTCACTAATAAAGCAAACGTCCTACAGGCTAGCCTACAGCCTGCTCTTATGGAGGCATTTTCTCACTTGAGAGGCTCCCTCCTTTCTGATGACTTTAGTTTGTGTTGAGTTAACATAAAATTATGCAGCACATTACTTGATAAAGGAAACACGCTGTAAAATGGATCTGATTATAGTGTCGTCCATGCCCGCCCCGCCCCTCCCCTCCCCCTCCCCCACTCCCGTGTGCTGGGGATGGAGGAACCTAGACTTTGGGCATGCTAGGTAAGTGCAGGACTAGTTTACAATAAGAGGTAATCTGGACACATATTTGGCTGGCAAACTGTAGAAGCCCAGACGGGGAACTAAGTTGTTTGAGTTGTATTCAAGGTGTTGGAAGCCTCAAAATGTCAAGAGTAAACCGTGCTAAATGAACACGGCTTATAGATTATGGTACTAATGTAGTTGCCGTAGCTCGAGTCAAGTGGAAAGCTAAAAGGGTTAAATGATCCTGCAAGCAGGGAATCCTGGGGGGGCGGTCTGGGGTGTGGGGGAGAATGTCACAGTAGAGTCACAGTAGATCAGAAAGCCTGGGCAGAATGGACGGATAGTGGAAGAGTTGGAAAAGAGATTATGCAAAGAAAGATTTGTTTGGATGGGTAGAGGAGGAAGGGGGGAAATTAGATTATGTTGCAATCGAGAGCCCAGATGATCCTGCTGGTGAAAGCAAAGATGAGAAATTAAATTATTGATCTCCTAGTGAGGGTAGAAGACTTAAGTGTGGAAGCCCAGGGAGCAATTCGAGGTGCAGGAGGGCAGGAAAGCAGGCTTGAGTGTAGACACATGGATTCAGAATTCATCTTTGTAGTGATAGCACAAGTTACGGGAGTCTGACTTCTGTTGACAAACTCATGTTGGTAGAATCGGTTTGACAGATGGTACTCTTTAGGGCTTGATGGTGACAATATCTGGCCTGTTTTAACAGAAAGATTCTTGGCTATTAAGACATTTGTAAAGTCACTGTTGGGGAGGCAGCTGAAGACACAAACTCAAGTTGAGCTTCTAGGACTGACTCCCCAAACTTCTAAGCTGTGTGATTGCCCCTCTTACCTCAGAGGGTCTGCCCCGCCCCTTACCATTGTTAACAGTTAGAGCTCTGCCTTTGATGCAGGAAGCCGAACCCAGCCTTTCCCTCCTCATGAGTCATTCTGAGTCAAAATCCCAACCCTGATTTAAAATGGATCCAGAGATGTCTGCTTTTTCTTAAAGCTGCTTTCCAGCTTCTATGTTCGAGAAAGGAGTAGGCATGAGGCTTCAGTGAGCATCCCACATTACCCACTGTAGCAGCTCAGCCGTTTCACAGTGACTATCCAAAAGCCAGTAGAGGTTTCTGTTGGTCTGTCTTGTCACTCTGATGAGACGGCAAGCTTGATCTTTCTTTGGTATTTTTAGCATGTTCTTTGTAGAGCTGCTGTTGAGGAATGAGAAAAAAGAGCCAGGGACATCACTGTTAATTGATTTGCTATGCCTGCCGAGGTTAGGGTGTGGAGAAGCAATCCTGTTTCCTATCTGTCACTGGTTCTTATTTTTCTGCCATTACGGAATATTTTCTATATGTGTTAGAAGAAATAGCGCACCCAGTTCAGACGCAGGACTGTGCTATTACACCTGTCCTGGTGACTGCATTTCTAAGATTTTCTAGTAGAAAACCAATGGGCTACATACTCTGTCCTAAATCCCACGGGTATATTGTGTTACTCTGATTATTTTAATTTTTAACTCTAGGTTTATTTAGCAGTTGCTACCCCTACTTCCTCTATGACTCATCTGCCAATTCTACCATCTCTTTTCCTGAACTGCAGCCTTGGGGTGAATTGCATACTTTGGAATTGGAAGAAGAAATGCCATGAGGATCAGGCAGTGTGTGTGTATAAATGTATGTGTATATATGTGTGTATATGTATGTGTATATATATATATGCTTATATGTGTATATTTGTATATATTAGTGTGTGTGTTGTTTAGCATGTATAAGTATATATATATAGCATATTTGTATATATGTCTGTATATTGCATATATGCATGTGTGTATGTATATATGTATACATATGTACTTGTATATGTGTCTATTTATGCAAGTGTGATATATTTGGTATATATTGTGCATATGTATATAGTGCATGTATGAATGTATATATGCATCTATATGTACATGTATATATGTATATATGTGTGTTTTGGACTGGACTATCCCAGCACCTGAGCAAATTCCAGTTTCCCAAAACAAAAGTGTCCTCAGCTAGAGAGGATCAATTCTTTTGCTGCTATAGGGAAGAGCTTCTGCCTCTGGAGATTGGGTGGATGAAGCCTTTGCTTTCCTGCCCTGTCACATTCATCTGTCTGTCACCTTCTTTTAGTATTTCACAGTGTTCTGCTCCCTTCCCTGTCCAGACTGAATCTGCCGCTCTCCTCTCTGACTTCTCACATTACACAGTTCACTCTCGTTGTAGCAATATCTCTTAGGAATTTATGTACATGTTATATGTTCAACTGATTCCTTAAGGAGGCTGACATTGAAACCATTATTCACGATCATGTATATGTACTTTTCAGTTCTAACAGTAATCTAGAAGAGTAAACAGACAGTGAGTAAATATCAGTTTCCACTGTATATAAATACTTCACAGAAACAGGCCTTGAAACTAGGTCATATTCATTCTATACTAGCATGATATAAGGTAAGTGGTGGAGGGGGTCAATAAATGCTCAAATGAATAATCACATTCATAAGCTGTGGCTATATATTATAAAGAAAGAAAAGCCTTCTAGCCATCAGCTACAACAGTTGATTCTGTACAGCTCTGAGCATGTCCAGACTTCATTTAAACCCTTATCCACGAGAAGGATCTCACAAAGGAACGGAACAACACAGTAACTACCTACGCGAGGCATCCTTAAGCCTGGTCTCCCCAATTGTTGCTCACATTATCATTCTTTTTTTTTTTTTTTTTTTGTTTTTCGAGACAGGTTTCTCTGTGTAGCTCGGGCTGTCCTGGAACTCACTCTGTAGACCAGGTGGCCTCGAACTCAGAAATCCGCCTGCCCTGCCTCCCAAGTGCTGGGATTAAAGGCGTGGCCACCACCGCCAGGCTCACATTATCATTCTTGAAGATTTGATTCAAAATGTTAGCACGCAGCGTCAGAATCATCCAGACATGGACAAGAGAAGAAAGCTTCTTTCTAGTATTAGCAGTGAGCTTTTGTCATGCTCCTGCGGTGGAAGAGCAGCTGAGGGAGGGGCTAAGGTGCTGCAGAGTTAAACCCATTTTCTCAGTGGAGTTTCCTGTTATGGTCTGGGTGAAGAAAGACACTTTCCAGTTAAACTGGTTTTTGAGCTGAGGCTTTTTGTCTTTTAACACAGTGGCAATCTGGTGTCTGCAGGAGTTGCTGGCTTTCCTACTCTGCTCCAAAGAGGGTTTTTCTGTCCCTGGGTCTTCCTCCGTGTCCACTGTCTGCAGCGCTGAGGTTGGGAGTGGCTAAATGGATTCAGGGTGCTCTGCCTAGGATGCTGGACTCTAATCCCTGGGTCCATGAGCTAACCCCAATTCCATTTGCTGGATCCTGGTGGAAAATAGCTGTGTTTAGGTGGAAATAGCAGGGAGTGGACAGCTGCGTTTCAAAGGCTTTATTTCCGTTTTCTCTTTATGTGGCTCACAATGGGCTTGGTGAGCAGGTGGGGCTGTATACTTTCCCTTATCCTTTACTTTTCTGTTACCACATTTGCTGTCACTACCCCATCATAAAAGCCAGATAGCGGTCCCAGTCTTTGCCTTCTGGGACTACTAGTTTGATCTTGCTTACTGTTATTTTTTTTTTTTTTTAAAGTCTATTATAAGTTCTTAGGAATTCTACTGAAATAACTATGGACTCTTTTACAATAGATTTATCCACTATGAAATTTATTTTATCTTTCTTTGGGAGCAAATGGAGTTTCGGGAGCCATATGACAAGAGCTGAATATATGGTGGTGAGATGAAGAGATTTTATTTAGGTTCCAGTCCTGCTGTAGCTACATGAGTATGTCAGAGAAGTCATCCAAACACACAGGACCTGAAGAAAGGTGAAGGCTAGTTACAGCATCTCCAACATCTCCCCCAAATATTAAGACATTATCCCGGGATTTTATCCATCTAGCTCCAGAGATCTTTTTTTCGGTTCTCCAGAATTGGAGAGAATTTGGAGGAGATACCAAGTGTAAACAAAAAACTATTTTTAATGAGGATTTTTCTACCGTTGACATGTTCTCCACTGGTTTGTGGTTCTGTAGTTCACGGATCAAATTCTTCAAAATTGTCTATAATTCACAATACATTGAGAAATACTGGCAAATATTAGAGTGGCTTCAGTGACCCTCAGACTGGCCACTGGACTGTCTTTAGAGTTAGACAAGTTTACTGAAAACAGAGCCTTGGGTCCTTGTGTTGAGGAACAAAGTAATGTATTCTTAGGAAGACATTTTCTGGAGAGAATTCATCCAAATTTGTGCTCCCGGAGGGGTCCTACTTTCTACTCACTCCTGGTCTCTGCTTTTGTACTTGATTTTTTTTTTTCTTTCTCTTAACAAATGTGTTAATTTTGGGGCCTCAACTAAAAGACAAGGGAACCGTTCCTGAGTCATGTAGAATTTGAGGAGCAGCGTAAGCTCTGCGTGGTATTTTGACATAATTTGATAAAGTGGCAAGAGTATCTTATCTCGGATGTCATTTTCCTCTTCAGGACTATTAAAAACACTCCACGTGAGACAGGCTATTTCTGTCTTCAGGCAGAACTTCCTAAAAGTATGGACTGTAATTAGCATTTTTCAGAGAAAAAAAAAATCACCAGTCGTCTGTCGTGCATATGCAATAGCATTTTGATTTAGCCATTTTCATTTGCTATAGCATTTTCAATAACCAACACCGCATGTTCCCTGGGCACTCTCCAGTTTCTTGCTGCTATCAGTGACTGAAGGTATCTTGTATCCACCAACAGGAGGGGAAACTTCATTTGGCACCAGATGGAAACTCTAGTTCCCCCTCCCCAGAGAGTTTGGATGGTTTCAGTTTATGTAGAGTGAAGCAGAAGGATCTTTGTTGGCTTTTCTCAGGCCACTTTCACCCAAGGACTTTTTTTTTTTTTTTTCCTCCAGCCCTACTGAGTCACATTTGTCCTTTCAAGTTGAACAATACTCATGATTGATAAGCATAATCTGAATGGAGATATAACCAGCGGCAAGCTGGGGTTGCCTTTGGTGGTGGAATTCCACATCAATGTCTGCAGATTAAAGTCTAATCTCCTGCAATGAGTAATTGAAATCTTCAAAAACTTACAATGCTTTGAAATAGCCGGCATGGGAACTCACCATATTATTATCATCTACACTTTTTTCCTCCCTCCCTCCCTCCCTCCCTCCCTCCCTCCCTCCCTCCTCCCTCCCTCCTCCTCCTCCTCCTCTTCCTCTTCTTCCTCCTCCTCCTTTTCTTTTTCTTTTCTTTCTTTCTTTCTTTCTTTCTTTCTTTCTTTCTTTCTTTCTTTCTTTCTCTTCTTTTCCTTCTTTCTTTCTTTCGAAGGGCTTCAGATCTTCAACTGACAGGAGGCCTCCTAGGCCAGTAGGGAGTGTTGCTTCACTGTGTTGCCACTGAAGCCAACACAAGGGTGGTCCCTACTCTGGAGTACCTAAGTCTTCCTAAATGTGGAGTGAGGATTCTTTAAGGAAAAGAATAGGAAATATTGATGCATAATGGGAAAAAAGAAGCTGCATACACATTTTAAAAAGCTGATAAATATTACACATTCGAGTAATTAAATGACACTTTCCTCAATATCTTTGGTACTTGCTATTTGAGAATATCTATCAACAAATTTTACATTTTAATGTAGATTTCTATAGAGATTACAGAAAATACTTTCACAGCATGGTTGACTGAAATTTGGTTTTCGTTGTGCTAATAGTTCCCCAGAACCTCTTTTATTTCCATAGCTCAATATTGATCATATGAAATAAAACACTGCTGTCAAATTTAGGGAACATCTTCAATTTTATTTACATATGAGTATGCATATTTATACTTGGAATTCTGCATGCAAACCTAGACATTTAGTAAGTCTTTTTCCATGTAATTGCCACTAAAGGACAAAGTTATGGTGGCTTGGAAATGGATCCAGGTGGGTTTGTTTCTGACAGGAGCAAAATTCTCTCGAGTACTTTCTGTGGAATCTGCATTACCTCCTCCAGTTCTCACCCAGCTGATGATTGAGAGAATTTCTCACAAATGCCCATCTGATGATGTCCATGCCCACACATGTTTCTTTCCATGGTGCACTGAGATGTCTTCATATCACAGATGTTTCATATCACAGTATACCTGTGGCTGTGCCCAGGAATGTCGCCTCTGTGTCAGTACAGTGCAGTACTGTACTGTCTAAAGACCAGGCTGGCTGGCAATAACTTATTTATATAGGAAAAAGACTGAAATCAAGAATATATACCAGTTAGGCCAAATTCGTGTGTGTGTGTGGTGTGTGGGGTGTGTTATTCAATTTCTCCTTAATTGGAGCTTAAAATATCAGCTTAAAATATTCCAATTAGGGAGTTGGGAGAGGAAAGAGATAGTGGTCTTAAGTAGTTGCTGTGAAAGGCGTCTCATATTTTTCTGCACATTTTTCAGAAATACAATACTCCTGGGCACTCTGAGTTTTTTTCAGGGTCTTGAAAGCTACTTGTGGATTCTAAACTTTAAATCTATCTTATTAGGTGTACAAAGAGCCTAACTCTGATGCAGTGCCTGCTTCGTGTTTCTTTTAGTCTTTGGAAATAGTACCTTTTCGAAGTTAGGAGTCCCAAATAAGTATGAACACCCACTTGAGACTCCACAGGCGTCTTCTGGTACCTGGTGTGCATTATACAAGCAGATCTTGCTGTTTTTCTTCTCCATGTGTCCTTTCATTCTGGTCTCTCAGTGCTGGGCATTGAGCATGATCCAGGGTCCTTTGTGAAGCATGGGGATGCCGTTCCTACAGAGCAGATCCTACCTACTTCTGCCAACTTTTAGAAAAGTTCTTACTGTTAGGAGGCTGAGTTGCAACTAGAGTTTATAAGACACACCTTGGGAGACTTCTGCAAGGATTAGAGGTAATTACATGCAAATTAGTAAATTTTTATGATCCTTGGCTTCTTTATGAAGTGAAATTAACAACTCATCTTAAAAGGTTGTTTGCAGATTTGAGATAACGTATATATTTGGAGTTGGGCTGTGCTGGAGTTGTAAAAGTCTATGCTGCTTGTGGGAAAAGACCTTTTTTACTGGGCCCCATTTTACTGTGCCCTTCCTAGCTGCCAGGCTGTCTGCAGTTAGGTTAGAGTCATGGAGCTAACTCTGCCCAATGATACATGAATAGAAAGATGTATTTCTGGGCCAAAATAGTTAAAATGCCAGAGTACTTCTAAATCTCTTCTTAATCGCGGCAGCTGGCTTAGCTGCTGTATTCAAGGAGTGTGGATGCCTGAGTCACCATCAAAGGAGAACTTGTCAGGGGAGTTTCAGAACCGTGTTGGAATTTGTATGAACACGAATAAGATTTGTGTTTTGTGACTATGATTATATATGTATGTATTGCTGCGCTTAGTCCAACCATTGAAGGACTAGTTCTCCTCCTCCTCCTCCTCCTCCTCCTCCTCCTCCTCCTCCTCCTTCCTTCTTCTCCTCCTTCTTGTTATTATTATATTACTATTACTATAGAATGGACCAGAATTACTCACACACTTTAGTATTTGAAATGATACATGGAACTCAAGTGTTGGCCCTACCTTCCCTAATGATGATAGAAAAATGTTTATTTTACCAGTAAAATATTTAGTTTCTCTATAAACATGGATTTGGAAAATGTTAAACAAAAAAGAGAATGTTACAGTTTAATGCTGGTTAGTTTTATGTCAACTTGACATAAGCTAGAGTCATCAGATAGAAGGGACTTAAAAGAGAAAAACGCCTCCATAAGATGGGGTGGTAGGCAAGACTGAAGGGCATTTTCTTGATTAGTGATTGACTGGGAAGGGCCCAGCCTAATGTGAGTGGTGCCATCCCTGGGCTGGTGGTCTTGGGTTCTATAAGAAAGCAGGCTAAGCAAACCATGGGGAACAAGCCAGTAAGCAACACTCCTCCATGGTCTCTGCATTAGTTCCTGTCTCCAGGTCCCTACAGTGTTTGAGTTCCTGTCCTGACTTCCTTTGGCGATGAACAGCAATATGAACTTGTAAGCCAAATAAATACTTTCCTCCCTAAGTTACTTTGGTCATGGTGTTTCATCACAGCAATGGTAAACCTAACTACAACAGAAATTGGTGCCAGGACAGTAGGGTATTGCTATGACTGACCTGACCATGATGTTTTAGGGAGAATTATGGAAGGACTTTTGAAACTTTAGCTAAGAAAAGCCATTGAGTGTTCAAAGTTTGGTGAGCTGTTCTGTGGGAACATGGAGGAAAAGAGTGTTGAGAGAAATGCAGACGATGGAGGTCTGGCTTGTTAGTTGCAGAGGGAATGTGGAGAGTTAAAGACTATTAAGGCCATTGCCTATTTGTAAGTTTGAATTAAGATTCTGTGGGTCTTGTCAGCTGGGGCTGAAGAGTTGTGAAGAGACCAGCACCACTGAAGTGAAACCTTTGCTTTACTGGGACAATATGGTCAGCTGGAGCTGAAAATTTAGCAGTGATTAGGAAGAGACTAGCCCCATTGAGATGACATCTTCTGGAAAAGTGTTTCCTTAGAGTCATCACCCAAACGCTGTGTCCAGAGGTGGTCAATGCTGTACCTTTACCTAGCAGCTGAACTTGGTAGAATAAGAGTCACCCAGATGGCACTGGTTTTAAAGGCATGAAGGGGTCATAGAGAACAACTGAGATCAGGAGAAGCCACTGTTGAAGGTGCAGCCTCAGTAGCAGCTGGAGGCCCGGGATTAAAGAGGTCCTGCAGAAAAGTTAAGGCTTGGCACCAGGAGAGGCTATTGGTGAAAGTGTAGCTCAGTTACAGAAGAGAGCCTAGAATTTTGGAAGTTTTAGCACCATGAGCAGGCCACCAAGACCAGCAGCAGCAGTGTAATGGAGCCTGCCATAGCTTAGACGACAAGCTGTGTATATTGTAGAGGGCAGAGCCCCTTGGAGCCCAGACACTGGACATGGAGTTATTTACACTGTTGGAATTTGGTTTTGCTTTGATCTGATTGTAATTGTTCCCTGGTTCTTCCCTCTTAAAGCATTTAATTTACTTCTGATCTGATGTGAGCCCACAGCCGATAGACTCTGAACTTTTAAAAAAGATGAAGTTTTGAAGAGATTGAATTTTAAAGCGTCTGAATTTATAAAGATTGTGGGACTTTTTATGATTTTTAAAATGTTTTATGTTGTGATGTTTATGCTACTGTGGGATCTTAGGGATGAACAAGAGAGGAAAAGTGGTGACCTCACAGTGATGTGTTTGTGTGTCAGGTTCACAAGAGGTCAGTTTTGCTGGCTACATTTATGTCAACTTGATACAAGCTGGAGTCATCAGGAAGAACAGAGTCTCAGTTGAGAAAATGCTTTTTTAAATGCCTGTAGGACTTTTTCTTAATCAGTGATTGATGGGAGAGGGTCCAGACCATCGTAGGTGGGGCCACCACTGGGCTAGTCCTGGGGACTATAAGAAACCTTGACTAGCAAGCCACAGGGAGCAAACCAGTCAGCAGCAGCCCTCCATGGCCTCTGCATCAGCTCTGCACCAGGTGTCTGCTCTACTTGAGTTTCTGTCTAGACTTCCTTGATGATGAGCAGAGCTGTGGAAGTGTTAACTCAAGTAAACACTTTCCTCCACAACTTGCTTTTTTCATAGTGTTTCATTGTAACGATAGTAACCCTGACTAAGACAAGCTTGGATCTAAAGTCCCTGCTCCAAAGACTTGGATGCTGGAAGCCTCACGCTCCCCTCCCCCCACCCAGTAGATTAAGTCATTGAGGAAGAGATTTGACTATAGACGGGCTAATGATGTGATGGGTGACATTATTGGCAATTGGGTGGAGGAAGAGAGTTCTATGAGAACATCTTTGCAGGCTGTGATCCACCCTTGCCCCTATTCTCTCTGCTTCCTGGCTGCCCAGTGGCAGCTTCTGCCACAAGCTCCTACTACCATAGTGTCCTGGTTTGCCTTAGGCTCAGAGCTCTCGAGCCAACCTTGGCCTGAGACCTCTGAAAACATGAGCCAGATAAAGTATTTCTGACTTATCCAGAGAGAAAAGCATGTTGTTTCCCATCAGTACCACCAAATCCTCTTTATCAGCTATGGTATTTCCTTGAGACCCTGATTCTAAAAGTTAATGAATATTTTCATGATAAAAAAAATATTTCTATCAAATTTTAGAAATTGCAGGTTTTCCTCTTCAAATTTCTTTACTCCGATAACCCTCTAAACAAACAAACAAACAATCCCACTATATTCCCTATTGGGGACAAATTTTATAATCACTGATTCTTCTAGTACTGGCTGGTTGGTAGCATTCAGATTTTAGCCATTCCTACGTACAAGCATAACTTGAATATGTGCATTGTTTGCTTTGTAAGAATAATTTTTTAAAAACTATATGAAAAAAACCTCTGTGGAAGTATCTGGGGGGAAAAATCTATGTTTTACATGTTCTTTGGGAGCATGGTATTTTTTGTTTGTTTGCTTTTTGTTTTTGAGACAGGGACTTAAGCAGTAACCCAGGCTGACTTGGGATTCTCTATATAGGCCAAACTGGCTATGAACTTATAGTAGTCTTCCTATCTTGGTCTCTCAGATGTTGGGATTACAGATGTAGAGTACCAGACCAGGATCATGTTTTATACTTTTAAATGTAGTTTTATTTGAACAGCTTTCTTTGGGAAGAATGGTAGAGATGCCATTTGTTGGCTCCTGCACGATGGTTATCTACAGCTGCCAGAGGTGAATATAATTCAAGAGACCAGTGAGAATTTCAGCAAGAGGTCATTATCCAAAGAAAGGAATATCAGGGTCATGTTAGAACCTTTAGAAAATGTAGCTAAGAAGCTGGGAAGTGATAAGGGACTCAGTGGTTTGGAAAGTAGATCGTGAAGGAAGAGTGCTGGACCTTATGCCTTTGAATGTTGGCTGTTCATGTGAGCTGGCAACAGGCAGGCAGCAGGCAGAAGGCACAATGGGCTTAAGGACACTGGAATTAACTACAGAAAAGTGATAATGGTTTTGATACAATGGGAAAAAAGCCTTAGTACTCTTTAAATCTCACGTTATGTAAAAGAAATACGGGCAAAGAGTTTTACTATCAGCTTGTATTTTTCCAGAGTAGTCACAGGAGAAAGAAAAGGAAAAATTATAGAAGGAGAAAGAAAAAAGGAATCTAAGAGCTGGATTATTTCACCACAGAAGATTGGACCCTGCTACTGATAATGTCTTCCTGCAAGCAGCAAGATAGACCATGAGTTCAGAACGATACCTGGAAATGGACGTCATAAGTTGCAGTTATGTTCCTAATAAGAAACTTAGAGGAAGAGATGGGAATCAGACACTCTGAACTCAGTGAATGTCTGTGCTGTTACCTGAGCACAGTGACTTCCCAGGTCCTTCCAAAGCTCCTTCACCGACACTGGCAACAGATAGATTCTTCTCTGGAGTCAAATAAGAAAGTTGCCTGCTCTGGGTTTTAGGGTTATTCCTATCAAGGTTGTCCCTATTCAAGAGATCCGCCTGTGGTTTTCCCTGAGCCAGTTGGGTGTGGCTATCCACCTGTACAGCTTGTTAACTGCTCCCTACTGATGGTTCCCTATGTGGAGGTTTCATGATTTAGCTGGCACCAGGATCACCTGGTCAGGATTGAGATCCCCTTCTCTAATTTCTGGTGTTCCAGGTATGTTCATTTCTAATGTGTCCCTTGGAAGAGCTGTTACTGCTGGCCTGGAGAGCACCTCCGAAGAAATACTGCCTTAGTACAAGCGGTAAAAACCTTTTCTATAGTCATATACTAACAGGAGTGGGATCTATCTTGTGGTCCTGGAGGAGACTCACCTACCTCTGTGAGTGATAGATGCTAACTGTCTAAATTATTCTAAAGGTCTTTGAATCATAGACTCTCAAAGCTTGGTACTACCTTGTGTGTCTAGATCTTTCTAAGTTTGTTCCTTTCTTTACATCTATTTATCAATTGTAGTTTGCTCATTTTGACTTTCTTCTTTCCAAGTTAATATGGCAGTATGCAGAATACTTTAATACAAAACACTCTAAGTGAACGGATGCTATTATGGTCAGTTCTACTTCTGGGCACCTCCTAATTCAGAAAGAGCACTACTTATTAATAGTAGCTTTCTTCTGGAGTGTTGATATTTGCTTTTTATTTTATCATGAGGGGCTGTTTCCAGTTCCTGTTTATTTTCATGTTCTAAAGGTATGGTAGTAGAGACTGAACACAGAGCTTGCTTTTGTAATTTCTCTAAATAGTACAGTTTAAGTGGCATCATTATAATGTGCTCTCCAGTTCCAAAACAATTTCACCACCTATAACAGAATCCCTTGAGCCATCAAGAACAACCTCCTGCCTTCTTCATCCACCGATGACTTCTCATCGAAACCTTCTACTCTGTGAGTTTGTTCTTTCTAGGTACTTCACTCAAATGGAATCATAAAGCAATTGTATTTTTTACATCATGACATTTTTTGTAAGAAAGCAACTCAGTGTGTGGCCCACATTGGCCTTGAACTTGTGATCCTCTTGCCCTACTCTCCTAAGTACTGACATGACAGGGCAGACCATCTAGCCTGGTTCGATTTCCTTATAGACCTGAGTAATCACACCTGCATTCATTCTCTCTAGAGTCTGCTTCCAAAAGGAAAATTCTTTTTATTTCATTACTTCCTCTTCCTTCCCCTGCTTCTCTTCCTTCTCCTTTTCCTCCTCCTTTTTCTCCCCTTTCTGCTTGCTCCACCTTCTCTTTCTCCTCCTCTTCCTCCCTTTTTCTTTCTTCTTCTTTCTCTCCTCTTCCCTTTCTCCTCTTCTTTCTTTTTCTCTTCCTCTTCCTCCTTCCCTGTCCCCTTTTTATTGAGTCCACCTATATTTTTGTGTGTCTTCTACCAGCTACTGAATAGAATTCCAAGCTGATTGTTCACGCTGTGACTCATGTGCAGGGTCTCACCCACTCTGCTGTCATCGTGTTCCATAACCAGCCTCAGCAAGTAGAGTTTTCCCAAACAGTTTAGGCATTTCAGAAATTCCCCAAGAGCTCTCTTTCTGAAAGTCATCTTTGAAAACTGAACGCTAGATTGCCAGATTGCTGGGCAGTAGGGGAAAGGTTATCTTTCGACTCTCCATCCCCTGGGTCTTATTTGCCAGGTAACCCATCTCTTTGGCACTGCCATTTACATGGCTATATTTTTTTCCCTCAGCGGAAGAAGTAAATAAATGCTGGATTTTTGAGGCTATTTAAAGACTAGAAATCTTTAAATTACCTTTAATTGTACTTTGTTTCACAAGCCAGGGCCTCATCTGATAAGGGCAATGGAGCACAAATCTCTGCCAAAGGAGAAAAAAACTAACAGTATCTTTTCTAGATATGGCTGGAGCAGAATGAGAGCCTGGCTTTTGGTTATCTCTGAGCCTGTGCTGCTTATCAGCTTAGTAACATTGTGGTTAAGGTTATCTTCAAATAAAGGGAGCAGCACCGACAACCAGGAGAGCAAAAGAAATCCAATGGCAACAACCTCCTTTCCCAACATGCAGACACACTAACTACTATGGTCCTCAAAAGCTTGTGTTCAACTGTTGCACGGCATTCAGCAGGATGCTATTAAGTATTCAGTTAATCAAAGTATCTTGTCCATGATAGTCTCATTACATACATTTTGTATACAGGGTTCAAAACAAGTCTCAAGTGTTAGTCTCAAACCCAGGACAAAAGTTAACTTAGGTGCCTATTTAACATATCAAAGCAGACCTGGCCACCAGGTTCTCCCATCAACCCCCAGACTCTACCAGTTACAGTGGATGGCTGGCATCCCCTGGCCCTTACCCTAAATTTCTTCAGCCCAGAGGCTGGCTGCCCTTTGCCCAGCTGCCCTTCCCTATATAATCAAGCCATTTTGGTTACCTCTAGTCTCCTGGCTTGTCCCTCTCCCCTCCCTCCCCTCCTCACATGCTCCAGGTCAGGGTCACGTTTACTCTGGACTCTCCCAGATGTCTCTGTCTCTGGCTATGCACTCCTGCATATCTACAGTAAAAATCTCCATACTTTTGGAATAGTCATGTCCTTGTTTTTATTTCCTTGTCATTCACAGAGAGCCACTAATTTTTTTTAGTTGCTTATTTGTAACCAGCAATTAGTGAATGATGCTTTAAAAATACTATTTTTATATTTTGGGGATAATCAGCAGCTGTCTAATTAGATTTAAAGCCCATTCAACAGGAGGGAAATCATACCTAGTACTGTAAGCCTAGCCAACCACTCACAGTTGGTGAGATCACAGACAATAGAGGAGAACCTACTACTGACACCTTCTTAAACCAACAAATTCCCAGCTGAATTCTAAATACTCATCCCTATACCCACCCCAATGGCTATCTCCTTTGCCCCCATCAAAGAAGTTTCTTTCAGCAACAGACAGAGACCTGTAAAAATACAGAGAACATTGACCATGGGGTCTCAAGCTCCAGCTGGTACATCACAACACAACTTAAGGCTCAAGGAACATGGAGCCAGAGAGACCCGAAAGATTTTAAGATTCACAGAACTCAGATGTTAGCTGTGAGACAATGTCTTCTACATAAGACAATGAAGCTGCACTCACAAAATCCCAAAACTATTGTCTCCAAACCAAGACCTGAGCAATGGCAGCACCAATCCACATGCATACGTGGATGGGGAAAATGTCATGGAAACCCATCCTAGATGAAAAGCTATAGGCAGTTGAGGACTGAGAAAGGGAAAACCTGTCTTCTCCAGGAACGAGTGCCCAAGTGATTTTCCAGTCACAAGTAGTCATCCCTGAAATTAAATCTTCAATAAAGTGACACTAAATTTATTCAGTGGGTTGCATTTATATATGTATTTGTTTATCTATATGACAATAATAACTAAAGAGGCCATGTACTTGGGAGAGATTTAGGGAGGGATATGGGAGGAGTTAGAGGTAGAAGAAGGAAGGGGGAAATGATCTAATTATATTTTAATTATTTTTATAAAGAAGAAACTATATATACATAAAATGGTATTATTTTGCTTCTTTTTCATGTAACATCCCATACATCAGAGAACAGATGCTAAGAGATGTTTCTACTGGATTTCCAGTCGAATGGGCTAAGCTTGGTTTAATTTTCGGGTACAAAATTACTTAAGCAAAATGGTAAAAGTAAACAACATTGCACATATCTGTCATGAGTTAAGTCAGTCAGAAAATATGTTTAAAGACTTATCAGCCTTACCCATTTATTATGCCTTAATCGATATCATATTCTCTATCCATCACTATATATTCAGAAAGTTATGTGAAAATACCTCACACTACGTGATGTAAGAATAAAGAGATGAATGTAAAGCTGGGCCTTTGGTCACTTTGCTGTTCTTCAAGTTCTACTCCATTAAGCACTTGAGCTGAGCATGATAGCATGTGTCTGTAATCCCAACACGAGGGAGAAAAGAATACCATTAGAGCCATGTTTAGTGGCACCTACCTGTAATCTGATGATCAGAAGACCAAGGCAGGAGAAACAAAAGTTTACTGCTTGCCTGGGCTGTGTAGAAATATTTTATATCCTAACCAGCAAAGATCCTGGGAGCTAGCTCCGCTGCAAGGCAGGAGCTCAGTTTCCAGATTCCAGATGTGCCTGAACTCCCCTTATAAGCCAGATGTGCAGCAGTAGGGAGATGAAGACATCGGATCCCTTGGGCTTGCTGGCCAGTCAGTTGAATTTCATTGGGGGCTCCAAGCCAATGGAACACCCTGTCTAAAAAAACTAAACTTCAGAAGAAGAACATCTTAGCTTGGCATCTGTCATGGATTCTGGAACCTAAAGTTAAGTGCCAGGGTTTCCAGTAGGAGTTCATCCTGTGTGACACAGGCAAGCTGCAGTTATTTTTTTTGGAGGCCTTAGATGCTATGGGATGGGCGTTTGTACTTAGTATGTCTATAGAGTGGTACTGGAACTTTTGAGCAGGGTTGTTCATTTACTAACAATGTATTATTATGGTGGTGAGAAGGAATTGGATGTAAACTCAGAAGCCCTAGCAGAAAGAATCCAGGGGAAAAACAAAGGCCTTTTAGCTGCGGTGATGTGGTGGTTGCAGAGGTTAGAACTATTTTGTGGCTAAACAAAACAACAAAAAAAACCCCAAAAAACCAAAAAACCGATGCCTCCCAACTTCCCACCAGCTGGGATTCCATGACTCAAAAGATTTGACTTACGAATCAAAGACTTAACCAAACAAAAGTAAATGTCAGAGATCATTATTTTTTCCTTTGTGACACAAACACAGATCAGAACTAACAGCTATTATCATCAAAGCTGCAGAAACTACAATATTGTTTTGGCTGTGGTAAGAGTAACAATCGATAGAGGGAGTGAACAGTAATCTGAAATTTTCTTCCTGTTTCTGGTAACAGATCTTTGTTGCTATGGCCACGTCGGTAGTCATTCATATGATGAATGTGCTCCATCAGGATCTGTGGGGTACTGGTGGTCTAGCTCAGGCCTTGCCTAAAATGACAGAGACCCAGTTTTCATCCCCAACACCACTGGGGTATGTGTGAGTAAAACCTAGTGGGATGGTTTGGTAATCTGAGACAATAAGTGTTGTACCATACTGATGCAAACAGAATTTTAGACAAGGGGAAAAAAATCCATGAGGTTTTATGGGTAAATCTGTAATTGCCACTGGATATTTACAAAATTAAATCTCTCTCTCTCTCTCTCTCTCTCTCTCCTCTCTCTCTCTCTCTCTCTCTCTGGTTCTGAAAATGCAAAAGAAAAAAAAATGCCACAGAGTAATGTGTGTGGTCAGCAATGGTCAAAGACTGTCTAGGTCTGGGGCTAAGTGTTCAGGAGAAGGTATTGACGGGAAAGTAAAACATGACCATGTGGACAGGCTGGTACTAAAAGTGTAGTGAAACAAGACAGGCATGCTGTCTCATCAGTCCCGACATGTCGGAGCATCAATATTGATACTAGTTAGCTCTTACGGACACAAGACAGAGGACTGGCAAGATGGCTCAGGAGTTCAAGGTGCCTGCCACCAAGCCTGACAACTTGAGTTCAACACACATGAAGAGACAACTGACTTCCCCAAGTTGCCCTCTGACCTTCACAGACATGCATGCTCACAGTCCCTCCACCCTGTCCCCACATACACAGAGACAAATAGATAGAGTAACAAATACAAATGAACAACATTAGAAACAAACAACCTTTAAAGCCAGGCCTGGTTATATGCTCCTCTAATTTCGGTATTCAGGAGGCTCCTGGATTCAAGGCTAGCTAGAGTTTGAAGCCAGCTTGGGCAACATAAGGTGACCTGTTTTAAACAAATAAGCAACAACAACAACAAAAACAGCAAAGAAAAACAAATGGAAATCCAAATAGAAGTATGAGGCGCTGAAAACCTTTTTGAAGCATAGGAAAACTACATTAATCTCTCTAGTGTGAAGTACCTTTAACACATAAACTGTTAGGATGTTTTCAGATAGATTTTTTTTCTTGATAGTATTCTAAATATTACACGTGAACTCTCCGTTACTGATCATATTTTTATGGAGTAAAATAAGGAGGAGAAGACACAGAAGTTTGTGACTGTTAGGAGGTGGTCACTTTCAGCTCTGTGGACATGAAAGAGTTAAGCACCAGGCTTTGCAGCTGCAGCTAATTGGTCCAATTCTTTGCAGTGCAGTGGGGTCATGTTTCTTTTTCTTTTTCCTTTCCCCCTTTCCCCCTTCTCTTTCTTTCTTTCTTTTCTTTCTTTTCTTTCTTTCTTTCTTTCTTTCTTTTCTTTCTTTTCTTTCTTTCTTTCTTGTTTTTCAAGACAGGGTTTCTCTGTGTAACAGTCCTAGCTCTTAGAACTCTTTGCAGACAAGGCTGGTCTCGAACTCACAGAGATCTTCCTGCCTCTGTCTCCTGAGTGCTGGGATTAAAGACATGCACCACCACAGCAGGGCAAGAGTCTGGTTTCTTTATCCACAATAGTACTAAGCCTGGAAGTCAGCCAGTCATTCTTATACCATTAAAAGTCAGGGCTCCAGAGAGGGAGCATCTTTGTTTGCAAAAGCAAGCATTTGGAGAAGACAAGGGGGAGAAAGCCTCTGCCTGTGTTTCCATATCTATTCCATGATCAACAAGAGTTACGATCACTGCTTGTATGTGCATTTGGAAATTAAATTTTGAGCAGTCATCACCAAAGGTACTGAGTATCCTTTGCAGAAACAACATGAAATCTTGTTAAAGGAAGTGGCAGAGGGGGCATGTGCAGTAAAACCACAGAAAAAGAGAGGGCTTCGGTGAATAGCATGGACACAGGATGATGAGGTAGGAGGAAGAAACATCAACAGATACTACGTACACAGGATGATAGGATAGGAGGATGGAGCATCATCAGGTACCATGTACACAGGATGATGAGCTAGAGCGACTCAGGAGGACCACAGTGGCTGTGTTATTCTTGGCCAGGTGTAACTGAATGAATCACCACCCTTTAATGAGGAAAATTAGAAGGGATGCAGAAATAGATAACTCCAAACTGTTCGTCACTTACAGTGGATATATGAATGTATGCATATGTTTACTAAATTTAGCTAGAGACTCTAATTTATTCTGAGTGTGGGCTAAGTCATCAGCAGTTCTACTTTTTTAATTTTTAAAACAGAGCAGAGTCTCTGCAGTGTTGTTACCCAGAGCCAGGTGAGCCCAGAGAACAATTAAACCCAAGGTCCTTTTTTACCCAGAGCGGAGAGACTAGAGCGGACACCTCTGTGAGTGATGGCTCAAGCAGAAGGAACATATGGTGAGATGTAGTATAACGGTGGACAGTGGCTTCAGGGTTGCATGAATAGGTCAAGGTGAACCAGGAGAATCCAGTTGAGCTTTTCAAGCTATGATGTGCTATAGTGAAAAGGTTTTCCTGGAGAGGTGCCCGCGCAGGCACTGAGCGGCCTGCAGGAGATAACATGCAGCGCTCTGCAGTCGCTGTGCAATTATCTAAACCATCTCACGCACTCATCACCCAAGTCATCGCCAGGCAGTCAAGACAAAGCGAAACACACAGGGAGAAGCTTTTAACAGTAATTTGTAGCAAAGATGCTTGGAATAACAGCACATTGCTTGTTACCACTGGCTTTTGTGTTAATCACCTAATTGCAGACTGGCTTTCCTTAACGCCTGGATACCATGGAAGTAATCCTATACTTTCTGTGTCCCTTATATCTTATTATTTGAATTTATACAGAACATGCCCGCACATAGAGATTTTCAAAGAAATTCTGGAGGGATTAAATCCTTTTTTTGGGGGGGGGCAGGGAAATCAGGCCACTGAATCATAAAGTTGCATCCTGTATCCACGGCTCATAGACAGGACAGAGTATTAAAGAGACAAAAAGAAAACACACAAGTGAGTGTGGCAAACTTGCTTTGCAAGGCTGAAGCAAGAAGGTCAGGAATTTGAGATCAACATGTGCTACATAATGAGAGCTTTGTTCAGAACTAAACAAAAGGAAAAGCAAACAAATATAACAAGAACGTGTTCTGACAAAAATAAACTTTATTCACAGAAACCTAGACCAAACTCAGTGAGATGATATTGCTGCCTTTGAAGACATTTGTGCATTCTGATCCTATCTCTTTAAACAGTAAACCTTCTTTTGGATGCTGTTGTGAGACAGAGTCTTTGTCTGTAGCCATTAACCTGGTATCTGGCAACCTTCCTGCCTCTGCCTCCCAAGAGCTGGGGTTACAGGGATTCTTAATCCTGAGGTTCATTGGATCAATAACTATCCCACCATTTTGGGCCAAATTTGAAGCAAGTTTTATTAAACATTAATTACTGACCAAGAGATGGACTTTGGTCAGTACCACAACCTGGAATTTCCCAGCAGAGTGGCCCTGAGATATACATTGTTGAGGGTTATAAAAGAAAAAAAAAAAAAAAAAAACCTTTAGAACACTATACTTTCCCATGAGGCTGTTACTATATTTCAAGAACTACAACTCCCAGCATTCCGGGAGCTTACCTGGTCCTTGGGCAGGTGGTGCTTACAGGTTAATTTTGGGTATTACAGAATGAGCCACATATTAGCCACAGATCTGATCTAAGTGTTAAAACAAATGGATATACTTTGCTTGCTGTAAAGGTGACTGATGGGGTGAGTGGTGGCTCAGTGATTAAGAGCACTTGCTACCTCTGCAAAGAACTGGAGTTTCTAGTTCCCATGTTGAGTATCTCACAACTACCTGTAACTATAAACCTAGGGGTTCTGACAATCTTCTGGCTTCCATGGGTGCATATATACAGATACACACTCAGACACATGAATTGAAAACAAAACAAAACAAAATATTTTCTCTGTTTTGTTGTTGTTGTATGTTTGTTATTTTGGATAAGGTCTCTATTGTGTACTCTGGTTGTCTTGGAACCTAAAGAACTAAATCTACCTGATTCTACCTCTCAAGTGCTGAGAGTAATGTTGTACACTACCACTACATCTGTCCCTGTTTTTAAGGGAAAAAAAAAGATGACCTCTATTGTTCACTAATGAAAACAATCACTGTGGTGGCAGACACCTTTAAACCCAGCACCCAGGAAGCAGAGGTAGGCAGATCTCAGTGAGTTTGAAGCAAGCCCAACTATATAGCAAGTTCCAAAATAGCCAGGATTACATAGAGAGACCCAGTCTTTAACTAACTACAGAAAGAAAGAAAGGGAGAAAGAAGGAAAGAAAAGGAGGAAAAAAAAAAAAGAAAGAAAGAAAATGACCACTAGCCAGAGGTTGTTTATGGAATTTGTTAATGTAAAAAATCTAATATGACACTCTACATGGTTATCCTTAGTCCTTATGTATATGATGTTCAAAATACACAGATGTATAGTAAATTGACCTGAATAAGTAGGGTCTAAGCAAACTAGTTGGAAGTAAGCTCTCCCTCCCCTCCTCCTTCCCTCTTCCTCCCTTCCCCCTCCTCTCCTTCTCCCTCCTTTGCCTCTCATATGCTCCTCTAGCATATGATCAATTGGCACAGAAATCCATACAATTCTCCACATAAGACACAAAGAAGAAAGCTCTCCATAATTCTAAAATAAATGACGTAGATATTTTGCAATTTTCCTCATTCTGTTTTCATGATTGTTGTTTTCAAGGCTTCGGTTTTGGTAACAGCAAAGAGATCTATTTAGAAAAAGAGAAAGAAAGAAAGAGAGAAAGAAAGAAAGAAAGGAAGGAAGGAAGAGAAAGGGAGAAAGATAGAAAGACAGAAAGAGAGGAAGGAAGGAAGGAAGAAAGGAAGAAAGGAAGGAAGAAAGAGAAAGGGAGAAAGGGAGAAAGAAAGAAAGAAAGAAAGAAAGAAAGAAAGAAAGAAAGAAAGAAAGAAAGACAGAAAGGAAAATTTGCAGCCTTGTGTCTCTGGATTAATCTTATCTGTCCAAACTGTCTGGAGAAGCAAGAAAAGTCAGTTTTTCCATTCAGTTTTATTGTTATTTTTCCGAGGGTAAATCTATCCAGTCTTTCCAAAGCCTGGTTTTGCAGTTTGCATAGCCTCTTCACATCAGGATTATGTTCAGTGCAGAGCCCTTTAAGCCTCTAGTAATGTCTTAGAAACATAAAAGGCATATGTCCACCCAGAACACCACATCCACCGCAGCCTCACAATTTGTTTAAATCACTGCAGTCACTGGACAAGCAAGGACATGCACCTGTGTCCCAGCGTGCAGGGCAGAGCGTCAGAGCTGAGCAGAGTAGGCTGTTCACCCTCTTGAGTGTTTCCGTTTTCTCAGGGGGTGTTGAAATATTGCTCTTGCGACTACAAAGAAAAAAAAATCTGTAGAATAAACAGCTCCCATGTGTCCTGTTTCAGATCCGTGTTGACATATGCCTCTGGGGCCACTCCAGCGTTCATCTGGAGTAGGTTCCCCTGTGTCATGGTTCATGCAAGCTGGATATGCAGAAGTGCTTCATCCCTCACTCCACAACCAGACTACACCACAAGGGGTTAAAGCTTTCCCTCCCTACACAGGGAAGCAGTACCCCAGCAAGCCAAGTTACAGTGGCTTCTCTAGAACTGGCTGGGGGATCCGCAGGTAGATGTGATGATCTCACGGGTTTTTCCACAGCTATCACGTGAGAGTTATCAGTAGTTCTTAGGATCCAAATTTTCCAGATCCTGGCAATAACCATGATTTGGCTTGAATTAACCTTTTAAACCATTTTGTTCCTTAAATCCTTGAAGCCAATTGCTTCTCAGCCTTTTGGCTAAGATCAAGTGTTGATCTTTGAAGCCACTGCACAATAAAAGTCCAAGCTGCTAACCTTCCGTTTGTTTTGCAAAGCCTCATGACAGGTGATCCTTGCAAAGGTCTTTTCCAGGCTTAGCTAAACTCTGCTGCTTGTATGGATTAGCACACGTGATCACAGCATTCCAACGAGGGAGTGGCTTCAGTAAGCGGATGAGTTCTACTGTAGCCACATTATCCTTTACAATAGAGCCGACGTAGGAAAGTATGATTCTCATTTAAAGGGATATCAAAGTTGCTTATAAAAATTTACTCTGAACTAAATCATGATTCACTTAGCACATATTCTTCAGAAACTCTTATCATCAAGCAACTTTCCAAGTTATAGAGACAGCATCCATTTCTGCTAGCACTGGAGTCTGAGAAAATTATGATTTAAAGAACTGTTTTGTTTATATTCTGGACGAGAGGGGAAATACTGCCTTTCATGTAGAAAGTGAGAAAGACTATGGGTGAGTATTTATGGTGGCTGTATTCTTTCTGTGCTGTTCCATCTCAACAGTACATTTATTATTCTGCCCATTGGCATGAGGTGGAATCTCTTTCTCTATACTTAGGATAATCCAGTTTCCTGGGAAATTATGTGAGGATCATTCTACTTCAAAAAGAACTTACTTAGCTCTAGTATTTAGTCCTCTAAGTATGCTAATCAGAATAGTAGCAAAAGGGATATACATTTGGGAGTGTCCCTATAGAGGACCTCTTGTCCTGTAGGTACCACTCCAGTTTTGTCATCTTGACTTAAAAAGAAACACACAACACACAACATCATTCAGGTGTTATAAATACCTCTCTTCAGACAATTTATATCCATCTACTACCATTTAATAAACACCTGTTGAATTCCTGCTTTGAGCCAGGCTTAGCAGATACACTGAAAAACAGAGGTATAACATAGTTATCAAAAGCATGGATTTGGGTGCTGACAGCAGGGGAGGGGGTCTTGTCACTGGTAGATAAATTGCGCATCGTTGAGCAGTTAGCTGGACTTCTCTGTGCTTTATTCAGCTTTCAAGTAAAGACAATAAACTATCCTACAGGGCCGAAATACTGATTAAATCAGTTAACATCTTCATCACATTTAGAATGGTAGCCGATATATATATTTTTAGTTACTAGTGGTGCTGAGAACATAGCTCAGTAATACGTCCATTACCTGATGTGGGTAAGGCCCTGGATTCTAGACCCATCTGTAGGGGTGATATTTAGAAAACAGTGCCAGGTCCGGCTTGTTCCCAGGTAGCCACCATGTTCCCACTGCTCCTCAGCTCTGACCAGGGCTCTGGCTAGCTAGATTCACAGGCCCTGGCACCCAAGAGACGCCAGCGTGGGGGATGGCTCTGCCCGGTAGAAATGAGACTCTTAAAGCTTAATGATTATCTAAAGGATTTATATATTTAGAAATGCTCAATCAACAAGATGCCCACACAATTAGCATTATTACCCAATATCTAACCTTTTGATAGAAGTTGCTACCCAAGACAGCTTTTAACCCATCCGTGGTTCTCCATGGCTGATAGCCTCCTACTTCTCCTCCCCTTTCTCTATTTCTCTCTTCCTCCTTTTCTCCCCTTCCCTTACTCTCTTTCTCTCCCAGCCATACCTACTCTTCTACTGTCTAATCACTGAGCTCCACTATGAATACAATGTAGCAGAATGTCCTGCTACACCCATCACTGCAATAACTAAATAAAATAAGCACAGTTTCAATAGACTATTTTAATTCCAAACTCTCACTGTGAAATCTGTATAGCTTCCTCCCCCCACAGTTACTTCTTGTTTGTGTTTTAAGTAAATTTTCATGAGAGCTTTAAGAATTATGGGGCTATACAAAAGAGACTGTTTTATAGAGAGGGATGAGGATATATGAGTGGCGTGAAGTAAAAACTGTAGTTGGTTGGCTGTAGTGATCATACCTTAAAAAAAGTCACTGTGAGATATTGGTGAGTACGTTTCCCCTCTGGTATGATTCAGAGTGTTTCCAGCACCATGAACGCTAGTCAGTAGGGGTGATGCCTCTAGTTGGGCACCAGCTAGACTTCTCCATGTTCCATGACAAAAGTGGTGTCTTCAGCAATGGGGCCTTATTCTCAGATTGCCAGTGGTTGCCAATACCCTTAGCAATCACCTGTGCAGTTTGGGGAAATGGTCTATAGGACCCCTTTGGCCAGTGACCAATATGATATATCTTATTCCTGCAAATGGAGGTTTTACTTGGTGGTTATATGATGTTATCTCCCTCATCTTACGGCTCAGCTACAAACCCTGCAACTTATAAGTAACTAATCAGTTTATGATTGGATTTAAGGCTCACCCCATGAGATGAAACCCATACTTAACACTGGTAAGTGGCCAAGAATCTGAGGCTAGATAGGTCATGGGCCCTAGAGGAAAACCTATCATTATTATTCTGTCAATGGAGCATGGCAATAAAATGATTCTTAATGACATATTGCTATACCCATAGATCAGGGCATCACCCAGTCCCCATTAGGGAAGCTTTATTTTGCAGTATATGACAATTAGCACAGAGATCCACAATTGGATGGTGTGTAGAGATGAGAGACTTTGGGACAGTCAAACCTAAAAGGTCTTCATCAAATCCCTTCCCTCAAGGCTCCAGCGTCAATGTCTGTGTCAAAATCAATAGAGATGCAAGGATTTTAAGAGCCATAGTAGGCGACATTAAGGAAACAGCATCTTCTAGACATAGCAGTGCTGATGCTCACATGAACTCACTGGGACTGTGACAATATGAGCTAGACAGGCACAAGTTCAAGCCAGGCAAAATTCCAGCACTGAGAGGGGAAAGTAGACACAGACTGTACCTCTTACCCAGAAGCAATTTGCAATAAATACCTGTTAGGAAAGTGAAAATTATTTTCTCCATTGCTACACTGGGTATAGCAACTATACGCCAGCATAAAATACACTCCATGTTTTTTTGTGTGCTTTGTTTGTTTGTTTAACTGTTTTTATTTTTGTTGTTACTGATTCTTTTTTTCAGGTTTTGTTTTGTTTCTCTTTGAGAGAGAGAAAAAGAAAAAAACCATGGATTTAGGTAGGGAAGAAAGTGGAGAGAGTTTGGGAAGAATAAGGAGAGGAGAAAGAATATCATAAAAATATATCTTATAATTTTTTTAAAACAACAACAATAACAACAACAGCAAAAGCTTTCACTGTGGTTTAAAGTTCAGTGAGGCATTGTTCTTGGTCTTCTCAGACTTCAACCTCAGGCTTATTGTCTGGTTGCCCTGTCTTATGCAAAAATCAGCCATGGGTGCAGACTTGAATCTTCTTCAGAAGAGAATTCTCTCTTGACTCCCAGTTACAAGCAGTCTTGCAGCAATCATTAGGACGAGCAGAAACCAATACAAAAGAACTTATACAAAAATAACTGAAAGAGACATGTGGCCTTAATTCTCCCAGGCCAGCTTTCTCAGCCTGATAGGGATGTGACAACAGTTTTAGAGTTTTCAAATTACAGGACATGTAGGTCTGGCTTAGACTGTGAAAGATAAAGAAGTATTATTGGCCCATGATGAGTTTATGTGTTAATCTCTAGGGCTGTGGTTATAAATAGGGTTTATATTGAATAGAAGGAAGAGAGTAGACAGGGAGGTTAAAATTCATATTCTCTTTAGCTTCCCTAGACAAGTTAGCAACCCACATGGCATATATATGTGTAAAATGTACATCTCAAATTAATTTGCTTATAAATAAGGTTGAATCCATGCTCTAAGGAATACCCTAAATATTTTATATTTTGTAGCCTACACCCTAATGTGTGACATTTCATTCATATTTTTTAATGTTTTCTGAAATTTGTGGTCTATAAAACAAACAGGAGAATTAGAATCACCCACCATTGCTTTCTATGGCAAGTTGTTCTCTGACATCTGCCAGTGTAAAATTTAAGAGCCCAATGAAAGCTAGCAAACTGCTCAGCATTTGTCATTGCTTGTAATTTTATAAGAGCTTCTTTTAGCCCATCCATGGGGACAGTGCATGTCTGCCACCTCACAGATGAGGAAACCAAGGGTCTAACTTGCACTGGGTTACATATTCTATTGGTAATAGAACATGAATCAGTTTTCTTTGGTTTTTGTTTGTTTGTTTGTTTTCAGTCTCCTGGTCAAAGATTGTTTCCACACGTTTTGCCAAACAGAGTCAGACAAGGGTGTTTGTTTTTCAGTTTGAGGGCAATAGGACATTGACTAGAGTGTGCTAGGAACGGGGTCAATGTGTACCTCGACACACATTTGTTGGATCCTTAGTCTTTGCTCACATCACCAAGTGAATAGTTGTCAAGGTGGAGGCTAGCAAGGCTCTAGGCAGCAGTGGGCACTCCCACCCAGGTTGCGTTGACCGCATCCACCGGGGCTGGCATCGTTCTAAGCACTGGCTGAAGGAAGCTTTTCCTTGTTTTCTTTCCTGATTCAGATTGCCAGATCCTTGTGTTTGATTTTAAATTGATATGACAGCACGTCCTGTTTACTTGGATTAGCTCACAATTATTCTTTTTGTCTGCTGTTCTACTACACAAGGCTTACGTTTTCATACCTGACCGGATGCCGAACATGTCCTTTATGTGTTGGAGTTTGTTTAGTTCTTGCAAATACATTTCGTAACTGTATTTAACGACTCAAGTCAGTTTTGTAGGATTGGGGGTTAGGACACGGTAAGTAGCTCTTTTGCCTGTTAGCTAAACAAGTCATTCTTTATTAAGTAGTACTTAAAACTGCTGTAAGGCTCGGATTCACTAACGAGATCGCTTATAATGTTCTTGATGACAGTGTTTGATTTTCCAAATCCGAACCCAGGGTAGCAAATATAGACTAGAGAAAACAATTTTGCATAGATCCTACTTCTGTTTCATAACTGAGAAGCCGTCAACCAAAGCCCTGAGAAATGCGAGCATAAAGCTTATGCCCTGAAAAAAAAATCAGTGAAACCAGTTTTTGAAATGACGCCCCACTTCCAAACAGGCATCAACAGAAGTTATTCAGAATTGGCCAGTTCTTTTCAGCCAGCTGAAAGGTGAGATTCATTCTGTAATTTTCCCTTCAGAGTCGTAAGTTCTTTATAAAGAACTGAGTTTACGTTTGATAAAATCGAGAGGCTGACTTACTGTATAAGTACTGGAAATTTTCCATGTGCCATCTGTGGGACTGTTAAAAGTCAATTCATGAAAAAATTAATCCATGGCTGCTTATGTGGGTGACTCAGTAATCCACTTCATCTGTTATACAACTATACGTGTAAACAATGGGCTATGTAAATGCTGGCCTCATTTGTAAAAGAAAGAGGAAAGTTACTTCTACATTTAATCTTATTTTTAGAGTCTCACTCATTGTATTCTTCGAGTGTGAACACATTCACATCTCTTGGTGGCCTGTGGTTTGGGTATATTCCCTTTAAAATTTTATAGTTTCAATGCATGAGCCATGCTTGAAGTAGGACTTAGCCTCTTCCTACCCCACCATATCATTTCCTACTTCCTATTTACTCTGATTTATTTTCTTTATGTGATTTGTCTCCATAATTTTCATAAAATCTCACATGATCTTGCTTTTTCCTCACTCTTTATATTCTTCTTTCATTCTCATGGCCTCTCAGGGCCTCCCTGGATGCTAAGGTGTGAAGGTAAAAGGGGAGGCGTGTCGAGGTGTTGTCCATCAGGCTTTTGGTGTCATAACTTTCTGAGCATTATTCTGATAATGTCTCCATGTGTAACGAAAATGTCCATTTCAAATGGTGCTTAAAACAATTCCGAATCCTGTAACTTACATCATTGTTCTGAAACTTTTATGGGTTAGTTACAGTTTTCATAAGTCTGGATTTCTGTATAAGGGAAAAGATAAAAAAATCCCACTGGTGTTTATTATCAAGTCTGAGAACTAGTTTATAGAGAGTTGCTTAACAGGAGAAGAGCCAAGTCATGCCTGCCTCTGGGTGAAACTGCTCATTGCTCTTCTGCCACTGTGAGCTTCAACAACCCCAAGCATAGATGCTCCATCTGTATGCATGACAGTTTCCCACCCCAAGCATAGACACTCTGTCTGTGTGCAGGACAGTCCCCCAAATCCTACTCATTTGCTCACTGTGCCTTGAATTCCTGTTTTTAAAACAATGTGTTGAGTCTCACTTATCTTTATTTTTCTCCTTTGCCTCTATCAGGTTTCCAACATCACTAGGGTTTCCAGAGATAAGGGGGAAGGGCAGAGTTAAAAGTAACTCTGACATTCATATAAAGAAAGAACCAGTGCCTATTGCCTGAGGCATCTGTCCCATGATGCTGTTGTAAATGCTATTTCAAGAGAGAAGGTGTTTGTCCACTGTCCATGACTCTGATGGGTCTAGGGTTCTAGACTAACCTATATCCTGTCTTAGGCAAAGAAGGAACCCAGCAAGGTCATACTTGCCCTGTCTTCTCCACCTCTCGATACCTTTACCGCACAGCTGCTGCGGATATCAAGCTCAGCCTGTCACTTACAGACTCAGGGCAGCATTTTTTTTTTCCTTTGGGAGCCACCAAGTTTAGTGTCCCTCCAACTTCAAGTTCCTCCATCTTTATTTCAAAGGTGACCACCTACAGTAGCTCCAATGTGGTTTATCTACTCAAATGGTTTCAGAGTGGTCCCAAGGCACTGACAGGCTTTATCTTCTGCGTGAGAGAGCATTGCTGTGCACACATCGTTCCTTAGTACAAAGATGATTTCATGGCTTTTGTCTAGATGCCTATGTGGTTTGTTCATTTTTTTTTTTTTTTTCTAAAATAGGGCATCAGCGATAATCATAGCAGGATTGGAGTCATAAGTGAGATGAAATGTCATCATCCATCACTTTAAACTTCCTTCATGAGAGAGGAAAGGGGAAAAATTGACCTGTGGTAAGTTTTCTGCTATAATGGACAACAATCTGCTGATTTTTAGGCTTGGGGGCGTGGGGGGGGGGAAGAATCAAAGTTTGTTTATAAGCACAGGTGGGAATATTACATTAACCATGCAAAGTTTCCAAACTAAATTTCCTTGATTTTCACAGTAAATATTAGCTAAGCATCAACTGCTCGCCTGAGGATACCAAGCCAACCAGATAGACAAGTGAATGGGCACAGTTCCACTCTGATGCTCTGAACACAATGCCATTCTGGCTTCTATGTTTGCTGCTTCCTGAGACAATGGCTGGGGCTCCGTACATTAGACATTGCTAACACTGAAATTGTTTGATGCCATAGAAGTAACATTTACACGTCTCTTTGTTCTTACTCTAATGTCCCATTATACACATAACAAGTAAATCACATGCTTTGACTGAGGATCTGCCAATATTTTATTTCCCTTAAAACAGAAGAATATGATGATTTTTTTAAAAAAGGAACAATTTATAGCTTAGTATCATAGCTATAATATCAAGCTGGTTTTCATAGCTTCAATCAATGTAAACTTACTTAACTTTCCAGATCCAAAAGGGAAAAATGCTGTGTTATATTTGATTTGTGAGGAGCCAAGAGACTAACATTGTGCCTTAGGCTGGCTCAGAATATTTTTGTGGACAAATACCTGTGTCCGTGGCACAACTAGAGTCAACAGAATGTTAAGACGGCTGGATTTGTGATAATAACTTTGGAAACATTACTACATGGCAGAGGCCATTTTCCTCACATTCCACAAAGGATGATGTTTTTGTAAAGCTTTTTTGCAGAGGAGAGCTTTGGGCCTCTTCCAAGCCGAGTCATGCCTTGCCTTGCTGTTCTATGAATTAGTTACTTGGGAAAATAATGTAAATAGCTATTGCAGGGTGACCAGTGGAGGCAATTAATGTGCACAGTGTTGCACATGCAGCAAAGCCTGGCTAACTGAGTAGTTTGGGACGATTGGCGATACCGCGAAGGCAGAGGTGACGAGCTCACTGTAGTGTGTGTGTGTCTATCAGCACGCCATGCTCGCAGGGGTTGGGCCCGTATCTTAGCTCTGTGAGGGATCTAGAGAGGGTAGAAAAAGAGTAGCCTGAATTTGTTACCTCTCATGAAAAAAATAATCTGAAAGCTCCCCAAGCTCTGTAATACATCACATAGCAAACAGTGAGTTGTACGCTGCCTTGTGTCTTTCTTGATATGTTTCACATAGGAAAGGTTCAGCTCTCTAGACCAGTAGAATACATGGACTTGTCTTAGAAAAAGCTCAAAGCAAACATCAATACATTAGGAAGAGGAAAAGAAGGAGTAGATGCAGCCCTCTCAGGTATTGCTTCAGATGATGCTTGCAAGTAGGAAAAGCAGGTATTAGAAGTCCTCCTGAATTCCCTCCCCTAGCATCCTCTGTCCCCCTTTCAACTCTGAGCAGAACTTTTTTTTTCATTTTATGTATTTATTTTTATGTGTGATCATGTTTTGCTTACATCAATGTCTGTAGGAAGGTGTTGGATCCTCTGGGACTGGAGTTACAGGTAGTTGTGAGCTGCCGTGTAGATGCTGGGAATCTAGATCCTTAGGAAGAACAGTCAGTGTTCTTAACCACTGAGCCATCTCTCCAGCCCAGAGCAGAACTTTTTGAGTCTCTTTTTCTCTAGTAGAAAACTATGCTCTGGGTCTACCTACCCTGCATACCTCTTCCAGTTAGCAAATTAACTTGGATTCCAGCTCCTTTGGTGTGTAACCTATGGCAAGCTCTTTATCCCTGGTAGCCTAATCTATACACAAGTGAAACCATGGGGTTCTTGAGAGGATTAAACAAAGGAAGCTATTAAATGGCTTACATGGTACCTGCTACATGTTAGCAACTGCAATAAATGCTACTGTGTTTTGTTTTGTCTTTCCCACCTCTCTCCTTACTGGGCCTTTCATTTGGCTGGCGCATACAGTTTGCATGCACAGATGAAACTGTGCAGTGTTCAAGTATAAAGGGATTTAGAAGAGATATTAAGTGGAATTTTTAGGTAATGTTCTACAAAGCCTCAGATTCCACCAGGGCATCCTGAGACCCATGACCTCCTCTGACCAAAGAAATTCTACTACTATCAAGTTTGAATAATGGATTTTTTGGGTAAGATTTTATTTTGAAAATTGAAAACTGATATCCTCTATTCATCCTTCCACCATTTTAAAGAGTTTGAAATGACACTTTGGCCAATTCTTCATCTTACCAATGAGGAAAATGAGACCCAGGGAGATCAGAGATTGAGGCCTTTGCCTCCTGCCTTTTACCCACTAATTGCTGGACCATTGCCCTGCTTCAAGTATGTTCTCCTGACCTCTTTAAGGACACTGGGCCAGACTCTGCATAGCTTTACTCAGGAAGGATTCACTGAGTTTAAATACCTCCCTCACAGCTGTTTAAGCCTCTTGTGAATGCTGTCATAATTCTTACTAGGGTACTGATGCTTGCAAAAATAATCTTACTAGGGTACTGATGCTTGCAAAAATTCTGTTTCATTATTCAGTGGATTCAGATCTCCACAAAGCAAAGCAATAAAAAAAATATATTTTAACAGAATTACTCAAGTTGTACACAAACATGTGTTATTAAACATTCAAACAATACAGGCAGACCTGGGAAGAGTCAGGTCCAGGAGTGTTTCTCCACCTCTTAGTCTTGTCCTGAGCAAGAAGTGAGGCCAACTCCGTCCCTACTCACTTGTTGAATCCATTAACTATTAAAATTACAATATGTAAACTTTCAGGCATTACTTTATGTATCTACAAACCTTCATATATTGTTTTAATTTTTCATACATAAAGCCAAACCCTGATTACCATTTTTGATAGGAATTTTTTCTTCTTTAAAAAGTATACCTTATTTGCTTTATGTTTCTCAATGTGAACATTCTTAAATATAGGCAAATAGATAGTTCCTTCCCTATATTTTGCTATTGTAAATAGGTTTGCAGGGATTCTTCTTGCACAGATTTGTATGTAGTACATTAGAAGTGTAGAAAGTATAATTGTGTACAGTTACAGTACCAGAACCCTACATATGGGAGGCTGAGGCAGAGGAATCATGAATTTAAGGCTACCAGAAAGAGGAAAAAAAATGAGAAAAGTCTGGATTTTAATTTTTTTTTATTTCTCAAGTAAATATCTGAGGTATTATGGTTTGGATCTGAAAAGTCCCCAGAGGCTCATGTGGCAAAGACTTTGTTGCCAGACATTTTTTCATTAGGAAAATGATTGGCTCACAAGGACTCATCAATGGAAGAATTAATCAGCTGATGGAGTCATATTTTCATGGCATATTGGGAAGTGGTAGATTAGCAGGTATCTTGGAAGGGTCGACATTGTCCTCACTCCATTTCTCTCTTTCTGCTTCTAGGTCATGGCAAAGTGACCAGCCTTGCCTACCACACTCCCTGTTGTGATTTCTGCCACACCACAACAATGGAGCCCGTGGACAGAAACTCCGGAAACTGATCCAACTGAAATCTTCTCACTCATGTTTACCTAAGGGATTTTGTTTGAATGATGAAAAATTAATCCAGCTCTAAATTCCATAGTCAATTAAACCTGGCATATATAGACAGACTTCCTTCCAATTCCTGTAGAATTTATGATTCTATTGGCGTTCTTTGTTTATTTCACTTTTACTAAATTTATTTATTTATTTGTTTATTTATTTTTGGTTTCTCGAGACAGGGTATCTTTGTGTAGTCCTGGCTGTCTTGGAACTCACTCTGTAGACCAGGCTGGCCTTGAACTCAGAAATCTGCCTGCCTCTGCCTCCCAAGTGCTGGGATTAAAGGCATGCGCCACCACTGCCCGGCTACAAATTTATTTTTTAATCTTTAATTTTTCCAATTGTGAACTATACAATGTAAGCATGACTTATTGTTTTGTGAGTATTCATTGACAGATTTGACTATTTTGTAAATGTTATTCTATTCCTATATGCATGTTACTTATGCTCTATGTCTTAGTCAGGGTTTCTATTCCTGCACAACCATCATGACCAAGAAGTAAGTTGGGGAAGAAAGGGTTTATTCAGCTTACACTTCCACATTGCTGTTCATCACCAAAGGAAGCCAGGACTGGAACTCAAGCAGGTTAGGATATAGGAGCTGATGCAGAGGCCATGGAGGGATGTTTCTTACTGACTTGCTCAGCTTGCATTCTTATAGACCCTAAGACTATGAGCCTAGGGATGGCACCACCCACAAGGGGCCTTCCCCACTTGATCACTAATTGAGAAAGTGCCTTACAGCTGGGTCTCATTTAGGCATTTCCTCAAAGGAGGCTCCTTTCATTGTGATAACTCCAGCTTGTGTCAAGTTGACTCAAAACCAGCCAGTACACTCTATATGTGTTCTGGAAATGGTGTCTTAGTTAGGGCTAACATTGCTATAATGAATCACTGGACCAAAAGCAAGTTGAGGAGGGAAGATTTATTTGGCTTACACTTTAAATCACTGTTCATCGTTGAAGGAAGGCAGGGAAGAAACCTGGCGGCAGGAGCCGATGCAGAGGCCATGGGTTCTGCTTAGTGTCTTGCTCATTATGGCTTGCTCTTATCAAACCCGGGACTACCAGCTCAGGGGTGGCACCATCTGCCCCATCAATGACTAATGATGCCTACAGCCTGACGTTATAGAGGCATTTTCTCAATTGAGGGGCTTTCCTCTCTGATGACTCTAGCTTGTGTCAAGCTGACACAAAATCATCCAGCACATCATGTTTATATTATTACATATATTTTTTTATAAAATTGCCTTTGCTTATTGATTTATGGCTTCTTTATTATTTTATTTTATTAGTACTGAGGATTGAACCCAGGACTTTGGGCATGGTACTATATTCTCTACCACTGAGCTATAACACAGATCCTATATCCTTTTAAATATCAATTATCTTTACATATAGTTCAATAATAAATCTACTTATTTTGGTGTATATGAATCCCACCACCTAATTAACTTTCCATGTGGATGCAGCTATCCAAACACCTCTTCCTTTGGATCTTGTGGCTAAAGTTTTTAAAATGTACTTATTGCCATTTATATGATTCCGGAAAATGTAGAAATAAATATATGTGATTAATTGTGGGCTGGTAATCTAAATTCACTTCTAAACCAAGACAACTTTGAGTATAAAAGAAATTATTATTATATTGAAAATATAACATGGGAATGCTTCAGCAAATGATTAACAAATTAACTACAGAAATTAAGTTACAAAAGATTTTTGACAGAGTAACATGTGGGTTTATAGTTTATATTTCTATACTATTTTAAGAATATTGTCTATTCTAATATGTCTATTTCCCTAATGAACTTTGTATTAATATAGTATTACTTTCACATATCTCTATGTTCATCGTTTTCTTAGGATTGGGCAACATTTATAACAAAACTAATACTGTCCAAAAATATGATGTATATAGGATGTATACATTGTTGCCAATAATGACATTAAGAAACATATTCCATTTGAAAATAACTTCAAAAATATTTACTATTTTTTCCTATGGGTCCAGTATAGTTTTCTGACCTTTTGAAAATTACTTTATACTCTTTTACACTGATGTAAATGGAATAACAGAAAGATTCTAAGAGCCAGGTAAACAGGATGTTTCCTGTGAGAGTGTGTCTCCTAGTAACATAAGTAGCTATACTTATTAAAGCTTCACTAACATGACTGCCTAAATATGAACTGAACACGGACATCAACAATAGACATGCTAAAATGGACAGAAGAGAGCCTACACAAAGAACTGCAGGCAACCAAGGAATGCTGGGAGTGGGAGATACTATCTTCCCATTTATTTTCTTACCCAATATTGTGGGTATGTAGGGCAGTTTTTAATGTACATGTTTATTTCATAATTAGACATCTGTGTCAGATTTTTTTTTTCATAGCCTCAGTTGCAAACTTGACACAACCTAGATGTATCTGGAAGGAGGGAATCTTTACTGAGAAATTGTTTATTTGTTTCTCCTCTTATTTTTGAGATTATAATGTAATTACATCATTTCTTCATCCAAACCCTTCCATATACCTTTTCTTGCTTTCTTTCAAATTCATGGACTCTTTTGTCATCAATTGTTGTTTTATCTCTCTTTCTCCATCTCTCTGTCTCTCTGTCTCTGTCTGTCTCTCTGTCTGTCTCTCTGTCTGTCTCTCTGTCTGTCTCTCTCTCTCTCAATATTATATTATGCATATATATATATATATAATATATGGCATATATATATATATATATATATATATATTATAATATATGGCATTTCCTCAAGGGAGGCTCCTTTCTTTGTGATAATTCCAGCTTGTGATATCTACAGACATACACACGTATATATTTTTCTATATTACTAAATATAAATTGCCTGGTCTATATAATGTTACTTTTATGCATGTTTTCAGGGCTGGCCAATGGGTATTGTGAAACCAATTTGTGTGCTCTTTTCTGGGGAAGATAGTATCTTCCACTCCCAGCATTCCTTGGTAGCCTGTAGTTCTTTGTGTAGGTTTTCCTCTGTCTACTTTAGCATGTCTATTGTTGATGTCTGTGTTCAGTTCATGTTTAGGCAGTCATGTTAGTGAAGCTTTAATGAGTATAACTACTTATGTTACTAGGAGACACACTCTCACAGGAAACATCTTGTTTATCTGGCTCTTAGAATCTTTCTGTCCCCTCTTCCACAATGTTCTCTGAGCCTTTGATGTGGAAGTTGTTTTGTTGATGTATCCATTGGGATTTCTTCTACAACTCTGCATTTGATTGGTCATAGGATATTTTATTAATTGCTAATTGATATAAGAAGACCCAGTCTACTGTTGGTAATGCCAGCTATAGGCATGAAGGCCTGGACTGTATAAGAAAACCAGAGGGAGCAAGTTAGTGAGCAGCATTTCTCTGTGGTCTTTGCTTCTGTTCCTTCCTTCAAGTTCCTGCCTGCCTTTAGTTCCTCCTGCCTTGGCTTCCCTCAGTGGTAGACTGTAACCTGTAAGATAAAATAAAGCTTTCATTCACACGTTACTTTTGGTCAGTGTTTTATCACAGAAACAGAAAGCAGACTAAAACAATGTTGTTTGTATAGAAATATTGTATGAAACATGGCTCCCCCCCCCCCAAATGGGCTACAATAACTTCTCTTATTTCATTTGTTCTTTTGTGTGTATATGTGTATTTCAGAGGAATTGAACTCAGGCTTTGTACTTATTCAACAAGCATTCTACCACTGAGCTACATCAATCACCTGCTACTCTTCCAAAAGATTCCTTCCACTGAATCTGGCTCCAGTGACTCACTTGTAGCAATAGGTTGAGCAGAGAACTGAGCATTCCCAGGTGCTAAGATCCCCAGGTGTCTGGTTTTCCTAAAACACTCCTCCCTTAGATGCTGCCTTTTAGAATTCTTCTCAGTATGGGAATTCCAAGCTGTGAGCCCTGCATGCTGTAGAGATGGATCACATGTAGGTTGTTGGAGATAGGTTCTAATGCTTTGATTCAATTGGGAATCTGTGTGTCCAAACACTAAAGGTTCTTGTCCCCAGTTGGTTTTTGATCGATTGATAAAGATGCCAGGACCAATGGTTGGGCAAAGAGAGACAGGGCAGAACCCTTAGAGTTGCTCAGGCCTAGGATGCAGTTGAGGAGGAAAAAGAATTGCCATGAAGCAGAGAATTCGGTGAGTGGCCACTGGCTACTTCCCTGATTAGGCCTAGGGTAGTAGAGGAAGGTTTAGCAGTGCCCAGCCTTTGAGGTAGCCAAGTCTTAAAATTAACTGGCATGTGTGTGTCTTCCATTCTTGAATCCAGGGAGCTGCTGGGCAGGTGGCGGGAGGAGTGTGCCTACCTCCCACACCAGCACAAAGCAGTGTAGCCCAAAATCACTGCTACAGCAGGTGTTCTGGCTTATCATTCAACCTGAGCATTCTGGTCCTCCCTGAAGGCTCCAGACATTTGAATAAAGAAACCGCCAGAAGATTATAATCCCTGATGTTCTAGTTACCTGCAGCCATTTTTCATAGCTCACGTCCCAGATGAGAGAGAGTTTGTCTTTGCTGTGTCCTGTCGGCTTTCCAGATAGTCTGTCTGAAGCCATAAGCATTGTTTGCAATGCACTATCAAGTGAACAGAGCACTCTTGGGCTCAATGAAGCAAATGAGGGACCCTCAACTAGCTTCAAGACTTTCTTCATATTAATTAGGTTTATTGGCATTAAGTGTCCCTATTTGAAACATGGGGACAGTGTCATCTACACTATTAAAACAAGAGGTGCTGGGGAATGGGAAGGAGGTGTAAAGATGTGGGTAGCTTTTGAATCGATTATGAATGTTTCTCCTATGACCAACCAGAAGTAATTATTATCTTTAGCAGAGCTGGCCCCACTCTGCAGGAAAGGTGAGCCTGGCCCCCTGGGACATATGCTGTATCTCCAAAACATAAAAAGATTTCTCTGCTTTTGATAAATGGCTAAACTTTCTTCTGAGAAAGGTGAGGACTGTGTGGCTCCATTCAGAGCCGAAGAGGTACAGACATCTCAGGTACAGCTAAGCAAAACTTGAAACTGCTTCAGAGATTCTAGATGACCTTTGTCAAACTGTTGAAAAACTATGTGGAGACCTCCTTACCCTGTTGGACTTCAAGACAAGCTGAGGCCACAGCTAAAATAGCTTAAATTTCTAACTTGAGGTGCTGAGGCTCACCTGGACCTATTAAGCTAGGTTTGCTCATTTGCATGCAACCCAAGAAAATCAGGTAGGTAAAGAATATGCCTGGTCTTCCAAAAAGGACTAAGAGATGGGGCCTTGGGCTTGGTCCTAGTAGTTCCACTCTTTCCCCCACCCCCAAAATCTAAGAAAAAGTATTAATACAGATAACATAAAGATTCATACTCTTTGAATCTCATGCCTAAGATTTATGTTTTGATCTCTTCCCATCCTCTTTTTTTTTTGTTTGTTTAATTCTGCCCCACACACAGCAAGCTGAGCATTCCCTCTAGTTGTCTGTTTTGTTCTTTCTCTCCCTTCCCTTCTTTTTGTTTCCTCCCTGTTGGTTCCCCCTTCTTTCCTCTTACATGTACTCCACCATACTCTGTATTTTACAACTCCTTTAATGGTTTATTTCTTTAAGGATTTCCAGCTTCGCCAGGTGGTGGTGGCGCACGCCTTTAATCCCAGCACTTGGGAGGCAGAGGCAGGCGGATTTCTGAGTTCAAGGCCAGCCTGGTCTACAGAGTGAGTTCCAGGACAGGACAACCAAGGGCTATACAGAGAAACTCTGCCTCAAAAAAAAAAAAAAAAAAAAAAAAGGATTTCCAGCTTCACATGACAAATGAACACAGCTAATACTTGAAAGATGGTATACTAGGCTGGAAGGAGCATTTGTTTTTAGCAAGACAGTTGCTAATATTTTTATATGCAGCTGACAGCATTCACCTCATCCATATACCTGAATTTTGTGAAGCTTGGAAACTATATTCAGAGATGAATACCATCCTTTGCTGCGCAGTTGTGAGGAGCAGATGGGCCATTCGTGTTTAGGAAGATTAAGATTGTGCTAACACCTTCACACACACCCCTGCCCCCATTCCCCTGTTTGACATACTCTGCAAGCCCAGGCACTCAACATCTCTTTGCAATTTCCTTATAGCCCCTTGTGTGAGAGAAACCTCCTTACTTCCCCAACCTTGACCAAGCATCTTCTACACCTTTGAAGGAGCTGCTCTACAAAGTTAGAAAAACGTCAGAATCTCCCAACTCTGTCTAGGACTCTTGTGGAAACGAGTAAGCTACAGTTGTTTTATTCTGTTAGGTTAAGGAAGACTCCCATGAATGGACATACCAAATAATTACCAATTCATACCTGGGATTTTATTGGTAGTTATGTTTGTGTGGTGGCTAAGTTTATCAACCCAACTAAGAAACACCTAAGAGAATTGTGCATGGTGGTGCACGTCTATAATTCCAGCACTTTGGATATTGAGACAGGTGTGTGAGAAGTTCAAGGCCAGCCTGGGTTGGTTATGTAATGAATTTGAGGTTGACTAGGGATTACATAGTCAGGCTCTCTCAAACTATACAAGAGGGCAACCCCTAGGGCATTAGTTAAACATGCCAAGGCTATGCCTGAAAGGATGCTTCCTCTTGAGATGACTAGATTCCGAGGGCTGTAGTTTAATGAGGGGTTTAATCCCTTCTTAGACTCAAAATTTGTGTACACTAATGGGAGGAAGAGGAATTACAAAACAGAGGAGGAGTTTAGTTGTCACTAGAGGCTTGTCCTTAGAGCCTGTTTCTTACCTTGACCCCTTGTTACTTCTCTCTGCTTTCTGCCTCCCAGGAGGTGAATGGCTCATTCCTCTACCTGCTCCCGCCATCATGATCTTCATAAAACAAGTGTATAGAGCCAAATAAACACTAGTGGAGCCCCCTGTAACTGTGAGCAAAAGAAACATCTTCCCCTTTAAGTCGTTTCAATCATGTATGCTGTTACAGGGACAGAAGAGCAGGAAAATGTCTCGTGGAGAATTCTTCGTGTCCTTCCTCATTTCATTGTTTAGGTATCCTTGGTTTCCAGGAAGGCATTTAAACTTATGTGACTTTTGTATCAAAACCCATAAGCATAAACTAGAGATAAAGTTTAAGAGTAGAAAGCTTGCATAGTGTCGTGGGTAGAGTGCGCAGAGGGTTTGTTCCACGCAGCACTGTGAAATTAAACAAAACAAAAACCTTAGACTTGTTTGCTGTTCCTGAGCCAAACAGACCAATAGATAAACATTTAAGGTATGAGCTGATGAAAGGGTTTGATTTTCTGTTTTCTTTCTTCCTTTTCAAATTCCAGTGAACAGATTTGAAATGAAACAGGTAATCAAAATGTTCTCAGGAGTTAACTGAACAAAACTCATGACTGAAAAAGCATCATCTTATTTATCTCTTCTTTGAGACTTTCATACACGTATACAGTGTATTTGATAATATCCACTGCCGCCCCCCAACTTCTCCCAGATACTTCTCATCTACTCTTCCCAATTTCACATCCTCTTTCTTTCCCCGTTTATAACCCACTAAGTTCAATTAGAGCACCCCGATGTGCACGAATGTAGGGCCATCTCAGCAGCATGTGAAACCTATGAGAGGCCACGCCCCCGAAGATAGATGACTCTTTCTCCTCCAGCAGTGACCAATCAGCTCTCAGCTCCGGGACCCTGCCCCTATTCTTGCTTTATTGCCAAGCTTTGTCTAGAGAAGGTCTTGTGCAGACAACCACAGCTGTTGTGATTTCTGTGCCAAGAGCTCTGTCATTCCAGAAGACACGGTTTTTCTCCCCTACTCTGCCCGACCACTGGCTCTCACAATCTCTCTACCTTTTCTTCTGTAATGTTCATTCCCTTAGCTTTGGCTGTAAGGGTTGCTAAAAGACAGTCCATTTCGGGGCTGAGCACTCTGCGGACTTATCTTTAGCACTGTGACTAAACTTACAAGTTTTTCACCCATTGGAAGGAAGAGTTTGAGATTTGTCCTGGAAGGTGCCTTATCCTTCAACACTGGGCAGACTATCAGGTGTTATTGTAGTTGTGGCTCATTAATTGCTATTCCTGTCTTCTTCATTGCCTTCCGGAAGGTGACTCTTTGAAATATTGGCTAACTCCTGTCCTCTGTTGATGCGATCCCTACTAACACCAATGGCCAGGTTGGTCTACAATGCCCTTGGATTGGCAGGAAACCATCTGGCAGTCAAACCATTGTTCTGGGCACTTCTGTTAGCTCCTGAAACTTACAAAGAAAGCCCTTGTAGAGACGGCTTTTCAGAACTTTCCAGAAAGAAAAGTCTCTAACAATGGAAAGGCATTGTGGGCAAGCTGTCTTCCTTCAGTTTGGCTACTTAAAATAATCACCATAACACCTGAACTTTCATTTCTCTTATATGTCTCTTTCTCACTCATGAGTCCTTACTGATCTGTAGTAGATGATAATAAACCCCTTGGATCACTTCATGTCCCCAACTAGTCAGACAAACAAAGATCTCAATTTCCTTGATATTTGGTTAGAGTTCAGGTGAATGATAGCCAGGCAGCTCACATCAGAGCTTCCAGTTTCAACTAAAAGCTCTAGTTTACTCTGGACACTTGAGAGAGCAACTGGTCACAGCCCCAAACATAGATCTTTGTGTCGACGCACCTGCTGGTGCGACACCTACATTGATTTCAGTTTAATTTGTGCTAGAAGAAGGACTTTCATTTAAAATTAACAGTAACTGACATTTGTTGAGTGTTTGCTGTGTATCCATGTTACAGTAAACAATGTATGTATTAATGTACTTAATCTTTCAACATAAATCCTTGAGAGGAAACAGAAGGAAAATGTTTTCCATTTCCTGTGAGTTTATGTTCTGTGAGGCCTGGCTTATTTTGCTTACTGTTGCATTCTTTGACTCTTGGAGAATATTTGGCATGTAGTAGGTGCTCATGAAATTCCCGTAGGATGAGTTTATGCATGCCCAAATCAATGAAGGAATTCTAGAGTGGCATAAACAAGTAGGACTGTGCCATTTAACCAAGGTGGTTCAAAGGTTGTGACTGTACTTTGGTGTCCTTCTGCTGAGAAGCAAGAGCCATGGTTGCCCTTCTAATGTGCCAGACTTTGTGGTGAAGCCACTGGCCACAGCAAATTTAGATTTGTCATGGCTGCCTCTTTGGTGTCATATGATGATATAAGAGAAAGTAACATAGACTACTGGGATCTTAATTGCTCAATTAACTCCATGATGCTCCAATTCCACAGTTTGGGACTAGATACTGTATGAACAGTACAAATATTACCTAGGAAAATGTATTGCAGATTAAGCACAGAGTAAGCATGGTGTTATTTGCCTGAAATCCCAGCACTGGAGAGGCTGAATGAGAGTTCAATGCCAGCCTGGTCTACAGAACAAGGCCTATGGAAGACAAGCCACTACCTAGCATTGATTTCTTCAGGGACCAGGCATTCACTGTTTACCTTTTCCTTTCTTGTGGAATGTGATACTTTCCTGCTCTTCGTTGGAGAAGCACAGGCCATTCCTTCTTCCTCATGGGAGGAGAGCAAGGGGGAGGAGGGAAGTCCGTGAGGGGAAGGACATTGACCCTGGGGAAAGAGAAGGAAAATGTGCTCAAGTTCTCACGGATCCCTGCAGGTACAATGCTCCTTTGCAGAGAGTTCAGTATGTGTGTTAATACTCTCAAACAATTCTGGCATTGGTGGGTATGGAAAAATAAGCCAGGCTGACTTTGGGGTTGTGGATGCTGGAACAGAGCCCAATTAAATAGGTTATGAAATGATGTCTGTAACGAGTAGCTGTTTTGAGGTTAAGGAAAGCAGCCGTTTTGGAATTTTTATTAAGGGGAAGGATTAGAATTAAACATCACCGAGGAGCCAGTTTTTAAGGAAAACCTGGGATTTTAAAAATATACACACATGTCTGAAAATATCCTCAGAGTATGAGGCAACAGATCTTAAAAGTGCAACCTGAACAGTTCTCTTGAAGGTAACATCTGTGCTTTGCAGAACTAAGGAGGGAGAATTTTTTTCTGACCACCCATCCTTTTCCTCCTCCTCTTCTTCCTTCTCCTCCTCCTCTTCTCCCCCTCCTCCTTCTCCCTTTCCCTCTCTCCCTTCTTCTTTTTGAAATAGGGTCTTTGTAGCTTTTTTTAGCCAAAGCATGAGCCTGAAACTTCCTACCATGCCTCAGCCTTCCGAGTGCGGGGATTACGTACATGTCTCAACCTACTTGACCTTGATTTTTTTTTTTTTTAACATGCTCTGTCTTGTTCATTATCTTACAAAGATTGTCAGCTCTGATGGGGCATTAGAAACACAGGGACAGAGGCTCATGGTCAGATCATCTTTGAGCTTAAACATCATTTTCTTTTGTTTTGAGACAGGGTCTCCCTATGTATACCGGGCTGTCCTTAAACTCCAGACACCTCTGCTTTGTCAGCCTAGGGTATGTACGTAGTGAGACACCACCTCAGACAAGGAAACTACAAAGCACATATAGTTTGCAGTAGAGGATTTCACAGACAAGGATTTCAAGAGTCCCAGCTTAGGTGTTTAGTGTGTTGTACTAATCTCACAGTGTGTTAAAAGTTCAGAAAAAAAGTTAATTTCAAATAGGTCACTCAGCCTGGGCTAAGGGAAGTACTCTAGACAATAGCTTATTTGATTGGGTGAGACGCCAAGTGTGGAACTTGCAAAAAAAAATTCTCACACCAGCAAGTTTTCTGAGCATGCAATGACCAAAAATTAATTCAAAATCAAGTGTGTAATGAATTTAGTGTTTCTGACAGTTCTTACTCATATTGTAGTTCTAGAGTTCCCTTTGGCCTTGGTTCTGAACACAGAATGTGTACACGTTGCCCTGTGCATACCTATCTGCCATGCTGTGCAAATGAACACTGCCCAAAGCATCTCAGCTCAGATTCCACACTGTTTTATGCTCTGAACTGCCTTGTTTTTTCCTGTACTTTCAAACTTCCCTGTTCTTGGAGAAACATAATGTTTTGAGTACTGGAAGCAGACTTTTAAAATTTTTTTTTTTTGCATCATTTCTCAGCTGCATCGAGTTATTAAATCTCTGCATTGCACAGTTTTAGAATGTCTAGATTTTATTGTGTTAGAATGTTTGATTTCTAAAATTGCTGTTCAATAAGCAGACTGTGAAGGTATACCCATGAGGGAAGTAACCAACTGCATGAATGACATGATTGGACACCTGATTCCTGATTGGATTTAAGACCCGATCCACAGGAAGAGGCTCATGCTTGATACTGACCAGTGTAGATGCAAGGGGCTTACCAGCCTCCATCCATAACTGAGGACCTGTAAACAGGTGATGGCTTCTGGAGATGAAAGAGTCAGTTTTTATAAGGGCATGGCCATAGTAAGTCAACCATGCTCCAGTGGACGGGCCTACACCTGTAAGTACACGAGCATCACAAAATGGACTCAGTAGGTTTTATAGATATATATTATACTATAATAGATTATAAATTTATGTTTATATATGTATTATATATAATATATTAATTTTGTAATATATGTTAACCATAATTAATTAACATAAATTGGTTATACATATAGCATATATAATATGTTAATTATATAATATAATAAATTATGATATCATATAATATGAATTATATATAATATATTATTTTATATAATATATATGACATAATTTGGAAGTGGATTCATGAGGAGTTAAGAGGTAGAGTGAGTGGTGAGTTTGATCAAAACACATGGTGGGTACATATGAGATTCTCAAAGATTTAATGAAAAATATTGTTTAAAAAAGCAGTGAGCTAACAGTCTTGTTTGAGGAGCCCATATCCACACTTGGGCATGTCTTACTTTCCATGCCATGACTTTTGGAAGCCCATGTCAGTCCATGATCTGAGGCAAGCCTTACTTTCTTCTCAGTGTTTCTCCTTTTTGTTCTAAACCTCATGCTTAAGTGTATGTTAAGCTTCAGGAAATTTGCTTTTGAGTTGTTGAAGTAGGTTTTGTATACATTTGTTAAATGAATTTTAACTTGAATTTGAGACAAAATTTTTAACATTTTTTCCTATGACTTTAAGCATACTTCTGTATTTTTATGTCGTTTTAAAACATGGATTTTAATTTTTTTATTAAAAATGGTTATTTTTATAGAATATACTCTCATCAGTTTTCCCTCCCTCATCTCCTTCCAGATTCTCCCAACCTCTTTTCATTATATACATTCATAAACAAGACACAGGAAAAAAATTGAATTTAATCATTGCAACTTTAATCTTTATCATCTCCGGGCCTCCCCAAAGACCCAATCAACAAAACAGAAGTCTAGACCTTTCCATTGCTTGAGGGAGATCACGTAAGTCATCAATGCTCATTGGCTGTACCCTCATTGGCTATCATACATTACAACAACCGGCCCCTTTATTAGTGGTGTTGCTTTTGAAAATAAGGATCTTTTCACATAGAAAACCTGGAAAGTTCCATTTCATGCTTTTATTATTTAAATGCCCATATTAGAAAAAGCAGTGAGCCTTTACGACTCCATGCCTTCTTTCTTTCTCTTAAGAAAACAGAGAGGTGCTGGGCAGTGGTGGTACACGCCTTTAATCCCAGCACTTGGGAGGCAGAGGCAGAGGCAGGAGAGGCAGAGGCAGGTGGATTTCTGAGTTTGAGGCCAGCCTGGTTGACAGAGTGAGTTCCAGGACAGCCCGGGCTACACAGAGAAACCCCGTCTCGAAAAAACCAAAAAAAAAAAAAAAAAAAAAAAAAAATCTGGATGACCTTGTTTTCTTGGGGTCATCTAATGTTTCTCCCTGTCTGAGCAGTAGCAGGGAGGGATTTGATGAAGAAATTCCACTTTGAACTGAGTGTTCCATGGTCTCTCACTCTCTGAACATTGTCCAGCTGTGGGTCTCTATATTAGTTTCCACCTATTGAAGGAGGAAGCCTCTTGAAGGATAGCTGAGGGAGACACTGACCTATGGGTATAGCTGAATGTCTTTAAGAGTAAATTTATTGTTCCGTTTCTTAAGCAGAATGGTAATATTTGGGTTTTCTCCTACGTCCAAGGCCTAAATGATCCACCTGAGCAATGTCAATCATGGGTTTCATCTCAGGGAGTGGGTTTTAAATCCAATCAAATAGTAGATGATTACTTCTGCAATGTTTGTGCCACTATTGCACAGGAGTATCATGCCAGTAAGTCACCATTGTATATTAAAGGGTTTGTAGCAGGGTTGGTCTTTATATTTCTCCCCTGGTAGTGTGCAGAGTACCCTCCATTATCATAAACAGCAGTCAGTAGGAGTTAAGGCTTTAGTTAGGCACCGGCCCCATTTCTCTGTGGTAAATGAGATTTACAAGTGTTGGCTTTACCAATAGGGCCTTACCATCAGTTTATGGAGAACAACCAGTAGTTTTGGCAATAGTCTGAGTTGTTTGTGGGTTTCCACAGAGCCACTTTGCCCAACAACTCAATTAGACAGTGTAAGAGCAATTTTAATATAAATGTATGCAGTAAATTAATACAGTGGCTGTTTTACTTTGTTCTAGCTAGTTCCCTAATAACAACACAAGAGAGATCAAGATTTATTTTCAACTTAAGTACAATAACTAGGCCTTATAATTCTATTCTAATCCTCTGATCTAATCTGGCCACCTCACAGCCAAAATCCCCAAGATACTTGCATTTTAGTATTTAGTGTCTGGCTCTCTGTATTTCAGGTGTGTTCTCCCATGTCTTTCTGGGACCTCTCTCTTCCTCTTTTTCTCTCCCTCCTCCCTTGGTTGGCAGAAGTCTCACTCTATTCTGTCTTGCCCACACATTGGCTTTTCTAGCTGTTATTGACAAGGCAGAGAATAAATGATGAGCATTGTTTACACAAACGTGAGACAGGAGACTCTTGACAGCATTGCAGTGCCATCTTCAGATTGCAACAAGACATGAGGTCAGAGAAATCAGCATTTGAATGAAATAAGGATAATCTTTACACAGTACACAAAAATATTATGCCTACAAGATGTAACTCATTCTTGGTACTGGAGATTTCACTTGGTGGTGAGAGATGTCTAGTTGGGCCTTTGTCTCCCTCATTATTTGGTGATTCCATTTAGATGTGTTTCTTGTGTGCGTATATTGTAAGAAGCTTCTATTGTAGGAGGTTTCTGTATAACCCCTCAAATGACCCAGAGTGTTAGCTGTTCCTCTCTGTACTTCCTAATGTACCACCCCTTCCCTTTCCCTCTCTGTTTAATTCTCCTGTTCCAACTGTCCTTACTGTTTCTCTCTAAATATGTATTCTATTTCCGCTTTCTTAGAAAATCTATCTCTCCCCTATATTTCCTTACTCTAGATCTAATATTTGTAGCTATTCAGATAGTAGCATGCCTCCTGAAGGTTTACAGCTAATAGTCACATGTAAGAAAGTACATACCATACTTGTCTTTTTGGGTCTTTCTTACCTCACTCAGGAAGGGATTTTTTTTTTTTAGTTCCATCTATTTATCTGTGAATTTTATGATTTTTTAAAAATAGATGAAAAATTTCCCATTATGTAAATGTACCCTATTTTTCCTGATCTATTTTGTTGGAATCTAGGCTATTTAAAATTTCTGGCTATTATGAATAGAGCAACAGTAAACATGGTTAAGCAAGTCTCTGTAGTAAGATACAGAGTCTGGGTATATGCCCAGGAGTGGTTTGGCTGGGTCTTATTCCCGGCTTCCCAAGGAAGCATGACATGATACTGATTTCCGTAGCAGCTGTACAAGTTTGCTCTCCTATCAGCAATGGTTAGTGATTCCATTACTCATCACTCTTGCCAGCATGCACTGTTATTTGTTTTATTGATCTTGACCATTCTGACTGGTGTAAGATTAAAGACTTTGATTTGTATTTCCATGAGAAGTAAGGAAGTTGAACATTTCTTCAAGTGTTTCTCAGCTATTCGTGTTCCATCTTTGGAGAACTCTGTTAGTTTTATATGCCATTTTAAATTGGGTTATTTGGTTTTTTGATGCTCCATTTTTTTTTTTTAGTTTTTTATTTAGTTTACATATTAACTCTCTATTGGATTTGCAATTGGTAAAATACATTTTTCCATCTGTCTGTTGCTACTTTGTCCAAATGTTGGCATCCTCTGCCTTACAGAAGCTTTTGAGTTTCATGTGGTCCATTTCTTAACTGTTGATCTTAGTGCCTACACTCTGTTCAGAATGTTTTTTCCTGTGCTAATGACTTTACTATCTCTTCTATCAGGTTCAATGTATCTGGTTTCATGTTGAGGTTTTTGATCTATTTGGTGTTGACCTTTGTGTAGGGTTATAAATATGAATCTATTTGCAGTCTTCTACACACATCCACCCAGTTTGACCAGCACTATTGATCAAATTTTCTCCAATGTGTTTTTCTGGATTCTATTTTAAAAACCAAGTGTCCATGGGTGTGTGGACTTGTGTCTAGGGCTTTAGTTCGATTCCACTAATTAACATGTTTGTTTTTATGTCAATACTTTGCTGTTTTTTATTACTATAGTCATACAACTTGATATCAGAGATGGTGATACCCCAGCAGTTCTTTGACTTTTTAGCATTGTTTTCATTATCCTAAAGTGTTTGTGTGTGTCTTTTACTTGTTTGGTTAGAGTTGTTTCACAGATTTGTTGTGTTGAGGCTATTTTGAAAGGCACTGTTTGCCTGACTTCTTCCTCAGTCTGTCTGCTATTTATATATAAGAAAGTTATCACTTTGTGTGTGTGTGTGTGTGTGTGTGTGTGTGTGTGTGTGTTAATTTTGCATCCTGCTACTTTGCTAAAAGGGTTTATCAACTCTAGAATTTTCCTGGTGGGGTTTTTAGGGTCATCTATGTGTAAAATCATATCTTCAAATAAGGATACTTTGACTTGTTCCTTTGGTATTTGTCTCCCCTTGAATGCTTTCAGTTGTCTTATTGTTCTAGTTAGGATTTCAAGTATTGCATTCAGTAGGAGTGGAGAGTGGACATTCTTGTCTTGCCCCTGATTTTAGTGTAAGTGCTTTGAGTTTCTCTTTGTTTAGGTTGATGCTTGCTGTGGGCTTGCTGTAAACTGCCTTTATTATGTTGAAGTATGCCCCTTGTGTCCCTAGTTTCTCTGGAACTTTTATATGAAGGGATGTTGGATCTCACTGAAGGCCTTCTCTATATCTAATGAAATGATCATGTGGTTTTTATCTTTTAGTCTATGTGTGAATTATATTTATCAATTTACTTATGTTGAGATAGCCCTGCAGCTCTGGGATGAAACTTACTTGATGACCATAGTGGATAATCTTTTTGATGTATTCTTGGATTCAGTTTGCCAGTATTTTATTGAGAATTTTTTCATTTATTTGCATTCATAATAGGAATTTATCTGTAATTTTCTTTATTGTTATGTCTTTGTATGGTTTAAGTATCAGGGTAATTGTGGCCTTTTAAGGAGAATTAGACAATGTTCATTCTGTTGCTAGCTTATGATCTTCATATCTATATTCAAATAAAGGAGTTTATTTGTAAGACTCCTCTATTTGAGGAGTGTTGATACTAGTTTTTCTTGAATGTCTGGTAGAATTCTACACTGAATTGATTTGACCCTGGGCTTTATTTGATTGGGAGACATTAAATTATTGCTTCTATTTCAAGATTATGAGTCTATTTAAGTTGCTTATCTAATCATGATTTAACTTTGGTAGGTCATACATATCAAGACATTTATCCACTTCTTTATAGATTTGTATAGTGTGTTCCTATGAGTCTCTAGATAGCCTTGGCACTTGTTGTGATGTTCCCTTTTTGTCTCTAATTTTGTAAATTTGTATCTTCTTCCTGTGACTTTTAGCTGTTTTGGCTAAGGGCTTATCAATCTTGTTGAGTTTTTCAAAGAACCAACTCCTTGTTTCATTGATTCTTTGTATTGCTTTTGTTTCTATTTTATTGATTTCATCCCCGAGTTTGATTAGTTCTTTCTATCTATTCCTTTAAAGTGTTAGTTTTTCTTTTTGTTCTAGATCCTTCAGGTGTACTGTTACGTTGTTAATATGAGATCTCTCCAATTTTTTTATGTATGCAGTTTGTGCTATGTACTTGCCTCTTACAAAACATTCATTGTATCTCCATGGGTTTGTATTTTCATTCAATGCAAAAAATGTTGAATATTGTTCTTAAATTTTGTCTGGACCCATTTTTCATTCAGTAGTGTGAGTTTTCCAGTTTCCATTAGTTTGTAAACTTTCTTTCTTTCTTTCTTTTTTTTTTTTTTTGGTTTTTCGAGACAGGGTTTCTCTGTGTAGTCCTGGCTGTCCTGGAACTCACTAGGTAGACCAGGCTGGCCTCGAACTCAGAAATCCGCCTGTCTCTGCCTCCCAAGTGCTGGGATTAAAGGCGTGCGCCACCACGGCTCAGCTGTTTGTAAACTTTCTGTTGTTGTTGATATCCAGTTTTAATCCATGGTGGTGGGTAAGATGCATAGTATTAATTGAATTTTCTTGTATTTGTTGACACTTGCTTTGTATTCAAGAAGGTTGTCAATTTTAGAGAAAAGCTGTTGAGAAGAAGATGTAGTCATTTATTTATTTATTTATTTAGTGAAATGTTCTGTAAATATCTGCTAAAAACATTTAATTTATGACGTTATTTAACTCCATCATTTCTCTGTTTAGCTTTGGTCTGGATACCTGTTTATTGGTGGGGTGTTGAAGTTACCCACTATGGTATGAGAGTCAATATGTGATTTTAGCTGTGGCTGTGTCTCTTATATACTTGAATGTTGTTGGGTTTAATGGATAAATCCTTAGAACTGTGATGTCCTCTTGGTGGATTTGTTCTTTGATGTGTATGTAGTGTTGTTTTCTATTTCTTCTGATAAGTTTGTTTGAAAACTATGTATTTATACAAAGCAGTATTTTCAGCATTAATATAATAAAATTAAAATATCCATAAGCTGTGAAAAATTTCAAAGAAGCCCTATAAGGTTATGTATCAAATCCTATTCGATGTATAGGAATAAATCCATAGTCATCTCATTAATATGTAAATTTGCCTTTATTTTTTTATCAAATGATAGAATATATATAATAATTATTTTAAAGTAAATCCCCCTTCCTTATGAAAGATTTTTCCCTTTTTGGGTATGGAGGGGGACACTCAACGTTAAGGATGTTTGACAAAAACCTACTATCTTGTGAGCTCTCTATATATTCCTATAAAGGAGCTTAATTGAAATTAGGCTACACAGAGGATAATATTACTCCCAAATGCCATAGATTTCTAAATTAAAAAGTCCAGTGCTAAGTGAAAAATATCTTTACTCGTGTTATAGGTCAGGAGAAACAATATAGGAGAAATTGCCATTTCTCTTGGCTTTTCCCCCATAACTTGTTGGTAAGACCGTACGCTGTTGCTGAAGACACTACATTTTTTAGTTACAACATATGGAGAAAAGATGTTGATACTGGTCAGGAGGCCTCCTCCCTGCTGGCTATCTTTTATAGTCCCAGAAAGGGATACTAGGCTTCTTGGAGGGAAATGTCATCAATAGTCATACTCATTTGTAAACTATAGTAAAAGATATGCCCATGTCTGTAATAGTGGCATGGATGTCATTGGGTCAACCAGCCACTTTCTGATTGTACTTATGTCCTGATTTGCAGGAGGAAATTCATGCCTGGTACTATAAATCAGGGCAAGGACATACAAGAACATGATAGGATCCAAGGGGTGAGCCTACTATCTTATTCTGATAAATGGATATAGTATCAAACTGCCTTCTAAAATTCATATTGTGATACTCATAGATCATGTACATCACCTGTCCCACAAGGCTTTGGGGTCCTTTTGGAAGAAGAGGCATAAGAATTATAGGATGCAGAGGTTGGGGAGGACTGGAGCAAAACAACATCGTATGGATATTACAGGACCTCTATGCTCATGAACTCTGCAGCTGTGATTGCCTGCAAAAGATGAAGCTAGTCAATATTCTAACATGCAGAGAGGAGGAAATTATGGTCCCCACCTCTAATTGAGAACCTGCTGACAGCTGATGGATTCTAGGGGAGGAAGGATCAGTTTATTTAAGTGTGTGAAACTGCTAGGTTAACTACAAGCCAGTGCACAGTCCCACACCTAAGAGGAGACTCGGTCAGCACAAACTGGATGTGGTGAGTTACTAAAAGAAAGGGTGAGGGGAGTTGGAGGTTTTGTGTTTTCTTTTGTTTGTTTTTACCATCTATTTTTATAAATAATTTTAGAAGTAAATTTTGTACATGTTTACATGTATGTGTCTGTTCACTTTGAATTCATTCTATAGTTTTTAGTAAGAATTAAAATTAAAGTTTTGGAGTATCTGAACAATGTGAGTGGGCCACAAAGTTAATGAGGGGTGAAGAAATAGTGGGTGGATCTGGGAGGTGTTAGGGGGAAGAGTAGTCAGTTAATATAACCAACATATATAAAACTTTCAAATAAAATAATATATTGAAATGCCTCTATAATTTGTTATCAGTAAATGGTTGATTCATATACTTATTTTATACAGCTATATATCTTATGTCATATAAAATTGCTTGGGTAAGGTGAGTTATAAGTGGTCCCATAAGGACCTTTATTCTAGACTGGAAAGGGAACTAGTCTTACTGTTATCTTGAGTCTGGCCACACAACAGCTGAGCCCCATTGCCTTATTTCTGTAAAATGTTTTGGATATTTCAACAATGAATGATGACCTTGAGGGGCGTGTTTTCTCCATGAAATAAGAGAATACAGCCAGGCTTAGGAATGAGAGTTAAAGACAAAGCAAACATGAAGTCGCATTCTTTCTTTTCTGTCTCACACAGGATTCCATTAAGAAATCATCTTAAGTATATCTGGTTTTATGTGGAAGTCCTTGATCTACTTGGATTTGAGTTTTATACAAGGTAATATATACAGATCAATTTGCATTCTTCCACATGAAGACCTCCGGTTAGACCAGCACCATTTGTTGAAAATGTTTTCTTTTTTTCCACTGTATGGTTTTGGCTTCTTTGCCTAAGATCAAATGTCCATCAGTGTGTGGTTTTATTTCTTGGTCTTCAATTCTCTTCCATAGATTGACCTGCCTGTCTCTGTACCAATACCATGTGGTTTTTTATCACTATTGCTCTGTAGTACAGCTTGAGGTCAGGGATGGTGATCCCCCAGAAGTTATTTTATTGTTGAAAATTGTTTTCACTATCCTAGATTTTTTGTTATTCCATACGAAGTTGAGAATTGCTTTTTCCATGTCTGTGAAGAATTGAGTTGGGATTTTGATGGGGATTGCATTGAATTTGTAGATTGCTTTTGAAAGGATGGCCATTTTCACTGTTAATTCTACCAATCTATGAGCATGGGAGATCTCCATCTTTTGAGATCTTTAATTTCTTTCTTCAGAGACTTGAAGTTTTTGTCATACAGATCTTTCACTTACTTGGTTAGAGTCAAACCAAGATATTTTATATTATTTGTGACTGTTGTGAAGGGTGTTGTTTCCGTAAGAATGTAATTTGAATGTAAGAATGTAACTTCAGGTCTCAGCTTAAACTTAAAATTAAAAGATCATTAAGTTTGAGTCAAATATTGGGGTGGGGGAGGGCGGGCACATCCCAGGAAGAGTATATCCCAAAGGCTTGAACAAACATTCCAGAGGAAAGGGCCCAAGATAAGGGAGATGAGCCCTTAAAACAATACATCTGGATAAACAGAAGCCACTTAAACGAATTCCCCCAGATTATAAAGATAAAGGTGTAAATTTGAGTTACTTAGGAACCGAGCCTGGGAAAGGAAACTAGGCTTGGGAACAACTGTTTGAAATCTTTTTTAATGTTGTCCAAGAAGCAATTAACTGTCCTTGTGAACTCTGTATATAAACCACCCTTTGCCTCAGTTCGGGGTTCCCTCTTGCCTTCGAGCACTGGCCACTATCAATTTATCAATTCCTCAATAAACCTCATGCGATTGCAGCAAGTCCCATCCATGAGTATCTCTGGGGGAGCGCGTCCTGTGGTTTTAGATCTTTTAAACCTAACATTTCCATAATTTCATGTGAATCACCATCCTCTGTACACGAACTGTTATGCCTGCTCCCCTGTCTCTATGCATTTCCCCTAAAGGACTGCTCGAGGAGAAATCAAAACTAGGATGATAGGCTGCCGAGTGTATCTTCTTGTTCCTGTTCCTGTTTTGGTTCCTGTTTTATGGGGCATATAAAAGGGAGCTATACAGTTGAAAATACAGCATTTGGCCTTTACCAAATGAGTCCTTGTTTCTTTCTCTCACCCTCAGCCCTCCACTGATCTAAAGAACTGAGTTAGCTATGCTGGCATAGCTGACAATTTCATTCTTGACCCGTTTATCTTTTGTATAAAGGAAGGTTACTGATTTTGAGTTAATTTTCTTTTCAGCGACTTTGCTGAAATTGTTTATCAGTTGTAGGAGTTCTCTGGTATAATTTTGGGGGTCACTTATGTATACTATCATATCATCTGCAAATACATTGATTTCTTTCTTTCCAATTTGTATCCCTTTGACCTTCTTTTGTTGCCTAATTGCTTTGCTCTAGCTAGAACTTCAAGTACTATATTGAATAAATAAAGAGAGAGTGGGCAACCTTGTCTTGTCCCTGATTTTAGTGGGATTGCTTCAATTTTCTCTCCATTTAATTTGATGTCGACTATTGGTTTGCTGTATATTGCTTTTATTATGTTTAGGTATGTGCCTTGAATTCCCGATCTCTCTAAGACATTTAACATGAAGGGGGTGTTGTATTTTGTTGAAGGCTTTATCAGCATCTAATAAAATGATCATTTGATTTCTTTTCTTTAAATATGTTATATAGTGGATTACTTTTTGTATATTGAATCATCCCTGAATCCCTGGGATGAAGCCTACTTGGTCATGGTGAATGATGGTTTCGATGTATTCTTGGATTCGGTTTGTGAGAATTTTATTGAGTGTTTTGTATCATATTCATATAGGAAATAGGTCTGAAGTTCTCTCTCTTTGTTGGATCTTTTTGTGGTTTAGGTATCAGAGTAACTGCGGTTTCATAGAATGAATTAGGTAGTGTTCCTTCTGTTTCTATTTTGTAGAACAGTTTGAGGAGTATTGGTATTAGCTCTTCTTTGAAAGTCTGATAGAATTCTGCACTAAAACCATCTTGCACTGGGCTTTGAGAGGGGGTTGGGAGATTTTTAACAACTGCTTCTATTTTCTTAGGGGTTGTGGGGTTGTTTAAATAATTACACCTGATCTTGACTTAATTTTGGTGCCAGACATACTAAACCTAATAGAAGAGAAAGTGGAAGTAGTCTCAAAAGCATTGGCACAGGGGAAAATTTCCTCAACAGATCACCAATAGTTCAGCCTCTAAGATCAACAATTGATAAATGGGACCTCAGGAAACTAAAAACTTCTGTAAGACAAAGGACACTATCAATAAGACAAAATTGCAACCTACAGATTCGAAAAATCTTCACTAACCCTAAATCTGATAGAGGGCTAATATCCAACATATACAAAGAACTCCAAAAGTTAGACTCCAGAAAACCAAACAATCCAATTTAAAAATGGGGCTCATTGCTAAACATAGAATTCTCAACTGAGGAATTTCGAATGTCAGAGAAGCACTTAAAGAAATGTTCAACATCCTTAGTCATCAGGGAAATGCAAATCACAAAGAACCTGAGATTTTACCTTATGCCAATCAGAATGTCTAAGATCAAAACCTCAAGTGACATCACGTGCTGGTGAGGATGTGGAGAAAGAGGAACACTCCTCCGTTGCTGGTGGGATTTCAAACTGGTACAATGACTCTGGAAATCAATCTGGCACTTCTTCAGAAAATTGGAAATTGTTCTGCCTGAAGATCTAGCTGGGCATATACTCAAAATACACCCTACCATACCACAATGACAAGTGCTCCAGTATGTTCATAGTAGCCTTATTTGTAACAGCCAGAAGCTGGAAACAACCCAGATGTTCCTCATCCAAAGAATGGATAAAGAAAATGTAGTTCCATTTACACAATGGAATACTACTCAGCTATTAAAAATGAGGACATCATGAATTTTGTGGACAAATGGATGGAACTAGAAAATATCATCCTGAGTAAGATAATCCAGACCCAAAGGACTTACATGGTTTATATTCACTGATAAGTGGATATTAGTCAAAAAGTTAAGATTCCCCAGGATACAACTCACAGATTATACAAAGGTTAACAAGAAGGAAGGCCCAATTGTGGATACTTCAATCCCACTTAGAAGGGGGAACAAAATAATCATGGGAGGCAGAGGGAGGAGAGGGACCTGGATGAGAGAGGGGAGGGGAAGGGAAAAGGGGAGGGTAGGATCAGGTATGGAGGGGAGACAGGAGAGAAGCTTAGAGGGCTTGGAGAATGAATAGAAATATGTAGCAGTGTGGGTTGGGAGCCAGACAGAATTTCTAGAATGTCCCAGACACCAGGGATGTGAGAGGTCCCCAGGATCCAATGGGAATGACCTTATCTGAAATGCCCAACAGTGGAGAGATGGAACCTAAAGAGATCACCTCCAGTAGATAGACATGGCCCCATTTCAATGGTGCCACCTGCCCATCTTCAAAATTTTTGACCCAGAATTGTTCCTGTCTAAAGGAAATACAGGGACAAAAATGAAGCAGAGACTGAAGGAAAGGCCATCCAGTGACTGCCCCACCTTGGGATCCATCCCATCTACAGACACCAAATCCCGACACTATTGCTGATGCCATGTTGTGCTTGCAGACAGGAGTCTGGCATGGCTCTGAGAGGCTCTACCGGCAGCTGACTGAGACAGATGCAGATACTTATAGCCAACCATTGGACTGAGATTGGGACCCCTATGGAAGAGTTAGGGGAAGGCCTAAAGGAGCTGAAGGGGATTTCAACTCTATAGGAAGAACAACAGTATCAACTAACCTGGACCCCTGGGAGCTCCCAAAGAATATGCCACCAACCAAGGCAACATGGGCTGGTCTGTGGCCCCCGGCTATATATGTAGCAGAGGACTGCCTTGTCTGGCCTCATTGGGAAAGGATGTGCTTAATCCTGTAGAAACTTGATGTCCCAGGGAAGGGGAATACTAGTGGGGTGAGGTGGGAGTGGGTGAGTAGAGAAGCACCCTCTCAGAGGCAGCAGGGAAGTGGGGTGGGGTAAAGAACTCATAGAGGGGGGACTAGGAAAGGAGACAACATTTGGAGTGTAAATAAATAATATAATTAATAATAATAGAAAGAAAACACACACACACACACACACACACACACACACACACACACACACGGACCATTTTAAAGAGGAATGTGTCTGCGCTTGCATCTCATTTCCACAGAGGCTTCCCATGTTTTTCTTTGCCTGTTTTCCTTTTATATTCTTGTCTTTCTCTTTTTTCTTACTCCTGTTATTTTAATTCTCACCCTGTTGAATTCTGATCCTGTGCGCTCTCTCTCTCTCTCTCTCTCTCTCTCTTCTCTCTCTCTCTCTCTCTCTCTCTCTCTCCTCTCTTTTGTTCCCCCTAAACGTCTTTACTAAACATTTCTGTAAGACTTTGTGAGACTAACAGGGTTAATGACAGGCCTTCCCTGTCTCCTTCGAGCATTAAATGCAAAGCATTTTTGACAGCTAAATAGCTATTTCCCTGACAACTTTTCTTAAAACTGGAATGCTGTGACAAAAAAAATTATATAGATTCATTTGGGTGTAGGAAAATGAGAATTGTTCATGTTAGGACTAGAGATCTAGATCTCAGGCAAGATAAGATAAAATTATCCTTTGTAAGAGTCAGAATAACTCTACAGATATGTACTGTGGAGGTGATTCAGGGTGTTTTCTGTGATGACAGGTGAACCAAATTATCAACCTTGTACCTCCATTTTCCAGTTTAATAGGAATCACAGGGCTTGATGGTAGAGCACATGTTAAGGCCTTGGGTTTAATTATAGAAATCATCAAAAGCAGACACAAACAAACAAAAAAAACAACAAACATTGTAAAGATCGATCTGAAGCAACTTCAAGTGACTCGTGCACTCTAGTTAAACAAAAGCATTAGCACACGTCTGTGTTCTAACTCTCCTTCTCAAGTAACTTCAGGGATCTTCAGTGATGGAAAATGCACATTTCGGGCCCACTTTGTCATACTCTCATTATAGATCCTAGGCTGTGTGGAGGCTTGCTATATATTTCTGTCTTTGCCTCTGCCTTCTGAGAGCTGGGATTCCAGATATGTACTGAGATCCAGACTTATTTGTGTTTTGTTTGGTTTTCCTTCCTTCCTTCCTTCCTTCCTTCCTTCCTTCCTTCCTTCCTTCCTTCCTTCCTTCTCCTCTCTCTCCTTTCTTCCTTCCTTCTTTCCTTTCCTGCGTTCTCTCTCTTTCTTTAAGTGTTTCATTCTTACTAGTCTCTTAGTCAACATAAAAGAGAAAGACTTGTTCCTGGACTTAAATATTGATAATCTCAAATGATGATAGTAATACTAGACTCTCGAATATAATGAATCCTACTTGAAATATTTGGGATAATAAAAGTATTCCTTGAAATGAATAATCAGTCTTGTAAATTACCTACAGGATATTAAGTCAATGGTTATAATATATTCTGTAAGTGGCTGGAGGGATGGCTCAGGGGTTCAGGGTTTTAGGAGTTAATATGCTTGCTGCTCTTGCAAAGGACTGGAGGTTGGTTCCCAACCCCTATGCTGTGTTGACCACAATTGTCTGTAACTCCGGACTCAGAAGGACCCAAACACCACACAACCAACACACACACACACACAACACACACACACACACACACACACACACACACACCAACCAAAACCAAAACAAAACACCCAAACCTATCAATATTCTACAAGTAATACCAGATACAATCTTTAAAAGGTATTCATATGCAACTGACATTTTTCTTCCTTTCTTTCTTTCTTTCTTTCTTTCTTTCTTTCTTTCTTTCTTTCTTTCTTTCTTTCTTTCTTTCTTTCTTTTGAGGTAGCCTTTAAGGTTGTTTTTTAAGTAGAAATTTTAACTTTCATGTAACATAACACACAGGTGTTATGCTCTGAGCATAATCAGTTTTGATAAATGCATATAGTTATATTATCTGCACTCAAGCATGTCTCTATCATGAAAAAAGCCTCCTTTCTCTTCTCCAGTGATGTTTCTTTGTTCCCCAGTTCCAACCTTTTATACTCTCTTATCATAATTGGTTCCCCTGTTCTTAGACTTCATATAAATGGAATTAGATGTAATGTGTGGTTTCTGCTGTTATGGATAGCGATAGTTTATTCCTTTTAAATTCTTAGCAGCATCTCCTTGTATATATGTAGTATTATTGCCATATTTTTCTTTTTATTTGGAGACAATGCCTTGCTATGTAGCACAGATTGGCTTTAAACTTGTGATCTTCTTGCCTCAGCCTCCTGAGAGCTGAGACTGTAAGCCATGCAGCACCATATGCATCTTGTTTAGTTATTAGTGAATATTCATGTTGTTTGTATTTGTAGCTATTATAATAATACATGTCTTACTGTGGAGTTCCTGCCCCTTTTAATTTCTCTTGTGTAAAGACCTAGAGCAGCAACTCTAGATTATAAAATAGTGTCTTAAGGAGAAAGGGTTTATTTTGGCTCACAGTTCCTGGGAACTGTCCTCATGGGAAGGAGGTCACGGCAACAGTAGGTTTTGGGAACTAATCACTACGTCTGCAGATGTGGTGCAAAGGACAATGACTGCTGTTCTTAGCTCACTTTCTCCTGTTTACACAGCTCAGGAGCCAAGCACAGAAAATGGTGCTACTCAGGGTAGGTAGGTCTTCCCACTTCAATGATTTAAATAAAGATGGCCCCTCATAGGCTTCCTGGAGGCCTGTCTATCGGGTGATTCCAGATCTCATCAAATTAATAATTGTGATTATCCATTGAAGATGTTTTTGCTTAACTTTATAGAAAGCTGTCAAATAATTACCCCCAAACAGTTGTATCATTGTATGTCCCCATCAGGCACAGATGAGAATTCTGGTAGAGCCACATTCCTCCTGCCTATGCTTCAAACCCAGGTGTGGACATTCCTGGTTCTAAGTGGCACAGGGCTCCTTCACAGTTTCACTTTGTATTTCCTGATGACTAACTGTCTTGGACACCTTTTATGTTATTATTAGTTAATTCTGTATTTTTTTGTATAGTGTCTGACTTTGCATTTAAAAGTATCTTCCCAGCTTTCATTTTTGTGCACGTTATGCATTATGGACTTATTATGGATAGATACATTAGAAATATTTACATGAGCACATTCTCCCAACCTGTGGCCTTCTTGAATGTGTTTCCCCAAATCTCCTGCTAGTTCATATTTATTTTCATGATTCACCTCAAATTAATTTACACACTTGAAATACAAAAGCCAAGTTTTTCCTTTTTAAAAACTGTAATATCTCATTCCTGGGGAAAATACGAGATGCTTTTGCCAGTGATGTCAGGGGATGCACAACTCAGGGAGGACATTTCAAAATGTCCTCCAATCACATTGAGACAAAAATACTTTTGGAAAAGTGAGAATTGAAAGACATTCACACAATTCTAGACAGAGGCCAAGAAAGTCAGGGGCGGGGAGAGACAGAGAAAAGACACACACACACAGAGACAGAGACACAGATAGACAGATAGACAGACAGACAGACAGACATGGGGTGAGAGAGAGAGAAGAGAGAGAGAGAGGGGGAGAGAGAGAGAGAGAGAGATATTGAGAGAGAGCCCCTGAAGCAGGGATGATTACTGGAGTCAGGCTGGTGAAGAGACAGGAGGAGATGGTTGAGGAAAAAGAGGGAAGAATCCCTTAAGTAGATGAGAGAGGCAGGCAAGACAGGAATAATACACTGGCTGGTTTTGTGTGTCAACTTGACACAAGCTGAAGTTATCACAAAGAAAGGATCCTCCCTTAAGGAAATGCCTCCATGAGTCCAGCTGTAAGGCATTTTCCCAATTAGTGATCAAGGGGGAGGGCCCAGCCCATTGTGGGTGGTGTCATCCCTGTGCTGGTAGTACTGGGTTCTGTAAGAAAGTAAGCTGAGCAAGCCACGGGAAGCAAGCCAGTAAGGAACATCCCTCCACGGCCTCTGCATCAGTTCCTGCCTCTAGGTTCCTGCCCTGTGTGAGCTCCGATCCTAACTTCCTTTGATGAACAGCAATGTGGAAGCTGAATAAACCCTTTCCTCCCCAACTTGCTTCTTGGTCATGATGTTTGTGCAGGAATAGGAACTCTGACAAGACAAACAACAATAGAGAAATATGTTGGGATTGAGTAGAGAGTTAGTTGGTGGGCATTCTTCAAATGGCTGTGATGTGAGAGGCCTGGGGTGTAGCTTGAAAGGTCCTGGATGGCCGTGGGAATTCTGCAGGAGATGAGAGAAGGGACTTGAGGTCTGAAGATAAGGACAATGGTTTACAAGGTGACCCATTCATTCACCAGCCATGCCACCCACAATTGCTCATATCAGAGAAGACGGGGGAATGGGAGGAGCTGGGTCTCAGATCAAATGATGCTATATTTAATTCAAGAGCAACCCCAAGCCCTATTCGTTTCTTTGTAATAACTCCAGCTTGTGTCAAGTTGACACACAAAACCAGCCAATATATTGTTCCTGTCTTGCCTGCCTCCCACATCTACTTAAGGGACTCTTCAATAGAACTTTCATTTTCTTTTGACAGGGTCTTACTATGTAGTGCACGCTGGTTTTGAACCTGTGATCCTCCTGCCTCAGCCTATTGAATGCAGGGATTACAAGTGCTGCCACACTTAGTGGCACTCTAAGCTACACAAGAAGGACCAGAAAACCTTTACGGGGGGAAAAAAAAAGTTATCCCAGGGCCCTATGAATCTCAACTTCCTTTACTGTCTTATCTGCAGGTCTAGCAATTTCCTGCCCTGATTTCCCTCAGTGACGGACTGTTAGCTGGATATTTAAGATGACATAAGCCTTTTCCTCTCCAAGTTGCCTTTGGTCTTCATGTGTTATCACAGCAACAGAAACCTTAACTGAGACACTGGTGGAACTCGGGTGAGAACTGCGGTCTGCGGTTAGTGTTTCAGCTGGCTCAGCCAGTCAGTGGCTGTGAAGAACAAGCCACAGATACTAATGTTCTTTTTCTTTTCTTTATTATTCACCCATAAGAAATATTTTAGATTTCACAGACTCTAAGGCAAAAGGACAGGCCCATTTTCTTTCTGTGGTGTATATTGTCTCCCAGAGAGTAGATAGTAGAGAAGCTGAAACGGCATTTCTAAGAATGTCTTGTGCATGAGACAAAAAGGAATCTATTGAAGGGAGTTTCTGGGGATAGAGGAGCAGCAAAAACACACTGTTTTGGTTTTGCTTTTTTCCTAAGGGACTCAATACTGGAAGTCTCGAGATAAGCAACCTCTTGGTATCAGCTAGAGAAAGGCTTCCTTTTATTTTAACTAGCCCTGTAAAACCAGGTCAGTGCAGGCTGCATTCAGGGCTTCACAAAGCTCTGCTTCAGTTCTCACTGCGGCCTGATCTCTATTCATGGTCTTCATTGTTGATGACCACCGGATAAAAGCGATGGGATCTCCCGTTGGCTGGGCCAGGATGGATGGGACTATGATGTAGAAGCCTCTTAGCTTCAAAACTGGCTGCTCTTCCAGATTGCACAGTGCCTCTTGCTTCTGTGGCTCCCGTTTTTGTTTTTTCATAGCTTAAGGTCATAGAAAATGTTATTGTCTCTTGGGGTTGGGGCAAATGTGATCCATTTGTGTAATCTTGTAGTACTGAATCCTGAGGATTTAAACTATTATACTATACAGCAATTCAACAGTCCTGTGCCTATAGGGACTGGAGAGTCGGCCACCTATATGGTGGCTCACAATCATCTGTAACTCCAGTTCTAAGGGATCCAACTCCCTCTTTCAGTATCCACAGGCACTGTATCTACATGGTACACACACTTACATGCAGGGGTAATACTCATTTACATAAAATAATAAAAAAGTAAATAGAAGAAATATTGTAATAAAAACAAAGCTAATGTATTAGATCAAACTATCACACATAGAGCCATGTTATTTGCACATATATTGGATCTTTCTCTGTGATTTTTGAGCTGTACAAAAAAGGACGTTAAGGTTCAAAGTTGGCAACCAATGTGCCGACCAACCAACTTGCTCAGAGTCACTAGGCTATAGATTATTATTGAAGATACGAAAACTGGGGGAAGGGGGTTGGGTTCCTGAGTCCCATACCAAGGAGTATATGGGCAGCACAAGTTATTGAAATATTTTTAAAAGGAACTGATGATGGATGTGGGATGAGTTAGGGGGAGAAGTGGGAATGAATATGATAAAAGTATATTGCGTGAAATTCTCAAAGAATGAATACATATAATCATTTAGAAATATATTAGTATAATATATAATTATATATTACTAAAAGTAGGAAATTTCATGCAAATGCAGCTAAGTTGATCACACCAACAAGCAGTTCATTAACTCTGGGTTTCACAGCAGTTATGGATACTGTGTAGGCTGAAACCCATGTGGTCTTCTGTAACATCTCTTTCATGCTGCCGTTATATGGCTTTCTAGATGCTCGCTTCCACTTCTTATTCGGGCCATCTCAACTCTACAGACTCAGCATTAGTGATGCATTTTCAATGTAATTTAAATTTAATAAAGGCAGGCTATTTCTGTCTACTGAACAGGGTGGGGGAAAATCAATGAAGTGTACTGAGGATGGCAAAGCATTTGTTCTGGAAACCAGTTCCGGGCCATCGTGATTGGCTCTGAAGTGTATGAGAGTTAGATTAAAGGTACAGGACAATGGCCAAGAATTTATGTTAATGAAAACTGGGGCTGGTGGTGTATCTCACTGAGGATGGTAGTGCTTGCCTAACATGCACCAGACATGAGATTTTATTTCTGACACCAAAAAAATAGTTGGGCCATCCATCCCAAGTACTTCACTAACATTTCTTCCACTTGGATTTCCTGTGGAGTGTAGCTGGAGCAGTAAAGGGAACATATATTCGAAGCTTTCCAGCCATCTTTGTACATGCACAGCCCAGGATACCTTTGGTGACTTGTGATACTGGTAACATGCTTAAAGCCCTAGCTAAAACAACTTTTTAGGAATTGCCCAGATCAGGATGGTCTGTGGTTGTGTCTACAGGGGTAGTTTTGATGATTGATGGTCCATCCTACTATGGGCAGTATCATTTCTTGGGAAAGTTACTCAGTGGTAGATTATGCCCTGGGATTTTAATCTAAATAGCTACCCCACCCCCAGGTTGCTTTTGGTCAGAGTGTTTTATTTATTACAGCATCAAAAAGCCAACCAGACCAATGGTTACCCCATCAAATCTACTTCCTGAATATTGATGATTTGCTGGGTTCTACTTAATTTGCTGTTTATCTTCTTATATCACATGATGTGGGGCACAAACCTCCTTTTCATTCATGATTTCAACGTCTCCTGTAGCAGGAACAGCTAGTGTGCTAAATGCCTGCTCACCCATATCCATGATGGAAGTGACTGATTTGCCTTGGCTTGCCTACTACACCTTGACTTGGCCCCACAGCACTCCAAGGAAATGCTACTAAGTGATTTTGTGCCAACTACATTGACTTGGTACCAAGACAAAAGTCTACTTTGGAACCAATAATTATTTGGGGACTCAAATGAATCCCAAGTTCATGTATTCAACCCAGACTTTCTCCACCATGCCTATGGGAAAGTCCAAAATAGCTCATGTGCTTCCAGATGATTTGATGGTACCTCTAACATCCTTAATCATGTCTCCTCGTCTACAGCATCCAACTCTGCTTCTCGCCAGCTGCCTACTCTCTCTACTCAGGCAGCCATCAAAACCTGTGCTGCGATGTTCTAAACATTTCTAGAATCCTTCTCATGTTTTTTGTCTCTGCTGTTAGGGTTTTATTTGGACTCTCACAAAGCCTGCCTGCTGGCATCTTCAATCCATCCACTGTCTTTCATCCACATCACTGCAGGAACATTTCTCTGAGCAGTCTATATAAGCACATCATTCCTCTCCATACAGGTTCTGAACAGGGCCTCCCATTGGTCTCAACATATAATTTAATCCTCACAATCCAGGTCATCACGGCTTGTCATTAACTCTGTCTTTCTATACATGATAACTTCTTCCCCCTTTTTTATATTTGATGAGGCTGTTTGACCATTTATCTTTCTTTCAAAAACATCCCATTGGTTTCTCCTATTGTTCAAATCTTTCCCTGCAGCTCTGGATCTTATCATTTATCTTCTTTGATTTTATTTTCATTTATGAAGCTTCCTGATTCAGGTACTTACTTAACTTATTTTAAATTTTGCTGTTCTCTTACAAATGTTTTTTAATTCTGAATTTTCTTGCCCCAATGATCTTAATCATAATCTGCATGCTTTAACCTACTTTACATGCATTTGATTTTAACTTGACTCTATTTAAAATTTGTTTTTGACTTCATACAGGACTTATTATGGGGACATTTGAGACAGTTTGCGGATGAATGGAATAATATTTTGTTCTTCTTGTGTCGTTTATGCATTTTGCATTAGAGTTACAAAAATGTAGTTGTAGCAATTTCTGTGCCTTGAAATTTATTAACAATGTATATCTATCTATACTAACTCATGGTTGGTTTTTTATAACTATTCCACAGAACTTAAGAATTTATAGTCACATATACTAAGTATACTGTTCTTTCAATATGTGTTAAATGAAACACATTAACTGGAGGGGGGCTAAATTTTTTAGAGAAAATATTTCATGGTACATTTTTCTGAGTAAGGATGTGAGTACGAACTCTATCAAAGATGGGTGCATGCCCTTATCTGGTTCTGAGATCTTAGGGGGCCTTAGAAGTCTAGATCCCAAATGCTTACTCTTTAGAGTGTGCTGATGCTTTGTCTTTGCTTTCTAGCAACAATTTTTGCAGATATTAAGCCAACTTTAATCTGATCGTGTTTCCTAATGGTACACTCTTGGTCCCCTTCAAGTGTTTTTGGATAGTTCAACATTTGGGTCCTGACACTCACAGAGCAGAGACTAAGAGACTTTGTCTTTGTTTTTTGTGTGAGATTTTCATCTGAAAATCTGATAAGGACGTTTTAATCTCTTACTGTGTTTATTATTTCTTCTACAACATCCCTCCTCTTCTGCTTTCTTTGGAACTCTTACTAAGTTAATATTTATTCTCCAGGCTGTTCCTCATGCTCTTAAAGTTTTCGCTCACATCTTCCATCTGTGTTCTTCTGCGGTTTATGGTCAGAGAAGCACCCTGTTCTCTTAGTGACTCCTCAGCTCTGCATATTTTCCTTTCTTGTTCTAGGGCTATCAATAGATCAAACTTTTCACTCCAGAAATCTCTACTGGTGCATTCATCACTGAATCCCTTCACAGCAATTTAAAGAAGCTTTTTAGTTTGGAGGGTTTTTTTTTTCTTTTAACTGTGTATATGATTCTGTACTTTTATTCGACGGTGATTCTGTTATTCCCTGGACTGGGTAATTCTATTTATTGAGTTGAGAACCTCATTGTTGGCTGTCATTTGGTTACTTCGTTACAGTTGGTTTCCCTCTGTGTTACAATTCTGCTCGTCTATTCATCGCTACAGACCTACAGGCACAGATCCTAGTGCAAATGCTCTTGTAATAGCCTATCAGGTTCTCATTACAGAAGAGCTGGCTCCACAGCCTGTGTGGGGAGTGAGCGGGCGAGAGAGAACAAGTGCCAAGAGCCCTGGTCCTCGGTGTCCACAAGGTGCTCAGAGCATGCTCTGTTTCCCCAGTTTTGGCTATTCATTCCCCACTCAACAACTCCCTCTTAAGAGAGCTCTCTTCATGCCTTCAATCTGGAGACCAACCAGGAGTCTGTAGCTATAAGAACTAACCATACCCTTCGTGACAGCAGAGCCGTGGGTGGGCACTGATGTAAATGTTTTGACATCCTCCCATTAATCACCTCAGCAGCCATCTTCTTCCTCCTGCATCCCCTGTTTGGATTATTCTGGGGCAATCGGGAAAGCAAGATCGCTTTGACCTTCTATTGCTTTGGAATCAACTGATCTCCCTAGCTCTCCTAGGTTTTACTTTCAAATTGTATTTGAACTACTACATATGATGTAGAAGTAAACATTTGACTAGTGACATTAGTTTCAAACATACCATTTTGCTAAAATTTATTCATTTGTATTCTGTAAGGTTTTCTGATATTTCAAAGGTTGCCAGAAGATAAATTCAACTTCCAGTGTTACCCAGAAATCCAACCAATTGCTTAGGACTTACTAACTTATCAGATCTTCTTCTCTGTCTCCGTCTCTCCGTCTCTCTGTCTCCATCTCCTCCTCCTCCTCCTTCTCCTCCTCTTCCTCTTCCTCCTCCTCCTCTTCCTCCTCCTCCTCTTCCTCCTCTTCTTCCTCTTTTTCCTCCTCTTCCTCCCTCTCCTCCTCCTTCTGCTTTCACTTGAAGAATGTAGAGCGAGCATCACTTCACATCTGAGATGTTCTGCAGAGTGTTGTTTCTTACCTCACAATTATTCTGAGTCTGGCTAATGCCCATGTTAGGTATCTCTTACCATAAGGTGAGATACCTTATATCTCATACCAAGGACTGAGAACTTGGGGGCCACCTTTATTTTACCCCTTAGAAAACCGAACCACAAGACTTCAAGTTTGAACCTATTTCTTAAACCCATAGAGATTTAACTTGGGAAACTTGGGACATTTAGACTAGGACTCCTGCTGCCCAGATTAAGTCCCCTAAAGTCACTCAAGTTTGTGTAGCTATTTTTTTCTTTTTAATTTCCTTGGACTTTCCCACTGATTTTCACTTTAGCATTTTGGCAGTTTCCTTTATGGCTTAGAACATAATCTTCATTTGGCGCACGAGGAACGTGCTTCAGCAAGGTTATTTGCCAAGTCATACAAATTAAAATCTGGAAAAGAACTAGTTCTTAAATCCTAAACTTCTCCCTATTTTTGTAGGCTCCCTTTATTGGATGAGTCCGATCTACCATTCTGTTTAACAAGCTCTTGTTTCATTTTAAGCTCTGTACTCTTGCTTCCAGCTCTCCCAGACTGACATTGGGTCAGGCTTTACCAAACTCAGCTGGACTCACTTATGTCCGAGCTCAGTTTGAGAAGCCTGTTACTCTGTTCATGGGTCTGGTGGTTGGCTGGTGCCTGAGGAAATGTCTGTCATTGTCCCATAGACTGTCCCAGTCATATTCATGTGATGGCACCCGGTTTCTAATACAATACATGGAAACTCCTAAGGCCTTTTTTAAACTCTGAGAATGGAATTGCTATTTCCAGTATATTTTGTTGGTCAAAATAGTTTATAAAGCCAGTCCTGATATAAAGGATGGAGGAAGAGTTTGCAAAGCCAAACTGAAAGAGTGACAGATACAAAGAAGAAAGTCCTGGATATCACTTTCATACTAGTCTAGCATGCTTGGCATCTGGGCTTGTGCCTCAGTGGCTGTGAGTACTGGCTGCTGACAGGTCACAGACGCCTCGGGGTTTGGACAACACCAACTCTCTCCAAAATTCAGACATAGGAACTCTTACCTTATGCATAACTGCATCTGGACATAGGGCCTCTAGGGGGTGACTGAGGTTAAATGAAGTAATGAAGGTTAGGCTGTGAGCCAACAGGATTGCAGCCTTATAAGGAAAGGGAAAGCAGGGGTGGAGTTTTTGTTTTTTTAAATACAATTTCTTGTTGAGCTGATGAAGGCACTGTGAAAAGATACCCGTCTATAAGCCAGGCAGTGTACCTTCATCACCACCCTTACTGGCCTAGAATGAGAAGATACTTTCTGTTGTATAAGATACAGGCTCTACCTACTCTGTTACAGAATCTTGAAATGACTATGATTTTTGGAGGAGGGACGGGGAGGGGTTATTGCCTAGCTCAAGGTAGACTTTCCTACCCTAGAGATTTTAACCTTCTTCATCTTCACAGGAGGAGGTGAAGCCTGTAGCAAATTAGAGTGGATATAGGAGGAAAAAATGGCTGGTCCTCCTAATTCAGAAGGCAACAACTACTGGCTATTATTTAAGGTCAAAGTCTCCCACTAAATCAGATGTTCTGAACCTTCTTAATGCTGTAACTCTTTCTATCTTTCCTCATGTTGTGGTGACCCCGAGCCATAACACTACACTCATTGCTACTTCCTAGTTATAATTTTGCTACTGTTATGAGCTGGAATGTAAATATCTGTTTCCCAGTGGTCTTAGATGAACCCTATGAAAAGGTCAATCAATCCACAATGGGGTCGAGACCCACAGGTTGAGAACCCCTGCTCTGTTGTAGACCAAGGCAAAGGAGGCGGACTTAGTAGATTCGTCTGAGACCACAACTTTTACCTCTTTCCCAGTTTTCCTTCATCCCCTCCCTTCCTCGAAGGCTTTTACTGAAGGATCTTACCTCAGAAAGCCAGACATCCCGTATCTGACTCATCCGTTGCTTCTAGCTTCCCTACCAGGGCAGTTGTTACAGAGTGACACTTGCCACCAGTACATATTTGTAAGCATAGAGGCGTATTTTTAGCGGACTTATAGACTCCGTATAATTTCAAAATGTGGTTTTATACTCTGGCAAAAATAGCAACGATGAATATTTTCTAAGTGCTGGCTAAATACTGCCCTGAGTGTGTGGCCTACGTATGATTGACCTAATTTAATCCTCATCATGACCATTTGAGATAGCTACTGGTATGTGGGATTTTAACTTGGAGTGTTTTCTAAATCACCCCCTATCTGGGATTTTGATCTACTATTCTTTGCTCTGGCAACAAAAGACTCCTGGGCCAGCATTAAAATAGCCATGGACACACGGCATTCAGGAAACACGTGATAAGTGTCCCAGACAAGACAATTTAACCTTGTTTCAACTTGGAAGGTCATGCTTCTCTAGGTTCATTACTGCACAATCTTGATAGGGGAGTGCAGTGTTCGAGAGAGCAGTCCTACTTAAGACAGGGATTTCTCACTCCCTGTTACAAGTGCTTGGCTGAATAATACATTTTCGGTCCCCCGCACACTTCTTGTTTTAAAAGAGAAAATCCATTTTCTCATGTTTTCACTCAGTAGGGCTCCCTCATTTGTACAATAGCCATTCCTGCTTTTATCTCTGTTAGTTAAGTATTTCTACAGTGAGTGTCATGAGCCCAGCAGGAAGGCAAGTATCCAGCTCAGTGCATCCTTAACTTCAACAGCTGGAGCAGGAAATAGGAAATCTTACAAAGGGAGGGTGCAGAACAACATCAGTTCTTTGTCAGCTGCTTGAAAATGCTTTGTCTTTTCCAGTTTAGGTGGAAATGACCTCTGGCTCCGAGGGAAAACCCAGGAAGACCAGTTAAAACTATGTTTGCTCTGTAGTAAGCCTGAAAACAAGATGCAGAAAGGTAAAGGATTGGCCCGGAGGTCACATGGCTAGGGGGTAGTGTAATGTGAATTTGAACATGGCTGCTCCCATGTCTGCTGAGACTTCAGGAAATGAGTCAGATCCACCTTCGAGCATAGAGTGCTTTCCAGACAGTGGCTTCTATGCTACAGTTTCTTCCGCAATGAAAACAACTAAAACTCCAACAGGTGGCATTCCACATGCCTTGCATGATACCATCTTTGCTTAAATCCAACGAGTTCATATTAAAGGGATTGTAGCCGGGCTTATAAACAAAATTCATTAGGTACACAGAATCAGAGGAGTCATATGAAGAGAACACAGAAGGAGTGAGGTGGTGTTTAAAAGACAGACAGAAGGGTTGACTAATTTGGAGCCTATGTTAAAATTGATGAGAGTTTGCTAAGAGGTTTGAATGTTGTGTTTTTGTTTTGTTTTCTGAAAAGTGAATAATTAAGAGATAATTCTTTCAGCAGAAGAAACATAGCCCAATTCATCAGGAGAATGACTATTTTGTTTATTAGTGGCTGGAAACCGAAGGCTGCCTCAGGCACTCTATGAACGCCTGTGGGGGTGGAAGCTCACTGGCACGGAACCCACAGATAGCCCAACTGTTTACACTTGAAGGATTCACAGGTACAGAACAAATTCCCAAAGACTTTTGTTTGTTTGTTTTGAATCCAGGAAAAACACAAAGGTAGATGTAGTGGCCTTATATTTTCCATCCTAATACTTGGAGACAAAGAGGGGGTGGGAGGGGGAGAGAAGGGGACACTCTAGAGTCCCAAGAATGCATAGTCTATCGTGTTTTGTGAGTTTTCATGCAATTCTGTGCCTTAAAGGTGACAGATGATTTCTAGCTCTGCCAGAGGTGGTTTTCTCTGTTTCAAGCAGGATGCAAGGCACCCAGGTTGCCCTCTGTCACCTACCATGCCGGGAGGTATATTATAGGAGAGACAGAGGAGAGCAGCGAAAGGGATTGGGCTGGATAAAAACAGGAGAATTGAGGCCTGGTGATCCAGCCTTGGCAATGGGCCCAGAGCAGCTTCAGAAGAGGGTCAGACCCAGCCAGAGCATTTCCTGCTTTGGGTTAAAAAAATAAATCCAACTACCCTCTAAGAGGTGGTCTATTCTTCCTGTGCAGCATTAGGTCATTAATTTGAAAATTGCAGGTAGTAATACAAACAGCAGCGGTTCGCCTAACACAGAGCTGAGTGGGCCTCTCCCTGCTACTCCCACCGAACACCTGGGTTATACTAATGCTACTTTCGTGGTGCCAATTTCCAGAGAACTTCAGCCTGGGTAAAGGCTTGAAGCCTCTTGTTACTTCTCCAGAAATTCCTGTCTATTTCCGTTTATTTTTTTCAGCTCAAAATCTTTGGCAGAACATAGTCTAATCACCCTATAGGCCTATAGACTAGGGGCCAGTGTGTGTGTGTGTGTCTGTCTGCCTGTGTTGTGTGTTTGTGTCTCTGTCTTCTCTCTCTCTCTCTCTCTCCTCTCTCTCCTCTCTCTCTCTCTCTCTCTGTCTCTCTGTCTGTCTCTCTCTCTGTCTGTCTCTCTCTCTCTGTCTGTCTCTCTGACTGTCTGTCTCTCTCTCTCTCTCTCTCTCTCTGTCTCTCTTTTTGTATGTGTGTGTTCATTATTGTTGGAATTAGAGGAATTCTGTCAGCCTTCACGTTTTCCTAGCTTTCTGGAGGTCACTGGTTCCCTTCCTCCACGGGACTCTAGCAGTTTCTGTAGCATCTAATAGCCCTGCCCTGTCAGGGCGCTGGACTTCCTTCAGGAAGTAGACAAGTGTAACTTTCAGTGTTATTTTGAGAGCTCAAGCAAGCAAACTTGGACTGGGGGTTGGGGGACTTTGCCTTAGACTTCTAGGCTTGTGACTTTGTAAAAATTTCCAATGCTTGCACAACCTGTAATAGAACCACACTGCTTTGAACTCCAGCAGGTGTACGGTTTTACAGTGCAATATTTTCAGATAGAATTTGTCTTAATCTTCCAGTTAAGCCTCTTTATATGAACAGAGCTGCCAAGATGACAAATGCAATTCACTTATGAGTTGTTTGTCTAGTTACCAGTAAGTCCGCAAATCAGTTTCCTGTTCACACAAAGGATTTTCTTGTGTTGGAAATCTTTGACCAAGGGTACCTTGGCTTCAATTTTTATGGGGAACTTGCGATGTTAATTATCTATAGTGCCCTGTGCACCAGGATGTGGGATGACTGAGTAAGCAGATGGCCAGAACCAAACAAGTATACAACCCATGTTTCTGAAAAGGACCTTTGTGTTTATCCTAGGGGGTGTTACAAAGGAGCCACAAGGAATCAGATCCTGGGCAGTGAGTGATATTAGGAAGTTAGAAGACAACACAGTTTGGGGGAAACGGAAAGATTTGCTGTGCAGATAAAGCTGAGATAAAGGGCTAGAAATGGCCCCTGCCCCTCAGGGTTTCTGTTTGGAATTTATTCTTTTGCTTGTTGAATGTTTTCTCTCTCTTCTCTCCTCCTCCTCCTCTTTCCTCTCCTCTTCCTCCTCTTTCTCCTCCTCCTCCTCTTCTTTCTCCTCCTCCTCTTCTCTTCCTCTTCCTCCTCCTCCTTTTCCTCCTCTTCCTTTTTTCTTTAAGAAACATGAAAACACCCAACAGTAAGTATTTCTTAAAGAGTATCTTTTATTTATACTTTGACAATTTGCACACACATGCGCACACGCGTATGTGCACTTATGGATTTTAATTATATCCACTTAGCTTTCCAGCAAAGCCACGTCTCCCACCTTCCTGTCCTGTCCATTTTGGTTATTGTTAGTAACTGATTCCAGTTACTGTAGCCTGCTGGAATGTTCTCTGATCAATGCCCTGATCTTGGGCAGGTGACCCCACCTGCTCCTAAGTTCCTGAGTGAGATAGCCTTGTCATGTCCAGAAGACAGTGTTTTATGGGATGCCTCTTCAACTGCCAGCTCTTACATTCCTTCTTTTCTCTTTTCTATGTTGTTCTCTGTGCTTTTCGGTGGGGGAAGGGTTATGATATAAATGTCTCATTTAGGACAGAGTAGCAATCAGTTATCCTCAGCCCACTGATCAATTATGAGTCTGCATTCACTTCTGTCCACTGCATAAATCAGGTTATCTGCCTAAGATTGAGAATAACACTAATATATGAATCTATGAGTATAAACATAAATACTTGATAAAGTAGTTTGACAACCTGACTATTTAACAAAAAAACCAAAAAACAAACGAAAACCAAACCAACCAATCAACCAACTGAGCAAACAACCACCCCTCCTAAAAACTCCAGTAGGTTCCAGGTACCCCAACCCCAGGCCCTGTAACCTCCAGACCTGTGGGCTTTTGACCAATTCCCAATAGGAAGGAGTTAGTTACCACCTTTACTGTCATGCCACTATGGCATTAGTGGGCACCAGTAGGCATCTTGCTGGGCAAGTCAGTATGGTAACACTCAGAGCTCAGTACTGGGCTATCACTATAAAATACAAACCTTTAAAGATGCTCTTCTATTGTGGTGGTAGCAGCTCTGGGGATCAACACAGGGATCCAATTTATGGCCCCTACTCATGGCAGGCCAGCATTCTATCGCTGAACCACACTCTCAGTCCTTAGTGGGTATTTTTTTTTTTTTTACCAAGGGTCAGATATACTTATACAAGAATTCTATAGAGCCTTCAAACAAGCAATACTTTTTGAGTTATGTTTAAAAAAATTCAGAACCACAATAAGCTCCTTCACAAAGCAAATAATATTGAAATAGTGAAATCAAGTGTAAACCCAACAAAAATATATAAATTATAGTCCAGTATCCCTCATGAGTATACATACAAAAATTCTCAGTGAAGTAGTTGCAAACTGAATACAAGAGATATAAAAAAATAATATTCCATGAATAACTGAATAACTGTTTTTTTTTTTTTTTTAGAAGACCATACTCCATATACAGGCTGCATGTTTTGGGATAGCCCGCACTCCAGATGTTTGAGACCTACATGAAAACCAAGCTGTACATTTACAACATATGTGCAGGGAGGCCTAGGTTCAGCCCATGGAGGTAGATCTGTGTAGACTAGGTATGCTCCACGGTTGATGATTCAGTCTCTGAGAGCTCCAAGGGTTCAGGTTCGTTTACTCTGTTGATCTTCCTGTGCAGTTCCTATCTCCTTAGGGCCCACAATCCTTCCACCTATTCTTCTATAAGAGTCCTCAAGCTCCATCCACTGTTTGGCTCTGGATGTCTGTATCTGTCTGAGTCAGCTGCTGGTTAGAGCCTCTCAGAGGACAGCTTAGTGGGTATTTTTAAGTACACTGAACTATGGACTTGGGAAACAGCTAGGTGATACAGTGCTTGCCTAGCAAGCTCATGCTCAAAGCTCTGGGTTCAATCTCCAATCCCATAGCCCAACAAAAGAAATCTAGAAATCGACAATGATGTCATTGCTGCCCGGTGATGATTGCACTCAGTGTTTCCCATAACTTATATTGTGCCTATAATAAAAAAAAAAAAAATTTATTTAATTTATGTATATAAGTACACTGTAGCTTCAGATATACCAGAAGAGGGCATCAGATCCCATGACAGATGGTTGTAAGCCACCATGTGGTTGCTCAGATTTGAACTTGAGACCTCTGGAAGAGCAGTCAGTACTCTTAACCACGGAGCCATTTCTCCAGCCCTATGCCTATTGTTTTAAAAAGATTTTTTTCCTCCTTTTTTATTTATTTGTTTTAGTATCTGGGGGAAGACTGGGTTTCCTATGTATCACACTGGTTACAGGTATAGGCCACCACATCAAGCTTCAAAGGGTTTCTTGCATCTTAGGGACAAGGAGATTTGTGTCAGTGTGAGAGACAAGGTGTAGGCAGTGTGGTCAGGAGTAGCCCTGCATGGTCCAAGCACTGTGTGTTGAGGGAGGAAGGGCATTACTGAAGCATCTCCCTGTAAGTCCTTCATAAAGCACAGGGGACTTCACAAAAGAGTTAGACCTTCCCTCCTGTACTAATGTCAGAAGTTTATCCTTTTTTCCAGGCTTTTTTAGATCTTTTCTCTTCATTTGTTCATCCCAAGAGATGCCCCTTTAGCTCCCAAGAGATGCCCCTTTATCAGGATAACTGAAGTGTAAGAGCTGTAATTGTCCCCAGGGAATAGTGGCTGCTGTGGAGCCAGAATCACCCGGATAGTATAAACAGGATCTGTCGTTGAAAACTTGCAGTTCAGCTGGGAGCATCCTTGTAGAAGCCCTTTGGAAACTAGACATAATGGAGGGTTGGAGCACAGGACAGAAGTCCTCAGGGAATGATCTCCTTCTCCAGCCATCCTGTCTTGGAAGCCTGCAGATATAGAGGAGAACCAGGGGCCCAGTAGATCAAAACAGTAGAAAGCCAGAGAGACTGTCCTTAGATTCACAAGCATGTGAGCATGTACAAAGACCTGTAGGTTCACTAACCCTCTAGAACAAGCCACTGATGTGAGATGAAGCAAGTCACTGAGCTACAAGAGCACAAGGCGAGAAGGAGGGATTAGATCCTGGAGAGTGTTAGTCTCCTATTAACAAATGGATGTCAGAATGCTATGTGAGAACAAGTGTAAGATTTAGAGTCTCTGCTGGAGTCATTCAAAAGCATTGTATTTGGTCCCTGTTCAGTACCATATAGGATAACACCTACTTGGAGAAGGCCACTGTGAAAAGGACACAGGAATGGATACCCTGTAAGGGTTCAACCTACTTATGTTCTGTCATTAACATCATCAACTGCAGGATAAGGATGAAAAGGAACTGTTGTCTGTGGTTGGAAGGAGGTGAGGGAGGGAGAGAAAGAAGAGGAGGTGAAAATAATAAGACAGGGTGAAGGGGGAGGAGGAGGAGGAGGAGAAAGGGGAGGGAGGGAAAGAGAAAGAGGTGGGAAGAAGAGGTAAGAAGAGGATGCTGATGAAAACAGTTCTTCATTTATTGGGTTCATATTTTAGATAATGGTAGATTCACATTTAGTTTTAAGATGTACCAGAGTATTCCAGTATTGTAGCTGTAAGAGAGGTGCTTGTTTTCTCCAATTGCAACAGATTGGAAAGGTGAAGTATAAAACCACAGCCCGGGTACCGTTGGGGGTTTGTGGGGGGTGCAGAATGCTTCCATCACAAGGAACTTCATGCTGTTCATATGCACACCCTGTGTCTCTTATATGCCACAATCACTAATCCAACCTAGTTCTGTAGTTCTGCCTTTCTGGAAACAAAAAGGTATTTCTTTTTCTTGAGACAGGATTTCTTGTAGTCAAGACTGACCTTGGAGTCACTATGTAGCCAAGGCTGGCCTTAAGTTACTATGTAGCCAAGGCTGGCCTTGAAGTCACTATGTAGCCAAGGCTGGCCTTGAAGTCACTATGTAGTCAAGGCTGGCTTTGAACTCTTCACTCTCCTGCCTGCACCTTCTAAGTTCTAGCATTACAGGCAACAACAACCATGGGACACTATTCAGCTTACAAGTTGTTTATCTCTCATTCACTTTTGAAAACTGGCTTTGCCGATTGAGAATTCTAGGTTGGCAGTTTCTTTTAATTCAACATTGAAAGCATTTCCTTTACTTTTTCCTGCGAATTGTTTCCAATGAGAAATACACTGTAATTTGTGTCTTTGTTCTCTATAGATAGGGCATTTTTTATCTTTTCTCTTCATTCAAGAATTTCTTTTTGTATCTATTTTTTTTTCAGATTGAATAGAATATGAATGACTATGGGAGGGTTACTGAGCATTTACTTTGGTCTTATTTTTTGAGACTCTGTAATTTGGTGCTCACCATTTATTTTGGAAAGGTCTTGGCCATTCTTAATCAAACATTTCTAGTTACCATGTATCCCAGGTACTTTGCCTTTACACATCAATTTAGGGTGGTGATTGCAATGCATATTAAACATTTTGCTAGAATTTGATCAGAATAATGATAAGCCCATTATTAGTTTGGAGAACTGATAACTTCTTTGTGTTGAATTTTCTGACCCCACCCCAAACACAGTATGTCTCTCTCTTTATTATTTCTTTTCTTTTATTTGCAGTCTCAGACTTTCCACATACAGGTTCTGCATATGTTTTGTTAGATTTACACCCAAGAATGTTTGATTTAAAACATGAGAGTAATGACAAATGATATCACACCTTTTCCTCATTACAGATTCATTGCTACCATATGTAATTCAGGGTTTTTATTTTATTTTTTTTTATCTTGGATCCTGAGACCTTGTTGAATTCACTCAGTACTCCTAGGGAGCTTTTGCAAACTGTAGGGAGTGTTTGTCTCTTTCTTTCTAATCTTTGTGCTTTGACTTCCTCTGGTTGCCTCATGGCCCTGCCTGTGACTTCTAGCACTTTGCTAAGAAGATTGTTGAAACTAGACCTTTGTTCCTGATTGCAGTGAGGAAACACTTCATCTCTTGTCATTGAACGTGTTGCAAGTAAGTTCCATTATGTAAGTTCTTTCTTACGTTGGGAACTCCTGGGATCAAGCAGAGGTTCTGCAAATACCAGGCAAGTGCTCCATTACTGAACTACATCCCCATCCTGAGAGGAAGTTCTTAATGAGATTGTAATTTAGGGTTGACTTAAATTGGACAGATTAAGAATTTTACCACATTTTTTTTTGCATCACCTGATAAGGCTATTTGAGTTTTCATCTTTAATTTGTTAGTATGATGTATTGTGTTGATTGAATATTTTTTGTGGGGTGGGAGGGCTGGGAAAGGATCTCACTATGATGCTCAGGTTGACCCTTGACCTTGCTATCTAGCCCAGCTTGTCCTCTAACTCCAGATCTTCTGTGTCAGACTCCAAAGTCCTGAGGTAACATGTGTGCACCATTGTGCCCAGCTTCTTTAGATGTTGAGGCAACATTAGATCTAGAGAATGAATTTAAAGCATTCATATTTTGTAGTAGTTCATTTTATATTAAGCGGTGCCAACATGACTAGACCATGATATGCAAATATCTGGCCAAACATTAGTTTGAATATTTCTTTGAAAGTACTTACTACATGAGAAAAAGAAAGCAAGAATGTCAATCTTAGTGTAGCCCATAAATAATTTAAACAAACGGTGTAACTTTTTCCACCCTATCTTAGTTGCTTTTAAGCACTTAATAGAGTTTTATTAGTACAACCAACTCAGTTGGCTATGTTTAGGCAGTTAAACAGGAAGGTGAGTACTCACAGCAAACTAAGAGGTGATGGATATTCTCAAGCTACAGTGTTCAAAGTAAGATCCTGGGCTAAGGCCATCACCCAGCAACATGATGGATCTGTGAAATAAAGCATGATGTCTTACCGGGTTTCATAAACCTCCTTTGGGGAAGAACTCTGGAAGGATGGATGCTACAAAACTGTTTAGATAAAGATGGTGGTGTCTTTTTAAGTTGCATTTTGAATGGAAGAGTTTGATAGTATGGCTCATGTGAATTTCAGTGACAAACATCAACTCTGTATGGATTCCTTTTTTTTTTTTTTTTTTTTTAATCTTTTAATTTTTAAGGCTTTTGAGTATTGATACTCAGCTTCAGTCCAGTCCTAGCAGGGAGGCAGTAACTTCAAACAGTCATCCAGGGTCTTCAACTGTCTGACCTCATGCATCTTCTGTTGTGCGATGATCCTCAATCTCCTCTCCTCTCAGACACTGAAGTCCTGTAAGGTCCGATGCTGGCCACATCCAGGCCCAGCAAGTGTATGGGACTTCAGCAGGGTCTGATGTAGGGGCCTCAGAATCTACACTGTACGGTATCCTGTGGGGCTGGTTCCTTACACACCCCTTCCACATCCTAAGGCCATGACAAGATGCAGGAATGAATAGAGGAAATGCATTCCTGTCTCCTCATGCTCCTTTCAGAGGCGTGCTCTCTGTTCTTCTTCCTCCAGTTGAATTCTCTTAGTGTGGGAATAGAATGGGAGAAATATAGAGAGAATGATGTATCAATAATCTAGAGGGAGAGTTCTTTTTGACACAGAATTGTAAAAGATGGCTACATTTATTTATTAATATTTATTTGCTTATTTTTAGCCAAGGTTCCATGAGACTTGGAAGCCTTGGTTAACATATATTTTCTAAATGATGCTTGTTTAGAATAAATATATATGGAAAGGTTTATATTCTGAGTGTAAGTTATACCCATCCTATAATAAGAAACTAAGTCTCAGACCTGATTCTGAACACATTGTCCATTTAACTGAGCAATTCATCTCATTGCTCTAGATCGGGGGTCAGCAAGCACTTCTGCCAAATAACAGGTAATTTAGGTGTATTTATTGTCTAATCAAATGAGGATGGCTGTATTTCAATAATATGATCCCTAGACAGTAAGTATTGAATCTCATGTAACTTTGTGTCACAAATGCTGATCTCTTTAGTATAATATTGTTTAGAACATAGGAGCATTCTAAACCACGCAGGCCTTGCAAAATCCTTGCAACCCAGATTTGGCCCATGGTTGTAGTTCTTCAGTTTTTCCTGTGTGTATTGGGAAATACATTAACTCATCACGACAAGTGGAGGCAAAATGTATTCCTTTGCTTTCTGATATGCTGTGTGATAAAAGTCATCCCTGCTGCATTTTTCATCCAGGTTGAAGGTAGAAGCAGCTAGACACACAGACGTCATGGAATATCATTTGGTTGATGATGCTTGCGTTAACAAGAATGGAGATCTGTAGGTAAGGGAGACTTCTTCCTGTTTTCAGAAAATGCATGTCTAGTGGTGATCCCTCACCTACTTACCTGTGCTTGGAGTGTGGGACAAAGGGCATTCACTGACAGAATTCTACTCCATGAGCACAAACATCCAAGAAGACTCAGATGAGGAAAACGCAATGGACTCTCAGTGAGGGATTTTCTTTTTCTTGTCTGTCCTTTCTCTGTCACAGGTTTGGTGTGTACATTAACATGGAGTCTGATGTGTAATTTGCTCATTTTGAATATATATTGAATTTATATGCATGTGCCTCAATCATAAGTCAAAAGCTCAAAAACACTGAAATTTATGAAAGTACCAGTTCACAACCTACTATACAATGGTAATTCATCAGGAGTGATAAAGCCATTTATTTATAGGGTCAGGTAGGTAAGCCAACTATCTTAAGCAGTCATGGCTAAGGCAATAGGGGGTGACGGGACCCTGTGTAAACTGGAGGATGCAGCCTGTACTCTTTGCAGGAATATTTATTTTAGAAGAAAACGGAGCCCAATGAATAAACAGAAACCAATCCTCTCTCTCCCTTCTTCCCTTTCTCGCTCCCTCCTTTTCCCTCCCATCCTCCTTCCTTCTCTCCCTCCTTCCTTATCTCCCTCCTTCCCTCCCTCTTTCCCATTCTTCTTTCTCCTGTTAGGATCCATTGACCCTAGGTCTTCATGCATCCCAGTCAAGCACTCTTCCATCTTGCTAACTGTGCAGCCCTCAAATATTGTTCTCATGGAACCAAACAGGTTGATCAACTGGATGTGTGCAGCTTTTCATCCTTAAACCACTGTTGGGATCAAGTTTGATAAAGAAGGTACCCATGGAAAATTCTTTTCCTAAATGTGGAATAGAGGTTGTTTTGAGAAAGACACACAGACAAGGTCTTTGTTGTAGAACCTCGGAGGGGATGTAGGATAGAAGGTGTGCTTGCCTGGGGCTGTGTCTTGGTTCTGGTATTTTCTAGTAATAAGGCTGGGATTTGTTATCTAACTGAAACCGTCTTCGTGAGAATGAAACAAAATAATTCAATTTGAAAATGTTTCAATCAATTGTAAACTACTATGAAAATATCAGTTATGTTTTTATAGTTGGAATACACACTTCTCTGTGCAAGTCCCTAACTTGAGCTTCTGCAGTTGGTGCTTGGTTTGTTTGTTTGTATGTTTTGTTTGTTTGTTTTTGTTTTTTCAGCAGCAACTAGGTGTTGTTGAACAGCGACTGGCATGTTTATACAGCATGCCAGTATAAGGCTGAGGTAGCATCGACTTCTGATTAGAGCTATAACTTGCTAACTAGGCTCATGCAGAGCAAACAGCTAGCGCTAGGCTGGATCACTCGGCTGCTATCTTTGTTGGAATAGCATCAGTCAATGGAAAAAAATTGGCACCAGATAACAGATCTGTAATCCAACCGTAGGGAGGCTTAGGCAAGAGAATCACAAATTGGGGGCTAGCCTAAGCTACATAGCAACTTTATATATATTAAAAAAATGTTATCAGGCCACATACTCTGTGGCCTTCTATTCAAGGACAGGACTCGGTATTATTGGATTTGAATGCTAAGGGTCAATCTTCTCTAAATAAGAACCAGCAACCAAGCAAAAAACATATGTAAATGTTCTAAATGGAGACGGTCAGACAACCCAGGTCCTCCCACCAAAGGCTTGGACTACTAAATGCATACTAAGTATCTGGCTTTGGAGATGCTTTCCCTGGGAATCCAGAAAAAAGAAAAGCACTGTTTTTGTTTTGTTTTGTTTCAAAATTACCATAAAACCATAATTTCCTTAGGTATGGGAAACTTTGTGACTAGCTCTGTTTTTTGCTGTGAACTTTGTTCCAACACACATGCACACCCAAAGTTCATTTCCTACTTGAACTTGATTCTCCTCTATTAACAGGAAGAGAATGGTCTCCTATGTCTGGGAAATCTTGACAAAAAATTGTTGTTGTAAGAATTAGTCTTTATAGTTTTGGTTAGGTTCCGCCCCCCCCTCTGTCTCTCTGTCTGTCTGTCTCTATCTCTGTCTGTCTCTCCTTGTCTCTCTCTCTCCCTCCCTCCCTTCCCTTCCTTCCTACTGGTGTTGGAAATCAAGGGCTCACACATGCTAAGCACACACTGAGCTATGTTCCAGTTCTTTTTATTCAAATTCTAAGTCAGTATGATCAGACGTTTTGCTTCTTAAACTTTGGTTTTCTAAGACTTCAGAACAAAAAGAAAGAAAAAACAAAACAAAACAAAAACAATGCAAAGACTGGAGGGCTGATGTGGTGTTTAAGAATGTACCCTGCTCTTCTAGAAGACCCAGCTCTGTTCCTAGCACCCATACCAGGCATTTTGCAGCCTCCTGTAACTTCAGGTTCAGGGTACCTGACACCCTCTTTTAGACTTTGAGAGCACCTTCACTTACACATACTCATATCTACAAACAGACTACACACACACACACACACACACACACACACACACACACATTTAAAGATAAAAATGTAAATCTTTAAACAGATTTTAAAAACTACTTGGTAGGGGCACGAGGAAATGGCTCAGAGGTTTAGAGCAGCAGCTTTTCTTCCAGAGGACCCAAGTTTGAGTTCCAGCACTTATATGGTGGTTCACATCTGTCTGTTACTCCAGTTCCAGGGGATCTTTCTTCTGGCCTCTGTGGGCAGCAGGCATCCATGTGGCACACAGACATGCATGAAAGCAAAACATTTACATACATAGAATAAAAATAACATAATAAAGTTGCTGGGACCTGCATGGCTTTGGGATTTACCTTTCTGGGATGACAGGGACCAAAGACAATGACGGTTCTGGGATTGGGCAGGCCATGGCTCTGATGGATATGGACCAGCACCCCGAATCTCAGCACACCCACTAGTAACAGCTGAGTAAGGGGCAGGGCATCTAAGCTCAGTAGGGGGGCTTCTATAGGGGATCAGTCTCAGCTGCAGTCAGTCTGGAGGAGGAAGCTTTGGTAGATATTTCCTGTGCAGTTCTTGGACCAGAAACCAGGGACCAGGGACCAGACCAGGAACCAGGGACCAGGAACAGGGACCAGGGACCAGGGACCAGGGACAGAGACCAGGGTGCCACTTTGCTGTTCTTCTGAGCATAGCCTGGGGAAGGCCTTGCCATTTCCATGGATCAGAGGTGTTACGGTCTTTGACATGGTTGTGCTTGGGTCAATAATATATTCACTCAGGTCTTCATCTGCCCCCCTCACAAGCATAAAATAAAATACTTTGCAGATAGTTTCATTCTTGTACTTGTTAACTGTCAAGTAAATATTATTTTGATATAGGCTCACAGAATCTACCAATATTTCTCTATTCATTCTGTGAAAGCAAGAATTCTTTATATTAGCATAATGTAGAAGAAAATAATTGGATTTGGGAGAAAGCACGGGACAGCAGATAATTAAAATTTAGTTGAATTCATTCTTTCCCAGAAATGCATTTAGACAGATTGTTTTAAATTGTGGTTTCTTTGCTGTTATGGGAACTGAATCCTCATTGTACTAGGCCAGTGACTTGATTTCTGTTCATTTTTAAAGTCTATTACTTTAAAGCAATTTCATCTTGTTCTGAACATATTTGGGAGCATTTAAAATAATAATGAAATGAAACGATTGTTAGTTACATTTACCAAAATTGACTATATCTCTTTATTCAGTTTAACTTTCTGAAAAAACACAATTAGTGAAAAGATACAATTAAAATGGAATTTTGTTTATTGCCTTGCTTGTTCTTTGACTATTTGTGTTTATTGTCTTGCTTGTTCCTTGACTATTTGCATCTTTTGTATTGCTAGTTCCTCAACCTAGAACTGACCTTAATACTTGCATGTAAATTAAAATGGTATAAAAGCAAAAAGGAGGAGGGGGGATGGGGTAGGGGTTTCTATAGAGGGGAATGGGATGGCATCTGAAATGTAAATAAATAAACTATCCAACAAAACAAAACAACAAAAGAACCTGTGTTTTCCTGGAAATGTTTTTGAAAATAGCTTCAATCATTTTATTCTCTGGATTTTATTATTTTTATGTCTACCTGCATATATGTGTATATATAAAGTATATATGATGTATGTATGATTCTTTGTGTGAGTTTGGGCATATGTGTGCCATAGCATGCATGGAGAGATCAGAGGTACCTTAGGTATTGGTCTCAGCTTTCTACCTTTTTCTTGGCAACATCTTCTTTTTGTTTGTTTGTTGTTGTTGTTGTTATTTCCCATTGCTTCAAACTCCAAAATAGCTAGCCCTTGAGTTTCCAGGGATTCATCTGGGAATGTGAATTTTTCCACTTAGAAAGTATTAAGGAAGCCAATGTCTCCCCTGCTGCGTAAATCATGGGTACTGAAAAAATTCTTGTTACCCAAATGTCACCAGCACAAATTAGCCTACTTATTATTTAAACCAAGTCCCTTCCCACCTTCAGATTTGAAGGTGACCCAGTCCTGAATCAAGATCAACTTCTTATAAAGATGGTTTTTCAGAGTACAATGGCCCTTGATGCTTTTCGATCCAAGGGCTGATGTCTGGATATGTAGAGGTGGCAAGCTCAATTAATCATTAACTGCAGGTCTGTACCTCTTGTTCCTTATCTCCACTCTGCGGCTGCTTTTATGCTGAGCTAGCCCAGACACTAACCAGTAGGTTGACATAGAGCTTAACATGGGCCCTCATAGGATATGATGAGATTTCCTCTGTGTCGTTTCTCCCTCCTTTCTTATCATCCTTAGTACGCCACGGACTTAAGGCAATCTTACACAAAATAAAGAGGTGGAAGTTCCATTAGCACATTATCAAAATGAGGAGATGTGGTTTGTCTTGCAGAATGCTCCATTCTTTCCAGAAGGTGAAGATTTAAAGATTTGTCTCATAGACATACAGCAAGGAGACGCCAAACTTCAGCATCACTGCTGTGTCAGGCCACGGGGAGAACCCCAGAGCCACGGCTGGCATATGCAGCTGGTGTTAAAGATCATGAAGCTAAACCAAAATGATCATGCCACTCAAGGTGATGGGAAGGTACCAGAGAAGGGATGTCAGAGGCATTTCGGTAGGGCTGTGGTAGACAGCGTAGAAAAGGTAAAGAAGTGTTGTCAGCTGCTTTTCGGAGTCTGTACTCATTACCAGTAAGCTCTGAGTTGGTCTTATCTCTGACATTAAACCACACAGGCACACAGACAGAGACACACAGACACAGTCATAGATACATACACATACATACACATATAGACACATAGACACACAGATACATACACAGACAGACACATGTAGTCATTATATATGAAGTGAGGTTATGTTCAAATATAGGAGGATCATAGCTCAGCACGAAAGCCTAGATAACTGGTGAGATATGTTTTTAGAAAACAATTTTGTATTTTTTTTTGCTGAATACCTAGAATCTCAAAGCTATCGTATGTCCACAATAAGCTCTCTTATCTCCTTTGAAGAGAAAAGAGAAAAGGAGAGAAAGAGGAGAGAGGAGAGGAAAGGTGGGAGGAGGAAGGGAAGGGAAGGGCAGGAACTCTGGTTCAGAAACTGTCTCCTACGTAGTCATGACACACCAAAAGATGGTGCACTCTGTCAATAATACTGGTCTCATCCAGCTTGCAAGGAGCAATTGTCCACAAATTGGGGAGTGATTAAATAAAATTTGTATTTGAAGCCTACCTAAAATTGTCATCTTGGATAATACTCAGAAGGAAATTTCCAGCTCATTAGAATATGTATTTCTGGTCTAACAGCAGAGACCAGTGCTCCACATTCCTAAGGACTTGTCAATAAATGTGAGGCCCTTCTTTACAGCAGCCAGGCAGGCTCCCCACCCCTGGGCTGGCTCGCATGCTCTCTCTGCTATCTCCCATCTCTAAAATCACCATATTTAAGGAGGCTCTGATATGGATATGAACTCCTTGTATAAAGAGGATTCTTAGTCTGCTGTGTTTCTGACATCTAATACTGTGCTTGGAAGAAAGCATTTTGATGCCTGTTTGTTGAACTGAATGAATTGCATTGAGTTGTAGCCACGCTCAGAAGTCAGCCAGTGTGGCCTGTCACAAGGTTTGAGGTTCGCAGACCAGGAGAGTTAAGTTCTGGAATCCCTCATTAGTGCCCTTTGGATAGGATGGCTCACTTGGTGGGAAGGTGTGACAGGGTTCCCTGCAGTTCATTCACTATGGGTTGCTTCTGTTTGCCAATACTGCCGTTTTTCTCTGTAATCATTTTACACTGCTCCCTGCTTTGTGGATACCCTGACAGAAGTGTCTGTTTTCCTTTTGACTTAAGTTTTTTCTCCTAAGGGGTTGGAATCAGTGTTTTCCCAGAGAGATACTGTCCAGAACCTTTTCCCAAAGGATCATAGCTCTGATTCATTTATTTTTTTTTAAATTTGCTTCTCAACATTATTTTGTTTCTACCCTTGCTAATGCTCATAAAATTCATGTCATAAAACAATAAGCTGTAGAGGACATGAAAGGACACACTGTAGCTGTTTACTTTCTTGGCACTGACTCTGTTCTTCTGCACTTTGAGCTTCCCCAACTTGAAGCTGGCCCCCCAACACACTCTCATTTCCCAAACAGTGTTGCACAAAGGGATACTTAGCATCTTGTCTTCACAGTGTAGCAAACTTCTAGTAAGATGAGAGTGCCAAGTCCTTTTGTCAGCTGCCTAGTTTTGTGTTTTTCCCTCCCCCGTTGTCAACCAGGAATGTCTAAAGACACAGCACTCCGCTACTGAGTGGCGGGTAGTTTCAGGGTGTGCTTCTGAATGCTCCCCTCTCTATGGATTTCTGCTAGTGTGAACACTGGAGGTGCGTCTCAAACCTGTGAACTTGAACTGGACAGATTACTGGGGAATTGAACTCCACCTTGATGATGCTCACTAAACTTTATTGTCACCTGGGAAATCATCATGTTCCTCATCAGAGGCTGTGGGAGCGCTCCTATCCTCATCGTATACAGTAGGGGATTCTTGTATATCTTCTGTAAGTCTATCTTCATCTTGGGGGAACTGGGAACTGCGTTCAGCTTCCAGCTCCTCAATCTTCTTTTCCTTTTCCGCTAAGACTTCTTCGAGCTGAGTGATCTTCTCTGTCTGAAGGGAAAGTTGGGTGGACAGCTCCATTATCAGGGTAATCTTTCTGTCACTTTCTTCCACAGGTGGGAGACCCCCATAGAGCACTTCCACTGAGTTGGTTGCTAAAGCAAACAAAGACAAACAACAAAAGAGGAAAGTCATTTTCCATTGGTGTTCTCAGAACTCAGAGAGCAAAGATGAAAATGCTTCATTTCAAACATTCTCCAGAGACACCCCAGATGTTGCATCATCCGGTAAGACACACCAAGAACAGAATCCAGATTCCCATGAGAGGTGAGATTCGGGGTGAAAGAACTTGGAACCTCTGGAGAGGAAAAAAGAGTCAGTTCTTGACAACTCTTTATATATATATATATATATATATATATATATATATATATATATGTGATGTTATGTGTATGTGTATGTTGTTATTGTATGTGTATGTGTATGTGTATGTGTATGTGTATGTGTATGTGTATGTGTATATGTGTATATGTGTATATATACGTATGTACACACATATGTATACACACACACACACACATGTGCGTTTTAACTTTCAATTAACCATGGGAATGAGCCAAACTCGAAAATACAGACCCCAAATAATAGCCATCCCAGGTTTTATCTTTTCCTTCCCACAAAGAATTATTCACAAGAGCCTCAATAAAGAAAATATGCATCAGGTTATATTTTATGTGCCTGAAAAGCAATAGTAAAACTTGCCCTTGCTCCTTTCGGAGGATACGGTACTATGGAAAGACAAATTTCTCATCCCAAGCTTCAGAGTTGCCAGGAGTATACTTTGAGCCCAGCCAGGGATTTGCTTGCATGAGATCCATCAGGGCGATTCAGTTCTTTTAGGTCTGAAGACTGGTCAACATTGTAAAATAAATTGAACATTGTCTAGGACATCAGTTAACCCAGTATCGTGGCCATTAGTGAATTTCTGAGCTGAGGATGAAGAAGTGAAGCAGGGGAAGGAAAATCCAACAATGGGAGGAAAGATAAATCATTGGTGCATTGGAGTCCTGGAAAATGAATCCCACAACTCAGCCTATTGGCTTCTGAGAAATAAACTCCATCTTATTAGACCTCACAAATGCCATCCCTCTTACCACTCTGTACTTGAAATTTTCACCATCAACCTTCTCCAAGCTATGCAAAAATCAGACTTAGGTATAAGTAGTAAGGGATTTCAAGGGCTCAGTTATCAGTTTATGGATAATGGAACCAATAGCATCCTGATACATGGTTGCAATAGTTGATATACTATAATGGGAAGCCCATTGTTTTCTCCATTCTCAGTGAAGACAAGCCCAAGGATCAAATCTGATATACTCTTGCAAACCATGTCTAAACAGGCTTTCTATACAAGCCAGGTTGTGATGGCGTATGCCTATATTTCTAGCACTCAGGGGGATAAGACAGGAGCTGAAGGACAGCTAGGGATCTAGAGTTCTAGAGTGAGACCCTCAAAACACACACACACACACAATACTGCTGCAAACCTATACCTGCTATCCGCACCCCCTCATGTGTGTGTGTGTGTGTGTGTGTGGCACTCGTACATGTATGTTTGTGTGTGTGTATGTGTGTGTGTGTGGAGGCAAAACACTCCAGCAGCTCCAGCTGCTCCAGCTGCCAGGGGATCTGACACCATCAGATATCCTCTGACACCCTCAGGTATCCTCTGATACCCTCTGATACTCTCTGATATCCTCTGACACTCTCTGATACCCTCAGATACCCTCAGATACCCTCTGACACCCTCTGAACCCTCTGATATTCTGATACCCTCTGACACCCTCTGACACCCTCAGATACCCTCAGATACCTCTGATACCCTTGAATACCCTCTTCTGGTCTCCACAGGCACTGGCACACATGACTAGATTCACAGAGGCAAACACACACAGACATACACACACACACAGACACACACACACACTAAAAAAATAGCATTTAAAAAAAAGAACAGTGAAATATGACATTTTAGAGAGTTCTTTGGTTCATTGTCTCTGCAGTAGGCATATGTGCTCCAGCTCAGGAAAAGCTGCCCATATATCAGGGATCCTTTTTAGCTGCTAACATACCAGGGTTCCATGTTTTACATCTGGCCAGAGCTGTGCTGGGAGTTACAGTAACTAACCACATACAACCAACAAGCAACTGGATGTGGCTTTTCTAACTTAAGATGTGCTATAAATGTAAAATAGGCATCAATTCTGAACACTTGGAAAAATGTGAAATATCTCATTAATTTTTGCTGTTATTAAAGTAGTAATATTTTAGCTATCTTGCATCAGATAAAGCATGATGTTGAAATTTATTTCACTGACGTGTTCTACCAGAAAATTGAAATCACATGGCCTGAGTTCATGAAACACTTCTATTCCTGCTGGGTAGCGCTGGCCAGGCGTTTCCTGCAGGTGAGTGGTCTCTGAGATCCAGGTGACCGTGTAGCTTTTGATTGTACATAGCTACTCAGCCCTCACAGGTGTTGTAGGGAAGGAGGATTGGTCACTCTCAACAGATCAGTTTTTTCTGTGTCCCCGAGGATGGAGGCATGGAAATGCAGGTCTGCAATGGGTTCTTATGGGCTGAAGTAAGTTTCAACAGTAGTGGAAAGGATAAGACGAAAGATCACAGCAAGGTGAGGTATGTGGAGAGAAGCTGAGAAGAGCATCGGGGTGGGAAGCCAAGCTTGGCAGCCCAGGGATGGAGACAGATGTCTCTGGGGCTCCTACCCTTGGGCATGTTTGGCTGCTAACGTGTTTTACTTTGACCCTTCTGTCAAATTTTTCTCTCCTTCTCGTTGTCCTTCACTGACACATGAAACAAACAAACAAACAAACAAACAAAACAGACTGAAGTGACTCCAGAAGCCACCCTGGTCTCTCTCTCCATTTTTTCTTCTCCTTCCCCCAACCCCCTCTTTCTCTCTAAGATAAATGAAAGTAGATATGGTGAAAGTTTTATATAGTCTGAAGAGAAATCAGCCTATGCAGCATTGTAGATAAATACCTTGGCTCTCTGCTCCTAATGATAAATGGGCAAAGTACAGCATCAGAGGCCTTACCTAGATGGTGTTAGGTAGTACATCTAAATTCTTGCTCTGAAAAAGAACAGCAGACAGTGAAGATGGAAAGAGATGGAGAGACATAGCAGGGTTTAGATGCCTCAACAAAGGATCACATACTGGGTGTCTTAGGCAATGGACATAGTTTCTCATAGTCCCAGAGGTGGCACATCCCAGGTCAGGATGATTGGGCTCTGATGAAGCCTTCTTGACTTGTAGATGCCAACCTTCTGTGACCCTATGGTGTGGTGAGAGACTGGAAGTTCAGTAGTATCCCTTCCTCCTCATCGTCTTTGACACTGGGTTTTACCTAGCTCTGACTGGACTCAAATGTATAATCATTCTGCCTCTGCCTCAAAAGAGGTATTACAGGTATGCCCAGAGAGTATTTATTTTTATTTTTGATGTGTATGGGTGCTTTACCTGCATGTATGTCTGTGTAACACGTGGATGCAGGCTACATACAGGTTAGAAGAGGGTGTCACATTCCCTGGGACTGGGGTTACAAATCATTGTAAGCTGCCATATGGGTGGTGGGAATTGAACCCTGGTCTTCTGGAAGAACAACCAGTTCTGTTAACTGCTGAACCATCTCTCCAGTCATTGGTGTCTATTCTTAAGTGCACTAACAGCATCCAGCACAAGGATCCTATTCTCCTAACCTCAGCCAAGTCCATCAAGCTTATTTCTGATTGCTGTCATGCTGGAAGGCCAGCATTCAACACAGAGTTTTGGGAAAGGCATCAATCGATCAATCAATCTGTGGCTTAGAAAGCTGATCTTAGAAAAGAACTAGACAAGACTAGGAAGCTGAGCAAAGGAGGGCTGGCAAGACACCTTAAGCTCTCCATTGCATTGTTTCTCTGTACAAAATGAAGATGCTGAGTAGGAGGGATGCTAATGAGTATGTATGACAAAAGGGACATTTCCTACACAAGTAATGTTATTAATTTCTTTAGGCGTACAACACAAAAACATCCGTTCCCTTTCTTGTGTGTGGTATATGCATGTGCCCTGGTGCGTGCGTGAAGGTCAGAGGACAACCTCAGCCCTTGTTCCTTGCCTTCCTCTGGTTTTGAGACTGGATCTTTTGCAGTTTGCTGCTATGCTGTGTACCCCAGGCTAGTCCATGAGCTTCCAGAAATTCTCCCATCTCATGGAGGAGAGCTGGGGTTACAGATGTTTGCTTTCCATGGATTCTGGGAAGTACTTTAATGATTGAGCAGTCCTCCCAGCCTCCTACTTGTCCAAAATGGCAAAACGTTTTGAAAATCTTCATCAAAGTGAGGGAACGCATACACCAGCTGTCTTAAACATTGTCTCAGGACCCCTGGTTGTTTTTTAATGAAACAACTAATCATTACGTTTCCTTAACAGTAATCACCCCTTTGTAGCAGGGAGGGACGATGGTCTCTAAGGTTCTGACAGTTTACATGTCCCAAATCTCAATACTTACCTCAATCCCACAGGGGGCAAAAAGACATCAAAGAGGAATAAAACTCAGAGGTAAAGACTACAGCAAGGAAAAGGTGAAAACAGGTTATCACTTTAATGTGAAATATCTCCCACAGCTTCCTGTGCTGCATGCTTGAACTCAGTTGTTTTGTGTGTTTGTTTGTTTTTTTTCCTGGAGGTTTCTGGAAACAGTAGGAAATAAGACATATTTGGATATTTGGAGGAAGTAGGTCTTTGATGGCATGCTGTGCAAGCTTACATCCGGTCCCCAATTCCTTTGCTCGCCACTTCTTGACTGTCATGGATTGAGCAGCCTCTTCCTTGCTAGGCTCCTACTGACACAATGTTCCACCCAAGCACATGACCTAGGTAACCATGGACAGAATGCTCTGAAATCACGAGTCAACACAAATCCTTTCTTCTTTCACAGCAATAAGAAAAGTGGACAATATATGGGTGGTGGAAGTCAGGCATGTATAGCAAGGTTTAGGATGAGGAGTCTGGGAGTGTTCTTGTGTCTGTCCTGAGCTGCTCCCTTTTCTGAGTCAGCCTGGAAGGACCAAAGGCTAGCAGATCGTCCGACCTTTGCCTTTGGGCATTTCCTTCTCATCCTCACTGCACTCTTAGCAATGCACCTCAAGAAAGTTATACAAAAATAGCCAATAGTACCTAAGTAGATTACTCCAAAGGGAACTACATTTAAAGGGATAGCTTAGAGCCAAAGAGTTGGAATGCATTTTGCGAACAATCTGCATTTGTTTGTAGCCACTACTGGAGTTCTGAAAAGCTCCACAGTGATCCTCTAATCTGGCATCCCTCAGACTTTTCATTAGCCAGTGAACTGTAACCAAGGGATAAAACCTGCAACTATGTTGTTACTGAGGTTACAAACATACAGAGATAATGGACAGGTACAAACTGTCATGGACAGCCTAGGATGGGAGCAGGGCAAACCCACTGATGTACAAGTGGTATGTGGATCAGAAGATGTAGAACACGGAAACATCAATTCGTGAGTACAGGAGTTCCTGGCACGCTGAATGGGGGCCTGGTGGATGACTTTTAAACACACCATTGCTGAAGAAGGGTGTCCCCTTTAAGTCCATTTATTGCTGTCTCCCCCAAGTATTTACTGAGCTGAGAATCACTGGTTTGTGAATCAAATACTCCCATAGGTGGCATATTTTGTTTTTAGCAGGGAGTCAAGTGTCTTCTATAGACATATTTATCTCATTCATTTTTCTAGCAATTAGTGATTAGGCCTCTGTATACAGAGCATGACGATGAAGTGATGTTGGCTCCTGCAGCCATGTTCTGCTATGGGGCATGGGAATGGCAGCTCTAAGTGAAGCCCTGAAGGACAGTCAGGATTAGCATGAACAATCACCCCCACTGGGTACTTTTTTTTTTCCTCTTTGTTTTTCAAGCGGATGCTGAGGCTGCCAAGTATTTACTCAATAAGAAAGACTCAGTGTTGAGGTGATTAAATACCTCATCCCAGAGTCACCCAGGATTACTGTTCAGCCTCTAAGACTGTGCCAGCCTCCTCCTCTGTACAGATGCCCATCCCTCTGAGTCACTTATGGCTGGTTTTGAAAACCGTGTATGCTTGTCAACATCTACTGGGGAGTCAGGGTTCACCTCTTGTCAGACACTGGCTTCACAATTGGCACACCAGTTGGAGTATACCTCTTCCACTTCCGTATAAAAGAGGAAGAAACAAAACTCTTCCTAGTTTTCTATCTTTCTTAATAATCATCTGTGAATGGAAATTCTCTGAACGATTTCTCACTGAGAAGGCAAATTAATTCTTTTTATTTGTTTTGTTTTTGAGATGGGGTCTTTCTATGTAGCCCTGGCAGTCCTGAAACTCTTTATGAAGATCAGGCTGGCCTTGTACTCAGAAAGATCTACCGGCCTCTGCTTCAGGAGTGCTGGGACTGCATCTTAACTCTACAACAATAAAAAATACTGTCATGATTCTGTAACACTGAATACAACATTTCTAAGGTGAATCTCTTTAAAAACAGGCATGGAATGGTGAGGAGAGCTAACCCAGTAGGACCTGCTAGCCCTCCTTGAGAATTGTGGGTTAGATTCTGGAAGCTATGAAAATGATTCCCAAATTTGACGCCTGTAACTTCATCAAACCAGGCTTCAGCCTTGAAATTCTGTCTGGGTGGATGGATCAGAATGCCTGGGAATTTGTGTTTTCAAAAATCTCCACAGATGATTCTGATCAACCAGGTTTCTGCTGATCTATGAGAGAAGTATGGTGGACTGAACTTTTGACTCAATCCCTAAAAGGTAGGCCAGCAGACATCCAGATAAGCCTGTTCTTGACAAGACTGGAGAAGGAACGCATCTGTTCTGTTCTTTGTGCTTCTCCCTGGCTGTGCCACAGGGCTCTGCTTGTAAATGTTACTGGCTAACAGCGTGTAGTCATGGTCCTCACAGCCTCTACCCTCATCTGATTAGATTATATCCCTGAAACATCTCAATAGTTTATACTTGGCTAAATTATCCCCAGGGTACCCAGAGTAAATGAAGAGTGTTGGAGGGTTTGTTTTGGTTTGGTTCTGTTTGTTGTGTTGAATGGTTCATTTCCATTCTCTGCAAAGAAGTCTCTTCCTGTGAGGAATGGATAGAGAAGAGAGAGGCTCCACAGGGCACAGGAAATGAAGATCATACTTCAGATAGAAACAGACTTTCTGGCTTCATGAGTGAGCCCCCTTTATTCCTAAAGCTTGCTGCAGTCAGATAATATGCCCCCAAAGACTTAAGGACGTTGTCACAGAAAGATGGAGTGATACCTTGGTGTCAGCTTGGGAAGGTGGTAATTGGGTGGAGAGACAATGAGAATATATTTGCAGCTGATGATGCAAAACTAACATAGGTAGACCTATAGCATCCTAAAATGTAAATCTTTGACAAACTTCATGATGACTGCTCAGAAGCTACCTACAGATGTAGCTCTTTGTTTTGTAAATGAAATTAGTATCTAAAAGGAAGTTTCCATCAGCTGTTTAAAAAGTCAGTGCATGTAAATATGCTTTTCTATCTGGCATTCTTTCTGCCTAGAAAGGATCCTTTCTGAAGAAGAGAATGGGAGGGGAAAGATTACCAGGTGGGGGTGGGTGTCTGACACTGGGTTCAGTCAGAGAGTGTCAGATGTACATTTCATTGGGACAATTCTCTGTCTAACAATATAGTCCTAAAAGGGAGACTTGTCCTTTTAGCATTCAAGAGCCTGCTCTGACCTCCCATCTCTTCTAGAACCTAAGGCCTGCTGTCTTTGCTTAGGTCTGTGTAAGTCTCATCAATCTAGACCTCTTTGTGCTTTGCATGTGTCCACATATTTCTCCACATTAACATTTGTTTTCTTGTTTTATACCCGTTGTCAGTTGTGTATGTAGACTAAGATTACCAAAACTTCAGAGGGAATGAATGCGTATAAAACTTTCCTAAGCTGGTCAGCAGTAGGAAGTGGGAGAGAAATTCAAGGAGCTAGACATCGTCTCGTCAGCAGAGGACAATGCATATTTCATCTGTGAGTTATAACACTGATGAAACTACCTGACAGAAACAACTGGTGATAAGGAGGAGGGTTTGCAGTTTTACAGAGTTTAAGTTCATCATGGAAGGGAGGCAGGGGAAAGTAGGTCAGTCCTGGAGCTGAGAAGTGGGTGACAGCTGTCCTTCACATGGTGACAGTCCCTACACCAGGGAGCTCTCTCTGGTCAGGGACCAGGAAAGGCATAGCCTTCAGAAAGGGCAGGACTAGAAGCAGGGCAGGTGCATACTGCAAAGGTATAACTCTGGTGAGCCTACTTCTGCCAGCCAGGCCCCACTTTTGAAAGGCTCCATAGTCCATTAAAGTGTCTACCTGTGGTGCTCACACACCTACCATGACACCTGTCTTCTGTCAGCTTGCCAACAGCACAGGTGTTCTGCTGAGGGAAGGTAAGCGCACATGGGTGAACTTGACTCCCATCCTCTTTCTAGCATTTGAGGTCTCAAGTCATTCCTGGATATTATACAGAACGGGTTCTTGAACAAAGTTGAGAAGGCATAACCACTGTTAGCATCATGAGCTCCTCCAGGAGAGAGTCAATCTAAGCAAAAGAAGGGGAATTTTTAGAAATGTTTTACTTCTTCCAATGAGCAGGTCCACAGTGCACCTTTCAGAAAAGACGAGTAGTTGGTCGTTCAAAGAAAATAAAGAATAAAATACAATGATCACCATGCTGGCCAGAAGCCAGAGGTGAAAATAAATCCTGGTCGAAGGGTAGGAAATTCATGGCAGGGAGAGACCCAGGAGATGGTCTTAAGGGACATGAGAGAGAAGACAGTGGGTGGAAGTCTGTCTCTGTGCTTACAGAAAAGGATGGACTCAGAGTCTATTGAGATAACTTTCAAAATTTTAGGGTCTGTTGTCCTGAATTCCTCTCCCTACCCAGTGGCACACGAGGAAGGCCTATTTAGTTTGTGTTTATTTTCAGATGATTTATGGTTTCTAGTGTGATGCAGCGTTGAGAAGCAAAACAATATTCTGGAAAGATGGCATTGGCATAGTTATATTCTTTGATAATAACAAAGAACGTTAGAGGATTTTCTTTTGAGAATGATAGGATAAAGAACGTGCTTTTTGCTTATTAAATTTTGTTTATTTATGTAAGAAAAAAAGTAATTTTTATTTAACTGACTTGACACTGCCAACAATCCTGGCAATGCAGTGCAGCCATATTTTGTGTACGAGTTTGAAGGCTGTGTACCATTTACCCCACTCCATGAAGTTTTCCTCTTCCTTAACCAGCACCCATTTCTCTCTGTCTTTAGATTAGCTCTAAGGTGACAATATCATCACTGACTTTACCAGTCCACTAGATCTGCTGTATGGTCTAGAATCAACACATCTTGGCTGAAGATTTTTTAAAAATTGGGCATAAGACATGATAGACTGCAATAACTTCTGTAGCAGCTGAAGACCCACACAGAATTTATTTGTGTGTGTTGGGGGAGGGCTTATTTATTTTGTTCTGAACATTAAATCCACTGTGACTTGTGCCAGCTAAATAACACTGTCACATAACTCTCAGCAAATTCTCCAGGTTGTGAGTGCTCCATCATTGCAGAGCAACATGCCAAAATTTGTTACTGAGGCGTTTACTTATATGAAACATTGGCCAGAGGAAGATGTGAAGTCTCTGCTCATAATTCTCAGCCTGTTCTGCTGAGTACTTTGGAAATGGAGCTATGGGGTTTACAGAATAACACCACTCTCAAAGATGTCTGTAATATTGTCCAAAATAATGTTCCGAAGAGATGCTCCCAAACCAGAAAGTATGTGACTTTATGTAACAAAGCACCTTTGCAAAAGTAACAGGGGATCTTGAAATGGAAAGATTGTCCTGCATTGTCATGGTAAACTCAATGTAATCAGGAAGGGAGAGACGTGGCCAGTCAAAATGTTATCTGGAGTAATCCTTAAGAGGCCTGGCTGGCAGACACAATCACTCAGTGCAAGCTATGAGTTATGAGTTATGGCTTGGTTCTGACTCTGGCCTGAGTCAGTCTTTTCTCTCCTCTCCCTCTCTCCCTTTTCTCTCTTCCTCTCTCCCTTTTCCATCCCTGTCTCCTCGTGTTACCTTCTCTCCCCTTACCTCTCCTATTTTTCCTTCCCTCCCCTCCTTCCTTTGCTCTTCTCCATCTTCTCCACCTCCCCTCCCCCATTCTTTTTCATCTTCCTTCTTCTCTGCCCTCCCCCCATGATTTGTGGAAATGTAATAAGCTTTGGCCCAGGCTCCTGAGGCCCCAGCTGAAACTCTACCACCATGCTTCCCCCATCATGACATGGAGGCGAAACATAGCCTGCTTTGCTTAAGTGGAGTTTTGTTGGGTTATTAGGTCACAGTGCCAAGAAAAATAACTGATACACTACACTGCTGGCTCTGCAGATAAGAAAGGCACCCAGAATCAAGATGCTTAATTACCCTATAGAAACTGGAAAGTGCCAAGAATCCTGTCCTGACTGCTAGCAGGGACAGCCCCGTTGGCTGTTGGCACCTTGACTGTGGGCCAGACACATTTGTTTTGACATTTTGACCTCCAGAACTATGAGATAATGAAACTGGGCTGTTTTAAGTTCCTTGGTTTGTGATCATGTGTGATTTCTATCATGCAGCTGGGATAGGAAGTCAACAGAGGGTAAACTACTGGACTCATCAATAGTAGGATTGAGCTCAGGAGCTCACCCAGGCTGGCACACTACTGCTCAGTCTCCTGCATTTTAACTGGAGAGTGCTGAAGGCTTTCCTAAATCCAGAAAGTTCTCCATCTCACGGTGTTCTGTCTCTCATGGAATCCTAAGATATCGTCATCGCTTGCTTTTGTCAATGTTAATTGTTCCACACAATTATCGTTCAGATTGACTCCTGCTGTTGTTAGAAGGACGGAGAAGCCTTCACTATTTAGTCAGCGGCTGCTTTCTAGGCTCCTCTAGCAGCCCCATCTTACTGGGTTCTGCCAGTTAAAGAGCTATATATAATTGTGAAAAGCAGAGAAAGAAGATTTGTTCATTATGGCTCAGCTAGAAGACAAAGAGACAGAGAAGACTACAAGTCCATCGTTAATGTAGTAAAGGGAGCTTGTGGGTTTAATAGAGGGCAGGAGGTAACAGGAGTCATCAGTCCTAGCCAAGTCCTAGTCATCACACTAGCCACGGTGTGCTTCCACTCAGCACTTGCCTCAGTTCTGGTTCTTCAGAGTGTTTTCTAGAAGTCAACATTACTGACATTCTGTCTTCCCTTGAGAGACTGCATTGGTGATAAATGACATTTATGCTCCGGTGCAGCCTCTTGCCTCATGGGTAATCATTCTTCTCTGGAGCTTATTCTGAACTGCAAGGTTTTGTTCAGCTCAAGGTAACTGCACTTTGAAGATTACTGTCTCTGTCCTTGGCCAGGGTAAAGGGGGTAAGACAGACAGACTGAAGGCCGAGATGTCAATTGTTCATTCTCTTTTAGTTACCCTGTGGGTCCAACTGAGAAGTCGGTGCTTTCTAGCAAAAGTGGGTTCTAAGCGTCTGTTTCACATGTCTATATAATTCTCATTCAAATACTATGTGTTCAGGGACTGGCTCACATCTCTATAGGTACTGAGTTGTAGTTTCTGAATGCTTCTTCCCTCTTTACAACTTTATGGAAATATAATAGATATGAAACTAGCAGGCTGGTGGGATACATCTATCAGATGACACCAGTGGACTTTGAGTGGTATGCTTGAGCCCTTGGACATTTATTCTTGGAGTATACAGGGACCCATTCAGAAGTGACCAAGAAAAAAGTAGCAAACAGGGAAGGAGCTGTCAAAGTGCTCAGGAGTATGGAGAAGCAGTAAAAAATGAAGGACCCTTTTTACTTCATTGAAGTAAAAAAAAAAAAAAATGGGAGGACCCTTGTCCACAGGAGAGGAGAGGCTCAAGGAAACCAATACCACCGTCTCAATCTTCCCTTCAATGTAAGCAATTCCAATGTCTTCTTCCCTCCCTCTCTCCTCCTTTCCCTTCCTTCCCTTCCTCCCTTCCTCCCTTCCTCCCTCCCTCCTCCCTCCCTCCCTCCCTCCCTCCCTCCCTCCTATCCTTCTTCCCCTATCTTTCCTCCCTCCTTCCTTTCCTGCTCCGTCCCTCATTCCCTTCCTCCTCCCTCCCTCCCTTCCCTCTCCTCCTTCCCTTCTCTCTTCTCTCTCTCTCTCTCTCTCTCTCTCTCTCTCTCTCTCTCTCTAATTTTTTTGAAACCATGCAGCTGAGGCTGGTCTGAAACTTCCTACATAGTCCACAATGCCCTTGCATGTGTAATCCTCCTGCCTCTGCTTCCTTTTTTTTTTTTTTTTTTTTTTTTGGTTTTCTGAGACAGGGTTTCTCTGTGTAGCCCTGGCTGTCCTGTACTCACTCTGTAGACAGGCTGGCCTCGAACTCAGAAATCCACCTTCCTCTGCCTCCCAAGTGCTGGGATTAAAGGCATGAGCACTGCCCAGCTGCCTCTTCTTCCTAAGTGCAGGATTACAGATTTACTCTACCACACGAGCTCAACTTCATTTTCATTAACACTTTATTGTTCCACTTTTATTTCCTGCAACTTACTGATAGCTTAATAAAAATAGTAAAAATGGACCCAGGGATGAGGCAATAATTATGATTATTATTGTTTCTTTTATTAGTTCAGGCTTGCCTCAAACTTATTGAGCTTCTGATCCCTTTACCTCTACAGTGTTGGAATTATGGGTAAGCATCACCATAGCAGAAAAAACTGCAGTAGGAGACAGGGCTGGAAACACTGGGCAGGGGTGGGGTGTTGGAGGAAGGCAGTGATGGATGAATATGATTAGTATACATTGTATAAATGTATGAGTCTTTTATAATATAAAATACTATTTAAGATAAAGCAGAAACAAATGCCCTGATAAAGTAAAAAACTAATGGGAAAGCATCTATGAGAATTACCATTGGTAGTGAATATGAGGAGGTTTTGTAAAGAAAGAAAAGCTTGTCTGAACTTCTTTTGCTTAAGTTTCTCAATCACTTTTGTTGAATTATCTCATGTAATTTCAAGATGAAATTACATCATGAAACTGAAAAGAATAAAATCAAGCAGATAAAGATGAAATAGCACTGGACTGGGAGGCTATATTTTTTGAGATCATTATTAAAGCTAATTGTTTTCAGCTTGGGTTTAAATTCAAGGCACTTTATAGCAGTATAAAAAATATGTAGAGGATTGATAAAATACTTAACAAAACACTTTTATATTGATATAAAAAGTTTCATTGTATGTGTTCAAAATATAATGTAATGCTTAAATGTATCAAACAATTTCCATAAGTGAATTCATTTGCTTGTATTCTTTACGTATTTTATTTGCTATTATTTTAAATATGTTTGCGTGGTGTGTGTATGTATGTATGTACGTACGTACGAATGAGTATATACCTCACACATGACAAGCTAGAAGTGACATTTGAAACAATTTTATTGTTACCAAACTGCAAAATGTCGTTATTTTAGCATATGGGTAATTTTTTGCAATATTGATAGTTTTATTATTGCCTCTTTATCTATCCAAACATGTACTGTAATAAGATAAAATAAAAAGAGATGTTACTGATATGTTTCAAAAAAAAAAAAACCAAAAAACAAATACACATTACTACATTTAGCTTTATGTGGGTTGTGGGGCTCCAAATTCTAAGTCATGTGAATAATTACATTTTGCTTCATTAGTTTGGTTGGATGTCCCCAGGATCTTTGTCTAAAAACATCTTTGAAATATGTAGGCAACTATTAAATCATAGCACCACATCTTGTTACTGGCGCTTCTACAGTCAAACCCATGGTTCTGCCGCTTGTCTCCATTGTGATAATTAAAGAGACAACTAAAAGGGAAAAGCAGAGAATGAGTTAGTCAATGTGACCACATTGGAAAGAGGAACAAACGAAAAGATGTAGTGATACCCAAGCCTGTCTTTGGCATACTTTCAGGAGATTTGGATTTGAATAGATGCAGGAACCCTGTATAAAGAAGCAGTCTTGGTCAAGCTATATTAACTCTTAGGACTGACTCATCACTGGCCAATCCCTGTCTCAAGTTCAGTCTCTCCTGCAAACTAGTCTGATAAGTTGCAGACTTATGGAGTCTCTTCTTGGGAGACAAGTTTCTCCTTTGTCTGGCACACGTGCTTCAGCCTTTCCCTTCCTATAGGATGAGATTCCTGGGGAAAGTTTTAATTTCTTGAGGTCCTTTGTTTCAGTTGTCTTATAGTCAAAGTGAGGGGCACAAATGTCCTGTCTCTTTATAGTTGCTTTTGCTAGGATTGTTACCATCTGATGTCATTTCTACATAAACATTGTATCATCAGCCTCTCCTGCTTGTCTCAGGTCACAACATGCCTAATTGATTATGGAAGATTCCTAATGCAAAAAGAATAGAATGCCCCCTAAATAACACAGGCTATTACCATTCCTTTTAGTTTTTGACCAGAACTCAACGGTAAAACCCTATTGCGAAAAACACCATACACTTTGATCACATGACACGGAGAAATCAAGTAGGTGCTGATGAGGATGTTTCCACCATACTGGCTAACTTTTATAAAACCAGGAGATGTGATATAGGTTGTGGGGTGAGGGGAGAAAAGTCATCAATAGTATTACTGGTTAGTTTTCTGTGAAGTTGTCACAAGCAAGGATCATCAGTCAAGAAGAAACTTTGATTTTGAAAATGCTTCCCTCTATAAAATTAGTGTATTGGCATGTCTATTGAGAGAGAGGGGGGAGAGGGAAGGAGGAAGGGAGGGAGGAGAGAGAGAGAGAGAGAGAGGAGAGAGAGAGAGAGAGAGAGAGAGAGACTGGACCTAGCATGGGCTTTTGAAACCTCAAAGTCCACTCCCAGTGACACACTTTCTCCAATGATGCCACTCCTCCCAATCCTTACATAGTTCCATTCCCTGATGACTAAGCATTCAGATATATGAATCGATGGGGGGCATTTTAAGTCAAACCATGACAATGAGACAGTGCCTTCTAGACATTGCAGAACCACTGAATGCATGAACTCATTGCTGCTGTGGTGGTCTGCTCAAGATCTGCACAAGAGCAAGCCAATCTACCATGGAAGTAGGAGGGACTTGTAATCCCCTCCTCCAGCTGAGGAGCTATTGACAGTGGATAGATTCTAGAGGAGTCTTTTTTTAAAATAGTGTGGCCCCTGGTAGCTCACCCATGTTCCAATGGATGACTCTACTCCTTTAAGTATATGGAAGGCATAAACCAGACTTCGTGAATTATAAAATAAGGGGGCATGAAGTTGGGAGGGGATGGGGAGTAGAAGTGAATCTAGGAGGAGTTAGGGAATGAATTATAATTATTATGATTAAAATAATTATATTCACCTATTCGCTTCTTAGTAAAATGTTTTATTTTTTAAAAGCAAAAGAAGAATAACACAGTAGGTCAGATGACTCATTCATATGTTTCTGTTTATTACTGATTTATGATCTAGCAAATGCTAAGAATCTTAGGAATTGGCAGCAGGGTTACCATGAAGACTTGTGGGCATTTGTTCTGGCTACTTTCCAAGATGACCCTCCCAGTGTCCACTGGTTCTAACCACCTGGATAAACAAAGACTTAGAGCATACATTCATTTCTGCAACCCAGACTTTTATCTCTATCTTAAGATATAGAAATTGCTTAAATTTAATTTATATTATGTAGTAATTGGTCAACATAATTCTTGGAGCCAAATAACACCTTCAAATGTCAAGGTTTGCCTAGGATTGGGAATATATGTTTCTTTTTCTGACTCTATTTGTTTTTCATCAATTGAGTAACTTGATTTTATACTTAGGATTAGAGAATTAATACTATTTGTGGATTTATCAGTCAGGGTGATTAAGCTACATATAAGATGGCCCAATCTCTCAGCAACTTGGACAAAGAGAGATTATTGTTCATAGGTGAATCTGAGGAATTCCCAGGGTTAGTTTGTTTTGCAAGGTTACTGCATTCTTTAAAAAGCTTTGTCTAAGAGTTGGAAAAGAAAATCTTGTCTTAATACCCCATGTAGGAGGTAGGAAAACTTCTGTGATTCTAACATGCCTGCAAAGTCTCTTCCCCTTCCTCTTCTGCATCCTTTCCATATATGCTTGCAGATACACCTTCATAATTCTAGCATACTCCTAAGGCAGTCTTGAAAATAAAAATTCCCCATAGTTGATGTGGCTAATAAGAATTCATGTTTTGTGTTGTGTGGAGGAAATTCCTAAAACATTATTTGCCTAACTTATGAGTAAAATTGGTTCTGTTAATGAAGAATAGCATCCTTTGTGTAATTCACTGTGATGTCTGCACAGTGGGAATAAAAAACAGTTTTATATTAAAAGCCAATAATAGTGTATCAGTAAGAGCTATTTTTGTTCAAACAATCTGAAAGCCCATGCCAAACTGGTTTAAGTAATGAAGAGAATGTACTGGCTTCAGAGACAGTGCTAGCTTCAGGCAAGACTTGAAGTAGCAATCTCAATAATGTAATTGAAATTTGGCTTCTTCTGCTCGTCCTGCTCAGTCTTCACAATGCCATATTCTTCTGAAACCCTGAAGTATTTTGGGAAAGAGATGGTTGTCCCTGTCTTCTAGGGATAGACCTTTCAGTCTAGTGTCAAAGAGAATCTATTACGGAATCAATCACAGGAAATTGGGCAGTTTCTCTTTCCCATACACCACAGAAATGATCATCTCTGTTGTTGTTTCAGTTAGTTTCTGATATTGTCTTGGCATTATCGAAGGACTTGTATGGTTTTTATTTGAGCCTATAACTTACTGCCATGTGTTTAAATGATGCAATTTATACCAACAGGGGTGTGTAGTGGGGTGGGGTGGGAGTGGCTATAGAGATTTGGCCATCTGTCTCATATAGTGTGAATTCATGCACAAAGTGATTTTGGCTTTGTGGATCAAACAGCTATTATTATTATTTTTATAAAAATTAGCCTTTTCCTGTAAGGAAAATGTAAACAATCCATTTTCTTGTACATTACTCAAAAGCTAACTATGTATCAATAATCTGCTAATGAGCTCAGTTTCAAGATAATGAATTGCAGATGTTTGTGAATGAAAAAATAAAACTTCTAAATAAAAACATTAAAATGCGTCCTTTTATTTCTTTATGTCAAAAAGAATATATTGAGAATGCTATTTTCAATTATCTACAAATAAATTTTAATACTGATATTGAGAGAATGGACCAATTTATGTATTACACGTGGTCCTTTCCAGTTGCCTGTTGTTGGCTTGTTAGAGTTGTTTGCACTTTCTGTTCACCCATTTTTTCACTTGGCAATAAGTCTGTTAGTACTGTAACACGGTGTCTCATGCTTCACATAGAGGGTAGATTTAAATTAAATATTTAGATTATACAAAATGAACAGAGCTATACACTGCCCTCAATTTCTCCTTATACCTATAAATTAGTGCATCTTTCAACTTTTTTTGCAATATATGGAAATTAATACCAAGACCCCCTAACTGATTAATATACAACCAGAGACTGAGGAATGTTCAGTTCTAAATGGAAATCTACATCATATCTTCTCCCAAGGCTCAGATCATTGCTGGAGATGGGGAGGGGCAGAAAGTAAGATAGAAGACTGTAGAGAAACAATATTTGCTGGACATGACAGTGCCATTGCACACGTGATCTCACTGGAGTTCATGTGGCTGGGACTCCATGCATAAGATCAATCAAAGATCAGCCAAAATCTCTGCGTGAAAGGGGGAGGGACTCTATGTCCTAGTCTTATTGGAGGAACTATTAGCTAACAATGGCTGCTGGGGAAGGCAGAGTTAGCTTTCTTGTGTGTGACAAAGAATGCTGGCAGTACTACCTGGACTTAGTGTGTTTAAAGGAATAGGAGCACATGAAGTTTGGAAGAAGTGCTGGTGGGGATAGTAGAGGAACTGGAGGGGAGAGAACAGCGGTTGAATAAGAACAAAACACAGTGTATGCATGTATGGATATTAAATACATTATAGTCTTTAAAGGACCTAGAGATCCCCAGGGGACTAACTGGGAAGAAGGGAGTTCCAGAAGAAGGATGAGAGGGGGCGAAGGGGACTGAGTATGATCACAATACATTCTATGCATCTTTGTCGTCAAACTTAATAAACTAAAAGATAGAGAACTGCCATATGTGCCGTCCGTTCTTTGTCACCCTGATAGAAGCTCCGGTTATTGAGGGAGAAACCTCAATTGAGAAAATGTCTCCTTCAAATTGGGTAGAAGATAAGTCTGTGGGGGAGTTTTCATGATTGATAATTAATGTGGGTAATGAGGTAGATTCCACCCCGGGACTGGTAGTCCTGGGTTGTGGAAGAAAGCAGACTGAGCAAGCCAGTAAGCAGTGTTTCTCCTTGACTTCTGCTTCAGTTCCTCCCTCCAGGTTCCTGCACTGAGACCTTGTTCTGACTCTCCTTCACAAGCAACTGCAAGCTATAGAGTGAAAAAATCCCTTTCCTTCCCACATGTTTTTTTTTTTTTTTTTTTTGAGGGTGGTCAGTGCTTTATCACAGCTATAAAAAAGCAAACTAGAATACAATATGACCAAGCTATTCCATTCCTGGGTACACATGAAAAAGACACCACTACAAGGACAGTTATATATCCATATTTATTGCTGCTGTATTCACAGTAGCAAGTAAGTGGAAACAGCTAAGAGTCTCATCAACAGATAAATTGGTAATGAAAATGTAGTACATATACCTAATAAAATTTTTCTGAAGTATAAGAAATAATAAAATTATAAAAATTTCAGGAAAATATTTTATAAAACAAAGCAATACAAATTTATAAAGAAGAAAATTATGCATTCTCATTCTTAAACCATAGGTCATTATATATATATATATATACACACACACACACACATACATGAATACAGATGGGAATAAATGCAAAGAAAGCCTGACAACCAGAAGTGACTCCAAGAGGGGGCAAAAGAGAAGGTGAGGAATAAGAGAAAGAGCAAAAGGATTCATGTGAAATAAAAGCAAGCAGAGGACTCTGGAGCAAGGATAAGTTTAGGAGGCTAAGAAATATGAGAATTTCTTAAGAGAATATACTACAGGAGTATAATGAACTAAAACAATATTTGTTTGAAACTATCATAATAATACTTAATACTTTGTAGTTATTTTAAAAATAAATTAATTAAGCACTTAAAAAAACTCCTTAAATTAGTATCTGGCACATACTATTTGCTCAAGAGATATTAAATATAGTTATTGTCCATCTAGGCTTCTAAATCCCTTCTCTAAATTTCCTCATTTTTCTGTAGTTGATCTGATGACCTGTTAGTCATAAAATTGAGAAGTTCTCATTTGTACAAGCTACCTACCCCTGGTTCTAAGTTGCAGATTCCCTATCCCCAAAGCTCTGGGAATCAATTTTCCATAGCTCATCTGGTGGCGAATCCCAGTCTAACCTGATCTCAATTTATTTGGCACCCAAACCTGATCTGAACAGAGAGGCTATGCATGGTGCTTACCCATCCCCTCCAGTTTATACATTGCTGGGTTTGATGATGGAATGTTGTCTCAGGCCCTACCTGGTGCCCTACCAATTTGAGAAACTCTGCATTCTGGAAAACACCAAGCCTCTAAGATTCAGGCAAAGGGCATAGAGTAGTTGGGTAGGCAGCACAGAAGTGATTCCCTTCTGTGGCTGTCTGAGTCAAGACTTAGGAATGAAGCATGTATATCCTCCGATTATAGACATGTTGATCCAGTCAGCTTCCCGGATCTGAGCAACGTGAACCCTGTACATTCAGTATCGAGGTAATATTCCCTCCTGCTTGTTCTACTATAATTTCCAAGGAACACTTATTTATTTATTTTGGTTTTGGAACATACTTTTAGGTTGGAATAATTCTCCTCATCCATTATCTTAACATCTACCCCATCTCTATCCACGTCTCTATAAATACATGGTGAAGCGAGGTCAAAGCGTTCAAACAGTTTGGCAGAGGCATTGTGTTCTCTCAGTGCTGTTTTCTTGGTGGCTTTCCTATCTAATGCCACCTGGGGTGAATGAAGAGATCAAGAAGTTGGTGGTGACTGTGTTGTGCCCTCCAGGTGTCCTATTGCAGGAGAATACTGGCTGAAGACCCTTGTTGTCTTCAGGCAGTTCATCTCTTTCTGTTTCCAGAAGGGACAAGCAGATCTCCAAATCCGTTCTTGCTAACTGCTTGAGCCCTCCAGAGATCTGGGTGAAAATTCTTCTAACAGCTTCCGTTCTGCTGTGTCTCTAGGAAGTCTAAAGTCCTTGCATGCATTTTTAAAAAATCTCAAAATAGACATAATCGCCACATCAGTTAACTAGAGCAATGACATCTGGCTTTGAAAAATCCGATCTTTCCTCCACTTCTAACACAAAGCAGCTGTACAGGTGGAAATGATGCCGTAGGTCCCCTTTGCAGGGCATTTTGGCATTTCCTCCCTTTGCAATGGTAAAAGAAGAGGCCTCTGGATGTGGAACCACTAGCCCTGGAGAAGCCAACAGTGAAGAGGCAGTGGTTTATATTTTTTATTTTATGTAAATATATTAATCCAAACAAGAGGGACATTTAGGTCACAAGGAGGTAGAGACACCATTTTCAAAGAAACACAGCAATGGCATCCGTCTATCAGTCCTCCATAGGCCTCTTTCCCAGAGCTTCTTGGGGACTTCACATTCTTTAACATAGGCATTAGAGTCCCTGCTTTTACACAATCAGCTCAGGTCACAAGCTAATAATTGCTAAGACTCAGATTCATTTTGTTAGACTCCCAAACTACTGATTTTTGCCTTTAAGTCATGTCTCTGGAAAATTAACACAGAAAGCAAGAGAGTCCCTTTGCTACTGAAAATGTCAGCTGGCTATTACCACAGTGAGGGAGGGTTTTCGCAGTGTTGCCCTGGAGCTCCCTGAGAGCTGTGTAGGAAATGGGAAAATGGGCTGAAGAGATGGCCAGGCAGTTGAGAATACTCAACGCTTTGGGTTCCCAGCCCCCACACAGTGAGCCACACTGGTGGCTCTCAGCAGCCCATAACTTCAGCTCCAGGGCACATGGTTGTCAACTTGTAGCTTCCAGGGGCATTTGCATGCACTTGCTCATACAGAGAGTACATATATGTAAACACACACACACACACACACACACACACATACAGTGAATAAAATAAAAATAAATCTTAAAAAAAATCAAAAGCAGAAAAATTATAGCAGAAATGTCTACTTGCTTTAATAAACAACTTGACAAGCAAAAAAAAAAAATCATTCCTTCCATGGGAATTTTGGGTACCAGTGGCTCCCCCTTGTTACCAGAAAGAACCCACCCTAAATAGAACACAGGATGCCACAGGCCTGTACTCACAGACAGACACAGAAGGACAGATGTCTAAGGCCTGCCTGCTCTGCAGAGTAAACAGGACCAACATAGGCAATTTAGTGAGACCCCTGTCTCAAAATACAAAAAAGCTAGGGATACCATTTAGTGAAGAGTGTTTACTTAGAGTATGAGAGGCCCTAGGTTCAACCTCCTGCTTGCAAGATAGGAACAATTAAATAAGTATTCAAGTGATAAGAGACTGGATGGAACCCTTGCTGAGAAGCTGCTCCCCAGAGTTATTCAGTATTCTAACATTGTTGGCTTCCTAGAAGACTTTGAATCTCAGTCTCTCTGGTGTACTCTCTAAAACACTATTCTTTTTTTTTTTAGAAACGTAAGGTACAACTCTCCCACAAACCGGGTGGAGGCGGGGCAACTCAAGAATCTGTTCACTGGGGATAAGAAGAAAATATCTATTCAATGGCTTTTCCTGTTGTTGGGGCAAGATATTCTGACAAAAGCAACCTAAAGATTTATATTTGGTTCACAATTGGAGGTACAGTCTATCCTGGCCGGGTAGCCATGGCAGGAGTTTGAGGTAGCTGGTCACGTCCTGTCTGGAGTCAGGATTAGAGAGGACTGAGTGTTTGTGCTCAGCTCACTTTCTGCATTTATATACCAGCCAGGATCCCAACACAGACATGGTGCCACCCATAAGGGCACAAGTTTTCCCCACTTCAATTAACCTAATCAAGTTATTCTACAACAAGCATGCCCTAAGGCCCATCTTCTAGGTGATTCTAGACCTCATCAAATTGACAACTGAGAGATTAACTATCACACAAACCATCGTTTTATAATATTAATGAGAATCCATGATGAGCGGATTTTAAAGGCGATCATTGGAATGACAGCCAGAAGATGCTGTCTTGGGCAAGTAGCATTTCCTTGCTTGACATTAGTTGGCAATTATCTTTGAGGAATGGAGAAGAGAGGAGGGTAAAGGTAAATGAACAAGTATATGCTTCAGAAAAAGTATGTACAACACAGAAAATAAGAGAAGATAGAACTGTAGCATCAACACTTAATTTTGAATATTGTTGTCTTATCCATGGATCTAAAAGGAAATACTTTTCTATCTTCATTTATCAATGAATATTTATACATTACAGGGTGTATCAACTTGTAGTGCTAGGGGAAATAAGATACATGATTTTTTTTTTTTTTAAAGTTTCTGCTGATTGGTTATAGAAAATGGCAGGGAACAGGTCCATTTAGAGTCTGAGTAAATGGTCCCATCTTTAGAATCATGAGGACATCCTAGAATACACAGCTTTCCACACTTTGATTCAGCATCATAACACACTTGATTAGTTTCTCTCTCTCTCTCTCTCTCTGTGTGTGTGTGTGTGTGTGTGTGTGTGTTTATGTGTTAGACATGTGAGTGTGTGGAGAGGGTGGGGAAATGCCTGTTTGTGTATTGGGTGTGGGTATGCTCATGTCCTGGTCCCTGTATAGAAGTCAGAAGATGGCTTCTGGGTGTTGGTGCTTGCATTTTCATCCTGTTTGAGACAGGTTTAGCGCTGTGCAAACCAGGGCTGCTTCTGGAAATTTTTTTTATCTCACTTTCCTTTCCCCCATTGGAGCATGTTAGGAGCCACTAACACCGTTCTTTCTACTGTATCTTTCTTGCCTCTGTGTGGGTTATGGAGATCCAAATTCAGGAGGTTAGTGCTTTTCCTCATGCAGCTGTCTCCCGGGACCCTGGATTACTGTTACTTTGTTTCTATTTCTGTTTTTGTTTTACCTACCTACATCTTTGTTCTGTCCACTGACAGATGAACTCCTTGACAATGCTACCTGGCTTCACATTTTTTCCGCGGGTTAGACAGTTCTGTGACCTAAGCTGAGTGTCCCGTTGATGTCTGTTGTTGGGCAGTGGTATATAGTAGGATGGCATTTGCCTGTGAAGTTGCCTTTGTTGTGGGATCTTATGATTGGACAGACTGTAATGGCACACTTGGGAAGTTATTTAAAAAGTGTTCTTTTGGGTTATGTGCTATATATAGCTCGAAGGTCACATTTTACATAGAAGTAAATATGTCAGTTGATTACATGACTCAGAGCAAGTTTGTTTGTATCTAATGAAATTACACAATGCATGAGACTGCAGGAAACACAGTCTGCCTATCTTCTTTTCCAGCTAAATTAAGCTCCCAAAAGAAAATATGTTGCTCTCTCACAGCCCACCGCTTTTAAACAACCTCAAAGGCCTATTCCCCATGGGCTATACTTTGGCAGAACACTGCCGTCGGTCTGTGCACAGGGTCATGTGAAAGCCTGTGATCTGGACAGTCAGTGGTCCACTTCTCACTAATAGATACCACCTTCCACATGACTCCTGCATGGGAAAAGAAAGGCCTGTTACTGCACTGGGAATGGTTGGGAGACTCACGCTCCACGAAACTAGTAAAACTCCAATAATCTCATCCAATTCTGAACAGTGCCTACTTCAACGCAGGGACTTTATCATTCTGTGAATTTCCTTATTCCACACCCTTGACAAGCTCAGCTAGACATTTCCATGAATGCTGTACCACACCAATCCTTTGCTAACAAAGACAGAAAGCCCTGAGCAAAGAGTAAAGCATTGGTTTAATTGGAGTCTGAATTCTTGGTAATTTACTGAGGAAACCCGTATAAAGAACTGCCAATCATCTCAAGAATGAGTGAGGTGGCCAAAAGCTCCCACAGACTCTGAACAGTGATTCAATTTAACAGAGAATTTTATAGTCCCTCCTCAGATCTTCCATATGACGCAGTTATAGCACCCCTGGGTATTTACCCAAGGGACTTCAAGTTAACACAACACGATGGTATTTGCACATTAATGTTACTGTAGCACTATTCACAACAGCTAAATTATAGAATTAATCTGCATGTCCAACTACAGAGGGCTGGCCAAAGAAAATGGGGCATATATTCACAACGGGATTTATTTCAGCTACAAAGAAGGAAGTTGGATCAGTGAGGTGGCTTCACAAAGTGAAAGCAACAGCTTCCAAGCCACTAGACCTGAATTCAGTCCCTGTGGTGCCTAGCTTGTCCTCTGATCTCCACACATGTGACATGGTACATGCCACCCTCAAACCATGCATGCACACAAAATAAAAAGGAAACGTTTGGAAAAGAATGAAGTTTCATGTGCAGGAAAATGAAAGGAACTGGAGATAATGTGATATAAGTCAAGTCAATCAGAGAAAAACAAATATCACATTTTTTTCTCAGTTGTAGCTGGTAGGTTTTATACAGATACAGAGTCAGTTATGTGTATATGGCATGAAGGAGTGGGGAGGGTAAAGAGGAAGGAGGGCAAGGGTAAGGTGGGAGTGGGTGAATGCTTAGCATGCAATATGTACTTACACAAAAACTTATAAAATAGGTAAGTAAGACCAAGTAGCCATAAAATCCTATGTCAGTTCACAGATGTAAAGACAAGACAAGAACTGTCCATTGTCTAGCTTTAGGCCCAAGATATATCTCCAACTGATTCCAGGAGCATGGAAGTACTGACATTTTCTTCTCAGCATATTCTTATTCTTTCTGTCTTCCTAAGGGAACACCGTCTCCTGGGGCTACCTTGTTTTTACATTGATCCTTGTTGTGATAGTGTGAATCAAAATGGTTCACGTAGACCCATAGGGCATGGCACTACTAAAGGGTGTGACCTTAGTGGAGTAGGTGTGGCTTTGTTGGAGTTGGTGTATCACCAAGGGTAGGCTTTGAGTTCTCAGATATTCAAGCTTGGCCCTTGGGTCTCAGTCTCTGCCACAAAGCTTCCCACCATGGTGATAATGGACTAAACCTCTGAACTATAAGCCAGCCCCAGTTAAATGTGTTCCTTTATAAGAGTTGCCATGATCATTGTGTCTCTTCACAGCAATAAGACTAAGACAGGAAAGCGAGCAAAGTACCCACTTAAAATGAAAATATTTTCAAAGTTTTGAAATTGATATTTGTATTGGTTCTTTTTCATAACAGAGTCAAGAAAAACCATCTTAGATATAAACTGAATTTATGCTTTTCCTTTAACAGTAATAAAATATACAAGCTATTTTGTCAAATCTTAAAACTTTTCTGTTTATCTTGGTCAGAAGAAAAAAAACAACTGACACCAAGTCTGATAAACTTTAGTGAGACACTGTCTTAGCTACATTTATTTAAAGTGTCACCCAAACTAATTCTCTTTCCTAGAAGTGCCCAGGATCTAATATAAGTGGCCCTGTTGTCATCAATATGACAATGACAAACATTTGAGCTTTACAGTTTCTATAGCAGCTGAGATTGGGGACATCATACACCCTCCAAGGACTGCAAGCCACACGGTGAATGTAAGAAATTGAAATCATAATGGATTTTGTTTTGCTGTTGTTTTTGTGTATTTTGTTTTTTTGTGTTTTATTTCTCCATGTAACCCTAGCTGTTCTGGAACTTGCTCTGTAGATCATGCTGGCCCCAGACTCAGAGAGCCACCCACCTCTGCCTCCTGAGTGCTGAGATTAAAGTCATGTGTTGCTACCACCTGACTGTTTTTCTGTTTTTTTGTTAGTTTGTTTTTTGTTTTGTTTCTCTGTTTTTTTAAGAAAGTGCAGCCATGTTAAAATCAGAATTGTGTTTCCTTTTCACAAACAATCCCCATTAAAGAGCATGATTATGGGTATTCAGTGTCTAAACATTTTTAATTGATTTATTCTTTTAACTGATCTCTTATCGGTTGTTAGCTGGCGAAGAAAGCAAACTCATGCTTGCCTATTCTAGATAACTGTTCTGACAAGACACAACTAAGCTCATTCAGTTCAGGGGTCTCTACATCTACTTTCCCTACCCTTTTCCATAATAAAATCTTTTTTTTTTTTTTTTGGTTTTTGAAGACAGGGTTTCTCTGTGTAGCCCGAACTGTCCTGGAACTCACTCTGTAGACCAGGCTGGCCTCGAACTCAGAAATCCGCCTGCCTCTGCCTCTCAAGTGCTGGGATTAAAGGCGTGCGCCACCACTGCCCAGCCATAATAAAGTCTTTAAGAAGTTCACATATCCTTTCATTTTGGTGTGACAGAAAGATGTCCATTTCTTGCATGGCCCTTGCTCTGGCATGTCTTGATTTGTGACCTCCAGTGTACTTTGCTACTTGGTTCTTGGTAGGTCATGGATGGAACTGGACACTAGAGGTCCCAATTTCTGATCCTGGCCATTTAATCCTGGGTTCAGTCCTGTCTCCTTGTGACTCAGAAATCCCAAGCCTTTAATTCTTTTTTTGGTGGCTCATAATGCTATGTAAACTTCAATCATCAAACTCTTCAGCTCTCAATATTTTATAGAACGCCCATGGCTTTTTATGTGACGAAAATGGCTTTTTGTGAAAATGGCTCATGGGCTCATGTGTTGAGTCCAAATCAAAATCACAAACTTACTTAAAACATCATTACATTTTTGGTATGACTTTCTTTCTTTCCTTCCTTCTTCCTTCCCTCCTTTTTTCCTTCCTTCCTTCCTTCCTTCCTTCTTCCTTCCTTCCTTCCTTCCTTTCTTTCCTTCCTTCTCGTAACTCGATTTTATAGTTCTCTAGAGTGAACTTTGTAGATGACATCAAGTCACATTGACAAAAGGTTGGACACACCTGGTAGAGTATCAGCATGCTTTCAGTACTTTTTGCTCCAATAGACTTCAGTCCTGGGAAAGATGAATTAAATAGGCAGTCCTTGGGTTGCACAGGGCTTCAGTTATACAGGGCTGGAGAGATGGATTGGTGGTAAAGAACAGCCAACTATTCTTGCGCAGGACCCAGGTTTGGTTTTCAACTCCCACATGGTAGCTCAGTTGTCTCTAACTCTAGTCCAGGATATCCAACATCCTCTTTTGGCCTCTGTAGGTACTGTACTTGCATGCTGCTCCAACACACTTGCAAGCAAATCACTCATCCACATAAAATATAAGTATATCTTTGTTCAAAAGGTAGTTTGAAATCCTTATACATGGCTAGGTACATGAGGACAAATATTGTATGAGTCTATTTAAAGTAGGCACACAGACAAATAGCAGAACAGGCATTTCCTGTAGAGGAAAAAGAAGTTATTTCCAGAGCAGGCAGAGAAGTTTAGTTTGAAGTAAAGGAAGTGCATTGTGGGTAGATGTTAATAGCAATGCAGATACTTGGTGCTGCTAAATCAGATACTTGAAACTGGTTAAAATGCTAAATTGTAGGATATGTGTGTTTTATCACAACATAAAAGGTTTTCTTTTCCTTTTTTAATGGTATTTCTTTTTAAAAATTTTGTTTGATATAGGGTCTTGCTATATGTAGCCCAGGCTGATTTTGAACTTGCTATCTCTCTGAGTGATGGTATTACATATCTCCACCACTCAACCCAGCATGCTAAAATGTGATTCTGGTTGTATAAACCCGGGATACCTACATAGAATATCTGTTTTCTGTCTGTACTTGCTTGCCCTTAGGAGTTATCCCCCTTCTGGCTACTTGCCTACTTAATTCCTCTAGTCTTCAGTTTGTCGTCTATCAAATAAGTCAAACGAATGATCTACTTTTACCACCCTGCACTGTTAAAAAAAGAAAATTTCAAGTTACTATTGTTAAAATAGACTATACTTTTATTCTCTTGTATTTCATTTTGCAGGATAGGAATGTATAAGTGAATTTACTTTTCATTGTCCGTGGTCATAGGACTGTTCTTTTGGTAAGTTTCTCTCTGGAAGATGGGTTAGAAAGAGCGTAGGAGCCAGAGGAAGTAGAAAACTGCAGTGCAACAGTATTTTCTGGACAAAAAACAGGGCAGCTCCACATCATGAACTCACAGTGGTCGCCATAGCATGTGACACATGCTACAGCATGTTACAGCAAGGGAGCGCAAGTCAGACAAAATTCCAGCATGGAGAGGGGAGCTTGGTACACACACAGTCAGTCCCACCCCTAGAAGAGGGGTTACTATTAATGATAGCTGCTGGGAAAGGAAGAGAAGGTTTTATTTAAGGGTGTGGCCATGGATAGGACAACCTTACTCCTGTGGATGGCCACACACCCGAGACCACATTGGCAGCACAAAGTGAACTAGAAGGGTTTAAAACAAAATGAAACAGAAGAACCAAACTTGGTTTGGTAAAGAAGGGGAGGTGGATCTGGAAGGGGTTTGGGGAGGGAAGTGAATACGATCAAAACCCGTTGTATGACATTCTCTAAGAAGTAAAAGAGAAAAGAGGAAAAGCTTCGGCAATTGCTTTAAATGTGAAATATTTGGAGATAAAAAGCAATTTTCTTAACAGAAATGATGAACTTTACACATTTACACTAATCTGCATTAGAGGGTTCAAATGACAGAAAAAGAAGATTATCAATAAAACATTCAAATCTATTTACTATTTAAGGATTTCCTACAGGTATACAATTTATTTTGAGCATACCCACCCCTTACTAACTCACTCCTCTCCTCCTATACCTCCTTGCTCATAACAGCTCCCTCTCAAGATCATGTTTCTCTTTTTTTTTTTTTTTAAAAGCCAGAGTCCAACATGTGTACAAATGTGGTGCCATCCACCTGTATGTGGGCAACCTGCTAGGGGTCATACCCTTGAAGAAAACTGGCTCTCTCCCCTCTCAGGAGCTGTTCATAGCTCCTCAGCTAGGCATGGGGCCTTGTGAGTTCCTCTTCCATCAATGCTGGGATTTTGACTGTATTGATTTCACGTGGGTCTTGTGCACTCAATGACAGCTGTTGTGACTTTGTAGGTTCAGTGGTCCTCTCATGTCCAGAAGAACACATGGTGTAGAAGTCCCGCTGGTCCTCTGGCTATTACAGACTTCTGCCCCCCTCAAGGATGTTCCCTGATCTTTGGGCACAGGGACTGTCATAAAGATGTCATTCCATAGTTACTTATTTTTCAATAAGATGAGTTATGAGTTGCAATGTCCTATAAAATAAAATTTAGGCCTATTTAAAAGAAGACATAGGTTAATAAGAGTGACAAAGTAGTTACTTTTGGGGGTTGGGAATTGAACCAAATATATGAGCCATGCTAAGCATGTCCTTTCCTGTAGTCATGTAACTGAAAGTGGTAGAGTCAGAAAGTAGTTTTTATGTCACACACAATAGATTGTATCCTTTATCTCCTAGGATAGCCATATCTTGATCATGCTTGCTAGTAAGGACTGAGTAAGTTAGTTTCTACAAACAAATACACCTAGAAACTTCTGTGACATAAAACATCAAAATGTAGTTTTTCTCATGCAAATCCACTGATCTTTAGGGCAGGACCCTCCCACCTTCTATTAGCCATGAAATTCCATGCTACCATGTGTCTCACTCAGAGCCTTCCAGTTTGCCTGGACAGGAAAGACAGAGAGCCAGAAGGCGAAGTGGAAGCTTTCATCCTCTCAGCCTGTAGAATAACCCATGTCACTTAAGCCTATGGTCCAGGGAAGGCCACATGACCCCTTATCACTTTATAGAAGATGACAAGGCAGGTGGTACATGTATTCAACAGTCACTGGGGAAAAAATTAAATTCCTCAACCTGAGCATTCCACATGGTCTGAAATGACCATAGTCTTAAAGATTCAGGTCATGTTATGAAGCCTCCAAAATAGCTTTCTGCTGTAACAATGTGCTATAGACCACTGCTTAAAGAACACACACTGTGTTCCCTATCCCATAGTCCAAAGGTCCACCGTGAATCTCAGGAGGCTTCAACTCAAGAGATGCCAGGTGTCCTGGTTAATTTTTGTCAACTTCATATAATTAGAATCATCTGGGAAGAGGAACCCCAAGTGAGACAATGCCTCTATCAGATCAGCCTGGAGGCAAGTCTTTAGGGCATTTTCTCTTGTTGAACGATGGATGTGGGAAGTCCCAGCTCACGGAGGGTGTTGCCACTTCTCAGCAGGTGGTTCTGAGTGGTATAAGGAAGCAGGATGAGCCTGTCTAGGAGAGGGGCCAGTAAGTAGTGTTCCTCTAGGTTCCTTGCCTCCTTGAGCTCCAGCCCTAACTTCCTTGCCTGATGTACCATAAGCAACATAATGAAATAAATCCTTTTCTCCTAGTTGCTTGTGGTTGTGGTGACTATGGCAACGGCAGAAACCAAACCAAGACGCTAGAGCTGCACACTTTGGGAAGAGTTAGGAGCTCTACTTCTCACTTTTCCATTTTCCAGACGGTCCGCATTCCTTGGCATCCAGCTCCCTCTTCCTAGCTCCCAAGTCACTAAGTGTGAACTAAGTTCTGTGCTGCCTTGTGGGTACTGGGAATTGAACCTGGGTCCTCTGGAAGAGAAGATAGTGCTCTTAATGGCTAAGTTATCTCTCCAGCCCCTACTTTCATTTCACTTGAATATGACTACCTGATAGCTGCCTTAGAGCCACACAGAAAACAGCCAGGCAGTGGGCACTTCACTTCATTCACCCCTCAAAGTCATGTGCCTGGCTGCATGCTTCACTGAGGAGGTTAACATGAGGCACATCTTTTGGTTTTCACTGCCATCAAAGATGCATACAGATAGGAGCTTTGTGAAAATCGAGGGTGATGATCAAATAAGGGCTGCTTTTGAAAGTAAATTGAAGAGCCCTTAGTAAATGCTTTGAGGGTGGGCAGAAAGTTTGCCCCTTCCTTCCCTTCTTTCCTCCCTCCCTCCCTCCCTCCCTCCCTCCCTCCCTCCCTCCCTCCCTCCCTCCCTCCCTCCCTTTCCTCCCTCCCTCCCTCCCTCCCTCCCTCCCTCCCTCCCTCCCTCCCTCCCTTCCTTCCTTTCTCCCTTCCTTCCTTCCTTCTTTCTCTTTTCTCTCATTCATTCATTCTTTTTTGTTGTTTTGTTTTAAACAAGCACGTTATGAATGTCAGGGCCCAGATCCAAGAATGGAACACTGTTTTGTAGCTTCCGGCTGTGATGTTATCCCTAGATCACTCAGTTATTGTTGGTAAAAGAAAGGTTGCCGTTCCATTCCCTTACACACACAGTTCGTCCTAGTTGGGATGCCCGGGAGTGGAAAGTCATTGAAATTTAAAAGATCTTATTAAAACAGAAGAATATAAAATGTGGTGTTTTGATTAGAAACACGTGTAAACATGTTTCTAAGGAACACTAAGACACAAAATTCACCCTGTTGCTAGGATAATAAAGTCACGGATAACTTTTATCTTATTAGAATTAAGGTGAGTGTTATAATTGATGACATTTTTGATTAGTTCTCTGTTTTGGTTGCTGAGACAGGGTCTCAGGCTGGCCTGTAGCTTGTCGTTCTCATTCTTCAGAGTCCTCGAACTGCTGGGACAGGAGTCATGAGCCACCACATGACTGTTGCAATGTTCCCCAAACTATGCTCTGATTATTCGAGGTGCTCAGTCACCTCCTGACCTTTGCTTCCTGAGTCAGGATCATCAACACAAGCCCAAGAGATATCTATCTAATTTCCCTTCTTAAACTCCCTCGCCTGCAGAGGAGGTAACATAAAGTTATAGTGTTGAACTCCTGCTCCAGCCATATGAAAAGGTAAGGCATAGAGACACACTCTTGCCCAGCTTTGCTGACAGCTCTGTAGTGTAATGAGAAGGGCCACGGCTTTTCTCGGCTTCCATGAATCCCTGGCCATCTCTTATATTAGAGTCCCTAGATATCTACCTTACATTTTGTTCTAACCAGAGGTAATGAAAACCACGAATTTTCTGAAACCAAGACTGATTTTTCTCCCCCAGAGCTTTCCTTACTACGTTCCCCAGAAGGCTCTTAACTAGGGTTAAAAATGCGCGATCAGTAGTCAACTCCTCCACTCAGGCCCTGTCTCAGGGAGGCATCTCCAGGGCTTTAGTCATACTGCAGCATACTTGAAGATAGCCCCATGCAAATAGTTCTTGGTTTTCAAAGAAACCCACATGCTACAAGGAACTGTGGGAAAAGAAGAGACTCTTAGGAACGTGTAAGATTCCACTCTGACCCATCCAATACTCTTGTTTATACTTCACTACACCTGACACATTTTCATCTTAAAATATGAAATTCAGCTGCCAATTCACCTTCTCTCTGTGTGGTGTAGTAAGTAAGCTGACTACTTCTGGAGCGTGGGGTTTGTCTGAGAAAGGTTTAATCTCCAGCGCCAGCAAACAAGCAAACACACACACACGCACACACACACGCACACACGCACACACACACACACACACACGCACACACACACATACACACGCACACACACACACGCACACACACATACACACGCACACACACACACACACGCACACACACACACACACACACGCACACACACATACACAGCACACACACACACACCACACACACACACACACACACACACAGACTCAACAGTATAAAACAAACACGACTGTTAGAAAGTGATATAAAATAGGCCATAAGTATCATTCCAAATTGGAAGGCCAGAAAATTGAGGCTGTAGTTGGTGAGAAATGACCAAGTCAGACAGGACTGGTTTCAATAGCCTCAGGATGCTGAGGTTTGAGATGAACCATCAAAAATGTGAGGAATGAAAACAGATGAATGGCGAGGAGCGGGCTGGTGTGGAGCGTCACAGCAGAGGCAGCACACTTCCTCAAGGCTTTCTCTGACAGTGCTCGACAACGGATGTTCTTCATTTATTTCAGTCCTTTGGGAATTAATTATTTTTATTTATTTATTTATTTATTTATTTATTTATTTATTTACTTTGGTTTTTTGAGTCATGGTTTTTCTGTATAGCCCTGGCTGTCCTGGGACTAGCTCTGTAGACCAGGCTGACCTCGAACTCACAGAGATCCATCTGCCACTGACTCCTGAGTGCTGGAATTAAACGCATGCCACCATTGCCTGGCTTTCTTAGTTTTACTTTTAATTAAGTTTGCTCCTCCTTACAGCCACATGATGGGCTCTATCGTTGTTTTTTTCTTTCTTTGTACATATGCTTAGAATTCTAAATCAATCAAATTCAATAAGGACTTGAATATAATTTTACAAAGTTTGTATCACCTCACATATTTTTTTCTCAAGAACAAAGCCTTTATTAATCAGTAATAAGAAACGAAAATGAGAGATAGAGAGAGGTTTGTCAATAGCCTGTTAAGTATTCCTTCATTCCTTGACCAGTATCTACTCAAAATAATTTGATTGGTGATTTGTTAGAGATAGTTTTTCATGACGCTGCCTGAATTAACAAATTTTATTTAATAAAATCGATCACTATTTTCAGGAATATTTTAGTAAAACAACATGGAATGATTTTTATTACCCAAGTGATAAAACTATCCATAAAAACAGGGAATCAATCTTTTTTGGCTACTATATGTTGATACTCAGTTATGTGGAATTTATGAAATGCCTTACTGTTTGATCAAATACACACACACACACACACACACACACACACACACACACACACATATATAATTGAAAACTGGGGAAATGGCTTAGCATTTAGGAACACTTGTTATTCTTAAAGAGGACCTGGGTTCAGTTCCCAGCACCCACATGGTGGCTCACAACCATTCATAGGTACTTACATGATTCACATACATATGTGGAGGCAAAACAGTCATGTGCATATAAAATAAATCCAACAAACAAAAATAGAAAAGTTAAGTGACAGCTTTAAACATTTTCAACCAAACAGCTTTCTTTGAGCTTAACTGCTTCTCTCCTGTCATCTGTCCCTTGTTAGAAGAAAGAGTGTTTAGTAAGCTGTGAAGACTTGGAGGGTTTCAATTGCACACAGTATCTCTCTAATAAAACATTTTGATAGGAATTTCAATTAAAAAAAAAAGAGAGAAAAGTTGCTACAACCCTGTCCTTAGTACAAAGTCACCCATTTCTACCCATGAAACTATGGCTGAGAAATGATGATTTTTTTATTTGCAGGTGCATTTGTGAATGTCATAGCATTTAACATGCTTTCCCATATTGACGTTTCCTTCTAATCTGCTTAAGCATCTGTTGCCCTGAGAAGTAATGGAATTTATTACAAAGGAAACACCGACAGGCTATACTCGGCTACTGACCTTCAAAACTAGGTTATAAAGCAAACCACATGTGGCGAATGGTATTTTCCAAAGATGGCTATGACAGGACATTCCACTCCACATGTTCTTCTGAAACGAGCTTGCCACACCCCATGAGGAGGTGGAATCCATTCCTCTCCCCTAGAATCTGCACTGGTCTCAGCCACATTCTGCTAACTAATAGAGTACACACAACCACGTCATGAGTGCATCTGACATTGGAGTGAGTGGAAACTTGCGACCTCTATCCCTAAAAGGAATAGACACCTCCTAGAAAGGGAACACTTGGGGCAGAGAGAGTTTTTCTTATTATTTTTTCAATAAAATTGTATAATTTGCTTCTGGTTTTAGAGCAATAACAAGATTGAGGCATAGAAAAAGTATTAGGATCAATACAGCTGTGAATTCAGATGTCATTTTTTTTGTTTCTTTCTGTTCTACACTCTTTCTCCTGAGAACAAAATATAAGAAATTAAACCCTCTTTGGCAAACAATCACTCAATGTGCACATAATGCAGGTAGTTTTGAAGCTGACTAGTCAGCTTTCTCTGGGGACCTTAAGGCACTGCTTAAGTGTCAATTTAAATACCAACCAGGGGCCATCCTCAGAGGGACCCATGCAGAATTCAGAGCTTAGCCTCTTTGATATGCCTAAGAACCAGCTACACATCCAGCGAATATGGGCAAGTATCTGAAGATGAATGTGCAGGTTTTGATGAGAATGCTCCATAATTCTGTGAGCGTTGAAACTGTGATGCTGCTCTTATAAGGTTAAAGGTCAGGATGGGAACTTTAAACCGAGCCTCTACAAACCAGCAAGTGAGCGGGCTGCAGGATGCCTGAGCACAATTCTTACTCATACATTTATTCCATCATTTTTGGTTAATACTTGTGATAGGTTTTTTTGGTTTGTTTTGTTTTTGTTTTAATCTGTTTGGGGCTGGTGGGTAAAAGGCGATGTTTACCTTAAGTTCAGGAATCAGCTGCCTGGCTTGTTGCCATTGAATTCTTATGATTAAGCCAATCCCTTTGTTGTCCCACAAACCCTTCCAACATTTTTTCTCTCCTTTGTGTTGGCTGCCTGAACTGCTGGGAGTCAGGAGCCTCAGGGCCCACAGCTCTGCTTCCCTTTGGAGGGTACCAATCCTTCTGCTTCTCTTGAACATCTCTGCTTAGAGCAGAGGTTCTCCATCTGTGGGTCACAACCCTTTGGGGTTGCATATCAGTTGTATATGATTCACAGCAGTGGTGAGATTACAGTTATGAAGTAGTAATGAAATACTTTTGTGGTTGGGGGTCACTACAACATTAAGGGCCACAGCATTAGGAAGGTGGAGAACCCCTGGTTTAGAGTGATTTGTTTTGGTCCTCTTTCCCTGTGGATTCAACCTCTGCATATTGGTTGGGTGGTTGGTTTTGTTGTTGTTTTATTGGAAGTAAATTTACTGGCTCCCTCTCCTAGTAATAAAAAGCAAAATAAGACCTCATTCCCAAATTTTATTCCACAGTTTAAAATTAGCTTTCTATAAAACTTAAAACTGAATTTCCAAATGAATCTGTATTTCATGTCTTCTTCCCAAACATCTGGCTGACGCTAAGAAACCCACATTCTAGCTGTTAGCACTGCCTTGCAGATCAGAACAGGCTCCACAGAGAAAGCAAACTTGAGATCTGGAACCCTTGATGGCTGCGACATCTGTTCCCTTTAGATAGGACCTACGTGCTTCAGATCCGCAAGTATCACTGAAGGAGGGAACCCGCAAGTCCACTCTAAAGTCAAAGTTGCTGCAGATTTCTCCTAGCAACACTCTGTCCAGGCAATGACCTCTGCTCTTCCAGACCTCCTTAGCGGAGTGGGGGGGTGGGGGGGTGGGGGGTGTCACTCTGGGACAACTTAGGCAGCAGCAAGCGACACAGAGCAGGAGCTAGCTCCTCACTTAGGGTCCGCCCCCTCCATATCTTATGTTATATTTTATATTTCTTGGTGTGCTGTGTTCCTGCCAGCGCCTCCCTCCTTCTCCTACCTGCAAAACAGCAGGGATCACTACTGCTCAGCGAGGCGTGCTTTCAGGGTTAGTTTTCCTTTTCTTTAGTTACTGTACCTGCAAACAAGATTTCTATTATTTGAGAACTCTGAATCAAGTAACTAAATAAGCTCTTCTCCTCTAGTAACTAATGTCTGGACCATGCTATGGTCTCTTGCGGGCCATTAGCATCTTCTCTGGTGTGTTTTTAAGCTATCCGGTTCCTAAGTTCCCGTGTTAATTGTGAAGCAGAGTATAGTTCTTTCAAGCTGTCACTGCTGGAGCACGCCTGATGCCTAGCTTCTCATTTGACACTGGGGACAAGCGTACTGAATGAAATCCTGCCCAGTAATTACTCCTGAAACACACTGATTTACATTCTAGTATTACATTATTTTTGAAATAAAATATATAAGCTGAAAAGTTCTTAAATCTTTTTTTACTCTTTCCAATGACTTCTTTTTTCTGTCAAAAGCAATTTGTAAAATAGCATATCCATTCTAACACAAAAGTTTGAAAAAAAGACAATAAAACTTTTAAGGGCTAACTTCTACAAAGAAAAATGAAATACAATGTAGCTATTTTTATAAAATTATGTAATGTCATTGGTGCCTAAACTTCTTTTTCCACTGAATAATATATATTAAAGAACCTTCCCAGGTCTTTCTTCTTATGAGAAACCTGGCTAGTTAGCTGCATGCACTCTCAGAAATCGTCACACGTAACCCAAGAGCCTTTACACTTAACATTCAAAACTGTCTGACTGGAAATCCAACTCTGTCTTACTGAAGGATCTGTTATTTTAAATTTATTTATTTTTCCTAATGTGTTTGTTTTGCAGTTTCAATATGGATGAATTATGGATAGATGCAAATTCTTTCTGTAATGACTATGTATTTTGCTGTTGTATTTTTAGTTTTGAACTGAATATAGATTTTTTTTTTTAAACCTTTAAAATAGTATTGTGAAATAAGCCAGAATGCATTTGGATTTGATAAAGTATATGCAACCCTTTTTATATTTGATCACAGGTGAGGGATCTAGTGTAAACACATCCATTTTGCTTTGGGATTATAATAAAGCCTAGAAAGGGGAAGATATAAAACTTTTATGAAGACAAGTTTAGGGAAGAAATACAGCACATTTTTCTGAAGATCGAAACTAACGTTTGATGGAGTCATCCTCATAAAGTAGACTCATAGAGGAATTTTTTTTTAATTGGAAATTTTATTTACATTTCAGATGTTCTCCCCTTACCCCATTTTCCCCTCTCCCTCCCAGGAACTCCCTATTCCATCCCCCCTCCTCCTGCTTCTATGGGGGTGTCCCCCCACCTACACTACCCACCCTCACCTCACCTCCCCACCCTTGAATTCCCCCCCCCACGACATCCAGCCTTCATGGGACCAAGGATCTCTTCTCCCACCTATAACACCCTTGCACATATATATATATATTGCATATGCATATATAGCTGGAGCCATGGGTCCCTCCCTAAGCGCTCCCAGGCTGGTGGTTTAGACCCTGGGGGCTCTGGTTGGTTGGTATTGTTGTTCTCCTCATGGGGTCTCGAATCCTTTCAGCTCCTTCAGTCTTCACTCTAACTCCTCTATTGGGAACCTCATGATCAGTTTAATGGTTAGCTGTGAGCATCTGCCTCTGAATATGTCAGACTCTTGCAGACCTCTAAGGAGACAGCTATATCAGGCTCCTGTAAGCATGTACCTCCTGACATTCACATCAATGTCTTCCTTTGGTGACTGCACATGGGATGGATATCCAGGTGGAATGGTCTGCAGACGGCCCCTCCTTCAGTTTCTGTCCTGCATTTTGTATCTATATTTGCTCCCTTGAGTATTATGTTACTCCTTCTGAGAAGGACTGAAGCCCCCCATACTTGGTCGTCATTCTTCATGAGCTTTGTGTGGTCTGTGAGTTGAATCTTGGGTATTTCAAGCTTCTAGGCTAAAATCCAATAATTAGTGAGTGAATACCATGTGTGTTCTTTTGTGATTGGGTTACTTCACTCAGGATGATATTTTCTAGTTCCATCCATTTACATAAGAATTTACCGAATTCATTGTTTTTAATAGCTGAGTAATATTCCATTGTGTAAATGTATCACATTTTTTGTATCCATTCCTCTGTTGAAGGACATCTGGGTTCTTCCAGCTTCTGGTTATAATAAAGCTGCTATGAACATAGTGGAGCATATGTCCTTGTTATATGTTAGAGCATCTTCTGAGTATATGCCCAGGAGTGGTATAGCTGGGTCTTCAGGTAGTGACATGTCCAATTTTCTGAGGAACCGCCAGACTCTTTTCCAGAGTGGTCACACCATCTTGCAATCCCACCAACCATGGAGGAATGTTCCTCTTTCTCCACATCCTCGCCAGCATCTACTATCACCTGAGTTTTTGATCTTAGCCATTCTGACTGGTGTGAGGTGAAATCTCAGGGTTGTTTTGATTTGCATTTCCCTGATGACTAGGGATGCTGAACATTTCTTTAGGTGCTTCTCAGCCATTCGCATTTCCTCAGTTGAGAATTCTTTGTTTAGCTCGGTACCCCATTTTTTAATAGGGTTATTTGGTTGTCTAGAGTCTAATTTCTTGAGTTCTTTGTATATACTGGATATTAGTCCTCTATCGGATGTGGGATTGGTAAAGATCTTTTCCCAATCTGTTGGTTGCCGTTTTGTCCTATTGACAGTGTCCTTTGCCTTACAGAAACTTTGCAATTTTACCAGGTCCCATTTGTCAATTCTTGATCTTAGAGCATAAGCCATTGGTGTTCTGTTCAGGAACTTTCCCCCTGTCGAGGGTCTTCCCCACCTTCTCTTCTATTAGTTTCAGTGTGTCTGGTTTTATGTGAAGGTCCTTTATCCACTTGGACTTGAGCTTTGTACAAGGAGATAAGAATGGATCGATTTGCATTCTTCTGCATGTTGTCCTCCAGTTGAACCAGCACCATTTGTTGAAAATGCTGTCTTTGTTCCACTGGATGGTTTTAGCTCCTTTGTCAAATGAGCTAGATTTGTTCAAATCTTTGATCAAATGACCATAGGTGTGTGGGTTCATTTCTGGGTCTTCAACTCTATTCCACTGATCTTCCTGCCTGTCTCTGTACCAATACCAGGCAGTTTTTATCACAGTTTTTATCTCTGTAGTACAGATTGAGGTCAGGGATGGCGATTCCTCCAGAAGTTCTTTTATTGTTGGGAATAGTTTTTGCTATCCTGGGATTTTTGTTATTCCAAATAAATTTGAGAATCACTCTTTCTAACTCTGTAAAGAATTGAGTTGGTATTTTAATGGGGATTGCTTGAATCTGTAGATTGGTTTTGGCAAAATGGCCATTTTTACTATATTAATCCTGCCAATCCATGAGCATGGGAGATCTTTCCATTAACTGAGATCTTCTTCAATTTCCTTTTCAGAGACTTGAAGTTCTTGTTACACAGATCTTTCACTTGCTTGGTTATATTCACACAGAGGTATTTTATATTATTTGTGACTATTGTGAAGGGTGTCATTTCCCTAATTTCTTTTTCAGCCTGTTTATCTTTCACGTAGAGGAAGGCTACTGATTTGTTTGAGTTGATTTATAACCCGCCACTTTGCTGAAGTTGTTTATCAGGTTTAGGAATTCTCTGGTGGAAGTTCTGGGGTCATTTAAGTATACTATCATATCATCTGCAAATAGTGATATTTTGACTTCTTCCTTTCCCATTTGTATTCCTTTGACTTCTTTTTGTTGTCTAATTGCTCTGGCTAGGACTTCCAGTACTATATTGAATAGGTAGGAAGAGAGTGGGCAGCCTTGTCTAGTCCCTGATCTTAGTGAGATTGCTTCAAGTTTCTCTCCATTTAGTTTGATGTTGGCTACTGGTTTGCTGTATATTGCTTTTACTATGTTTAGGTATGGGCCTTGATATCCTGATCTTTCCAAGACTTTTACCATGAAGGGATGTTGAATTTTGTCAAATGCTTTCTCAGCATCTAGTGAGATGATCATGTGGTTTTTTTTCCTTGAGTTTGTTTATATAGTGGATTACATTGATGGATTTCCGAATATTGAACCATCCCTGCATTCCTGGGATAAAGCCTACTTGATCATGATGGATGATTGTTTTGATGTGTTCTTGGATTCGGTTTGCTAGAATTTTATTGAGTATTTTTGCATTGATATTCATAAAGAGATTGGTCTGGAGTTCTCCTTCTTTGTTGGGTCTTTGTGAGGTTTAGGTATGAGTGTGATTGTAGCTTCATAAAATGAATTGGGTAGTGTTCCTTCTGTTTCTATTTTGTGGAATAGTTTGAAGAGAATTGGTGTTAGGTCTTCCTTGAAAGTCTGATAGAATTCTGCACTAAAACCATCTGGTCCTGGGCTTTTTTTTTTTTTTGGTGAGGAGACTTTTAATGACTGCTGCTATTTCTTTAGGGGTTATGGGACTGTTTAGATGGTTTATTTGCTCCTCATTTAACTTTGGTTCCTGATATCTGTCTAGAAAATTGTCCATTTCATCTAGATTTTCCAGTTTTGTTGAGTATAGGCCTTTATAGTAGGATCTGATGATTTTTTGAATTTCCTCAGATTCTGTTATGTCTCCCTTTTCAGATCTGATTTTATTAATTTGGATACTGTCTCTGTGCCCTCTGGTTAATCTGGCTAAGGGTTTATCTATCTTGTTGATTTTCTCAAAGAACCAACTCCTGGTTTTGTTGATATTTTGTATAGTTCTTTCTGTTTCTACTTGGTTGATTTCAGCCCTGAGTTTGATTATTTCTTGACACCTACTCCTCTTTGTTGTATTTGCTTCTTTTTGTTCTAGAGCTTTCAGGTGTGCTGTCAAGTTGTTAATGTGTGCTTTCTCCAATTTCTTTTTGTAGGCACTTAGAGCTATGAGTTTTCCTCTTAGCACTGCTTTCATGGAGTCCCACAAGTTCTGGTGTGATGTGTCCTCATTTTCGTTAAATTCTAGGAAGTCTTTAATTTCTTTCTTTATTTCTTCCTTGACTAAGTCATCACTGAGTAGAGCATTGTTCAGTTTCCACATGAATGTGGGTTTTCCATTGGTTTTGTCATTATTAAAGAACAGCCTTAGTCCGTAGTGATCTGATAGGATGCAAGGGATTATTTCAGTCTTTTTGTATCTGTTGAGGACTGTTTTGTGACCAATCATATGGTCTATTTTGGAGAAGGTACCATGAGGTGCTGAGAAAAAGGTATATTCTTTTGCTTTAGGATGAAATGTTCTAAAGATATCTGTTAAATCCATTTGGTTCATAACTTCTGTTAATTTCAGTGTGTCTTTGTTTAGTTTCTGCTTCCATGATCTGTCCATTGGAGAGAGCGGGGTGTTAAAATCCCCCACTATTATTGTGTGAGGTGCAACGTGTGCTTTGAGCTTTAGTAAAGTTTCTTTTATGTGTGTGGGTGCCCTTGCATTTGGAGCATAGATGTTCAGAATTGAGAGTTCATCTTGGTAGAGTTTTCCTCTGATGAGTATGAAATGTCCTTCCTTATCTTTTTTGATTACTTTTGGTTGAAAGTCGATTTTATTTGATATTAGAATGGCTACTCCAGCTTGTTTCTTGGGACCATTTGCTTGGAAAATTGTTTTCCATCCTTTTACTCTGAGGTAGTGTCTGTCTTCGTTACTGAGGTGCGTTTCCTGTATGCAGCAAAATTCTGGGTCCTGTTTATCTATCCAGTCTGATAGTCTACGTATTTTTATTGGAGAATTGAGTCCATTGATGTTAAGAGAAATTAAGGAAAAATGATTGTTGTTTCCTATTATTTTTGTTGTTAGAGGTGGAATTATGTTTGTGTAGCTATCTTCTTTTGGGATTGTTGGAAGATTACTTCCATGCTTTTTCTAGGTTGTAGTTTCCTTCCTTGTGTTGGCGTTTTCCATCAATTATCCTTTGAAGTGCTGGGTTTGTGGGAAGATATTGTGCAAATTTGGTTTTGTCATGGAATATCTTGGTTTCTCCATCTATAGTGATTGAGAGTTTTGCTGAGTATAGCAGTCTGGGCTGGCATTTGTGTTCCCTTAGGGTCTGCATGATATCAGACCAGGATCTTCTGGCTTTTATAGTCTTTGGTGAAAAGTCTGGTGGAATTCTTATAGGTCTGCCTTTATATGTTACTTGACCTTTTTCCCTTACTGCTTTTAGTATTTTTTCTTTGTTTTGTACATTTGATGTTTTGATTATTATGTGATGGAGGTATTTCTTTTCTGGTCTAGTCTGTTTGGTATTCTGTAGGCTTCTTGTATGTTTATGAGTGTCTCGTTCTTTAGGTTGGGGAAATTTTCCTCTATAATTTTGTTGAAGATATTTACTGGCCCTTTAAATTGGGAGTCTTCATTCTCATCTATACCTATTATCCTTAGGTTTAGTCTTTTCATTGTGTCTTGGATTTCCTGGATGCTCTGGGTTAGGAGCTTTTTACATTTTGCATTTTCTTTGACAGTTGTGTCAATGTTTTCCATGGTATCTTCTGCACATGAGATTATCTCTTCTATCTCTTGTATTTTGTTGGTGATGCTTGCGTCTATGATTCCTGATCTCTTTCCTACATTTTCTATCTCCAGGGTAGTCTCCCTTTGAGATTTCTTTGTTGTTTCTATTTCCATTTTTAGATCCTGGATGGTTTTGTTCAATTCCTTCACCTGTTTGGTTGTGGTTTCTTGGAATTCTTTAAGGGATTTTTGTGTTTCCTCTTTGAGGGCTTCTACCTGTTTACCTGTGTTCTCCTGTATTTCTTTAAGGGAGTTACTTATGTCCTTCTTAAAATCCTCTATCATCATCATGAGAAGTGATTTTAATTCTGAATCCTGTTTTTTCCTGTGTGATGGGTATCCAGGGCTTGCTATGGTGGGAGAACTGGGTTCTGATGATGCCAAATAACTTTGGTTTCTGTTGATTGTGTTCTTGTGCTTGCCTTTCGCCATCTGGTTGACTCTAGTGTTACCTGTGCTCACTGTGTCTGACTGGATTCTGTCTTTCCAGTTATCTTGCTTGTGTCAGAACTCTTCAGATTCCAGATGTCTCTGTGTTACTGTGATCCTAAGCTCCTGGGTAGAAGAACTCCTGGGGCTCAGGCCACCTTTGGGATCCTGAAATCCTGCTGCACTGAGTGCAGCAGCTCCTCTAGGATGGCTCAGGATCAGGTGTCTCCACAGGAGCAGACCAGCTCAGTGTCTTCCCCAGACAGAAGGACCAGGCCTCTGCTCTGAGTGCAGTGGCTCCTCTAGGATGGCTCGGTATCAGGTGTCTCCACAGGAGCAGACCCGCTATGTGTCTGCCCCAGCCACAAGGACCAGGCTCGGGGCAGAAGGGAAGTGGTATTCCTCTGCTCTGAGTGCAGTGGCTCCTTCTCTGCTCTGAGTGTAGTGGTTCTTCAAGGATGGCTCAGGATCAGTTGTTTCCACAGGAGCAGACCAGCTAAGTGTCTGCCCCAGCCAAAAGGACCAGGCTCCGGGCAGAAGGGAAGTGTTATTCCGGAGGGGTGGGGTTTGGGGGTTGGGTGCCTGCTGGTTCCTTAACCCCCCCCCCTTGGCTCCCAATTGTAACTCTGGGGCATGGGGTAGTAGGCAAGGTGTCTTACTCTCTGCTCTGAGTGCAGTGGCTCCTCAAGGATGGCTCAGGATCAGGTGTTTCCACAGGAGCAGACCAGCTATGTGTCTGCCCCAGCCGAATGGACCAGGCTTCGGGGAGGAATTTTTTTCAAGTCAAAGAAAATAACCAAGATACAAAGTCTGGAGCAGGCGCCCTTTAGCGGCCCTTTCAGCCTGGTGCAGACTCTGTTATTTGATGGCTCCATTTAGGTTTCCATCCTTTGGATTACAGCAGTCCTATCTTTCATCGTGGATAAATTTTGTTTAATGAGGTAGAAGTACAAGACACAGAAGTACAAGGAAAGCGTTGAGGAGCACGGAGAAGAAGGTCGAATTCTCTGATTGACATGCGAACAGAGTGGCCCAGCTAAGAGCTAGGGTTTACCAGCACGAAGGAGACACGAGTAGTTGTGCTCTCTGGTGGGAAGGTGGAATGACATCATCCTTACTGAAAAAAATCAAATCCCCAAACAGGGGTTATAGCTGGTGGTAGAATCTTGGCCTAGCTTACCCCGCAAACTAGGTTTAATCCCTCAGTACTGAAAATAAATAAATAAGCAAGTATATATGTACACATAGTAAACGGAAAATTTCTGTGTATGCCAGTTAACCACAAAAGTTGAATAAAACCATTGTTTTTTACTTAAACATGAGAATGTATTGAGTTCTAATACCAGCATTCAGGAAGACTGAGTGCATGAGGCCAACTCTTTTATATAATAAGTTCAAGGACAGCCTTATGTGTGTCTATATTGAGACTGTCTCAAAAAATTAGAGCAATAAAAAAATGATATAAAAGTGCATGTGCATGTTTCTGATGGTTACTCTTCTTTCAAGAGTGTTTCTAGTGCTGGTATCGTGGTGCACAGCTGCAATCCCAGCACTTGGATGATGAATGGAGGAAGACCATGTGTTCTGGGGCCTGGAAAACTCACCCTGCTAAAGAATAAAAATGAAGAGAAGGAGGAGGAGGAGGGGAAGGGGGAAGGGGAGAGGGAAGGGGGAAGGGGAGAGGGAAGGGGAGGGGAGGAGGAAAGAAAATGAATGTCTTTAACCTAAGATCAAACCAGGCAAGTACTTATGGGTAATATTTCATCTGAGGCGGCTCTACCTTTTACCTAATTATTCATTTGTTTTATGTCTTGCTCTAGGCTCTGTTTATCCGATTGCTCATTTCAGAACATAACTAAAAAAGGATAAGTAGTACAGGCTTTCTGAAATGGAAGATGGTGTAGTTGGGTTCTGGAGTTAGCTTCGTCTTTTAGTCTGAGTTTAGGGTTTTCTTTTCTGTCAAATGTGGATTATACAAGACAAGCACCATGCAAGTGAGGATATGAGTGGCCCTGGCCTCTGGGTCACCCCATGGAGAAATGGGAGAAGGACAACTGAACAAGACTTTGCAGTGAGTGGGCTGGTGTTCTGAGATAACCAAAGGTTGACAGGCAAGAGTTCAAGTCCAAGGCTACAAGATCATCTGGCTTTCCAAGGAAAGCTGGAAATACTACTGGTAATGGAAAATCTCCCAACTGCTAAGTCTTTGAAACCATTAAAATATATCCAACATACAGGACAGCCCCGTAGACAGTAGTGTTGAAGAATACTACAAAATACTTCGGTTGGCAGCATTTAAACTATGAACTAAGTTTGGCCAATTGAAGACTTTTTTCTTTTTTTCATTATAAAACTGTGTACTCCTTCCAACCTTTGAGCTATCTGGAAAGACCTCAAATTATAGCCAGAAGACACTAAGCATAGTTTGTGGAAGAGTGATCAAACAAGAACTTAGCTGTAAGAACATAAATTGTCTATCCAGCCTCAATAAATCTTGGCCAATGATTATGTCTATGTACCTGAATTAGAATTAAATACAGTTAAAATATAAGAGTAATATAAGATTGCTTGTGATTCATTTACATCTATCCCTGGTGCTGGAGATCAAATCCAGGACTTTCAACATGTGAGGCAGTATGGCTGAGTTCACTAAGTGTATTGTAAGTGATATGGTATGTGTTTTCATGTCATAGATCAGTGCAATAGAAATAGCTAACTGGAATAAATAAATAAATAAATTTAAAAAATTGTTCTCAGCCTTTGACATATTGTAAACATGTTAGTAATCTTCTTTTACTTTTTTGATGGAATTCGTTTCATGTTTAAATGTTTGGATTTTTATACTGTCCTTTGTGTAGGTAAATTCAATTGGAATTTTGTTGAATAAAAAAAAAGCCATTATGATTTATAAAATCTAATTTGACATGCATGTATATAAAATTGATAACCATACATGTTCAAGTATAAAAGATTCTCTTCCAGAAGGTTCTTCAGCTCTGTTTACTAGTGGTTTTCTAATTTATTAGATTTCAGCCCCTTTGGTTGAGCTATCTTTTGCTATGTTACTATTCTGGAAAAATTAGAAAGTTCCACTTGCCATTTTATATAATACTGACTCACTTGGTATTTCTAGATTATTAAAGGCCTACGTGTTTGTAGACTAGTACAATGATCCCTCCCTCAACCCCTTTCTGGGTAGAGGCCCACAGGCAGACAGTTTAAGATATAGGAGGGTGCCCTTGGACTAAAGTGGGGTGTCTTTGTACTCCCACTAATCTCAGGACTTTGGGCAACCAGACCTGGCATTTGTTGATTCCCTGTGTACCAGACGGTTATGTACATTGCTCTTAATCTACCAACCACCCCATGAAGTAGCGATTTTAACCCTCATTCTTCAGGTAAGGAAACAGGCTGAGCGATGTTGGTGACTGAACTTAACTCGATGTGGAATCCATAATCTGCCATGCTTCCCAATGCTTCCTGGGCAGCAGAGCCGACGGCTGGTTTGTTGGTCCTCCATGGTCGCATCTGCACATCTCAGGAGTTGGATGAGGAGGAGATCAAGAAGGTCTGTCTGACTTCTGATGGCCTTTGCTGATTGTTTTATGGCTTTCTCATACGCAGTGCGTGACTCATTCTTGGGCGAAACCCTCCGTGGATGTTTTTAGATACTTCTGATCCTGGCTGGGGTTTTGAAACAGGATGTTGACAGATATACTTAATATTAATCTTGTCTCCTGAGGTATGTGGGACCTTGCCAATTCTTTGTCACTTCAAACAATGGACGGCATTATTGTCTCTGTCCTTTTCTTTGCACACGAATCTACTCTGCACTATTTCTCTTCCTAACCCGAGGTATGTTTTTATATTTAATAAAATTCTTGCCTATACAATAATGTAGACTTCTGAATGTTTAATTTAAATCCATAATTACTTAGGCTCTCCTTGAAACACTATGTAAAACACAGATGTATTAAATAACAAAAGAACAGGGCCCATCCTGAGGTGGATGCCAGTGGACCACACTATCAGACACCAAATGAATTATAAAACTATTTTGAGTACTAATTTCAATTTTAATAACACCTTTAGTATCGCATAAAATGATGTTTTCTTTCGAAACAGATTGGTTGAAACAGGCTGTCCTTATACACAGTATGTAGTTGAATTTGACCTCAGCCTTTTTGAACTGACCCTTCTGCTGCCTCCTCAGTGTGAGGATTATAGATACACATGCACCTCCATGCTTCACTTTTCAGTGCTGGGGACTGAGCCTAGGGCTTCTGCATGCTAAGCAGGCATTCTGTCAACCTAGCTGGGCTACAGCCTCATGTATGCTAAACTGACGTTCTATCAAGGGAGTTACATCCCAGCATCCAATAAGTGATTTATTTATGACGTTTTCCTCTACAGCCTGCTTGTTTTATAAACTAGGACCACCTTCCCAGAGATGGCACCACCCACAGAGAACTTGCCCCTCCCACATCAGTCATTAATTAAGAAAATGCCCCACAGATTTGCTTATAGACCAGTTAATAGAAGAATTTTCTCAGTTGAGTTTCCCTCTTCCCAGATCCAGTGCTGAGTCGTTAAAACCTAACCAGCCCTCTCATGCCACATCCCTGAGCTTTATTTCATTCCAAAATCTGTGACTCTTTTGGTGAAACATTTTTTCAGCTGTTGGTACCCTCAGAATTTATGACATTGAATTAAAAGTCATGCTAATGAAACATGGAATCCTAAAGTATGAATATTGGCATGGCCTGCCTCTCAAGCCACATTTGGATTTTACTGATGTGTATACATTGTATGTAGCACTAAGCTTCATAAAGACAATTTATTTCAAGTATATTATACACTTTGACTACATTCCCCTACCCTACTCCCTTCTTATTCCATCTTTTTCCTCCCTCACCCCTTTAATCTTTTTCCCCTGTCAAAATAGTATATATGTATGTGTATGTGTGTGTGTGTGTGTATGTATATATCCATGTGCTGAGGGACAATAAAGTTGATCCTGTAACTTAGCCATTGTGAGTAGTACTGTGATAAATATGGCATTTAAATGTCACTGAGGTAAGGTTGACTTAAAGTCCCTTGGGTGAATATTCAGAAGTATTATAGCTTGCTCTTATCATAATTCTAATGTATTTTTTATTATGGAAAACAAAACAAAAATATAAGCCATTTTCATAATGTCTGGTCCAATTTACATTTTCTCTAACAATGCCTAATGGTCCTTCTTTCCCCATATCCTTCTTTGCATCTGTTGTTTCTGTTTTCTTAGTGGTATCTGTTCTGAACGGGGTGAGATAAAATCCCAGTGTGGTTTCAATTTGCATTTGCTTGGTGCCTAAGGATATTGAGCATTTTTCACATTTATTAGTCATTTGTATTTCATTTATCCAGTACCTGCTATTTATTTCATTAACCTCTTTATTGACTGAACTGTGGGTTTTTTTTGTTTTTTGTTTTTTTTTTTTTTTTTGGTAGTTTAGTTATTTGAATTTCTTGTGTATTTGGATATTCATCTTCTGTTAGATGTAAAGCTAGTCAGGTTTTTCTCCCATTCTGTAGCCTGTCTCTTACTAGTTTTCCTTGCTTTGCAGTCTGTTAATTTTATGTAATTCCACTTGTCAGCTCTCGGTTTATTCCTTGAGCTACTGGAGTCTTCAGAGATTCGATGCTTAAGTCTAGACCTTGAGGTTCTTTGCTTATAAAGCGTCCTACGAGTCTCACTTCAGGTATCACGTTGATGTCTTTTCTCCATTTTGAATGGCTTTTTCTGTACAGGGTGAGAGACAGGGATCTGGTTTCATTGCTCTCCATGTAGATATGCAGATATGCTCCCAGCACCATGTGATGAAGGGGGCCCTCGTTCATTTAATGTATGGTTTGGAAATCTCTGTGCCAAGTCAGGCACATGTGCTTGCACTGGTTTGCTTCTGTCTCCATCTTCCTTCTTCTGTTTCATTTATTTACACCTCTGCTTTGTTCCAGTCTTACATATCTGTGTTACTATGTCTTGGTTCACCTGAATTTAGGGATGGTAAGATCCCCAGTGATGTTCTTTTGCTTCAGGGTTGTTCTGGCTATTGGTGATCTTTTGTGTTTCTGTGGTGAATTTTAGGATTTCTTTTCTTGTTTTATTTATTACTATGTTGATTGTGTTGAATCTGTAGATCATGTCTGGTAAAAGCAGCCAATGTGTGCCACCGCACAAGAACAGATGGCCTGACCATCTCATTGCTATCTTCAATTTATTTCTTCAGTGTTTAAAAGTCTTCATTTTATGTCTTTTGTCTCCCTGATTACTTTTATTCCTAAGTATTTTATTATGTTTTTGAAGCTATTGTGAGTTGATTGCTTTATTAACTTTTTTCTTAGTGCGGTAATAATTAGTATATAAACAAGTTCTTGATATTTGTATGTTGGTTTTGTGACCCTGATACTTCACTAAAAGTTCTTATAAATCCTCAAAGTTTTCTGATGAAGTCTTTAGGATCTCTTTTGCATAAGGTCATGTATCTGCAAATAGGGATATTTTGTCTTTTTCGATGAATATTATACCCTTTTCATTTCTTCCTTGTGTCTTATTGCTCTATCAATTGGGCAGGAGTGGACAAAGAGCTCATTCCTGATTGTAGTGAGGGTGCTTTAATTTTCCCCCAGTTGGTGTAATCTTGACTATAAGTTTGTCATTTAAAGCCTTTAGTGATTAAGGTATGTTCCTTCAGTTCCTAGTTTCTTCAGGGCACGTGTCTTGAAAGGCTTTTGGACTTTATGAAAAGTCTTTTCTGCATCTATTGAAATAACTATGTTATTTCCTTTCAGAAGCCTGGTAATGTGATATATTACATTTTTGATTTGGATTTGTTAAGCCAACCTTGTAACCCAGGAATAATGCCTGCTTAGTTCTGATGAGTGACCCTTTTGATTTATCAGTGGGTTTTGTTTAGAGATTTTTTTTTTTTCTGGGATTGACATTTTATTTTATTTTCTGAGACTGACATTTTATTTTTATTTTATTTATTTTTTTTTAAATTGGAAATTTTATTTACATTTCAGATGTTTTCCCCTTACCCCCTTTTCCCCCTCCCTCCCGTTTGGAGATATTTTATTGAGAAGTTTTAAACCCATGTTCATCAAGAAGATTGATTTATAGTTTCATTTTTTCACTGTGTTCTTGTCTGGCTTTGATATTAGTGTAAAATTTGTTTTCAAAACTGGTATAGAGAAGGTGTCACCCCTTTCTATATTATGAAATAGTTTGAGGAGCATTGTTGGTAAACCTTCTACATTTCTGAGAGAATTCAGCTGCAGACTTGTCTATACCCAGGCATTTTTTTTTTTTTTAAACTTTGGAAACCTTTCATTATTGCTTCAATCTTTTTGCTTGTCACAGGTGTATTTCAGTTGTTTCTATCCTCTTGATTTAATCTTGTAAGTCATACGTGTGTAGAGGTATAACCATTTCTTCTATATTTTACATTTATTTAGAATAAAAATTTTTCAAAGCATGCTCTAGTAATTTTCTCATTTGATTGGTAGCTATGACAATATCTCCCCTTTCATTTCTAATTTTATTAATTTGGGTCTTTGTCTTTCTTTTCTTTACTTTGGCTAAGGGTTTGTTAATCTTGCTTATCCTTTCAAAGAGTCAAGTTTGTTTTAGTAATTTTTTTGTTGTTCTTTTTATTTCCATTTATAAATGTCTGATGCTTGTTTATCTCTTTTCCATTTCCTGATTTTGGGATTGGCTTGTTCTTGTGTTTCTAAGATGTAGGGACATCTCAGCTGTGGTTCTATTTTTGTGACAAAACACCAGGACCAAGGCAACTTAAAAGGAAGTATTTAATTGGTGGCTTGCTCACAGTGTCAGAAAGCTAGTTAAAAAACATCATGGTGGGAAGCATAGTAGCAGGCTGGCCTGGCACTAGAGCAATAGCTGAGAGCTCACATCTGTTCTAAAAGCAGGAGGCAGAGAGACAGCAAGACTGGGTCTGGTGTGGGCTTTTGAAAAATCAAAGCTAAGCCCAATTGATGCAGCTCCTTCAACAAGGCCACACCTCCTAACCCTTCCAAAATGGCTAACAAACTAGGGACCAAGCACACAAATATATGATCTTATAGGGGCTATTCTCATTCAAAACACAACAATCTGGGGAAACATTAAGTTATTTATTTAAGATTTCTCTATTTTTAAATAAGTACATTTATAGTCAAACTTTCCTCTTAGGATTGATTTCATTGGATCTCACACATCCTGGTACATTGTGTTAATCAAAGAAATTTGGAGGGAAGTTTAAAAATTCCCAGAGTCAAGTGAAACCCCAAACTCTGTGCCTCTATAGCTTAAAATTATTTTACCCCTTTTATACCCAGGACCCATAATTTGTTCCTTCAACAGAGTCTCATATTCTTCTATATTGTCCTTGTACTTTCTTCTTAATTTATCTTTGTTACATGCTGAATATTCTAATTTATCAACCTTATCTTCAAGCCCCAGTAGTCTAGTTTCCACCTAATTTATTCTTATTTGATGGGTTTTTCCATGGAGCTTACCTTTTATTTTGAAACATTGAGTGTTTCATCCATTCATATAGTGTGTACCTATATAATCTAGACCCCATTTGCTTCCCCTCCAAATACCCCTCTGTGTCCCTTACCATGTTTCCCACTCAACTTCATGTGCTCTTTAGTTTTGGACTGTTTACTGCAGCATGGGGATCCTCCCATGTTCTATATCCCTGAAAAAACCCGACTCTTACTCCCCCCAGGAGTCACTCTATCTCCTCAGCTACAGGTGGGACTTTATCCCCAGCTGCATGCTGGGATTTGTCTGGTTTGATCTTATGCAGGGCTTATGCACACCATCACAGCCTCTGTGAGTTTATGTGTGCAATTACCCTGTCGTTTCTGAGAAGCACTGTTTCTCTGCAGTTATCTACCAGTTCTGGCTCTTTCTTACACTCTGCTTCCTCTTCCAAGATGATCCTTGAGCCTGGGAAAGAAGGGTGATATGGGTGTCCCATTTAGGACTAATCACCCCACAATCTCTTATTCTCTACATGTTGACCAGTTGTGGGTCTCTGTGGTAAATACCATCTGTTGCAAAAAACCATGTGGATGTGGCAATAAGTCCTTAAGAGTCAGTTTAATATGAAAGTCATTCCAAGTGAGGTAACAGACCCAGAAAAAGAAACATCTCATGTTTTCCTTTCATATGTGGACTCCACTACATTTTTTTTGCTTGATTTATTGAATTAAATATAAATTTCAGTATTTATATTTGAGTTTTTTGTATAACTATCTCTTCATTGAATTCCCTGAATTGACTTCTGTATTTCATGTTGTCTTTTTGTGCTCCTCTTGAATCCATGCAAGAATGTATTCATTTCTTCTTTGATTTGACTGAAAACTCTTTTTAAAATGCTTAAGAGATTTATTTACTTTACTACTTTTTTATGTGTGTGAGTATTTTGCTTGCATGTTTGTGTGTGCATCACATGTGTGTCTGGTATCTGCAGAAATAACAAGAGGTATTGGATCCCTGGGATTGGAGTTGGTTGTGGGATGTCATGTAGGTACTGGGAGCCAAACCTGGGTTCTTAGCAAGATCAGAAAGTGCTCTTAATCACTGAGTCAACTCTTCAGACCCCAAATACTCTTCCAATCATCCTTTTCAATTCTTTGTCTACGTTTTCATCTAATTCTGTCTTGTGGAGGCCATTACTGTACAGTTATTAATTTAATAGATATATATTTAGAGGGCATCTTTATACTGTGTCTATTTAGTAAAATAAGTGTGGTAGATTCACCCCTGAGGTCCATGAGCTTGCTTAGTAGTCATGCTTTCTTATTCAGATTTACAGTGCTAGACATGAGTTCCCTGGTGTGGAGCTGTCTTTGAATTCAATTAGAGTGTGTTGGATTACCCCCAGAGCATTCATGCCGCCATTACACCATAACCATATCTTACCAGATTGATCATTATTGTTGCACACATTATTGTAGTTCTTTGTCTTAAGTCTCAGTTCCAACCCTCTTCAATTGGACTCCTGACTTGCAGGAGAGGACTCCACAGGTGGGCCAAATCTCTCTGAAATGGATTCTGAACTCTCTTTCCTTTCTGCTCTGCAAACTGTACTGATTTATTTTGCTGCTAGAACTAAACTTCCTCCCTTCTCACATACTTTGTGGGATAGTGGGATAGTACACCTCAACTACCTTCAGTTTTTCCTTGGAGATTCTAGCAGTCAATCCTTGGGTTCGCCTTCCATCTTCTAGGGTCTTAATTCATTTAGGCACAGTGGCACATGCCTATAGTCTCAGCACCCAGGAAGCTGGGCTAGGAGGATCGACAAGGCTGAGATTACATAGCGAAATTATATTTCAAAAACACCAAATACACTTAAGTAATATTTACTTGTATTTGAGATAGAGTTTCTTCAAATTATCTAGCCTGATCTTAAATTCCTAGGATCAAATGATCCTGTTATCCCAGACTCCTGAAAAAAAAATGTAAGACTCATGTGTTTGCCAATCACTGTACCTAGTTGAAAAAAATGAATTTTAAGAGAGTTTTAATTTTTGAACCAAAAGTTGACTATCTTTTAGAAATAGCAAGTGACGCTGGTGTGGTGGCCTTCAGTCTCAGCACTCAGGAGGCAGAGGCAGGTGAATCTCTGGGTTTGAGGCCAGCCTGGTCTACAAAGTAAGTAAGAGGTACATAGAGAAACTCTGTCCCAGAAAACAAGAAAAAAGAAAAACGAAAAAAAAGAGAAAATAATAAAAAAAGAAAAAAAAAGCAAATAAATTTTTTGTATAAATTCATTAATAATATATAAAGTAAAATGAAATAAATACTATCTGATTGTGGCATACTTTCTTATACAAATAAGATAAATGTACATTGGAAATTAGTTGGCTTTTAAAAGAAACATAATTAGCAACTTGGTATAGCCATTCCTTACCAGACCTAACATCCTGAGCCTAACATTAAAGACTCCTTGAAATCTGTCAGCTTAACAGATAACTACCTTCCACCAACACAAAAACTAACAAAGCCATCAGATAGCATCTGAAACCTATAGCTGAGATTTCTCTGTTCTCCTGAAGCCCACCTCACTAATACTTCCACCAATGTACCTGAGGTGTTGTTAGTACAGAAACCTCATGAAACTGTTTCCATCTTGGAACATGAAATTTGGAGTAACCTAGACCTGTGATCCTGGGCGATGGCCCCTCATATTTGGCTTCAGAATTAACTATGTTTTTGCCTCAATGGTGGTCAATTGGTCAATATTCCAACACGGAGGGGGAATGGCTCATGAGCCCCGACCCCTACGTGAGGAACTATTGGCATTCGTTAGCTGATAGAGGAGTAAGAGTCAGGAGATGCTTGAGGGGTGAGTCCAGACCCTGGAGGCAGACCAGTGACTGGCCCCTCTCCATGAGTGTTTAACCAGCAAGAACTGGGTATGGTGAGTTATAAACAAACCAAAGGAGACCATGAAGTGGGGAGGAGTTGTGGGGAAAGGCATCTGAATTTGATAAAATATGCTGTATGTATATGAAATTCTTAAATAATTAATTAAATTATACATACATACATATGTACACACACATACACACACACACACACACACACACACACACACACATTCTGAAGTACTTGCTTTGCCTCTGAGAAATCAGGTATTCTTGCTTTCTTCTACCCATGGCACATATACACATTTTTTTTGACTATCTCTTGCATCATTCTTTTGGCTTCAGAAATTCACTTTTCTGAGTTATGATTGACAGTTTATAGCAATCCAAGTTCAGACTGTTGCTAGAGAACCTTCCCTTCTTTAGCTGGCAGACCCCATTTAAAACCCTCTAGACTCTGGGCAGGATTCCTTCCTTGTTCACTAGGAAGAGGGGTGGAAAATGTGGCCCCCAGAGTACATCTGGGCCCCACTTTGTGGAGCAGGCTCTTGACTGCTGGGCCCCAATGGAGATGATGCGGCCTTGTGGCAGGACTCCTGGTGGTGGGCCTAGAAGGCTGTCTGCTCCATCAGTCAGTGGTTCTGGGAAGCTGGAAAGCATTTGCAGATCGGAGTGAAGGGTTCATCTTCTAGGTTTCATTTATCCCACCAGCATGGGCTAACAACTTTGTGGGCTCAGCTACGCACTAAGCAACTACTCACACACACCCTTCCTTGTCTTTTCATATTATCCTCCTCTTATTTCCTGCCTCCTCTCCCCTTCCCTCCCCTCCCTCCCCTCCCTCCCCTCCCCTCCCTCCTCTCCCCTCCCCTCCCTTCCCCTCCTCCCTCCCCTCCCTTTTCCTCTTCCCTCTCCTCTTCCCTCTCCTCCCCTTTCCTCAGCACCCCCTCCCGTCTTTCTTAAATTATTCCTGTACTGGTTCAGAGCCTCACACATGCTAAGCAGGTGTTCTACTAGTGAGCTATAGCCCTGTCTTATGGAGCTTCTTTATTTCTTGGTATGTGTTCTGTGTGATTGCATTTGTTTGGGGAAGCTGAAGGTATAACATGGTAATATAATTCAGATAATGCCTCTTTAAAAACCAGTACTTCTTTCTAGACCAATATGTGTACACAAGGTTGTCAATAGTCCACCCAAGAAGTAAATACAGAGCTCTCCCACTTGTCACACTGAAGCAGGATTTTTTAATTTTTATCTATCTATCTATCTATCTATCTATCTATCTATCTATCTATCTATCATCTATCTATCTAATCTATCTACTATCTATCTTTTTCTGTATCCTTTATACATTTGAGTTGATGAGCCCATGTCCCCTCAATCACCTGCCCTTTAAGCCAATCTACCCACATGATCAATGTGATTAATCTCCAACCTCAGCATCTTATTGAAAATATCAAGTTCCCAAATAAAACCCAGAGACATTCTTGGGGAACCATAGAAGAGGGCATCATTTATACTTTTCACTTTGTCAATGGGAGGTCTAAAGGAGGGACAGCTGCATTGGTTTTAAGAGGGGTTTGACAATTGTTTGTAGCCCCAAACTCTCCAAAGCATCCATCTGCTGTTATTTAATGAAGATGTGCAGGACACAGACACTGCAGAGTGAATTTCCTGGAAGAGAGCGCTTTCCTCCTCTGCCCTCAGCTGCAGTGGTTGACAGTGTTCAGGCCGCAGGCACAGCAGTGATCATGGTGAAGTAGGAAGTCTCTGTCACTGATCACGGCCTCATTCCCATTCCCACGTGCCTTGTCTGACATTTAGCTTACGCTTGCCCTTTCCTCCAACCTCTCTGGATATAGAACCCAAGAGACTTAAAAAAAAGAAGAAGAAAGAAAGAAAGAGGAAATGAAGCATTCCTTAGGGATAGACAGAAGGAAGGGAGTACCATTTCCTGATAATGCTGTACTTCCAAAATTAGTCTCCCAAACAAAGGACGGAGGGGGCCTGACGTCACTGAATTCCCACAGCTGCTTAAGCTACTGAGTCCTGGCCCCCAACTAAAAGCTTCAGAGTGCATCTTCTTACCTTCTGCCTGTTAGAAAAGAAATAGATTTCCAGAATGTTTGTAAAGGAAGAGCCTAACTAAACAGCAATGAAACTGATAAGGAGAGAGAGAAGACACGGTGTTCTCTCCTAATAGGACACCGAATGGCTCTGCTCTCTACTTTTATGAGATGTAACGAAAGCAGATCACAGGGGACCATGACAGGTGTACTTCTCTTCAGCCTCAAAAACTTCCCGCTCTTCTCTTATCTGATCATGTTCCTGGGCCCTTGCCCTCTGGCACAAGGCTCAGGTGTGGACCATGATAACACCTTGTTACCTTGTTACAACTGGCCAAGGAACATCAATGCGACTTAAGCACTGCCCAATTCCTTCCCTGATATTTTTCTACAGATTATACAAAAGAAACTGGGTTCCCTAGAATTGAATGTAAAGTACAACTTTTTTGGTTACAAACACTGCGAGCCAATACTCACCACCCTTAGGAAGATTTATAGTATTAATTTTGAAGAACATTTAAGGTTGCCAGAACTGAAAGAAAATGTTGATAAAGGAAAAGAGAGTGAGGCCTCAGCTGAGACACAGGCACCAGAAACCACGAGACGGTTTCCTCAGTGGCCAGGGGCCAACTTCCAGAAGAATTAGCTCTAGTGGTTTTCTATGAGTGTGCTGTGTCCGGTGTCCATGACACTCCCCATCCCCTCTCCCCTCCCCGTACCCCACCTCCTCACTTCCCACCTCTCCATCTCCTCCTCCATCTCACTGCATGCCAAAGTCAGCTTAGCTCAAGATTCAAGGTCCTAAGAAAAGCAAGTGGGATTGGTGATCGGCTAACCTACATTCAAACTCTCTACAAGGGAGAAATCACCTAGCTTGTCAGTTCCATAGGATGATAGAGAATAGGCGAGGGGTCCCCAGAGGACAATTGTGCTCTGTTACAGAAAGGAGGGGAAGTTTGATCTGCGCAGGCAGAAAAGCAGATGGCCGCTGTGCACTGCGAGCCAGGACAGCCTGGGAGCCTGTTCCTAGCCCATGCCTGCCTTAGATGGGGCCAACACCCACAGAGGAACCAGCTGAGCAGTTCCCAGACCCAGGGCTTAGCCTCTAAGCTAGCCTTGGCAGCTAAAACTTTGCCTCCTGCTCAGACTGGTTTTGTCACAGTTCGCTGTCCAATTATTATTAGTGGCAGCTATTAAAATCCCCATCTAGGCCTAGTTTATATGCTGGTCCTTTGTGTGCCTGGAGGTCTCTGAATGGTCGTTTTGAAAAGGAACATCATCCTTAATTTGTGCATGACATATTAGGGGGTAGCCTTCAGCTGGATGGAGCAACTTCTGTTTCTTGGGATTTTGTGCAATGGATTGCTCATCTTTGTGAGGGACCCTTGGGGCCATTGTCAAACCTCTTAGAGACTTCCAAAAGCCATGAGAAAGCTTTGGCTTTGGGGTTCAGTGGATCTGTTTGAGGATGAGTTTGGTGGAGAGAATGGGCAATCCATAGTGTCTCAATGAATCCTATTTCTGTGAGTGACATATTAAACCCCTGGAAAGCCTGTATTGGGAAGCACCACCCTTGATGTTATCACACCTGTGTTATCTCAACCTCCCTGCTGTTAAGTGATGTCTCTTGTTACTCTGAATAGAAATGACCTCACCTCAGAGGAGCGTCTGAATGACACAATTCTGTGGTGCTGTTTGACTTTTTCTGCAAACGTGTTGGGGACTGATGCCTGCTGGGAGAGAAACCATCTTTTGTTTCTCTGAAGTCTTGTTATGTATGAATGTATGTATGTATGTATGTATGTATGTATGTATGTATGTTTGTATCAAGGTAAAGACATACTGTGCAGGCAGTAGAAATGCAGGCTGCCTGTCTGTTCTTCTCAGCAGACAACAGAGTGAGCCCCTTACCATCTAACGACACAGGCATTCAGTAGTGCTTTGTGAAAGAATTATAGTGGTTTATGCAGTGAGGTCCCAGGGTTGTCCTGGTCATTTTTTGTACAACTCTGGGTTGACTGTTAAAATAGGATCCTTTGTTCGGAAGGAAGTATGTCTGTAAAACACTTCTAGTCAAGCCATTAATCCCTGATCCGGGGAATCTACAGCCTTTGAAAAAACTGTAGATGAGCACAGGATGCCATTGCTCAAACTCTCTATTCACAGGATACTTAGTCAAGATGGAGCTCAGTCTAGTAACTATCACAATAACCGCTCTCTAAATGCTCTTAATTCATACAATTCTATACGATCATCATTTCAGAGCAATTTAACGAATAAACTGTATGGGGGAATTGTCATATCTAGCATTAGGGCATTTTCTTTGTCTCCTAGTCCCTAGTTCCTAAACTCTTACTAAAGGAGCTTTGATCTTGAAGATGTTTGAAGAGGGGAAGGAAGTTTAGCTCAAAGTACCTGAGGTAAAAGTTTTTCCCTCAATTTTCTGAGGGATATAGAAAAGCAACAGTTTGATTCTCAAAAAGAACTCTCAAAAGCCATGGGATACGTTGTTCAGTATTTGAAACAGAAATGTTACTTCTATTATAATCTCCTCCTCCAACAAATGTGGCTAATGTTACTTCTATTACAAGTTTTCCCCTCAAAGGTGGCTGGCTCTATACAGATATTGAATCCAGGAAATGTCTGTGCTGGGACATACCAGTGACACCAAGAGAATGCCCTTTAAATAAGAGGACAGTTAAAAGAAGGCTTGAGAGGTGATATAACTCTCACTCGTCGACAGAGCCAGGTTGTTATGCCACATAAGAAAAGTGTTTTAAATTTTTTTATTCATAATTTTTATATTCCTTTAAGGAAGCAAGCTTGAAAAATCTCCCTTGGTTAAAAAGAGGAACCTACATGCTATCAAGTAACTGCACTCAGTCAGCAACAGGACTGGGTAGGTAAGATAATTTGTAAAGTAACTTGGATGTAGATCAGAGGGTGCATACCTACGGACATTTCTAGGGAGGATTAGCTACGAGTGTGCTAACTGAACCAGTGGTTTACTCCATGGATGCAGTCCAGTTTGAACAGATAGTAGGTTGGGAGGGGCTGGAAACGGTAGGAAAAGGGGACTGGTTTGAAAAAGTAGGTCACTGGGAGTGGCTTTGAGGGCAAACTTGACCTGGGCACGCCCTTCTTTTCTTTGCTCCCCAGCCTTCATCCAGAGAGCTACCTTGAAACAAGACTCTACAGCCAGGATGCCCTCACCACAGGTCCAGAAACAAAGAAACCAAATGGGCCGAGACTTCAGAAACCATGAGCTAAAACAAATCGTTCCCCCCTAAGTCGTCCGGTGAGGAATTTACATCACCTTAACCCCTCTGCCCTAGTTGAGTAACTTAGTCTTACTAAATCAAAGAATGGAAAGATTGTGCAGTTCCTACACATTGTGATATACAGAGTAGACTCACCCAGACTTTAAGAACCTTAGCTCGCTCTGATTCCAGCTCTTTCTGGCGGTAAACAAAGCTGTAAGCGCTTTGTGGGCGGGGTCTGGAAATGACAGAAAGAATCTGCCTTGGGTTGAGACTGTGTGCACAAAAGAAAACCAACAAAGACTCTGGCTGTGAGGTTCCTGCTGTGCTAGTTTTGTAACAAGGGTGTTTTTATTCTCAGCTGAACTCGTGTGTGAGGGAAAAAAAAAAAAAACAGTTTGGCCTCTTACTGTTCTCTCAATTTGGGCATGAATATGCATAAAGATATTCCTAATATTCTGGGACACACACTCAGATCTGAAAGTCTGAAAGGCAAGCCAATTACTTAGAAAACAAAGCAAACAAGGAAAAAATGGTATGTGTGGGTAGCAGGGATTTCTGTTTTATTTGGAAATATTCCATTAATCTGTTAGACTTGTAATTCTGTGTGTAATTCTGACAGAGAAGCAGTGTCATGCTAATCCAGTGACACGACCTGCTACTTAACAATCAACACTTTCCCTCCCCTCAGTGTGAATTGTTATAATAAGCAGGCCAATGTGGCAGGTGGCTACCATGTCACCAACAGAGGCTAGAAGGAGATGACTTTCCTCCAACTTCACTTCAGCTCTCATGGGGTCTAGATTTATACGGCTTAGTTATTTCCTGGAGCATGGGGGTCTTCTGTAGATAGATAAAAACTAAGCAAAGCAAAACAACAACAAGGAAAAACTACTTTTAAAGTGTAAATGTCCCTGGGATGAACGACTCAGAAAGTATTTGATTATATTTTAATTTGACCACTAGCTGACAGTGTGCATGTACTGCTCTGTCTTCTCCATTCCAGTCACCAACTATCCTTTTCTTTAACTCCAGCTCTGTGCGTTCCAGTGGGAGCCGCCAGGCAGAGGACTCTTTCCCCACAGGGTTTCCCCTCTACCCTGCCACCCAGTGGTGGATGACTTCTTATCCATCCATCCATCATTCTCCAGCCCTGGCCACGCAGGGATACCCAGGGATGGGTACCAAACTCAAGTCAGTCTTCTCTTGGACACTTTCCTTACTAGTACTGCTAGGGAATGTCTGCTTTCTTTTTTATCGGAGGCGATAAGGGCAGATCATTGCTGCCTGTAGTTAGGCTTCTCTCCTCAGATCTATGGAGACAGAGAAGTCTCAATGCAGAAAGAAGCTGAGATGGATGGTAAGGAATGTCCCTAGGATATCAGAGACTCCATTTCATTAGCTAATAGCACTTTCTTTCTTGATTTGTTTCCAAGAATCACAAATCATCCTTTCTTCTTAAGCCCTTAGGCCTGGGGCATCTGATGTTTGGTCGGAGAGCCCCAACCAAACATTTTACAAAAAAGACCCAAGAAAATGGAGAAAGAGGTAATATTGTAAGTCTAAATATGTGTGTGTGTGTGTATGAGACAGAGAGAGAGAGAAAGAGAGAGAGAGAGAGAGAGAGAGAGAGAGATTCTCTGTGGCTATATACAAGCCATTAAAGCACCTGGATATCCTTTCACACAATAAATTTTGACTGAAAGTGGAGTGGAAAGGTGGCTCAGAGGTTAAGAGCACTTACTGGTCTTGTTGCAGATCTGTGTTTGGTCAGGTTCGGTTTCCAGCACCCACATGGAAGCTCACAATAGCCTAGCACTCCAGTTCCAGAGGATCAGGCATCTTCAGGCTCCTGCAGATAGATGCATGGTCATACATTCACACAGGGTCACACACATAAATAAATAAATAAATAAATAAATAAATAATAGATAGATAGATAGATAGATAGAAGATAGATAGATAGAAGCGAGATGATAGAATATAGATAACCTAGCGACAGTCCAGTGATTCAATTTCCTCACCAAATAAGGAAAGCATCTGTGGGTACACAATAGGCCCTTTGACGGCTTCTAAAATATTGTATTTATATCCTTTTACCATTGTATCAGATCACAAAGATATTTATTATTTTCTTCCCTTCAATATTATTTAAATTTTGACCTATTAGAATAACCAAAGTTACTTACTTCAGAAGCATGTAGACTAAACTGGAGCCATAGAGGACAGATTAGCATGGCCCCTACACAAGGATGATATGAAAATTTATGAAGCATCCCATGCCCTTGAAGACTTTGAAAATATCTAACAACTTATATGCTAATCGTAAACAAATCATTAAATGTAAACTATTCAAAACCCCAATTTAGTCCTAAAGAGCACAAAATGCCAAAATGAAGAGCTGGAACTAGACAGGTCGCAATAACGCTTCTGCCGCAGGTTTATCAAGCAGCTGAGCAGCGGAAAGATTGTGTCAAGTAAGTTGGAGACTGTCCTCCAGTGTTCTAGCACGACTGCTGGCTTCTTTTATGTGACCATTGGAACTCTGGGATGGTGCCTCAAGTATTGACCTTTAAGTTGACAAGAACATTCTCTAATGAATTTTGTAAGGATTTATGTTGGTCAAAAGGCAATTTTTAAAAAACGTTATTTCTATGCTATTTTGCTGAAAAATAAAACACTTGTCTTTCTGTGTGTTTTGAGGTGATAAATGTGATGACGTATCTATCGGTCGCATTCTGGGAAATTGCTATTCAGAACCGAAGATATAAACCAGCCTGGCAATAGCGGCACATACCTTTACTCCTAGCATTTGGGAGACAGAGGCAGTAGGATCTCTGAGTTTGAGGCCAGTCTAGTCTAAGGGACAAGATCCAGGAGGACAGCCAGGGCTACACAGAGAAACCCTGTCTTGAAAAATGAAGGAAACAAAAGAGACAGAAAACCAAATTCATATGAAGGTCTTTACGGAGTCGGGATGCTGGAAGTGTCCCCTTTCTGAAGCCACCACTTCACCTACTGCTTCCTTCTCCATTTGTTCCCAAGCTGCTTCTCTTTTTCCAGCATTCCTTATGAGTAAGCAAGGAAGCCAGAGTAAGAACAATGGCATGTTCCTGGCTTTGCAGGGAGAGCACACATCAAATAACGACCTCTGTCCTTGGGAACCAGAGCTTACCCTGAGATCACTGGGCAGAAATGAGCTGCTAGACACCAAAGAGAAAAACGTTCTTGGTCTACTGAAGCTGAGAGGTCCACCTGCTTTAGTCTGCTGCTGCCCTGATGCTACATGCCCAAGGCTGCTTGCTCCTTTCTAACTTGGGATGAACTGACCGCCATCCCGGAGCTTCTGTTAGTCCAATGGAGTCTGTCTATACACTTACCCTGCAGCTATTCTGAGAAGCATGTGCAAATTTCCCAGCAAACAAGCACATACTATTGAATACTAACTTGAGTTATTGTTAATGAGGACACCTTGGGCGGCTTTGTTTTGTTGTGTTTGTCCCTCCTGGTGTGTTTACAGTTTCTTGATAGCAGAAGTCCTTTTAATTTTTCTAAATCAGTGTAAAGCCAGGCATGGTGGCTTATGTCTGCAATCATGGCATCTGAAGGCCAATGGGAGAGGATTGAAAGCTCAAAGCCATCTTGGGCTGTGTAATGACATTCTCCCTGTCTGAAATACCACCATCCCCAAAACCTTTAAAAACTAATGTAGATGGTACTGAATTCTGACCCTTAGCACCCACGTAAAAAGCTGGACCAAGTGGCACCTGTCTGTAACACTTTGAGCTTGCTGGCCAGCCAGTGTGACTAAAACAGTTACTCCAGATTCAGCGAGAGACCCTATCTTATAAACAAGGAGGAAGCGATAGAGAAAAAAGCTCCTGGTATCAACCTTTGGCCTTACGCACCTGTACGTACACACTTGCCCACATACCTATATAGCTATTGTGATTGTTCTGAATTACGCAGCTTTCATTCCCAAATAGCATTCCCGGTTGCTTCCTGCTTTATTTATGTACCGGCAAGAAATGATTTCTTCTTTCCTTGTGCCTGTCTTGGCCAACAGACACTTATTTTTTAACAAACTATTGGTCTAGAGCCTCAGGCCTTGAAGTGCCCTGATCTTTTGTTTACACTCCGCCCTTCCCTCTCTGCCACCCAGATTGTCCAGTGACATTTCATAGATGCAACTTAGCCCAGGTCTCCACATGCAGGGACATCCCTTCTACAACTGCGTATTTATTAGCTCCCTGTCAAAAGGTCAAAGCAAATCCAGCCTGGAGTTCTCAGCTCCTGTGCTGCCTCAACTCATGTGTTTTGTAACAGAACTAGGCCAGGCCAGGCCAGGCCAGCACACTGTTAGGCCAGAATGCTGCCAAGCACAGAACATTTTGGTTCACTGCCAAACAATCTATATGTATCACACAGAATTCGGGGCCATTGTGCACCTGTCACGTGGTAATACTGACCTTTAGGGAAAGGTCTTCCTTCACAGAGTGCCATTATCTTCTCATTGAGTTCCAGGACAGTGATGGCAGCCTCTTGCTTAGCTATTGCCAAATCAGTTTGTAGCTTTTTCACTGCCTTTTTGTGCTTTAGTTTCTTTAAAAAAATAAGAATTTCCTGTCACTGGAAACAGCAGACACATCAAAGGGATAAAAGGAATTAATGGTGTCTGGGCAAACATTGCTTCTGAAGCCCTGCTTAGCGAGAACACTTCAGCTAAGCTCACCCTCTGCATCATCAGCTTTCTTTACTCTCTTAAAGGGGAGGAGGGGGAGAGGGATTCAATCTGGATCTGAAACCTGTGGTTTGTTTACTTTGAATAGAGGCAATTAGAAAATCTCTTCTTGTCATTTAGCATTTACTCCCAAGACGCTAAAGCCTCTGAGTATCAGGTTTCTACCCCAATCTGTGAGTAGACTCATAACTAGAGCCTTGATTAGGAGTCCTGTCTCCCCACATTTGAATTTTATCTATGTTCAAATAGACTCTGGAATGCATGTCAATTCCAGAATGTGCGGAAATGTAGAGCTTGCAGATACTTATTGTGGCGTTGTAAATAGGGGAACATGGTCAGGTCTGAACCTTCCTGGGAGTTCTATTCGGCAGTATTTCCATAACTAAGGATTCACTTTGAGTGTCTATGGATTCCAAAGTGGGTTTGATCTGTCAGAACTGGACTTATCTGCAGAATTGGAGCCACTGTTTGTTAGGACAAGCACTGTGGTCTCATAGTCCTGTTGCTTTTGGGTAGCTGCCTTTCCACTGGGCAGCTCACCTTGCCAAGTCTTTGTGCCCGATAATTAAGAAACCCAGAAAATGAACAAATAACATTGCTTGTCGGACACCAATCTTGAGATAGGGAAAGGAATGCTCACTGTGAAAGAACCTACTCTTCCCTGGCCTCTGAAGGGCAAGCACTCAGGTCACTGGGAGTCAGCCCTAGCAGTGAAAAGCCAATGAAGTCAATTAAGTCAAACATGGGGTCAGAGAGACATAGCTCTCAGGTTCTCAAGATGGGTGATAGGGCTGGGGATGTAGGGAAGTGGGGAAGCAGACGCATGAAAGCAAGCGTTTCAACTCCTGTGTGGAAAACAAAATCAAAGGCAGATTGTCAAGCCTGGCATGGGAGTCCATGCCTGTCATCCTAGTAGTCCCTGGCAACTGAAGGCGTGAATATCAGGTCAGGGTTATTCTCAACTACATATCAGCGATCAAAGCTAGAGTGGTCTACAAGAGACCCTGGCTTGAGAAATAAAATCAGAGATGGGCTGTCTTTCAGACTTAACACAGGATGATAAGAACATCATGAAATCTTAATTAACAGCCAAAGGATGGCTAAAAGCAAAAGATCAATTCAAAGGTAGCAAAGGAGCCATTCTCCAGGGAACCAGGGAGGTGGCATATGGCCGGGTTTACCCTTGGTGGTCCACAGCCCAGGTACCCTCACTTCTCATCAGCCTTCCTTATTTCACAATGACATATCCCCTGATTATCAGGAACTGTGCGCTGGGCAGGCTGGCTGCTGAAATGAAGACCAGTAAAACCCTTCCTTCTTCTCCGATCCTGAGTAGCTAATCACTGAAACCATTCATGATTCGCCTTGAGAAATAGATTAGTTCCAGAGGAGACTGGACTGCTCAAGGAGTGTGTCAGAAAACATGTTCTCAGTCAGCTGTCTGCTTGATCTGTGTCTCCTCCTCTCAGGAGCTGGCTTCAGTCAGTTTGTTCCTAAAGACCTTCTCCACCCCAGGCCAACAGCAGTGGCATCTGGGAGGCACTTAGGCCCCTGATGACTTTTCCTGTTGCTCTCTCAAGAGTACTCTACACTCAGAACCATGCCTTTACAACTCAGAACTATGAAGACAGAAGAAGACAGATGTGAACACTGAAGAAGTAGAGGTGATAAAGAGATAGATATCAAGAGGGGGAAAGAAGGGAGGGTGAGCTATAGGTAGAAGAAGACCTAATAATGGAAAGCATGGCAAAGCATTAGGGATTGGATGTACTGATGGAAGCAAGTTACACACAAAAGTAGAGCAAGTGATGAACTTTGCAGACAGACAGGAGACACAGAAGGGCAGAGGGATCACTCTAGAGCCTTGACATATAGACACTGTTCAGCAGGACAAGGTTCCAGTGTCTCTGTATGCTTGGGGTTAAAAAAATATTGGTGATGAAGTAAGAACTGAACATTTACTTTCCTCGTGATTCTTTTTAAAGCCTCCCCCTTCTCTCTCTTCTTCCTTCTTTGAGACAGGGTCTTGCTGTGTATCTCAGGATGGCTTCAAACTTGAGATCTTACTTCCTTATAGATGTGTGAACATTTTATTAATTCTTAATGGTCTATATTCACCTTCTACTTGTTTGTAAGAAGATGAGTATTTTCTTCTAGAAGCTTTTCTAAAAATATACATTGATCATAGCTAAGCAAAATGATAAATAAAGGCAGCCTGGTGAGGGCTGGTGAAATATAACCATGAGCTGACATGATATTCATTAGTTAGAGAAAGTCACATTGGTATTTTTGACAAGACAGTAGATTGCAAGAGCCCAAGGTATAGACATAGTGCTTCTCAATAGCAACTAAGACTTTCAGCCTTTCCTCTTCTTGGTTATATTTCTATTTCTTGGAATTTGAGTTGAGATCCCTGCATACACTAAGAATGTTTCCACCTTTAAGCTATGATGCCCTCAACTCCTCAACCATTCATTTAACTTTTTAAAAAATATAATTTCTAAACTATATTGTTCTTCTCTTATGGAAGTTATGTGTCAACATTTCTTCTTATTATAACATTTGTCTACTTGCCTAATGACCTAATAGGGAAATCAAGGCTGTTTTGTTTGGAGAGGAAAAAAAAAACGGTATCCAAGGGCAGTCATGACAGTTGACTCCAGTTATCTGAGGGACTATTCCAGGGGAGAGGAAGTTGAGTCAATCATGTTATTCTAGAGATACCATGAGGAACAATAGGGAGAAAACATGAGGAGGCAGGTTTTGGCAGGACATGAGAAAACACTCCCAACAATCAGAGCTGCATCCATAATAAGGTGGGACGGGTCCTGGCGAGGACATGCCGCGTTGGGAATGATCAAGCAGAGACAGGAGGAACATCTCCAGGCAGGCCCACGGTAACTCTGGAAGCTGGGTCAAGAGGTAATTCTGAGTTTGGCTTACCCCCCCAGTTCTTTCCACCTCTGGCTCCTCCCACTCATAGAAAGGGCACAATATAGGTAAGGAGAGGCTAGCCTCAAAGCTTGGAGGGGTATTAGAATCACCAGAGACATTTTAAAGAAATGTAGTAGAAACCTTGGCATTCGTTAGAAACTGGATAAGAAGGCCTGTGCTTCCTTTAGAGTTCATGGATGATGTGACTCAAACCATTAATTTTGTTATTTAGCTACAGGGAAAAGGTTAGGAGAAATTAAATTTATATTAAAAATTGAACAACAACAACAACAACTACAACAAATCTAGACTGGTTGCCAAGGTTTCTACTGGAAACTTTTAGTTATTTAAATGCTCTTTAGAATAGTTTAGCATCTTTGTCTTCCCTACCCGCCCCCTTTCCAGACAGAACTGCCGTGTGGTCCTAATTCATAGTTTTAACTGAGCCCTTTGGGCAGTTCGAAGAATTCAATTTGCCAATGTGTTTTTATTAGTCAGGGACATCAAATGGTTTCAACAATGATAATATTTTCCTTTGCTTTTCTTGGCATTCACTAGCCAGGCAACCCAAGTTTTGTGCTTGAATCTAATGGAGTCTGTTATGGTCTCCCTAGTAACTGGGGACTCTCTTTAGTCATTACTGAGAGGATAGGAAAGCTTGTATCGCTTGGAGCTAAGTTCCTATTACTTTGCTGTTTTCCTATTTCTCCCAAAGGGTGGAAAAAGGGAGGAAATCATGTATTTCTGCAATGTTTTGAAAAGGAAATATTTATCTCTATCATATTGCTGAATGGCTTGCATTATAACAAGTCAAGAAATAGCAAGGGAACTATTTATAGAGGAGTTTCAACACAGATCTGTTGGTGATATTTTAAATTTTGGGGTATTTCCACATACTTTGAATCACAGCCTTGTATTATGCAGCTGGGTCTTGTCACTTAATGGTCATGAGAAACTGGGCCAGCCACATGTCATTGACCTGCTCCATCCCTGCTGTCGTAATCCAATGACATAACGTATAGATGTGTCTCCTACTTGAGGTTTGCAGTAGAGTGCTATCTGGTCTATTGTTTTTTCTGAAACACATAGGGCATGGTTTAACCCTTCACTAGTGTATGAATACATCTTTTAAAAAGATGTCTCTTTCACTCTTTATAAGACATGAATCTGTAGTTATTTGAAAACCAGACTTTTTATAATTTCTTCATGGTTGCCTTGATTTTTTTCATTCTTTGTTTGAGCAGACAAAATTTAACTTAAATGTCCTGAAAACAGACATGTGAACAGTTCAATCCTCTCTTCAGCCAGTGCTGTCCTGATGCCTAGGTGAAGCTAGGGACGCCTATGTGGAATGAGTTGAAGAATGTTCCAAGATTCATGTTCCCAGGGCAAGACTCTTGTCTCCACAACAACAAATATTTCCCCCATGTCTGAAATCTACCTGCTTCATCTCACCTTCAAGTCTTATATTAAGAAGATGAAAATGTCGTCTACCAATGACCACTAATAGAATGCTCACTACCAAGGATGTAGAGCAGAATTGGATTGGATTTGGATGGAGACTTTAATCTCTCCTTTCAATCCCTTCCCTGTTAAGATTGAATGTGGCGAAAGTGTAGAGGGTAGAACTTGGCTTAAGTGTCAACTGCACATCTTCTCTTGCATCTTTATTCATCACACTCCAAAGAAACCACAACTGCATGGCCTGTGTATGTTCTTCCCAGCACATGCAGGTTATGGTTAGAGATTCTTTCTTTCATGCTGCATTGCAAACATGCACTCTAGCCCTTAACCAACATTCCCACTTCTCACTGGTGAAAGGTAACTATCATTCAACTGTGTCTCTCCAGGTAGATGAGAAAACTGAACTATCTTTTTTGATATATTTTGATATATTTTGAGCCCCACTGTACCTATTGTCATTGGCTATGTAGTAAGATGGACTTGAACCAAGGATTTTTCCGGTTTCTTCCCAAAGCAATGGGACACATCATTAGTCAATGGCACCATTAATATCTTATAAGTTAATTAAATCTGTTTACTTAACAGACACGGATATAAAACAGTGTTTTTTGGGTGATATGGGGAGGCATCTGTAGGATGGTTGCTATAGGTACTCCTAGACCTAGAAATTAGATGAAAGATTTGATAAACCCAGCTAATAAAGTGGACAAGCTGTTGTTAACATCTCTTTGTTGCTCTTATAAGGGGATCATTATCCCATTTATTTCCTATCTATCTATCTATCTATCTATCTATCTATCTATCTACCTACCTACCTATCTATCTATCTATCATCTATCTATCTATCCATCCATCCATCATCCATCCATCCATCTATCTATCTATCTATCTATCTATCTATCTATCTATCTATCTATCATTTATTTATTAGTTGGTAATCAACATCACATTGGCATGACAGAAAAGGTTAGTCAAATGAAACTCTTCTACAAAGCATCTTGAAGGAAAAACACAAATGAAAATAAGACTTTGGTTAGATGCCAAGAGAATCAGACTCAAAAATCAGAATCAACACTTTTTCTAGTTCTTTACAATATCCCTACCTCCAGTTTTGTTATTTTTACGTCTCTCATTTGATGGGAGAACATCTATACAATATTGAAGTGGGAATTTCTGCCTACACAATACATGTTAATCATTCCCCAAACTTACTCAGTTTGAGATTGCCAATGACAAAGTGATCTTAATAATCCAGCAAACAACTGAATTTTGTACAGGCGAAGCACTGCTCTATAGTAAAAAAAAAAAATCAAGTCTCAATTTCTTTTCTCTGTGAGAAAAACAATTATTATAGATATGAGAGGATTTCCAATTTATATCCTAGCTTCCAGAACACCAATGTAAGTGGCTATTTAACAGAAATTACAGATGAATACAAACTAAAGAGGTATATATTTTGGAGAGAATTTCCATGATTAGGGCGTACTTTCTAACAAAAGAATTGTATTAAATTTTTTGCACTAAAGACAATAAGCTGCCCTTCCCTTCCTATGGCATACAGCCCATTGCCGGGAATTTTCTAGAGAGAAATGAACACTTATTGACCCTTCGCAGTATGCAATGGTTCATTTCATATTTATAGCTATTCAGTGTAACTGAACAATTGATATTCTTATTTTAGACACAGGTACTGAGTCACAGAAAGGTTAAAGTGAATTGCTCAAAGTGTGAGGATTCAAATGCATATGATTTGTTTACATTCTACCATCTATCCCTAAGGCAAACTGGACATAGGCCTCTGTGTCATGCCTAGCACTGAACATTTTGTAGTCTACACTTTTCTAATGGAAATGAAGGTGGTATACAGTTCCTGACTGTGGAATCCTGACATATGAACTTGACTATAGAAAGAGATCTAGAAAACCATATGGGACCATCAAATCCTGGAATAACAGATTTGGATATTCTCTTGGAGTCATGTTGCAGCCCTAGTACTACAAGTAACCGTAGATGAAAATCAGCAAGTTGTTCCTTTGCAGCTAATAAAATTGTAGGAAGTAGGTCTCAGAGTCAGGAGTCCACACTCTTCATCTTTGTTCCTTTTCCTATACCAATATTATGTTGCTTTCTGTCTATAAGAGCTTAAGAGCAATTGGATAGCTATAAGATTGAAACACAGAGCTGTCCTAAGATTCCTCAAGTTTAAGAACTAGTAGGACTCCAGGTAAGTGTGCACATGTATGCATACACAGAGAGAAGTGGGGGGGAGGAGAGGGGAAAGGGGAGGAGGGGGAAGGGGAAGGGGAGGGAAAATGGGAGGGGAAAGGGGGGAGGAGAAGGAAAGGAGGAGTGGGAGGGAGAGAGGAAGACAGAGAGGGAGAGAGCTTACTCATGATAGAGAGAAGAATCTAAGTATCCATCTTCTTGGTAACTTGAAAGAAATTGAGCTCTGGGCTGGAGAGGTAGTTCAATGGTCGACTGCTTGCCTTTATGCTGGAGGCCCCATGTTCAAAGACCAGCACTCCACACTCTCCACCACAAGAAACACACAGGGTCAATGTCCACCAGCAAACTTGCTCTTACCATGTTAGGCTGTGTGCTATATTATATTGTTCACAGTGTACTGAGATCAAGGGGGAAGGTTCACCTCTTCACCTCTTCTTTCTTTGTGCAATACACACAGCCTCAGTTTTCTTACCTAGAAAAGATCAGCTAAGCTGACAAGTCATGAAGTTTGAGAAAGAAGCTATTGAATGGTAACTACGGTTTTGCCCAGCAAGAAGAAAGCGAAGTGTTCAAGGGGATCAGACAGAAAAGGCGGGCAATTCTGTGAATGCCAAGTCTACTTGGTCTCACCGTTTCAAACCACACCCTACAAACAGAGAGAGGTGCATTGTCACACCTAACAGAGCCTAGTAGGAAGCTGCTTCTCAGGCCAATTCTCCCTGGGGACAGAGAGAGCCCAACGGGCCCAAGCTATACATGAAGCAATTTCATTTTTCTCAGCCCCACCTTTACAGGTGCTGCGATCATTAGCAAAATAGCCCCAAGTGACGTGGGTGGAAAAGAACAGAAACCAGAGAGGAGAGATTATTTACTGGTGAAAATGAATTCCCTTATCTGCCTTGTGAGAAACATGCTAAGTTCCTCTAACATGATCACATAATAACGAAGCACTTTGCTATGCAATTACTTTATAATTGGGCAGATTTTATTTTATCTTCCCCTCCGCCCCTAGGACTTTAGCACTCCATTTACACTTGAGGAAAGGGCATCTTTCTAGCAGTGAATCAGCAGCTATTGGCCACCTGTGATCCATCTTGACTCCTAAAGCAAAGAAATACATTCAAGGGCTGGAAAACCAAGACCTAAGCATCAAGCTGTTTCAGTGACTTTCAAGGTTTCTTCCTGTAATTCAGATAGCCTAGTTAAATGAATATTCCCAGTCGGTAGGTCTTTTTTACCTGCTCTACTTTGGCCCCCAAATGGTAAGCAACCATAGGGCACTTGCATATCAAGTACAAGTGCTGACCTTAAAACACTTCTGCAGTGAGCAAGAAATTCAAGTAGAAAACAGAAAAATAGTCCTAGTCTGGAAATAGTGACTGCATAACACAAACACGTGCAGACACTGCACAGGGAAGTCAGAGAGAGCAGCTAAGTGGGAACTCTCTCTCTCTGTTTCCCCATATATTGTTTCCCCATGTAATGTGATGTTTCAAAAACAATCACTATCTTACAACAGAAATTCTTAGGCTCGAAATGAAACCCATACGCTCTCGTGTGAAAAGTTTTTCTATGTTAAAAGTGTGTAGGGTAGAGTGGTTTAAAAATTGTTGAGAAGTGTATGAGTTACGAGTCTAACTGACTGTACTATTTCGAATTTTGATTCTTTACAGGAGGAATTTCTGAGATCCCAATCAATTCTTGAGAGTGACTCATCCTGGTACATAATTTTATCATAAAAGCTGCAAGTCATCTACTTAATAGCTACAATTAAATGAGTAATTTGTCAGTTCTTTAATTTTTCAATTGCTTTAATCTGATGAATCTGGAACAAAAATAGTTTCATAGGGGCCAATGAGCTAAAAACTTCTTACCAGGTTTGCTGCAGATGCTCTTTGAAAGTAGAGTTGCCTAAACCTAGGGGTGATTGTGGGCAGTGTGATGCACATCTGGAGTCCCATCATCTCAGGAGACTCAAGAAGGTGAATGAAATGAACCCAGAGTTCATAGCCAGCATGGACAATGCAGAGATGTCCAAGTTCTTAAAAAATAAAGATTGTGGAAAATAAAGGAGTAGAGGTAAGGGAATAAGCCATCCTGGCTTGCCAGTCATTATATCTACTGAAACTTATCCTTTCTTCTCTGAAGACACAGCTCAGCACTCGGGAAAAGGTCTCAACCTTCAGCAATAAATTCATGCAATACTATTTAGAGAAACTCTCTGGTTTGTATCATGAAATCACATTTCTTGGTGTTGAGATCAAGCTGTTGTGCTTTATGCATAGCTGTTTTAAAATGGTGCTTAGAACAAGTTACTTACAGCATCTGTCCTGTATGTGAGTGAATTGGTTTGCACAGCATGACTTGATAAAAATGTGCTTGACACCTGTGGCAAGAGCGTGAGGTGTGGAAGGGAGGGAAGATGCCCTGATGATGTAAACTTTGGCTTTGGAGGTATTAGCAAGTTTCAGATTGCATATTTTAACAAGTCTAAACAAATACTCTTGCTAGAAAACAACTCACCAGATGGAAATTATTCCTTGGTTCTGTGGATCTCAAGAGTCTGCCTGACCTGTTAATTCATTCTCTACAAGGGGCCTCCTCTAATTCCATTACAATTCTAACAGGGTGATGACTGTACCTGAGTCTGAACTCCTTGGTAAAGATCTGTAATTGGTTATAGGAATCATGACTAGTGGGTCTCAATGCCTGTTCCCATCAACACACCCTCGCCTTAGATGAGCCAGGATAACAGCAGGGAGGGGACTGTGTGGACTTGGCTGAGTACCACTTGCCACATCTCTAACTCGTTATGTCACAATTTCCCAGAGTCTGAGATAGTAAGATTTAGGTTTAACCATGCCAGTTGTTTGTCAATAAAAGGTTGAAGATTTCACAACAGACTCATGATAAATTACCTGTTGTCTTCTTGACCCAGAAAACTGATATGTGCTGGTCGAGTTTGGTTAACCAGCACAAACTAAATCACCTAGGAAGAGGAAATCTCAAATGAGGAACTTCCAACAGATTGACTATGAGCACTGGTTGATGATTGATGTGGGCAGGACCACCCTTAGGCAGGTGATCCTGGGATATACCAGAAAGCAGGCTGAGATGGCACGAGGAGCAAACCAGTAAGTAGTGTTCCTTTATGACCTGTGCTTCAGTTTCTGCTCCAGCTTTCTGCCTTGACTTCACTGGATGATGACGGACTGTAAGCTGTGAACTAAAATGCACCCTTTCTTCTCCAAGTTGATTTTTGGTCATGGTTTTTATCACAGCAACAAAAAGCAAACTGCAATACTGTGGGGACCATATTCACTGAGGTCAGTTTTAGACTTGAACTTCTAAATACTCTTTTGGAATAGTGAAAGCAACACTAGCCTGACAGAATGGTGCCCAGAAATACATCCTTGGGTACCAAAGACTGAATCTGAAACTCTTGGATGAGAGTAAGACTGACACAGAACCAGCCAGTCAAGCATTTATGAAGCCAAAATACAGGGTATGCACAGGAAATACTTTTTATTGCATAAAAGAAAGAAGAGACAAGATACCCCTTTATTTTGTTCAAATGTGACAGTCAGAGTTGACTCTGACTTCTGTTTGCTCTTACTCAGTTCTATAGCGCTGTATGTAAACTGACAGTGTCAGTCTTCTCAGTCACCAGTGTACTCCACCTTCCAATGGAGAGCACAGCATGTCCATAATCTCAGTCACTTGGAAGTATCTAGTGCAGTAGTGTCAAGTATAGAGATGCCATAGGACTACCAATTTCCAGGCCTCTTTCATTTTGCAAAGCCTAGAACTCCCATTCCCTCTTTTCTTCTCTTCCAGGCTGTCGTAATTTTCTCTTTCAGTTTCTATGAATTTGACTATTTTGGGTACCTCATGTAAATAATATTATCACTTAGCACATTATCTTCATGGCTTGTTCATACTGAAACATGGATTAGAATTCTTGTCATTTTTAAAGAAGGGTAATATTATGGCATGAATAGGTTATATGCAGTTATATGCTTTCTTTTCTTTAATATTTGTGTGTGTGTGTGTGTGTGTGTGTGTATGTGTGTGTGTGTATTGGGAGGTGTGCATGCCACATGCATAGAGGTGAGAGGACAATTGTATGTTAAAAAAAATCCTACTTTTATGTGGTCCTAGGGATCAAATTCAGTTTTCCAGGCTTGTATCAGACCCTTTGCACTATAAGTCATCTGGCCCTAGGTGACATTTTGTTTAGCCACTGATTCATCTAAGCACATATATTGATTCCAATGTTTGCATTGTATAGAGGATCTCTCTCGCCCTCCCCTCTCTCCATATAAGTATTTATTTTTCTTGAGATTATATAACCACATTTCTCTCTTCCCTTTCCTCCTTCCACATTATCCAGTATACCCCTTTTTTGCTTTCTTTCAAATTTGTGCTCTATTTTTCATTAATTGTTATTGGTATCTATATGCATATGTATGTGTATGTTTATGTGTATATGCATATGTATATGTAAGTGCATGTATACATATATTATATGTATATATATATATATAATACATGTGTGTGTGTGTATTTCTAAATGTAACCTGCTCAGTCTACATATGTTACTTGTATGTTCTCAGGGCTGATCATTTGATTCAGGGCTGGTGTTGTATGTGTTCTTCCCTGGAGAAGACTATTTCTCCCTCTCTCAGCATCCCTTAGTTACCTATAGTTCTTTATGTAGGGTTGAAGCCTTATGGGCTTTTCCTCACAGAGAATATTTCTTGAATATATAGTAGTATATACTATATAGTATATAGTAGTACAATAATTATAATAATTCTATAGATGAACTGAAACATTTTATCTTTTATTATAAAGTTTATTTGAATTTTCCTCAAATTATTTTTGCCTTTGTTATCAATTAAAGTTGTTTTCAAAATGGGAAGGAGTTAAATACTGTTTTAGATCTCGTTGCAAGATTTTGGTAATTCTTACTGGCGTATACTTGAACTTGTGGGGATCCTCCTGCCTCAGCACTAGAATTACAAGCATGTACAGTCAGACCCAGATCACTAGTTGTATGAATTTGGGGTATGAGATGCTAATTTCTTGACTTATGTATATAGTGTACATGGATCAAATCAGGCTAATTAGTATTTTCATTACTTTAACTATGTATTATTTCTTTATGTTTTGAACTTCCAAACTTCTCCAATTTTCTTGTAAATAATAAACTATTATAAAGTTTACTCTTCCTGCTGTGCTGTAGCCCACTGGAACCTACCTCTCCTATGTAACTGTAGTTTTTAGATTCTTGTTATCCAGTCTTTCTCTTTACCCTCTCTGGTCTCTATCCTGACATTGAAGACCACTATCCTATTTTCTCCTTATGATCTCATGTCTTTAGCGTCCACAGATGAGCAAGGACATGAATTACTGATCTTCCCGTGGCTGGTTTATTTCACTTCATGTTGCAGCAAATGACACGATTTTATTTTTTATGGTGGAATAATATTTAATTGGGTATATTTTTTAACATTTTATTATTATTGATCCATATGTTGATAAATACTTTATCATATTTTGGCTACAGAGAGTAGTGGTTCCGTAACCACGGAAGTATGTGTGCCATACTGATGCAACAGTTTTGTCTCTTTGTGGTGGGACTTCTAGATGACATATTAACTCTGTTTGTGTATGAGCCACCAGTGTTTTCTACCAACCGTGAACGGGTTTCCCTTCCTTATCCTTATCTGTTTTCTTGGTAAAGTTATAAATGAGATGAGATGACAGATATCCCATTTTGATTTGCATTTCCTGATCGTTAGTGATACTAAACATTTTTCAACATATTTGTATATCCATTTTTGAGAAAATGTCTGTTTAGATTATTTGGCCTTTTTAATGGGATTGTTTGGGGTATTCTGCTGTTGAGATTTTTGTTTTTTTGCATGTTAATCCTTCATCTGATGAATAGTTTATAGTTTCCTCTTTTCTGTTGCCTAACTATTCACTTCGTTGACTATTTTCTTTGCTATGAAGACATTAATTAGTCTGATTTAATCCTATTTTCAATAATTGTTTTAATTGTAGCTTAATGACTAAAGGCTGGGTACTTTATAATGAAGGGAGGTTTATTTAGCTCATAGTTTTGAAAGGTCGAGGGTATCAATTTGCTCTGTTCTGGTAAGAATTTCATAGTGGATGGTGTCATAAAGGTGGGAATTTGTGCAAGAAGGAGAGATCACATCACTAGAGAGGAAGCCAAAGAGGAGTGTCCAGGCTTGTTGCCTTATGACAATCTTCTCACAAGGATTAGTTTACAGTTCTAAGAGGACATTGCCAATTCCTTTGAGGAATGTGCTACCAGTGACTCAAGGGCCCCACAAAAGACACCGAATCTCCCAACATGGCCACATTAAGAACCATGTCTCAACTTCCCAGACTCTATGGCACAAATCACACACAAACTGTACTGAAGGCTCTTTTGTCTGGTTTGGATTTTGTTGACTTTTTGCTTACAGGGTCTCATCTCAATTCTATCTTCTTTCAGTGTCCTCAATTGTTTCTGTTATATCTTATCCAGCAGTTTTATGTTGATTGTTTTAAATCATGGATTTATAAAGTAGCTTTTCTTATAAGTCTGACCTAAAGCCTTCCCCTGTCTTATAAAGTCGGCATAGGCTGCCATTGTACCTGATACCTGTTTTATTTAAAACTGTAAACCTAATGACAGTAGGGAGACTGGGGTCATCATCATGCACTAGACTAAGAAACTGGTGGAATGTTGTAACCACTCAGAGGTTGTTAAAAAGACATAGGCTGTAAGGCAAATTAATTCAGTGTAGTCTTTCTTTCATCCACTTTGTCAGCATAGATATGCCAAGATTTTCCCTCTTTTAACTTCATCTCAAACACAGGGGAGGATTTACAAAACATATAGGCTCAAGTTTCTCTCCAAGTCAGCTTCAACTGAAGTTGGGATGGGATTTTAATCTGCATTTTAGGCTTCCTGCTTAGTTCTGTGGAGGCTGACTAGAGGAGAATCTGTGGGGAAGATCCAGATGTTAGTCACAAAAGCTGCAAGAATGCTCTGTGAACAGTGGTGTGCTTGCACACCCCAGAGCACTTATGCCACTAAGAGTGTGTCTCTGAGAGTAGGGACAACTCCACTAATTTGCATATGGAGCTATTCCCACAAAAACGGAGTCCAGGTAATGTGGGTGGGCCAATTTCAGCTTTAGACAGAAAAAGATTAGTTAAAGCAAAGGAATCTCTGGTTTTGGAAATCATAAATAAAGAGTTAGACTTCTTAGTGTAAGGATGGAAGACACAGTCATGACTGCCAACCTGCACCAAGTTGCTCAGAACTTCAGCACATTTTCCTTCCCCTTGAGCAAGGCACTCTGTCTTCTAATTCTTGGTTCCTACTCATGACTGCTGATAACCTTTGCAGGCCACACTAGCTAAAGAGAATCCTTATGCCTTCCTTGTTCAGAGTCATGCTAGCAACTTCCGTAAGCTTCAAAGAGACCTACCAGGAGACTTCTAAGTCCTCTCCTTAACTCTTACAGCGACACAGAGATCTGAGACAAGGGCCTCTTGTCATTTTCCAATGCCAAATGGAAATTTTGAAACCACCTTGGGGTTTTTAAATGGATGAATAAACTCACACGGATTAAATGGTTTGTGACACCAATTCAAAGCAAGGTTGAAAGTGGTTGCTTAAAGAATTAAGGAACTCTCTTTTAAAAGCTTTAAGATGTTTGCTGATTTTTCTTACTTAAAAAGCAACCCAAGAGCTGGGCAGAGACTCCCAGGTCTATAGTCCTAGCATTTGGGAAACAGAGGCAGGAGCGTAAGGAGGTCAAGGTCTTCTCAGCAACATAGAAAGTTTAAGGTCAGCATGGGCTGTATAAGATTCTGTCTCAAAAGAAAAAACCAAAGAATGAGAGAGATAGAATCCAAACAAGAACATAACTCCTACTAAGCAATTATTACATTAGTAATAAGAGTTTGAAAGTATTTTACATATTCAAATGTTCATATGCATGTATTTGTATATGTAGACGCATAGTATACATGTATGTGCCCACATGTGTATGTGCATTTAAATGCTTATGCATATACACTATGAAATGAACCTAGGGTCACATGCCTGCTAGTTAAATTCTCTATCACTGGGCTACAATCATAGCTCACATGTAAATATATTTTTTAAACACATATACAGGAATATAGCTGAGTTGGTAGAGTGTTTGCCTGGTATTTATAAGTCCTTGGCATGATCTTCAGACTTTAAGAAAGAAAAAAAAATATAGAACAGGTCTGAAGTAGAATGAAGTAAAAGCAAACTGAGAGTGAATGAAAGTCATGGTAATGAAAATGAAGGTATATATGTATGTATGTATGTATATATGCATATGTATAGAAAATCATAGGATAGATACACCAGATAATATGCTGGCATGTGATTAGGGTATGTGTTTGAAGGGGATCATGTAAAGCTACACAGATATGGTGGAAAATTTGTAAGTTATAAGATCACTCTAAAATAGGAATAGTACAGGGATATCTAAAAGCAGTTGCAAATCTTGGATTCAGCTCTGTGTTTTTCCTCTTCTAGCTGTGGGAGGATCACTGTGAATGCACAGTGTGAGCCTATGGTTTGTCTCTGCAGCCTTTACAGATTGAAATCAGGAGCAGGCAATTGCTTTGTGCAGAGATAGATGAAGCATGCATTTGTTTGTCATGGATAAATTCAGCAAATGGAATGCTGGGGTGAATGGGATAACCACAGTCCTTTGATAGCGTTCAGAGTCTGTTAGGTAGTGTTTAGTCTGTTTAGTTATGAAAACAGACTAAAACCAATACACATACACCCCATTGACAACTGCAACAACTTTCATGAAGGAGGAATATATATCCAAATAGATTTTCATAAAAACAAGTGACTTCACTATGAATACTGGAAGCTTGGAAACATCCTTCATAGTATAAAGAGATATGAAAGAAAAGATGCTAATAGGTCTAAATAGAACAACAGTACATTGGATTGGTTTTAACAGAATGTGTAGGGTCTTGTGATAGAGAGACAAAGGATGAGCAGAAGCACCTGAAAGGAATCCAGGAGATGTCCAGTTGAGAGAGTGAGAGGCTATGAAGATAGATAGGAGCCCTGTGGGTGATGCTGAGAACAGTAAGAGGGACCTGAAATAATTTATGCAAGCCATCAATAGGATAGTATTTATAATTTGGTAATTGCAGCAGCTAACATGTATCCAACATATACTATAAACTAGGCATCATTCTGAGTATTTATCACGTATCATCTTAGTCACACATACAACTCATTGGTAAGATGCTCTTGATGGTCTCATAATATAAGCAAGCAGCCTGGTAGCTATCACACAGAGTGTTAACTAGGTATGCAAACCTCCTGGACTATATTGTCCAGTTGTTTGGTCAAGCACTAGTTTAGAAGGTGACATAAATTTACCTGTGGATATGATTAACATTTACAATCACTTACCTTTAAGTAAGGAATATTATAATGTGGATGGACTCCCAAGCATTCATGTGAAGCCCTCGAGAGAGAAGATTCAAGTTTCTTGAAGAAAAAGCAATCCTGCCTCAAGATCCCACCACAGAAACCCTGTTGGAATTTCCAGCTCACTGCTTCAAACTGAAGAACGGAGCTTAACATTGACTTCCAAAGATGACTATGGTAGCTGGGATTCACTAGAGTTGGTTACTTAGCATAATAAACAATGGAATGGTGACATACTGTCAGATGCCACTGAAATGTGTGGCTCTTAAGACTACCCTGTTTTCTGGGAGTGTGCATGTATGAGTAGATTTGCCTTATTTGTACCCCATCTTTTCTTCACATGAGAAAATACTGTAGAAATCTCTTTCCCATGAGCCTCAACTGGTGTCTCTTTCAGGAACTAACTCTACATTCTTGTTGGCCTTACCATGATTGAAAATAAAGGAATAGTCAGACATATTCCTTGTGCTCTAAATTTTGCAAAGATTGGAGTAATTAAACCAAATGCAAAGGTGAGTGCTATCCTCAGAAGGATGATAGGTTTCGGGTAAACCAGACTGTCAGTAATAAGAGAAGGCAAAGTAAAAGAGACGAAACAGTGATGTTTGAAGCCCAAATTGGTTGCTATAGAAAATAGTTATTCCTGACTTTAAGGCTTATAGAAGGAAACACAGAACTAGTGTTCAGATGTAATTTCAACTGTTAAATTTTAAATGGCCATAAAACTGGTTTAATTTTTTATAACCATAAATATTTACAACCCTCGACATATCACAGCCCATCAGAACCGATTCCTGGAACACCAAGTTCTCTGGCACACCAGTTGGTAAACTTTGAGGTAGCGACGTAGCCACATGGATGTGTGGAATCCGGGCAAGGCATTTCATTTCACCCGAGCTTTGCAATCTTGTTCAAATATTGACAGGAAGGATCAAGTTGAAAGGATGTAATTTAAATATACAAGAAAGGAATAAAGAGTTGGTAATCTAAGATTCCTGAGATGGTGAGAGAGGACTGGACTCTAAGCTACATGCATATTGTTTCAGAAGACTTAGGCATACTCATCTGTGTAGTGACAGGAGAGCAAATAGTCCCATTTAATAACATTTCTCAGGAACATTGCCTACTCTGATAAGTGGTTCACAGTTGTAAATCAGAAATCAACACAACAGAAAGAATTTATGGCCAAAAAACTCAGAGGGTGAGATCACAGCACAGCACCCAACGAGAAGAGATGAACAACAGCTAGACAACCACAAGATCCTCCACCAGAGTCTCAGACACCCCAGCATGTAAAGTCATCACAGAAGTGACAGGTGACAGGTGATAGGTGCATCCTATGGCTTCTGCTGCCTCTGTTGCTTTGCAAGGTGCAGTTTGCTGCTTCCCTCTTCATATCTCCAATTTCCATCTCTGCATCTCCAGTTTCCAAGTCACAGACTCAGGAAAGTACACCAGTCTGGTCATACTATTTCTCCTTGGCTGTAAGAGAAGCTGAGAAGTGATAAGTTGGTTGGCTTATAGAGTGGGATCTGCTTCCACTGAAGGTCCTTTCATAGGCAAGTGGTTCAGAGTTCCGGGTAGTAAAATATGTCCAAGACTCATGGAGAACCCGTGTGGGAATTAGCCACAGTGCCCTACCAAGGCAGCTATATCTTTACGTATTAGTCATATAAGTATGTTCGAGAGAATCACTGTTCTTATTTTGCACTGCTGAGGATGGAGTATTGCTAGACAAATTCTCCAACAGCCAAGATGCATCCTCAGTGAGGATTTTTTCAAATATTCTTTTTCTAGGGAAAAATCCTTTCCTGAGTCAAGGTGCTCAGTTAAGCAAGTGTTTTAATGTAGCCACACTTGGCCCTCCCTTCTTCCTCTGCCAGGAGCCCTTGTCCAATTCTATGGATTGTCCCTGATGACTTCACCTGCAAGATAAGGGGATTAGATGTGATCATAAAACCACTTGAAAAAAAATGACAGATCCAGGCGGCTGCACTGATTCCAGGCTCCGTAATCTATGAGGCTTTTATTTTATAGCTAATCCTAAAGCCATAAACTATTGCTTTGCATCCAATGGACAGATGTTATCAGCTAAACCCTTTTAAAATTCTTTTGCTGTTATTCTTTAGATAGGGATCCAAGTAGGTAGCAAGTAAATTAGTGAGATGAACATGGTCTAGTTTTCACTTCATGCCTTATTTGGATCTTCTCAGTCTCCTGCCATGACAGAGTCTTCTTCAAAGAAACATTCTCCAGATAGAAAATCCCGCCTTGAGTCACTCTAGGAATCAGGAGGGGTTTTGGTAAAAGGCTTCACTGAGATGAGGATTTGTGTCTTCTCTGGTCACCTGGTATTTTGCCTCATCTCTTCATATGCCTTACTAGTGTCTAATTCCCTCAGACACATAAACCACTCTGTTGGCAACACTTTGGCTTTTGCAAGTTGTAGAAGCATAAGGGTAGGTTGGTGAATCTCACAGTGGAATTTGTTCCCTACAGGAGGAGCAATGCCAACTCTAACAACATTATAGAATTTCAGAGGCCATATTACAGAAATTCTTGAGCAGAAATGAGTCATGTTTGCCAGTCCTCTTGAGGCATTCCTAGACCAGAATGGCCACATGCAGTCAGCACTCTGCCCCTGGGAGCTGTGGAGAGTAACTGAGACTGTGGAACTGTGGACATAAAACTTGAAGGAGGACCCTAGGAGCTGAAGAAGGCCACCTACACATGCTAACTTGAACTAAACTCACGGTTAGAACATAGATAAGAAACTTTAATGTTTACATAGACATGCGTATTATACATGGAGGTTTGTTTGTTTGTTTGTTCTCTTTGTTGTATGTTTTTGTATGTGAGCTGAGGTGGGTACATGTATGGAGGCCAGTGGACAACCTTAGAGGATAATCCTCAGACACCAGCCACTACTTTTTTTTTTTTTTTTTTTTTTGAGACAGGGTTGGGGCATCTCAAGAAGGCAAGTGTGGCTAGCCAGCAATCCACCTGTCCCCTCCTCCTTTGTTCTGGGGATTACAAGCATGTCTTACTTCACCCAGCACTTTTGTGTGGTTTATGGGGGGTCAGACTCAAGTTCCTATTCTCGCAAAGCAAGCACTGTATTATCGACTGAGTCATCTTTATAGCCCCAAGACTTTATTTTTATTATATATGTTTTTCTGAAAGAGCTAGAATACCTCAAATTTACATAAATAATGGTTTGCTTTCTATCCAGAATGAGTTACCTATGTCTCTGGAGAGTTAGCAACAGCTAATGCTAATTAGCAGTCATTTTTTTGTATACGTTTTATGCTCATTAACACATGAGGTCATCATAAGAAATAAATGTGTTAGAGACTCTTGTTAGCAGCCTTATTTTGTAGTTGAGGAAACCAGGCACAGGAGACTGGCTATGAGACTTAAATAGGCCACACCCAACCAGTGGCAGAAAGCTAGCTCCAGGGTTTTCAGGCCAAGATGCTAACTCTGGTCTGAGCTCTTAAGTGCTGTGCCAGCCTGACAACATGAAGAAAGCAACCCAGGCTTTCCAGGAAGAAAGCACAAAGGCTAGAAGAAATGAGGTCAGGAATTGGATAACCAGGGATGGGAGTAAATGTGGCTCAAGACATGGAAAATACAGACGTGGAAAGAGACCCAGGAAGTTGCAGACTTTATTCTCAAGTTCAGCGATGGGTAAACTCTTTGGTATTACATCCCTTGTGCAATAGTTCAAAAACTCTCAGAACAAAATGAGGAGATGATGAGACCATGTCGAAGTTCACAACAGAACTAAGTCTAGAAGGAACTAGAAATGCTTCCTAGATGAAAGCCATGGAAAGAGCCAGGTTCCTGGCTAGGAACATCAAAGAGAAGAGAGGCTACACTATATCTTGGCCATTAGCACATGGAAAGGAAGAGTCAGTCTGACCTGTAAAAGAGTAACTCAATTTGTTCCTTGATAGTAAAATTATTAACGGCAAAACCAGTTTGAGGCAATACACACAACTTCTTGAAAAGGGAGGGGTTAAACATCAAATAATCAAATGAGTTGGGCTACCCCATCTCTTCATGTTATTGTCTATGATTGATCCGTGGGTATTACATTTTTTTGACATCAAACTCAGGTTTTAATGAGCCTCAGCAGAGGGATTACAGAATTTCTAGAGAAGAAGCTTCTGGAGAACAAATGACCCAGATAAAGGAATGCACAGGGCATTGGTCCAGGGCTCTGCTTTCAGAGGAAGTGCACTGTTTGAATTAAGTTCAATCATGTTATTATTGGAGACAGTTTGGGGGATGCGGAAATTTTACTTTCCCAGCTCCCATTGTTGCGACTGCTGATTAGCTCACTGCAGAAGTGCATCTCTAGTTTCCTAGGCTTTACCTCCAAATCATCTCAAAGATGGATAGCACAACCTAAGGACAACATACACCCGCTGCAGTTCTGGAGAAGCCTTTTGAAATTGCCTGTTTGTGCATAATTTGCTCATGTCGACCCTTTAATGGGCCTTTGAGAAACATAAATGGCATTGTCCAGAAGTTAACAATCCATGGCCCAAAGCAGACAAGATTCACTCACTGAAGCAGCTGCTGATGCCTGCTAGAACCTGATTCCTGCCTGAATCTCAGTCTCTAATGAGAATAATAGATAAGGACTGAGAGGTGCTTCAGTGGTTAAGGGCACTGGCTGCTCTTACAGAGGACTTGTGTTTAATTACCAGCACCTGCACGATGGCTTGCACCACCAGTTTCAGGAGATTCAACGCCCTCTTCTGACTGCCGTGAGTATTGCATCCACACGGCACATAGACATGCAGGCAGACAATTTTTATTTATTTATTTATTTATTTATTTATTTATTTATTTATTTTTTAAAAGACAGAGCAACTGAGAAGTTAGAGACAACAGGCTTGTGAAAGCTACAATTTCATAATCACTAATTTGCAGCTGAGTCTAAAAGTCTGGTAGATATTAGCTAAAATTTCCTTCCTAAGCAGGACAATATTCAACTGACCAGTTACTTAAGAGTGCTTATATCATAGAGCATCCCTTTTTACCGTAAAACTTGCACATCCCAGGAAGTTTCAAAATTGTATTTTATGGCTATTTTTGTCTTAATTGCATTTTGAAGAGAGCTGACCATTTTAATTGCTTATAATTTATGCACATCATTACAGTGGATTTACTGTTCATATTAATAGGCTGTTCTCTCCTAACTACATATAATAAATAGTTTTTTTTTTTTTTTTTTTTTTTTTTTGGAGAAAGGGACTTTTAAAGTCCATAGTGTCAGCAGGAAAGCTATAACTTATTGTTACTGTGTGAACTGAGAGAGGGGTAATTTGGAAGGGAAGTGTAAGGAGCAATTGTAATTTCATGAGACAGGCTAGGAGGTAAGCATGGTCTGCACAGAGGAAGACACATGGCCAGAGGTGTAGAAGTCAGGAGGGAAAAGCACAGGGTGGGCTGGAGGGCAGCGGAACAGCCTTAGGAAAAAGCAGGATGGGGAAAGATGGGATCTGATACACAGCCAAGGATGTGTTATACCTTGCTAAAGGCTGCACCAAGGTGCAGGTCATAGGACAGACATTTGCAAACAGTGATGGGCCTATGGGAAAACTCGAGTCAGGGAAGTCAAACGTGGCACCAGCACAATCATCAGACAGAGAGATCCTGGTGGCCTTCGGCATGGGAATGATGGGTGAGCTCTGTTGCCTTAACTCTTCCTGAGATACAATCCACAGGATCCGGAAGCCAAATGGTCTGAGAATAATTACTGTGAAATCATCCACATGTCCCTGACTTTTGTTTGGTTTTAGAGTTAGGTTCTCTTTACGTAGCCTGGCTGTCCTGGATGTAGACCAGGCTGACCTCAAACTCACAGAGATCCATCTGCCTCTGTGTCCCAAATGCTGGGATTAAAGGCATGTATCACCATACCCAGCTGAAATTGCACTGGGTTGTTGTTGTATTCATGAAAAGAATGGAAATATCTTTCAGTTAGATAATAAGATCATTGTTAGGTGTGTGGTTGAAAAATGATTTGACTTTTAACTTTCAGCTACCTGTAAGGGGTCAAAACAAGATCTTGTCCAGCTTCATGAATTCATGCATCCAACAGCGACTACATTAATCAACTGCTCACCTATCTAGGAACTGTTCTCGGCTTTGGGAATACTGTAGAAGGCAAAATCAAAGTTCTGATCTTTATAGGGGCTACTTTAGACTAAAAAACCTAAAATATTAATTTCAGAACAGATTTGTGATGTATATAGATGATAGTTCCCTCCCCAAGTACAGTAAGATAGATGGAAACTTTTCATATGGTCAATAACTTATCACCTCTCTATCTCTCTTGACTCAGCATAATAAATATGAGTAAAATGGGTGGGTTTGTTTCCTTTTATTTTACATCAGTGTTTTTGTCTATAATCTAAGATCTTGCTCAGTCATGAAATTATCATTATTATTATCATCATCATCATTATCATCATCATCTTCACAGAACTTACAGGAGAACCTCACAAGTGTGATAAAGATGGTTTTATCTTAAGACATAATCATCAGAAACCGTAGTTGTTAAATGTAAACTATCAGAACCGTGGTTTCCTTAATACCGATCAGAGACAAACAATTGTACTCAAACACGGCCTTCCTCGCCTTCCTAGTGCACGGAGAGTGTACTTGCTCTCTTACTACTTTTCTCCATTGCCTTCACTCCCATGACCCTCACCCTAACTCACTTCCCTTAACCCTTGACCTCTGCTTCTAGAAGCTTCTTTCCAGTTCCACACTCCATCTCTCACTCACTTCTCATCCCTTTCTAGGTCGGTCCTATATCCAAGGCTGACCCGAAAGTAGTATGTAGATGGAAGTATACTTGAATGGGAGAATGAAACTAAATATACAGTCCACTTTCAGGTATTTTTTAAATTTTCTATATTAGATTCTAAATGAAGAAGTTTTCTACCGGACATGTTAGGATGATATGACTTCGGGGGGACAGCCTATAATGGGTAGTTTTGGTTGATATATGTATATAAAAATTGTAGAATAAAAAATTTTAATAGGTAAAGGTTCCATTCCACAGTGATTGGAAATCATTCAGAGGTAAGAGTTGAACCCTGAATGAGAGGAGTGCTGAAACAATACCTTTCCCAGTAGAAGGCATTCATTCCCAGATAAATCTGCAGCCCTCGCACTCTCTTCCTCTCTCTCTCTCCCTCTCTTCCTCCTAACCCTTCTCCCTCCCTCGCCCTCTCAAGACCATAAGGCTGAAATTGGAATTAAATAGGAAGTCTTTGCTGCACCTATAAACAGTAACTCAGTGCTACTTATTATGGCTGGATCCAGGAAGCATCCTTCCCGTGGTCCCTGTGTTTGTGACCATCATGCATTCTGAAGCAGACTGTACAAGGATGGTGAAGAAGTCACGCCTCCCAACATTTCCCATTCTGTTCTCTAGAGAAAACTTCACCTTTCTTGCTTTGCTTGGACAGTGGCATTGACTTGTTTTATGCCAAATGTGTCCTTTTCAAGTTAGGCCAATTCCTTCTCATGCTTTGGATTATTTATTCTTTCACACATGATCCCTCTTAAGCAGGGATTGTAGCAGTGCACTCTTGCTGTCTTCAAAGAACCACAAAGAGAAGGGTGGCACCATTTGGCTTTAAAAAAATAATAAGCACATAACAAATAACAAAAGCCAATGTCTTGTGAAACGGTGGCACAAGGCCCTAGGTGGCCACTAACATAACTTCCTCCTCCTGCCTTACCAGAGTCACTTGGTATTTTAGGGGCACCTGCTGATGGTATCAGCTGCCAGAATACTGCTGTCACCACATGGCACAAAACAACAAAAGAGCAAGCACAGGGCACTTTTGGCAGGGCCACCAGGGCAGGCTGCCACCATGAATACACAAAGAGCAGCCACACCATCTATAGCCTGCTGTGTCTCCTGAAGATCCATGCTCATCCACCACACAGCCCAGTCTCCTCAAGCCATGGCTCTGTGAGAGGGAAAGCCAGTCTAGCAGCAGACATCATCTGCTCGGTGACACAGCATGACCTGGGAGAGCACAAACACATTCAGAAGGTGGGATGAACATTCCGAAGAAAGACAATTGAAATTAAACTAGACCCCTAGCCTAGCAACCAGGACTCTTTTCTAGATACCACTTGGTTGCTGTTTGTTTTTGATATATTTTTTAAGAGTCTCTTTCTGAGAATGACTGCCTTCCCCATTACAATATTTTTCAAGAGCATAATCTCAGAACTATACAGGCAAAATGAAAGGCACTTTGTTTTGACAATGAGACTTTAAGATGCAAAGGGTTCAAATGATTAAACTAGTGACTCTGAGTAATTTCACCCTAGAAATATCTCATTGCCTCATCCAGAAGCACACAAGTACACAGACACAAGAAGACACACAACAACAGAGAGAGAGAGAGAGAGAGAGAGAGAGAGAGAGAGAGAGAGAGAGAGAGAGAGAGAAAGAGAGTAAGAGGAGGAGAGAGGAGGGAGGGAAAGATGGGAGCAGCTATTAGTGGCTTACCAGAGTTCTCCATGAAGATAAATGTGTATACCAGGGCTGCACAAGTACCATACATCTACAACCCACCTCTTGGAAGCTGAGACTGAAAGATTCTTCAAGCCATTTATCTCAAAACAACAACAAACAAAACAGATCAAAATAGCATATTCCTGAAAATGGTATGCTTTTTTATAATTTTTCAGAAGTAGGACTAGCTTCCAACAAAAATTAAAATCCATATAAACAGCCTTTATTATGTCTGCTAACCTATTGACACAGGTTTTATCTTTCTTTTCTCTTATTCTTTGCATACAATGCATCCTCAATACAGTTTTCCTCCCTCCATTCTTCCCAGGCCCCTTCCCCTCTACTCCAGATCCACTAGTCCTCCATTTCCCTTCAGAAAAGAGAAGGCCTACCAAGGATATCAACCAAACCTGACATAATATGTTACAATAAGACTAGGCACAAACCCTCATATCAGGGCTAGGTGAGGCAACCCACTAGGAAGAAAAGGTCCTGGGAGCAGGTGAAAGAGTCAGAGACACCCCCACTCTCACTGTGGAGTCCCACAAGAACACCAAACTAACAATCATAACATTTGCAGAGGACCTAGCACAGCCTCTGTAGGCCCCATGATTGCTGCTTCGGTCTTTATGAGCCCTGATTAGTTGGTTTTGTGGGCCACGTTTACCCCTCTTCCATGGGGATCCCCTGAGCTCCAAGGGGAGGAACCTGATGGAGACCTCCAATTTGGAGACGCACCACCCCCTGCTCTCTCCCTAATGCATTTCTAATGTGCTAAAATGCATACATATAAGCATGAGAGGATCATTATGCATTTTTGTAGGTTATATTTTTAACGTTTACAGCACACAGAGTGTTTGCAAAGCTGGTGGCATTAAAAAAGAGAAACATGGAGAGAGGGGCTGGAGAAATGACTAAGCAGCAAAGAGTGCTTATGGCTCTCCCAGCAGATCCAAGTTCAGTTCCCACACTCACGTTGGGTGGCTTACCACAGCTCCAGCTCATGGGATCCTATGACCTCTTCCTGGCTCTCTCAGGCATGTGCACATATGTGGCTGATGCAGACACACATGAGTATACAACACAATTTAAAAACTTGAAAAGGAGGGGGGAAAGACGAGCTCTTAAGTAGGATCAGGTAACATTTCCTGCAGTGGATTCAGCTGCAACATCACACTAACCCTGGCTAAGTCAGACGACATGACTTGCAAAATTGCTGCCGAAGTGACAGCAAAGCTGACAGTGGTTTAAAGTCCCTGGGAAAAAAAGTGTCAGCGAAGATGAACGACGCTTCTTGGCTAAAACGCAGCCCAAGAAATAAAAGTAACGAAGCAGAAAGTGCACGCTGTCACAGATGCCACAAGACTCAAATCCTCATATTTCGGGTGGGGACAGGATGCCCAGGATGAACTAGTGCCAACAGGCTCCAAACATTAGGAGCCATAAATGGCTGCCTCTGGAGAATAAGGGGCTAGCCAGGTTGCAATTTAGATACAGCCCTAAGTTTTAAGAGAGGCCTTGTCAGATTCAAATCTGTTGGTACATTCCTTGATCATCTGGCTTACAGTTGTCAAACATTTGCTGCATTTAAACTTTTAAATGACTTGCCCGATATCTAAAACTATTTTGGAGAAAGCTATGAATGGCTGCTCTTAAAAATAGGATGAGTTACACCATGTATTTTGTGGAGGGAGAGACCTGGTACAAAATAAAAATACCAGTCCAAAAAAAAAAATTACTAGGAATTTCAAGTTGGTGGCATTATACGTTACACCAAATATGGAAACCTTCTCAGTGTGAGCCTTGTGCCTCTCCACAGGTCATGTGACCAAGAAACAAACCCTTCTGGGAGAGGAGGAACACAGACAACAATCGATGGAAGCTGAGTGGGGGCTGCCGTGTCACCATGGCCTCCTTCACGTTCCTCACCAAAGCCACAGCCGGTCAGCATCTGTCACTGTGATTGCCCCATTGAGTTTTTCTTTCTGCACAGCTCCATTGAGCTCTCTACAGCCTTCCCGCCCCTGTAGGAATAGAGCCGTGCCATCTGGGGCGACAGTTATCCACAGCCCATTCCAAGGGCTGCTTTCTCATCGCCCACTGGAACATGAACCAGGGTCCCAGGCTGGTTACTGATTCCTTATTGCAAGATGTGCATCGCAGGGTGGACATAGGTTAAGCAGGCACCTCAGGTGACCCACAGAGTCCCTCTCCCTATCTCTCCTCCAGTGGGAATGTATGGAACAAGGTAAAGTTTAGGACCTGGGGTAATATATAGTCCTTCTTCACTCTAGAATTCAAAAATCTATTGTGCCGGATACATTCTGTTCTAAAATCCAAAAACAACCAAATGGAAAAAAAAAAAAAAGCAAAGCAAACAAACAAACAAACAATCCAACAGCAACAACATTTAAAAACCACTCGAAACAAGCACCAAACCAAACCAAAATAAAACTGAACCATCAAAACTCTGACAAGCAAGAAGAACCATAAGACTCTTTGTAAGGTACTGAGTATCTCTCATTCTCTTTGACTCTTTCTGATGTACTTCAGTGAGTTTTCTCATGCTTTGGGGACGTTGGGAGGATAAGCCCAGAGCATCTGGATAGCTGTTCCTGAATATGACATATTCCAAAATGATGGGTTCTTTGGTGTTTTTATTTCTCAAGTTTCATTTATAGAGACAGAGACTCACCTTGAATCCCTTGTCTGGAACTTATTATGTGGCTGTTAATAGAACGCATGAGAACTCAGGCCTTCTAGATAACCAGGTCCTGAGCAAACAGGGCTATGAGCAGGGCAGGAAACACATCAAGGTCCCGGCCACCTAGGCTTCAAGGCAGCTCGAACAAGCTTTCCTTTCCTATCTAGCATCTCTATGACACCTGTCAGGATGCCTAAATCCTGCTCCCTACCTCTGCCATGTAGCATACAGCAAAATTAACGGTTGCTGTGTGTTTGGTGTGTGTGTTTCGGTGTATGTGTTTCAGTGTGTATGTGTTTCAGTGTGCGTGTGAGCGCATTCTCCGGTGGAAATCCAAAGAATAGACACCTTGCTCTGTCTGGTGAGACTGATGCTTTGAACCCCTGCCACATGGCCTACATTAGGATTAACTGGATGATCAGACTCAAAGTCTTTCTCTATAACCTCCTTTCTCCTCTCCCTTTCCAAGACCTGACACTAGCCAATGTTGGCTTTGAACAGCAATGTTCCTGCTTCAATTACTAGGACCCCAGGAGTGCATCTCCATATCTGACTTTGGTGTGTGCTACTGAGCCTCAGAACTTACGATAAACTAGACATTTCTTTCTGCCCCTGCCATGGCTGCTGCTCTGCCCTCTGAAGCAGATTTTCATGCTATGAGTACATACAGATGGAAGGCATCATTTTTTTTGTCAACAGTTCCCTTTCCCCTTTGTTTGACCTGATGTGGTTCCTGGCACCAGAGGATATTTCATTTTCCTGGACAGCTTCCAGGCTAGGTCTTGTTTCTATACAAACCCTGAGAAGGTTCAATAGTCAGGGTTCTGGTTGACGCATTCCACCAAATTTCTCCCACTTGGTCAACACTCTTTATTCTGTTTCTAGCTCCAACCTTCTCCAGGGCTTTCAGCTTAAGAACACACACTGTAAATGCTTGGTAGGTTCTGTATGCCTCAGTAAATAAAAACATAGCACGCTAAGCCCTTAAGTGAATGATAGAATAAAATGCACTGCTTTTCCATACCTTTAAGTCTTTGCCATCAATCTTTTACTACTGGTGTGCTGTCATCCAGTCACAAAAGATCAAAAATCCAAAGTGCTTAAGGAAAGGCATAAACTACTTAAAACCTCACGATAGGTCAGGAAATGTGAAATGGCTTAACAACAGAAAAACTTAGCATGTCCTTGTTTCTGCAAGTGTGTTTAATCTGTTCTGTAGTTATCTATTCAGAACCTTACGGCATGCACCTTTATTTATTTAGTCATTTGGAACATGCAAACGGAGTCTGCAGACCTGTTTCTCCTTTGTGTGCCTGTCTCCATTCTAGCTGCTCAGCTGCAGAGCTCGTGTCTTGTAGTCTGCTCAGTGGGCATGGGACAGAGGAGCAATTAGAGTGACTGAAGTGCTTGCGCCACTCAATCTCAAACTCTCTTCCTCTTCTACTTGTTCTTTCGCAACCAGACACACTTGAGTCATTAAGCAAGTTGTGAGAACATTACATGCAAGTGCCACATGTAACACTGCTACTTAAGACTTCTGGTGGTTTTCCTATGCAGCTGCAGGCCTGGACCGAAGTTGACAGTGGTCAACCACTGTCCTAGGTTTTACTCTCAAATCAATCCCCTGCTTCATCCCAAGGTTTTATCATGGTCTTCTTAAGTATATCAAATGGCTCATGTTTGTTAGATATTTGCTGTTGTGTATACTTCTAAGATAGGATTTCATGAAGATTTTAAGGTTTAATTCTCAGAAACTTATGAACTAGATACAACTATCACTATATTCTATTTATTTCCTGACTTTTTTTTGTTTTGTTTTACATCTCTGTCATATGAATGGGGTTTTAGTATGGAGCACGGGAAACATTAAAAAATATATATATATTTGTATAGTATCTGTATAATGGAGAACATGTCTTAGAGCCAAACCACTGGATTTGATGAGATATTTTTCCTTGTTAGATATCCAACGTGACAAGCAAAAAATAGTAAGAGATGTTCACCCAAGGTATCAGATTCCGCAGTCATATGATCACTGTCTGTAACGTGGTACAATGGTTCTCAATGGTTCTGTCTTCCAAAATCTTTTCACATTCAAGTATATTAGCATAAAACAAATGATGATTTTCTTTTGTGACTTAAAAAGCTATTGCATAGTCTTTGTAAAGATCTAGAAAGCAGATTTGGGGAGAACAAACATCTAGATCATCTTAAATTTTGCTGAGCTATCACTATTGCAAGAGTCTTGCTATGTTTTCTTCCTGACTTCTGCTCTTATCATGATGCTGTACTTAAGCCTCTCAGGTTAAAATATAGTTTCCCTTTCTCTTTTTCTTTCTCAACATCATACACTGAACTTCTTAACCAAGTATCCGAGGATATGAGGGCACCGAGACATATTTCTTTTATGGAGTCTCTTGCACATTCTAATATGTCAGTAATATTGGGAGCACATGGCAGTGGTACTTCATTTCTTCAATTATCATGTGTGCTGCTGATTCCTTCCCTATGATATTACAGGGGTGGAGAGAACATGAATTCAATGCCCATGTAACTTCTTGTGTGTAAGCTATGCTATATTTTGACACTCAGACTGGTTCTAAGTTGTCACTCAACATATATGATGGGATTGCAAAAGCAATGAACCTTCATTTTAAGCTATCTGGTTCAGCTCATCAGTAGAATAAAGAGTCTCTCCCACATGGAAGGACCACTGATAACAGACCAGAAATATCACCTGACAAGAACACCAGCTTACTGTGGTGTTTCTCATGGGCATTGTTCAGCTTCTAAGCTTTCCAGCAAAGACCCAGGCTATCATATACTGAAAGTTGACTCTCCTTTGCACCATAGTGTTCTGGTCATACTTTGGAAGTGGGGTTACGTTCTTAATATTGAGTTGCAAAGTGCGGATATAGAAGTCATAGCAATGGAAGGCCAGGACTTTCAGCATAAACATTTTATTGGCTCTTGAGTTTCTCTGTCTGATTTTCCTTTTCCTTCACAGAAAGCATCACAGCAGAGCCCAATCATACAACAGGGAACCATGGGCCAAAGAAAAGCAAGTCTTGGAGAGCCCGTGAGAAGGTTGTTCACATTCCTGACAGCTCATCTGCTAATCCCCAGAAAGATATGTGTACATAGTTCACCTTCCCAAAATAGTCACTCTTGATTGTGGCTTTTATTTCCTGGGTACATTCATGTTTACTGTTGTGATTAAAATGTCTTGCAAATTAATCACTTGAAGCCGGAAGCATTTTCTTTCAGAGTCACCAATTGAAAACTTTCAGTAGCATTTACCAGTTTCAACTGAAAAAAGTCTCGAGCTCTCTAGCCGTAAGTTAACTTTGTCTAGGTCAAACAGTAGCACTCCGTTGTCTGTTTCATTCTCCTCCATATTTACTGTAGGAGAAGTGTGTGCGCGATACTCTCCTCCCATGTGCCCTATGTGAGACAAAGCCTCAGCTTTCCCAGAGGTTATTGAGGGAGAGTGAGGCTATAGTCAGAGTCAAGGGTAAGAGTGAACAAAGTTGGTTCCCTATTCAATGTTTGAGGATGAGCACTGAGAGGGTAGCAGAGAGTTGTAGGACTGACACTAAAGATGCCACATTCCAGAAACTCTGGTGTAGACCATGTCTTGATTCCTTTTGCTACTGCGTGAAATCTTGAACACCTGCTACTTGAGTAATTGACATTGTTTTCCAAGGAGGCTGTTATGCATCTTTAAAGCACAGCCTTTGTACACAAAACATTTGTATTCCAAAAAGAGAAGGAGACCCTTCTACCATCACTATAACCCAAAGCCTCCTGATGAGGGCCAGGGGACACCCAGATTTCGAAGGAAGAAAATGAAAACAGGTTAGATTTCAAGGAGATGCTTGACTGGGAAGATGGGTTAAGAATTTGCCTTTAGAAATTGGGTGAAAGAAAGATGCTGAGAGAAGATTCAAAGGAGGAAATATTAGAGAAAATCTGGGACATTTGGGAGATTGTGGTTTGATTGCAGAAACACTGGGCTATTTCCTAACGAGGAAACCAGACCAATTTTCTACTTAACAGTTCAATTGCATTACATCCATCATCTACCTCCCCAGAATCTCTGCATTTCCTGGAGTAAGACATGGTACTTATATGAATACATCCCATAGGTCCAAAGAGAAAATTAAATCAAGCCAACTCTTTTTTTGTCACATTTGTAAGTTTAAATAGCATTTTAGGCATTTTATTGTTTTATTTCTCCTCTCAAGTTATAGCTGCTTTCTAAGACTCTGGCTGAAGAGAATAAAATATCTTAAACATGTAATGTTAGCTTTCTCGTATCAAGGTTCACCAATAATCTAACATCTGCTTTTTTTTTTTTCTGTTTTAAAAATGCCCCTTTAAGTTCCTGGCTTGCTTAGCAACACACTTGCCACGTTTAAATGCAGCACAATTGACTTCTGTCCTGTCCGTCCTCAGGTGATGATGTTCTCACAGGATCAGGTGCTCACAACTGCTTTTGTCTGCACCCGAGAGTAAGCAATTAGCCACCGACCCTCCAGAGTACTGTCTGAGTCTGCCCAGGAGGCCACTTGTTTACATACAACACTTGCTTGTCTAAAAAAAAAAAATTCCTGGTGAGGATTTTAGATTGTTGTTGTAATTTCAAATGCTTGCCTGAAAAAAATACTATGGTTGACATGTGATATTATAAAAATTGCACACTTTATCAAGTTCGTTTAGACATCACAATCACTGAGAATAAAGTTTTGCTTTTTATCACAGGGGAGGAAAAGTTTTCATTTTTCTCTACTTAGAAGTTGACTGATATCTGTCTCCTATGTACTCATGGGAGTCCTTGGGGACCAGGTCCTGTCAGGGAGAGCTACAACCTAAGCTTCTATCCTTTCTTAGCAAATAACAGAGAAAAGAGCATGCTTTAGAGAAGTTACAAGATGAGGGGAAATAAGTTTTAGTTTCTGGGGTGTGGATCTGTGGAAAGATTGGCACAGTTATCTCTTTGGGTCTGTGGGGCTCTGCCTCAGTGGATGGAGCTTATCCTGGATCAAAACCACCTGAAAAAAAAAAAAACTGCTAAGCACATGTAGACATGTGATCTCTTTGTCCCCCCTAAGCACCATGCCACAAAATCCATACAGAATTCATCTCATGTTCAGTAGTATAGCATAGTGTCTATGCAGCGTGTGTGTAGGTTCCACGTAAACTCTACACCACACTGTTTCATCTAAGGGACTTCTACTCCTGTTTTGTTATCTACCAAAGCTCTGGGAGCTTGTTCTCCAAGACACAGCTGTATGGAGCCACTCATGGAAGATAACGTCTAGTTGGCAAAGTTAGTTATGTTGATTTATCTCATACTGGCTCCAGCTCGACTTGGGTCTAGGTGATCTCCAGTGATTAAACTGCTTTCCTCCAAGGAGGAAGGAAGGGAGCCTTTGCATACTTTTGCAAAGGCTTTTTCCCTGCTTTTAGGAAAACAAGGAGAGAGTGGGAAGCATTTTCTTTTTCTTCTGCTATTTCTAAATTCTCTTCAACAAAATAACCCTCATATTAAAGGGCATATTTATTTGGGGTGGTGTGGTGGAATATTGTATTTATTACGATGACTTCCATTTTCTTTTCTTTAAATAAAAAGATTTGATTTTGTCTCTAATTCTGAGGATTCATGTGTCTCCATATGTTGTGTGTAAGTTCGTGTAGTGTTCACAGAAGCCAAAGAAGGCATTGGATCCCCTGGAGTTACAGGTGTGTGTAAGCACCCACCTGCATGCTGGGAACTCAACTCAGGACATCTGTAAGAGCACAAGAGGTCCCAACTGCTGAGTCATCTCTCCAGATCTCCACAATTTCTATCCACCTAGCCTGAATTTTAGTTAACTTTCTCTTAATCATGGATGCATTATAAATATCGAATAATTGTTGGTATGAGACAGAGGAAGAATTTTCAAGTTTCCTCTTCCTTCTGGAAACTGAGATGAGACAGACTTCCGGTTCATTGCTGTTCTGTTCTGTGCTGTTTGTCCTCTTGTTTGGAATCAAGATCTCACTGTGTAGCTCAGGATGACCTTGAATTTGTGATCCTTCTCTTTCAGCCTGCAGAATTCAGGACTACAGGAGTATGTCACCATACCTGGCTTAAACGTCATTGTTTGTATATTGTTTTTACTACTACTGTTTTTCACTTCTGTGGTCTGGTCTTGTGTAACCAAGAAATCAACTTTTTATTGTTGATGCACAAACAATAGATCATCTGCAGAAACATGGATTTGCAACACTGGAACTCTTTGAAGGACCAGAGATGACGTGTTTTACTTTAGTAAAGGGGGAACAAATTAAACCTTTCTATGTAAAGAATCATTCAAACAGTTTGAAGCAGTTGGTATGGGTATGGTCACATGACTGTACAGACAGGGTACAGATGGTAAAGCTCTGCCCTCAGGAAGTCTATCATAAGTATGAAGAGAAGCTGGAACGACTATCTTCAACAAGTTCAACATGGTGTACATGTACTCAGTCTTAATGTGTACTCACTGGACACATTAAGCTGGGAGCCAAATTATTCCGCAAAGTGAACACATTAAAGAATCCCAACGAGATAATATTTATTTTAATACAATAATTTAAACAACGGTAGAGGTATGAGTTGCCTACTAGGGCAGAATTAATCAGCTGAACAGAGGTAAGGGAAAGAACAAAATAACCACTGAAGAGGGCCAGGCATTTTTAAAAGCTTGCAATCAGTATTTTTCTGGCAGAAATTCCATCCGCCTGCAGACTAACTCTTTCCTGGACTTTCTGGAGAACGGATGATAAACCCAGCTCCTGTACAGTTCCGACACTTAAGAGATTTGAACTCTATAACAGCTCACGGAATTCAGCTAATGCCTGATGAAAACCTGGACAATTCAAAGATGGCCAGGCACCAGTCGGTTTGATTTTGTCTTAGTTGTTTGTTGCCAAGTACGGACAGGATATAAACATGCAATTTAGGGTTTGGTGGTTTGATTCCGAGACCATATAGATTATCATCATATACATTATAGGATGTGCATATATACACATGTGTATCACACATATGCATGTGTAGCATACATTTAGTAATAAATTTGAAATCTACTTTGTTCCAGTCTTAGCATCCAGTGTTTCCTGCATGAAGTGACAGTTTTCACTGTGACATATTCATACATGTGTATAATCTATTTTGTATTTACTTGCCTAATAATATTCTTCAAATTTCCCTCTTCCGCAGAGGCAGCTACCATTCTGAATTCCTTTTGTAAGCTTTTCATATTCCTTTTTCTGAAATGATTCTGCCATCATACAGTTTCCCATTGGTTCTTCTCGTCCCTTTACTATAGCACATTCTATGACTTTCTTTTTGAGATGCTTTTAAAGTTCACATCAGCACCCTGAGTACTGACGCCATCTTCAGCCCCAGTTCTGGTGAAGAAGTTTCCACAGCTGCCCCCTTACCTGCAGTTGCATTTTTCTCTGTTTCAGTTACCCACTGTGATCAGAGATTACCTGCTACCCAAAAGCACAAAGTGAGAGATTCCAGAAATAAGGTTCTCTCCGGTTTCAAGTTGCACAGCATTGTGAGTAGCAAGATTGAAACCACACTCCATCCTGATCTATCCTGTGCAGAGGTGAACCACCCCTCTGTCTAATTTGTCCATGCTACACAACCACAACCACTTAGCAGCTGCCACAGTGGTCAGAGTGTCTGTCACAGTGTCATACATGCTCAAGTATTTGTTGTTTTACTGAGTAAAGCTCCCAACCTAAGAGCAATGATGTTGGTAACTCTATTAAAGTATATTGCCATATTTGTCCATCTCATTATTAGTTATTGACACAATGCGTCAGTTTGCTGAACCTTATTTCTCCTTAGAGTTGCTTGGTCCCATGGATTTCCATGTGAATTTTAGGATAAGTCTATCAATCTCTTCTAAGAAGCCAGCTGTCACTTTGCTAGCTATTGCACTGAATAAGTTGTTAAATTTGGATTTTATTGGTGTCTTAACAATAGCAGGATAGGATAACTTTTGATTTGTTTAGACCCTGAATTCTTTACAATATAGATTTTGATTTAGGCTGGAGCTAATATTCTTAATTTGCCTTAGATATTCCAAGCCACACTCTGAGCAACTATATTCTGAAAGATAGGGGCTGTTGTTCTTTGCCAGGAAGACCATGAGGTCAGGCCAGTCTGGCCACATAGGAAGAGCTTCCTTCCAAACAGTTACAGCTTTTTCAAAGGAGAATTCAAAGAGCTATACATATATAGACAATAAGGAGAGCTGAAAGGAATGTTCGAATGAACCAAGAATTAATTATATTCTACCAGACAGCTCATTTACATTTCTGTGGACTGTTATTTACATTACTATTCATTTTCTACAATGTACAGTTATAAAGCAGCTCAAAATCAGTGAGATATTCCACAAGGCTACACTCAAAAGGACACGCAGTAAACATTTTTTTTTTTTGTAAATCTTTTACAAGTTTTTGTGAAACATAAAAGGTTTCTTTTCATTTCCCGTGGGAAACCAAACCACCATGATTAGCACAAACATGGTATGTGGTTGAAGTGGGGTTCTCTCTCTCTCTCTTTTCCTCATCCCACACACACACACACACACACACACACACACACACACACACACTTTTCCTCCTATTATTACTTGGGAAGTTATACACTTATTTCCTGTATTTTTATGTTAGCATTTACCTTTTCAATAGGCTCATCTGAACAAAGTCTAAAGTAAACCAGTATCTTTACATCCTAAATCACATGTTTCTGAAACATTGTAATTCTTGGCTCAAATCTGTCTCTGATTTCTACAGCCTTCCATGTCCAGACTGTCTAAAAGGCTAAATTTATTTGGGTTTAATCTGTAACCAACTCTTTAGTGCAATAAACTTTAAACCTACAGAGAAGCTGAAGATATGTCTTGATGAACACCCTGGGACCCTTCACTTCCAAACCCCACCCTATCCCCACTACCACATGGCTGTCATCTTGTTACTAGTGCATTCCTTCTTCCAAGTATACACCAGATCTAATGACACATAAGTCTTAAGCATGTTGGCATACATCTTCAAGAATGTACAATGTCATCATCACCTCCATGATTATCATAAACATTGTTCACTCTCTTGGCCCTCACCTAAGATATTCAGTGGCTCTTATTATCCGTCAGGCTTCCAAGCACCACACTAGATTTTAACCTCACATTTATTCAGTTTTCTTTATGATGTATATGTGCTTCCATGTGCATGTATGTACATGCTTATGTTATGACATGCATGTGGAAGCCAGAGAACAAACTGAGATATTGTCCACAATCACCCATTTTTCAGACAAAGCTTCTCACTGGTCTAGAATTCATCACTTAACCAAATAAGCTAAGCTAACTAGCTGGCCCTAGGGATTCACCTATCTGTACCTTCCCAGCACAGAGATTGTAATATCCTCACTTCTGGGACTCAAACCCAGGTCTTTGGGCTTGCAAGGCAAATTCTTTACCCAAAAAGCCATCTCCCAATTCTGGCTTTTAAAATCTGGACTCAGATTTTTATAACCTTTGCCCTTCTTTCCTGTGGTCCATTGTGGTAGGAATGGACTTGGTGAATCTTGTTAATTTCTTAGTTTGGGTATATAATCACGTAAATTCAGACTTTGCATCCCTAAGGAGAATATGTCTAGGACTTTAAATTCTTGTAGTTGGTTACAACTGAAAATACCAGTTGGGGTTGATGAATAGCTCTGTTAGTTATCCCAGCTACTTCTTTCTTTTCCATTGTACAGCAGTCTATTTGAGCCCCAGCATTCACATGAAATTCCACACCAGCAACTGATCAATAATGTAGTCTTGATTTCCCATGAGCCTCTTGTCATCAACTCTAGATTAGCATTCTCCTCTTGATTTATCTTCTTGACTGCAATAGGAGGATTCCTTTTCCTGGCTTTAGTCTGTACTTTGTATTTCAGGTTTTGTTTTTTGCCCTGGGACAAGGGAATCATGTGTCACCTGATATCACAATGTCTACGCAGCAGCATGAGAGAGTTCCTATGCACTAGATATCTCCCAAAGCTTCTGGAAGTTCTGAGATGATGTTGCAAGCTACTACTTTTCTTTGAGGTAGACTAAGATAGATAGAAGCCAAGTCTATGTAATTGACAGTGACCAATTTGACTAGCTGTATATCTCTTATAGTGAAGACAAATCTTGAGGAAAGTAGAAAACTTGCAATATGACAGTACTATCACTGAGGAAGAATGCCAAAGACAGTTTCTATCAGTATCCTGTCATCCTGAAGTTTTACCTTTAGGAATGACTTTTAACTGTTTGTATTTTATGTTTTTAAGACTTAGTATGTCATAATCAGTAGCTAGTACTTTAGTACTTTTCTTACTGGCATGATCTAATTTCTAATAAGTAGTTGCTAGAAAAAAGTACAATACAAATGTTAAGATTTTAGAAGAAAGTTGTAAGAGAAGGCTCAGAATATAAAAATGTCTGATATGCAGCATAACTTAGTAACCAGTAACTGCAGAACACACACACACACACACACACACACACACCACTATTCTGAGTATGTTAAAGCATGATTTATTCTCACAGCAATTATAATTTGAGTTCAAGATTTATTTACTATACATCGTTTATGATGCTGGAAGATACTCTGCATGCTACCAGAGGAGGAAAGTAATCATCACAATCCCCAGCTCCAGTAGTGGCACAAACGTTATGGAGTAACCAGTCACCTCCTTCTTCTTCTTCTTCTCTTCTTCTTTCTTCTCTTCTTTCTTCTTCTCTTCTTCTCCTTCTCCTTCTCCCTCCTCCTCCTCCTCCTCCTCCTCCTCCTCCTCCTCCTTCTCCTTCTCCTTCTTCTCCTTTCCTTCTTCTCCTCCTCCTTCCTCCTCTTCCTCCTCATTCTCATCTTCTCCTCTCCTCCTCTCCTCTCTCCCTCCTCTTCTCCCTCCTCTTCCTCCTCTCCTCTTCCTCCTCCTCCTCTCTTCCTTCCCCTTCCCTCCTCCTCCTCCTTTTTAAATTTAGGGATCAGTGTGGACAATGTTCCATCCCTAGCCAAAAAGCTCTTTGCAATTGCTATCTGCTGGGGAAAGGAACCTTTTTTTCTTCAGTGGAGTATCACTGGGTATCTTCACCAAATTCCTAGGCAGTTCCCATGCCCAGCAGCAGCTGGTTAACACAAAATGGACTCTATGTTTGGGTTTTTTGGACTGTTTTGGTTTTGGAGAGAAATGGGGAAGGGAGAAGAAGACATAAAGCTGGTGGTAATGAGGTGGAGAGAAAGAGAGAATCCTGAAAGGGTTAGGGAAGAGGAGAACATGGTCAAAATAGATTGTATGGAAAAGCTGTTTTAAACTTATAAAAGAAGGTGTTGCATTCTTGATTGTTCTCTAAACCACAAGAGGCATCTGTGTCCCCTTTGAATCTGATCCTTACTTTGGTCCCTGAGTACCCTGCCTATACAGGAGTATTATTTCCAGGAAAAAGAGACTGTTTTAAATCCAAGAAATAAATTTGGATTGAAGAGAAGATAAGAAATATGGGTTCATATTTTATTTTTCATTACATTTCATGGTAGAGAATTTTTTTCGAATAGATGTTACCAAAGAACTACTTTAATTTTCATCATGACTCCAGTTAAAGCACTAGCATGCTATTCTCCCTTTACTATTGTCTTGTGTCTCTGTTGTCACTAATGTAAAGGTATAGGGCTATAGTTGGAAAAGGAAATTGCCTTTACCATTGACCCCACAAAAATCAAGCAAGAAACAATAGCACCAATTCTAGAAATCCATAAGCTAAAAAGAAAAATAATCTTTGAAACCGAAAAAAAAAAAGCCAGATCCTAAAAACATTATGGCAAATAGTGTGTGAGAAGAGACATATTTGACAGTTCACATACAAAGACATTTCTGGTGTAGCTGACCTTCACCCTGCTCCTCCTGCAGCGACTTCTTCTTTTCTCTGCTATGGTTTCTCATTGTTACCAGCAATGGTGGTAAAAATAGATGAACAAACTCATTGGAAATTACAGTGCTGTCAAATGTTAGAAAGACAAAGGTAGCAGAATGTGCTTTCTGTTTTGTAGTTCCTGAAAGATATCTATAATGTTAACCGCCAGAGTTCAATGCTGAAAGAAAAAAAAAAAAACTGTCACAGAGTTCCCTTTGAACACTTTTCAGCTTCAAATCTGCATGTTCAACTTACTCCTAACCTCAGTCATTTTAAAGACCCAACGGTCAAATCAAGGCCTGAAATCACTTTCATCTTGCTCCAGACCATGGCCTGCTTTGAGCAGCAGCACTTCCACTCCTGTCCCAAGATCTTAACATCCTAGCCTTTCCCACCTTCCCTCCCTCTGCACTCTTCCTACCTTCCAGCTCACAGGCCACTCTTGGGACAGGCGCTCTTGTCTCCCACCGGGTAGCTTTAGTGGGTGACCTTGGTCCATCTTCTCTAGGCTACTCTCCATGGTTCCCAGCCCCAAATTTCTAACATACATATCTGATCTTATCTAAAATAATTTGCAGTATCTGATGCTACTGATGCTGCTTCCTGTCTTGATTTGTTTGTGAAGCTTTTCTGTCTTTCTGGGGAGCCCAATCTGCAGTCGCTCTGCTTAGTGTTCGCTTTAATGTGTACTCCTAAGCACACTTACTGTTTTAAACTTATCTGTTATTTCTTCTGGGAATTCTCCTTACCTCCTCTTTTTCTCAGTTAGAAGATTGCACCAGGTCTTACCACAAAAATTCGAGTTTATACTGTGCTAGTCCTTTGCAAACTGCATGGTAAGTGAATACTAATTTGACTCTCTCAGCTCTCTGCTGGTCTGAGTTTGCAAAGTAGAGATAATATTTACACTATTTTCTATTATTAAGTTTAAAGAGCCCAGCACATAATAGACGATTCTAGGTATTAGTAAATAGATGAGTAAAAAACAGGAGACAAAGTTTATACTATTTCTGATGGACTTCTTTTGTCTTTTCATTTGAATGCTTTGTCTGCATCATAGATGTATTAAGTGAGATTGAAAAATATAGAAGTTCTCTTACGTGAATTTATTTTATTTTTCAAAGAGTTCACTGTCAGGGAAAGAAGGTGGTGCTGATCCCAAGTGGATCAAGATTTCTCCATTTCTATCACTTATGAAAGACTTGATTAATGATGTGGCTCAACGTCTTTCTTGAGTGTAAAACACCCTTTCCCAATGATTTGTAACCACTCCATAGAAATAAAGCTTTTTCTCAGATTTCATATATTATTTTATATTATATATTATATGTATTTATTATATATGTAGAAAGAAAATGATTCTTTAAGGTTTTTTTTTTTTTTAAAGAAATGTAGATATCAAATCAATGAGCCAAGGTTGAACATTCTCAGCAAATAAATAGATGGGAAATTACCATCCTGAGTCAAGGACTTTTCATGAGAGACGTCATGGTTCCACTTCTCTTTTCTGATCAAGAACTGCTGGGCTGCTCCAAGGAGTGAGGAGCAACCATCGGACAGAAAGGTCACACTGTAGACAAGTGTTCCTTTATTGTTTTGACATCTACATGTTGGTTTGTTGTTTCAGGACAACCATTGCACAGCTGTGTCCAGTAAGGCAGTTAATGACAGGCCACGGCACACACAGTTTTTTGCAGACCACACCTAGGTTTTTATACTGATTAAATATTTAAGAACACCAAGGTTCCGTATTTAGAGACACTACACACCTTAAACTATGCCAATCTAAACCAAAAGGGCTTTAAAATGTCAAGCATCTCTAAGGCTTTAGGCGAATCATTCACCTCTAAAATGACACGCTATGCTAACTTCCGAATGGATTCAGCTGTTTCTCTTTTAAAGGTCCATTTCTAAAGGGCTCAGTGAATGGTCCCATAGCGTCTGAGAAGAGCAGGTATTGAAAACAAGCCCTGGAAGCTACCCTTCGAAGTTTCACAAGTCAAATAGGCATTTGGTGCTGGCAGAGAAGTATGTGTTCCTTTCTCTATTCCTAGAAGAAATGACGGACAGGTGGGCTTCTTGGGGCATGGGTGCATACTTTGGGATTTTCATTGTGTGGAATTTTACTTTGGAGAGAGTACCCATCCCTACATAAGTCTCCCTTCTACCTCTGGCCCACATTCTGGAATGAGGATGGTAAAGACAAAATTCAGACATTTGCATCTGTAATTTTAACTCCTGTGTTCCTTCACTATTTTCTTTGTCTCTATTTTTGTCCCTGGAGTCTGAACTTATTCCCATGCTATGTTATTAATCAATGTAAGCAACACAGGGTCTGCATGCTTTCAGTGCTGCCCCATCTCCAGAGATTCAGTAAGTATACTTCACCGCTGAGGTTTCCTGCTCCTGGCAGTTTGGCAGAAGTTGGTAGGATGACTGTATGGTTGGAGCTTGTATGTCCTGTTAGTAATAGTGACATTAATAATAATAGGCTTCCTATGTAAGCCTTAATGTACACATATTTAATAACTAGCACTTTAAAGATATAAATAACAATACAACAATGCTAATATTCATCAACAAACTAAGTAAACTTTTGTGTTCACACAGTATAGCTCAGTCTGACCTTGAACTTGTCATCCCTGACTGAGAATACTGAATGTTGAGATGATGGAGATACCAACATGCCCTGGCTGTCAAAATAATGTTTAATAACTCTCAATAAATAACCAAATAATAATCACTAGATAAAACTAAAAATTATAACACTAACCCAGCATTTACTAGTGATCATGATTTTTATTTAGAAAAAGCACTGGCAACAGCTATATACTGTTATCAATTCTCGAGGCTGACATAGCTCTGAGAAAAAATTGTCTGGTGGTTCTCCTTATAGGAGATCTCAGTGCTAGCAAGCCTACATACACTGATCCCATGCAGAACATCACCTTCCTTAAATTCCAGCAAGGTGCTGAGGAGAATGTGAACTTTCCGACCAAGCATTCATAGTAGCCCATTTTCAACTTAGCGAGGAATCTCCACCCCTCCTGAAAAGGGAATGCATATGGAAATACCCATCACTGGTTAGAAGTAGAAGCTACACTGTGTATTGTTCAATCATCCAGAGGTCTATCAGAAGACTTTTACAGAACCCTGGGTTTTGAAACATCCCTCAGGAATGCCAAGTGTCACAGTTGGAGGAGAGCTGTAGCCTTCAGGGACAACAGACATTCCTGATGGAGTGGAGCTGGTTATTTTTCAAATACTAAGATGCTGATGAGTTTCCCATCTTCAATAAAGAAGCTCCGTAAGGCTCCTGATGACCGTGATAGTCATCATTTATAATAGAAAGGAGATTACAGTAGATGTTTCTGACCAGAGTTTCAGCTATGTGTTCAATTTCAGGGGCTGTACTCTTGATTTTCTGGGGGAAAGTGTAAGCAGTGTGAATTACTAGCTTCTAAACTGTATCACTGAACTATTAGGCTCATATTGTTCTGAATGACTTGTTTTCGTATGCACTATAAATTAGGAATGGGTTTAATAGATGCTAACATAAGTAACCGTTATTATCAATGCCTTTCCATTCTTAATCTTCCACAAGGTTCTTCACATACTTGGTTAGGGTACCTTGAATTTTAGTGTTCTGAGGATATCAGAAACTGGTCAAAAAGCTTCATGACCTGTTGTGATATTTCCACCAGCGTTTTCAGATGATCTTAAGGATCAGGTCATGAGTTTGAACAACTCCTGGGCTTGTCCTCTGTTATATTAAAAACTTTTAATAAAAACTGTCATTGTTTCTTGGGAAACAAAGATTTGATAGCACTGTCACCTCATGAATCTAACACAGGTGGTGAAAACAGGTTACTCTAAGGAGCCCCGTGACTTCCTCCTGAATATTCCCAGCTGGTGACCCTGCTATAAGGACAGCGCTCTCACGTGGGTCAGGAGAGTGGGTGGAGTGTAAAATGGAGCCCTTGCGTTCTAGAGAAGTCACAGGGCTCCCATCTGCCACAAACTGCAATGGATTGTTAACACAGACTGGCTTCCTCTCAAGGCCATGTTTATATTAAATGATACATTCAGAATCTGCAAAACTCTTTTTTTGGTAGCTGGGCCTGTGAAATCCCATGGGGAGAGGGCATGGGGAAAGATGCTTAGAAACAGCTCCATTCAGTAAAAGAATTAGGGCATTTTGGAAACAGTCAAAACCTGTTTAAATTATATGAAACCCTAGTTGGGGGGAGAGTTTTAAGAATGGGAGTTTGAAATCAAAATTTTCCACATTATTTCAGAGTTTCTGCTTCCTTGCTGAATGTTGCTTGTTGCTTTTATAAATAATATTTCCTCCAGCTGGCACACTTCAACAGGATCCATTCAAACAGATTACATGGAACATTAAGCAATTCCGGTACCTTTCTCAATCACAACCAAAGGTTATGTTATTCCCTCCATCATTTCCCCTGGCTTCTATTGGCCAGGGATGAAGTTGGTGGTGCTACGGAGAAAATTTCAAGGAAAAGGCGCAAGTGCTAGGTTTTTTCTTAGACAACTCACAGCTTTCAACCTTGGTCCTGTCTTTGCAGAAAGGTTCTTTTTATTTGTAATTCCTATTTCCCAAAGGATGAGGAGGAAGAAGGAATGTCTCTGAGGGTCTTTTACTTATTCTCATTTCTTTTCTGGATGTACCTTAGTGGACAAACCATGCTGCAACCTGTGATCTGGGGTGGCATGCCAATCTGGCATTTTGGAAATAGCCATGATTTCTATCAGCAGAGAAAAAAAAAAAAAAAAAAAAAAACAAACCAACCTGGCCGATTGACAACTAAAGGTCAAGTGAACAATGACTCTTTTGTGTCTGGACACAGTTGGGACAGTGAACCTTTCACCGGTTTCAACAGAACCTCTGAAACACAATTATGTAGAGGCACTGGGGAAAAATCCATGACCTCTTTTAGAACACATAGGACTTTCAAGGTGACCACGTAGGTTACAGAAGGTATGGAACATTGGGGACTACTCTTTGTAATGAGGGCAGTCCTATAGTTTCTCTGTGACTTTTTAAAAGTAAGACAGAGACCACAAGAAGGCTGGAAAATGGAAATACATTGGTTAGCACAGGGAACCATTGGCTTCATATGGTTAACAACCATCATGTGGTTAAGAAAGGATAGTTCACTAATGAAATAATCTTTGGGAGTTGAGTTGGTTCAATCAGTGGAGCGAAGAAAGGCATACACAAGAACATATTAAAATGTGATTACTAGTCATGTGGCTTACTAGAGACCATTCCAAGGGCAAAGGGGTTGAGCTGGAACTCAGCAGTCAAAAGCAGAGGGCCTTACTCTCACCAAACACAGGGCAGATGGGAGAGAGGATAGGCACGGTTACAAATAGCTGTGGGCACTGTCAACATCAGCTGTATTCACAGATGTGAGAACACAGACTTTACCCAAACACAATGTAGAGAGAAACCTATCCAACAAGATAGATTCTGTCACCGTACTGTTGTCCGTAAGTACTCTGACTTGCAAAACTATCTCCCTCGAGGGTATGATACTTTTAGGGAAAGGTCAGGTGGCCCTGTGCTGTTCTTTCATGACACAGAATCTATGCATTGTTATCATTTTCAGAGAGTAATCTCCAACTTATCTAAATTAGGGGCACCTCTGGAGGGTCCTGGAAGGACTGTTGGTTCCTACTTCACCCTGGAAATCTTGCCTCAAACCATGGTACTATGGGAAGTTATCTAACCTACAGTGTAGATGTTCTTAAAAGCAGGTATTATTCACTGTGTCTCAAAGGCTTGATGTGTCGGGCACAGTTTTAGGTGCCACAACAGCACTTTATGCCCAAGGGACACTTGTACTTGAGGACACTTAACAGTCAAGCTGTCCTCAGAAACCAGAGGTATGGGCTTCATCTTTCCTTGAGTTGCTAGTGGAATGTTACTTCAGAGCATATCCAGAGTTCCCTGCTTTTCTCTGCTCAAATTTGCTCCCCATCACTCCCTGTAAGAGATCCTCAATCCACTCCCAGCATCCCTAGGCCCTATCCTACTCTGTTCTTTGCAGCCTTTTCATTACAGTATTTTAGTTATCTGCTTATAGCCTTCTCACTTGTCTACTCACACAGTAAACTCCACAAGAGAAGATGTTTGTCTATTTTGTTTACAGTTATATCCCAGCACATATCTCCCATAAACAACAGATAAGTTGGATATTCGAGAAACCAAATGAATATGACAGTAAGCCTACACGCTCTGTCTTGCACCTGTGGATCAGGTTGTGAGCTCTCAGCTGTTCTTTTGCTCTACCATCCTGGATCCTACCTGTCTGAAATCATTAGCCAACTAAGTGATCTCTTTTATAAGTTGCTGTAGTTGCTGTTTTCTTACCACAGCCAAGAAAAGTAACTAAGACATAAGTTACGCAAGGTGACTCAATGGATCATAGTATCTGCTGTACAAGCCTGACAATAGGAATTCAATCCCCAAACCCACGTAAAGTTTGAGGTAGAAAATTGACTCTACATTCTCTGACCTCCAAACATATACCTTGGTACCAGACCTCACAGCACACACCATGCACACACACGCATATGCCAATAAGTATTAGGATAAATAAAAACACTAATAAATACATTGTGTGCTTTATAGATCTTCTGTTGACTTTGATACTCATCCAGACCGGGAAGGTTCTGATAGGTCTCTGCTAAGTAAACTATTTCTAAACAAAGCAAGCTGAGTACGTGGCATACTCCGGAGGCAAAAGCAAGGAGACTGACATGGAAGGAAGGCCATCCCCTGACATACAGTGAGATGTCACATCTCAGAACGACAATAATAAATCTGGTTTCTGCATCAGTACATGAATTCCTGTGCTGACTTTCCTGCAATAGATTGTGACCTGGAAGTACAAGCCAAATGAACTTTTTTCTCCCAGAATGACTTTGGATAGAGCATTTTATTGCAGCAACAGATATGGAAGTAGAACACCGTGATTTTTCCTACCTTGACATGATAAAGGTTAACTGATAAATTAGGAATGGTAAGATTAACAACAGTGTCAACTATGATAATTCATAGTAATAAAAATGTAAATGGTTTCCCTTTCTTTCTCAAAATTATACTTTGTTACTTTCATCTTTTTTTGTGATATGTAAAAGGATGCAGGAACTATCTGACTAGAGGAAGTAAAGTAGGGTACCTGACACAGCAAAGGCCTTCTACATAGATTCATGAGATACCAGCAGCATGGTACTGCCACAAGCTCATAATGGAGATGGTCAGGCAAGTGACCTATATAGTGTTAATACCCAGGAATGAGCTAAGTGTAAGTTTATCATACTGTTGAGAACAGCACATGCTTTAAAACTTATGAATTTTTTTCTGGAATTTTTCATTTAATAGTTTCAGGCCATGATTGATATTGGGTATCTGAAACCTTGGAAGGAACTGCAAATAAGGAGTGAATCAATAATATATTTAATGCATCTAAACAGTACAGACACTGAAAAAGAAACTATCAGAAGGTTTGACTGCCAAGCTAACTTTTACTAGGGTATTCAATGTTTGCCAACATACAATCTTCTTTTAGTTTGATCTTATAACTCATATGGTTGTAGTGCCCACCCAGACTTAACATAGAGAGTATGCCTTATGTACAACTGACCCTACCATATCAGATAAAGGCAACTCAGAGAGTGCTGTAGAAATGAGTCAGACTGTTTACTCTACATGAGATCCACCTGCATCACATGGCTGTCTGATCGTAAAGATAGGAAGAGTGCAGGGCAGGAGCCTAAAGCAGGACGAGCTGACAACGAGGTAGAAGCCACCCAACTGCCAAAGCTCTTCCAGGGCTAGGAGAGAAGCAGAAGTCTGCTTCTCCCTGAGGAGAGTCGGTGTTCACTCACTTCCTGGCACTTGTCTAGCTAGCTAGCATTGCCCCTGCTTCTCAGCAGCCACTAAGTTAGGGACAAGAGAGGAATTTTACCTGGAAGCAGACACTTCCAGAAAAGTGGGGCAGAACTTGATATGAGAAGACATATTTAAATTTTATTATAAAATAGTGACTACAGGACTTATTTCAATATCTAAGATCCTCACAGAACAGGCCAGCATGCTAGACCTTCTTCTACTGTGAGCCCACAATGCAGGCGATTGGGTTATTTCCTCAATTGAAAAAAATATATAGCCAGAAGCTTCAATTCTGTTGCTTCATCTGTCACTTCAAGCACTTTCTGAGAAAACTTCAGACATAGCCATTTATAAAATACTTGACAAGACTGTTGGGGTTTTATTTCACATCCCTTTCCTCTAGCTGAGGTCCAGGTGTCTTCACCTCTCCTTGTCTCACAAACTGACCACCTTCTCTGTGGACCACTGCCATTCACACCCCATCCGTCCATCCCCTAATTTGATGCTGAGTTCATGTCCCCATGTTTATGGTGGCTTGTGTCCACCTCTGGCCTAAGTCACCACAGCAATCTACTTATTGCCATAGTTGTTGGCAAAATGTGCTATGTTACTCATGTGGACCTTATCTGTTAATAACTTAGAGCTGTAGTCCCCAACTTCACTAACATGGTGAAATAGTTTAAGAGAGACTATGAAGTCCTGCTAGCCTACTGGCACCCCAGGCCAGTGAAATTGGGGTCTCTGGGGACAGAACCCAGGATTCAGGTTCTGTTAAAGTTCTCACCATGTAGCTAATGTCGGAAACACTTAGCAACACATTAGAAGCTAGTTTCCATCCACCTGGTGCTGATTTTTTTCTAAGTTAAAGTATTACCGCAGTTAAAATGAATGGGATTAGAATTGCATTACATGGTAGTTTTAAGTGTAGAAAATAGATAAATATCAATCCAATTAAAATCATTAATTCACTGACTTTCATAGCAATGCTTTGAGAGAAAGGAAACACTTTTTCATTTATCATATTCTGAAGAGTCTTCCAACAGTCCTGTGCTTGATTTTGTAGGTATTTTCTGTGATAAGATGACAAACTTGAAAGAACTGTGAAATATAGTGCAAAGCTACATAACTCAGGAGACTAGATTCAGTTATTCTCAGGGTGTCATGGGTCAGCTGCAGGAAAACAAAACTCTTACTCCCATTCCTCAGGCAAAGTTCAGGAGCCACTTGCCGTTTCTCCTCTTTATACAGAGGAGGTATAGTATTCACCTTTACACTCAGCGTACAATCCAACAAACTCTGATATCCTTACAGAGTTATGCAACTATTACATAGTTCCTGAACGTTTCTACCCAGACTCATTAAAAGTTATGTCTCATCTTCCTATACAGACCAATGGCAATGGGAATATTCTTTGTGCCTCCCAAATTTACTTATATTCTGTACATTTATATTGGTGCAGTCATAAATATAGTAACTTTTCTTTCTGGCTTATTTTGCTAAAGGTGGTAACAGTAGCAATAGTACTAGTAGCATCCGCAGCAGCAGCAGCTGCAGTAGCAATGTGTGTCTGTAGGTGGCTGTGACCATGTCTGGATATGCATATAGCGGCCAGACATCAATGTCAGTTATCTCCCTCCATCTTAATGTTTTGAGAGTGGATCTCTCATAGAACTTGCTGCTCACCATTTTGGATCGACTGGAAGACCAACAAGTCCAAGGGACCCTTCTGTCCTCATGTCCACAACTGGCCGATCCACACTAGAGTTGCTGGGGTGTAGTGTGACACTCAGGTTTTTCATGAATGCTGAGGTCTGAAGTCTGTCTGGTCCTGATGCTTGCACAGCAAGTATTTTACCCATCACATCAACTCCTGAGCCCCTAAGATGGTATGTTTTCATGTTCATCTGTGCCATCTATGTGATAACAAGAACAGATTTCTCTTATTTTTCGTTAAGAGATGGCCTCATCATGAAGCTCAGGCTGGTCCTATCCAAACTCTTGGGCACAAGTGATCCTGATGATCAGCTAATTTGATGTCATGGAAGGATTTGCTAGCCAATCATCTTTGGAAAGCTTCTCTAAGCTTAGGGCTAGACTCACCTTATGAGACTGAACCTCTTTAAGACAATGCCTGACACTATTTTGTTCCTTATAGCATGCCTCAGTCTCAGTTAGCATCCATGCCAGAAGATAGGTAGGTAGGTACGATCATGCAGCTGCTGTGAGCACTGTGCTCATGGGAGAAATCCCTGAGTGGGGAGTGGAGGATCTACTGTAGGCTCCCAGGGCCTGATTTAGAGGTACCAGTTGAAACAACAGCAGTGGGAGGCTCCGATGGGAAACCTCCATTGTGATTGACTCTGGTTCCCAGTCAGAAGAAAGTCTGGGAGTTGCCTGTGACTGCCACTAACACTAATTCTGCTAACATAGATGAGATATATTTCTGTAAATGGGACTCTGACCAATCTCAGAAGATTAACAATGCTTACTGTTAAGTATAAGGGTACTTTTAAATTGCAAATCAGCTTCAGTGGCCTGACCAATTCCTATCTCTTTTGTAGTAACATCCCACTTCCCATAAGTCACTTTGGCAAAATTTCCCTACAGTTTTAATCACAAAATGTGAAACCTTTCCTAATGCAACTTGGATGCTTTGTGGTATTTAACACTAGGGATAAGCCATTTCCCTATATTGTGATGCATTGCTTTGTTTCTTAGAATTTACTACTTTTATTTATGTGTGTGTGTGTGCCACTGTGTGAGTTTATACACAACATGTGTGTGCAGATGCCACAGATCCCCTAGAACTAGAATTACAGATTGTTGTCAGCACCTGACATGGAGTACCTTCTGAACCAAAAACTGGGTCTTCTACAAGGTCAGGAAGGCCTAACTGCCGACCAGGGACCCTGAAACACTGCTTTCGAATGTGCTTTTCCAGAACACCAACTCCTGAGCCCCTAGGATTGTAGGTTTAGTTGTGTTTCTTGACCAACTCCACAGTATCCCCCAAACACATCTGCAAATACTGTAGCAGCTTTCCAATACTCCACATTGTTCCCTCTGTGCCCTGGAGATGCATGGAAAAGTCTTAAGATAAAAATGTCTCTGTCAGCCGGGCTGTTGGTGCGCACGCCTTTAATCCCAGCACTTGGGAGGCAGAGGCAGGCGGATTTCTGAGTTCGAGGCCAGCCTGGTCTACAGAGTGAGTTCCAGGATAGCCCGGGCTACACAGAGAAACCCTGTCTCGAAAAACCAAAAAAAAAAAAAAAATGTCTCTGTCATCTTTATGCAGAGATGTGATTTTTGGTGTATGTATATATTTGGTGTGGTGTGTCATAGGCTTGTGAAAGTGTGGGTGAGCAAGCCCATGTGTGTACAGTGCACAGGCCAAAGCAAGACAGTGAACGTCGTCTATTACACTCTGCCTCATTTCCTTAAAGCAGGATCCCTCCCTAACAAAAAGCCCAACTTTGCTTCTAGGTAGGCTGGTCAATGAGTGCTTGAGTTCTGCCTGTCTCTGCTCCCTTCACCCTGTGCACTGTGCTGGGGTTACAGTCCTATGCACCCACGCTCAGCTATTTATGTGGGTCCTAGGGATTTGAACTTGGGTCGCTCATGTTTGCAGAGCAAGCACTCACTGAGCCTCCTGTCCAGCCCTGACATACTGAGTGTTTAAAAAGAAAAAACTGAGATAGCATATATTCAAGCAGTAATTTAGACAAATTCTCTTTTTTATACTCCCCTATTTAAAGACTATCCTTAGACTCAAGTGATCAATCTGGATGTTCCCATAAGGAGACAAATTCTATGATGCCAGGGGTAAATCCATGCAGAAAAAACCCCATGAGTTTATAGGTAATGTATTAAATGTCATTATCTTCTACCTACCTAACTCTTTCATCAAGTGGTCACAACACAGACTCAGCCTCGGGCTTTACAACCACCAGATCTCAAGCAGAGTCCAGCAGGGGAGAGTCAGGGGTTTACTTGATGATCTGTTATTTCACCATCTCTGATTTAACTTTAGTTTGCTCTGAAACATGCCTGTCCACAGAAAAGAGCAGAAGAGTCATTTTTATTCTCTCTAGTACGCACTCAAAGCTGACTTGTATAGTAGCTCCACTGCACACAGTAGGTATGCACAGTACATCCATGGCTGGGCCATGGCTTCACATTGAGAAATGGAGCCTGGAGTCTTACTGCTGCACATTCTGTAAGGCTAAACCTGCTTACTGATTACAGGGAGAGCCCCTCCTATCACACTCATTCCCAAGGGATGCCAGAAATCACATCTTAAGGTCAGAAATTTCCCACAACACAATCTTGGAAAGAAAACTAAGAAATCTTAAGAAGAAAATAATTGTCATTCTCTTTTTTAAAAAAGAAATACATTAAAGGCAGGTTTATTGGGAAGCTGCTCTCGGCAATTTCACTGGATCCAATGACTGAGGAGAGGGAAGTTGCCATGGAGGAGGGTGGGGTGAGAAAGAGAGGAAAGAGAAAGTGTCCACCCAGAGTGAGGAGGGGCAATAATGGATATTCTTAAAGAAACCTCTGAAGGTGATTCTAAGTCATCAACAATGAGTGAGACAACATCAAGGTGCACGAGCCAGAAGTGGAGAGGTCAGTTTCTTTGACACAAATTCCCAAAGTGTCTGACTGAGGTTGGCCAGTCAGGGACCAATTGCTGGGGAGGCCATTCTGAAGTCTAAATTTGTGTCCTAAAGTCCATATCTGAAAGGCAAACTCCACTCCCTAGGCGACAGGGTCTTGTAGAAATGTGAGAACTTTCCTCTAAAATATTACTGTGTCTTCGTCCAAGCAACTTGGAGCAATGGTAGGACATGAAAATTACTTGTTCATAAATATTTACCCTGCCGGTTCAGGCTGAAATCCTCTTCAATCTGAGAATTCCAACCAATCAATGTAATGTGAATTCACAACAAGAACTTTAATGAGCACTGCAAACCTTCAAGAGTTACTGTGGTAGAGCTCTTAATTACACTGGCTAAACTCCTGAGCCCTGTCTCTGGGGATAGGTATGTTCCATGCCTGAAAGAGTGTTGAAGGGGAACCGTCCCCATGGGCTTCAACTGGACACAACTTGTTTTCGATGTGTGACTGTAAACATCTAGCTGTGTTCTCGTTAGCAAATTCGCAAAGCTGAAAAATGCTCTCCTATTCTCATCTCGGCCCGTCTGTTCTCTGCTGAACTTCTGGCCTGACTGTTCGCTTTGTTCCAGCTCCCACGGCATCTTCATGTGCTTCGCATTCTCCCCTACGCCTGGCGCCTCTTTTGGCGCAGCCTCTTTTGATCCGACCGGCCTCCTCCCCGCTCCTCCTCATAATCCTTCCTCCTAAATGATGCTTCAAGAGGACAGACAATCACAGTTCACAGCCAAAGCTCCCTGCACCCACTAAGCCCGAAGCATGAGAGACTGTCTTGTTAACATCAGCAGAAAAGGCTGAATGAAGCATGAATAATTAATAACCATTTCTGTTGGGTTCACATTCCGTTTGCCTTTTCCTGGAATTCTGTGATTTGCTTGTGTCCTCTGCAGGAGAAGTTCAAGTCCCCTTAGTTTTCCCTGCACTGTTGCCATACTTAGTTTAAATGGAGAGTGAAGAAACATAGAGCTGCTTGCTGGTGACCTTTCCTTCAGTCTGATAATGATTCATGTCTAAACCACTTGTCAATTCTTTGACCTGGTTATCCTCATCTGAGAAATCACACTGGCTCAGACTCGGGCTAACACAATTTACTTATATGGTGGCTAATTTTTGTTACAGACTCCAAGCTTCAGCAAATGATTTATTTACAAAGGTTCAGTAGAACTCCTCCAGCCCTCTCTCCGTCCCTTCAGCCCTGCAGTGAGCTTTATGGCACATAAAACCCAGGAGAAAGATTGGACAAAAGATAGACCTATTTGTAGGAGAAACACTAAAAGCAATACACATCTACACTTAATCAGTTATTTAAATTAATATTTAAAATTAGAAGCAGATGTCTGCTTCACCTGGCAACAATAGAGGGGTTGATAGGTATTAAAATTTACTTTTTGGGAAAGAAATTCCCAACCATTCTGAGGTCTCTTGGTTGGAGAGCATAGGTGCTTCCACTCTGGAATTGCTGTCTGAGAGTTTGAGAATGGGAGAAAAAAAAAAACCTGGGACATTTTGAGTCTTTTAGACACTGAAATTAGGAATTATTAGGTAAAGAGTAATATCAGAAGCATCCATGGAAAGGGGTTTATCTGGACTCCCCCACCCTTTTACTGGTATCCACAAGAGTCACATTCAGATGTCTCCAGACAAGAATATCTTGTGGTGGAAGTTAAAAGGAACTTTGGCAAAATCCGTGGTAATCATTCAGCAGCGCTAAGCACAGGGAATATACGTCATAAACATTCCCAGTTGGGACAGTTGTTTACTGGGGTCAAGCAAGAATTAGAGAGAAACAGGTCTGATGACATTCTCCAGAGGGCTGAGAAAGCAATGGCTGGGAAAGCCAAGGCGGAAGGGCTCAGAGTATTCAGAATTGCCCCTGAGCATCAAAGAGGAACTTTCCCAGTTGCAAACCACCTCAGCGGTGGTTTTCCATTCCCGGTGGCATTGGCAACTGCCTAACCCGATCAGTGTATTCTCAGTGAAGTGAAGGTGAGCAGAAGCACCCAGCTAATTCCTCTGAGCCAGCTCTGGCAGGCCGAGAGCTGCCTCCTACACTAGACTAGCCCTTCATGCGCGCAAGGAATGAGTAATTACTTGGGCTCAACACAGGAACATGATTTATTTTGAAAATAGTGAAGTAATTGAGAGTAAAACTCAGCGAAATAGAATCTGATACTGAAAAAATAAATGTTTATGAAGTGCTAGGTAATGTCAAAGCACATATCTTGAGTGGCGAAGAGTGCGGGGCATCAGAGCAGAAGCAAGGGCAGGAGCAGGAGTGGCAAGTGTTGGCTGTGTCCCAAGCAGGTGCAACCATAATCCCCTCCCTCCTCTCAGCTAATCCCACTAAAGTGAGTTCCAGCATGCTCACACTGCAGACCAGTCACAAAGACTCCAAGACAGCTCACCACTGAACAAATTAGGGAAACGTTCACGGGCTTCTTTCATGGCTGTTGCCCTTGGTTGGTTGGTTGTTGTGTTCATTTGTTAGTGCATCTTTATGTAACATTTATACCTGTTTTGCAGATACTCGGGGTTCTTTAAGGTGACTTATTTAACCATCAGGGCACATCTATGAATAATATATCATACTCTCACTTTGCAGTGAGAAAATTTAATCCTCCAAGAGAGTAAGGCGCCCACTCAAAGATAAACAGCAGGTAAATGGGAGAGCTGACCTCTAGACTCTAGCAGTTTGTTTTCGGATATTCAGAGGACGAAATGATTTCATAAAAATGGGACTGATGGTGTAACATTGAAATAGCAAGGTATGGTGAGATAGCTCAGCAGGAAAGCACTTGCTTTACCAGCCAGCATGATGATATGAGTTCGAGCCCCAGAACCCACATAAAGGTGGAAGAAAGAACTTGAGTCAAAATGTCCTCTGGCCTCTGAATGTACATCAGAGCATATGCACACCCATGCAAACAGCATGCACAGAGATAATAATTTTAGAAAGTATTTAGTTAATCATGATGGTTTAAGACTATATGGATATGTGGGCAACGCAAGGGAGAGTTTCAGGAATAGACAGGAACATATTATATCCTCTTCTCTGCTGGGCATCATGTCTATTGGTGTTAAGCACCAGCTTTTTGTCCTATGGAAGCTGCCTTCTTCTAAGCCAAGGGATGATAGGCCCATCACTGGAGATTAGCAACATCCAAATGACTAAGGATTTGTCTATTTCAGTTCTAGCTAAAACTAACAGTTCGGAATGCACATACTTGAAAATTTCACACTTCTTCTCATTTGGCAACAGGACAAGCTACAAATGCTCTTGTTTCTGCTCAACTATCTAAGCATGTTAGTGTTATTGATAAGTAAGTGCCATTTTGAGAAATTGCTGAAGCTTCAAGTAAGTGCAACCTGAAAACATCAACCTGCATATGAAGAATTGCAACTAGTTCAACAGAGAATTCTGCCCCCAACTCCTGTCAAGGAAAGGAATTTCAGGTTTGCTGTTGGCCTTTTGATTGTCTACAAGCCTTTGTTGAGATGTCTGAGAAACCAGAAAGAAAGCACCCCAAGTGCAGAAAAGACAGAAGCCATGCTTTGAGAAGGAAAGGATGCAAGCAACTTAAAGGTTTCAAGTACAACAGAGAGTTAGGTACTGACAGTTTTTAGAATGCACACCTTCCCTGTACACAAGATATTTGGGTATAAGCCCTAATTGGTACATGTGTTTAGAAAGATTGGACAAAGTGCACAGACCAGAGGTCCTTCCAAACCTTCTGATAAAATTTACCACTCAACCACAACAAAAGCCACAAGTCTTTGGAAAGGTTTCTGGGATGAGGCATGGGGCACAGGCCATGACAGACACACCTGGCTCAAAGTCGGTGGCTTCAACTCTGAGTTAGTAAAATCCCTTTGGAAAAGAGAAGGACATACTTCTATGTAAGTGACTAAGATTAAACCTTCTGCTAATAGCGACACACTGGGCCGGATCTTAATTTAATCTTGTCTTAAATGTGGAAAAAGAGGACTAGAGAGAAAGCTCAGTTGGCAAAGTGCCTGCCACACAGGCGTGGTAGACCTGAGTTCAATCCCCAGCACCCATGCAGAAGAGCAGCGTGTGCTAATGCACACTAGCTAACCCAGCACTAAGAAGGCAGAGGCAGGAGGATTCCTGGGGCTTGCTGGCCAGCCAGCCAGTCTAGCGGTATCAGTGAATCTCAGGTGCAGCTGGAGACTGTGTCTCAAAAACCAGGTTAGAGATTAATCAAGGAAGACACCTAAAATCAACCCCTTGAGTTCTGTATTCATATGCACACCTGCACATATATGAATATGCACAGAAATGTGTGTGATTGCACACACACACACACACCACACACATTCAATATTCCTGTCTTTAAATATTAAAACATGTGCTTGCTTCAGCAGCACATATACTAAAATTGGAACGATACAGAGAAGATTAGCCTGGCCCCTGCGCAAGGATGACACGCAAATTCGTGAAGCGTTCCATATTTTTTTGATGGAAACAAAGTTACCTTGGACTGGGCCAAACCTAAGGGTGAAGGTGGCTTTGGTGGTCGAGGTGGAGGCAGAGGTGGTGGCAGAGGTAGAAGAGGTGGATTTGGCTGAAGAGGCCGGGCAGGCTTTGGAGGCAGAGGAGGCTTCCAAGGCGGCAGAGGAGGAGGAGGAGACTTCAAGCCACAAGGAAAGAAGACGAAGTTTGAATAGTTCCTTCCATCCCATTCTTTCCCTCTTCATTTTAAAGAAAGGACTCTGGGGTTTTTACTCTGTTACCTGTTCAATGACAGAGCCTTCTAAAGACATTCCAAGACAGCAAAGATCCTAAACTCTGTTGCCAGACTTAATACTTCCTAGAGGTTACATTTGGATCGTTGCTTAAGAGCTTGGCAAGACCAACTCTGCCCAGTGGGAATTTGAGTTGTGTTCCTACTGCTTGCAAGAATATCAGCTACAAATGTGGAAAAATAAATAAATAAATAAATAAATAAATATCAAAACATAAGATATTTGAAGGTATATTGTATAGTCTCAAGTATAGCTCTTGATTGTCTGGTATTTATTGCATAAATTTCAATATTCCTATTTGGTTTAAAAATAATAATAAAAATTGAATGTACTTTATCCTGGAGTCAAACTGTGTAGGACTCTAAATCCTAGATCAGAGGATGACTTAAATGCCGATGGGACAGTTGCTCATTGACATATATAACATCACCTTCTCCCTGGTCCACTGCCAGATCATCTTTCCCAGCATTCTTGCAGTCACTGTGCCTTATGACTGAGTTCTAACCATTGGGATATAAGCAGAAGTAAGCAGTCCCACTTCTAGGAGTGTCTAAGCAGAGATTAGGTCTGACTGTCTAGAACAGAGGTGACTCCCAATGTGACCTTGGTTCCTGAAAGCTAAAGGAGGATCCTTCAGTCTTCCCAGAGTAGTGACATCTGCCTACAGACATGAACACCTACAACAGACTACTCTAAGCAAACAAGAAAAGCAAACTTCTACTATTTTCAGGTGCTGAAATTCTGGGGTCTTTTTGTTACGATAGCTACCATTATCCCAACTAACAAATTAGTACTGGAAAAGTCCATGATAAAATACATGACTCCCCTCAGCTGCAATCACCACACAGTCCTGCTTTTTGCAAAGAGCATTTTTCAAACAATAGAACAGAGGACTAAAGTGTCTGCCTGGATTTAAGATCTGAAAAATGGCTGCTATTTAGTTCACCTGTATGTAGGCTTTGCTTACACACACACCACACACACACACACACACCACAACAGAGAGAGAGAGAGAGAGAGGAGAGAGAGAGAGAGAGAGAGAGAGAGAGAGAGAGAGTTCTATTTTCTTTGAATTAGTTGCCAATACTTATAAATAGGGAAATTTCAAACAGAGCTGAGTTTTCATCTTCTGAAAAATCACATGTCCCGGCTCCCTGGCTTTCTTCTCTTTTTTGTGTAAGTCAGGCGTCTTCTCAACAAACCTGACTCTTTATGGCTGTCTTTCATCTTGTACATTGTTTGCTTAGGTTTTGACTGGAGGAAAATGTGCCTGCTGGATTATCACAAATAGCTCTGGATTAAAATCATACACAAAGTAGCTACACTATAATTACAAGAAAGAAAGAAAGTTAGTCACATGTTGAGAGCTTGCCTTCTGCTATTGGAAAGTGCAGAAGCAGCCACCCACAATCCATTACTATTACTATATCTACTGGTCTGATATTGTTTTATGTGATAAGTTATGACTTACTCATACAAATCCTACTTTCTTTGATGTGGCCATTTAATTTAACATATGGTTTCAATTATTATTATTTATGGACTTTTATTTTGTACTGCTTTTGTGAGGCTCTTAAATCTTTTGTGAAATTATAGTATAAATAAGTAAATATGATTAAACATTGCAGTTAATACTTAATAACTATAAAGTTATGTCACGAGAGCACTTGAAGCTGAACACTCATAAAGTCCCAGGCTGTGTCGGATTAAATACAGTTATTTGTTTCTTTCCTTTTGAGAATAGGATAGAATAATACATATTTTTACTCTTCCTGGATGCTTTATTATAAACTAGGAAGACTTGCTTATTTATTATTGTTGTTTGAAGTTCACAATAAATGTAAAATATGAGTATACCTGTGCCCCAGAACCTGGTGAACTCAGCTATCAGTGTAGAATAAAGACTAAAGGAGAGGCTCCTGGATTCTCACCAGAAGGAAACAGCTCCCTCCTAAAAAGCTAGGACAAGAGATGAGTGGGGAGTAGAGGAAAAGCTCTCTCTGAACCCAGGGGCAATCCTTGGTGAGTTCCAAGTCCTCAGAGCCTTGGTGTCAACTGGCAGCGGGTGTGTGTGTGTGTGTGTGTGTGTGTGAGGAGATGACCTTATGTGGAGTGACAGCTCAGATCCCCTTCCTTTCCAAGCACTCAGGTTGGGAACAACACTCACCAACTAGAAAACCTCCGCTATGACCCAATTTTCAAATTCTTCAAATCAACTACAATGAAGACAAACACAAACTGACCAAACAATGGCTAAAATGAGTGGCTAAATTATGATGCAGGACAGACAATCCAGCCAAGGAAAGACAGATGCAACCAACACAAGCAGCAACATTTCCTATATTCATTGTAGGTGCAAACGTTCAGTACTATGTGGCTCTTCCCATAAATAGCTGCTGAAGAATTATCCATTTAGGTTGAATATATATAGCTCTTTTAAAGTAGCCTTAAAATGTTCTATTAAAAAGGAATTTTGTCACCCTTCATTGGCTCCTGGTAAGACAGCCTAAGAGACATCTGCCCAGTTCTCTCAGATTGATCAATTCCACCATCTACCATAGGATTTAAAGATTACGTCAAGTGTAGACATCATGAGCAGTAATTTGCTACCATAGGCTTTGTGTGGGCTTTGGTATAAAAGCAGCAATAATTCTGACTTTGAATGAGACAAGTCTTAGAAATAGGTACCCGAGACCCAGAACAGCTACAGTGGAGTCTTTGTGAATAGAGAGCATAGCATTTATGATTCTCACTTTCCTTATCTGATGGGGAAGAAATACCTCCCAGGATTGTTGTGAAAAAGGCATGACATAATGTGGGTAGCAGCACTAGGAAATTGTATTGTTAGTGACTCCAAGGTATTAATTACTGTCACATGACGGTGGAATTAGTCATGACACGCTTCAGGAATGTAATGATGCTTCTAGGGTAGGCAGAAGTGTGGGATGCAGAGGAGGAGCAGGAAGAGCATGCCTTTTTTGGTTTACCTCCTGAACAGGGCCATGTGCTGAGCTGTGCTGTGGTCCTGGTGCTGTGTTAGGAGTCAGGCCTGGAGATGATTCTCGGTGGTCGGAGTATCACTGATGTGTAGCTGAAGGGCAATGTTGGTCAGAATGGAGACATCTGGCTGACCATAGCAGTGACTCCTTGGGTCAAGATTACCAGCCTCAGAAACACCCGGAGGGCTTTCAGAATTTTACGCTGCTGGATTTTTACTCCCGAAACTTCTAGATCAGGATATGGAACGGGGGCCTCAAAATATGCATTTCAAAACACCTCCAAAGTGCCACTAATACTTCTGACTTAGAGGTCACATTTTGAAAATTAGTGAGCAATGTGATTTATTCTGATTATGAGCAAATCAAACAAAATGAGATTGTGCGTGTGTGTGTGTGTGTGTGTGTGTGTGTGTGTGTGTGTGTGTCAGAGGAGTTCCTGGAGACTAAAAAAAAAAAACCAACAAACCAACAAGTGATGGGAACCTGATTCAGAAAAGGGTCTACGAACAGTTCTAGTCCAGGCAGTATCACTTAGCTGTCACGCCTGGGTACCGCCATCGGAATACAGCCACTCTGTTATTTGTCTCCTGCTTGACTCCGTATGTAGATTCCTTGCAGCTTAGCAAGTAGGCTCACTTCAAGTCACTTCAAGTTCAAAGCTAATAGAATATTTTGAATGACAAGCCTCCCAAGATTACACACATGAGAAAGAATCAACTGTAAAGGGAATCTGGGTCTTATCGGGGAAAGTGTATTCACAGATGTTTAAGAACAAAACCAACCCCAAGAAAGTGGCCCAAGAGAGGGAAGGATCAATCAGTAGAGGGGCTAGAGTTTTAGGGCACGAAGAAACCACACAGGAATTAAACTGGAGCTTTGTAGAGCTTCTAATAATTTAGGAAGTTTAAACGTCCCAAAAGAAATTAAACCAAACTCCTAGGGAAAACTTTCAAAAGTGCAAAGGGTGGATCTGCCCATGTGCCTGGTGCCTTTTTGTCAGCTACTCAGTCTGTGAGCATCCTATGAAACTGTGGCTCATGAGGTTCAGGTTTTAACACACAATTACCTATCCTACTGACTGAAGAAGGCTACACAGTTGAAGGGTTTCTTCATTGGGATAATTTAAACACTTAGTCTTACTCAAGTATTTCAGACACACATAATGCTATAAAGAGTAGCAACATTTGAATGTCTCCTACCCAATAACCCAGATTTCCCCTTTGAAAGAGCTCCATTGAAGATGAACAGAACGTTGAGTCCTGGGTAGGTCTTATGGATAGCTAGACATCAAAAGAGCATATGATCACTGGGATGAGGGTATGTTGGGATTGCAGACCCGTGGGCTATTGTCTACATTAATGCTGGGTTAAGCAGACAGACAGACAGACAAAGTACTATACCTCCAAATGTTAAAACTCAACAAGAAATAAATCCAACCACTTAGAAGGCATTCATTTTTTTCCAGTATGAATTATTTTGATATTGGAGATGACTGGATCTTGCAAAGGCTTTACCACATTGATTACATTCATAAGGTTTTTCTCCAGTATGTATTCTTTTATGTCTTTGGAGATAACTGTGTCTTGCAAAGGCTTTACCACATTGGAAGGCATTCATTTTTAAAGGAATATTTTTCTCTTAAAATATCTAGTCTTAATCCAAGTCATTATAACTTGAACAATTATCTTCAAGTGAGTATAAACATTCAGTTTAAGCATTTGTTTTAGCTTGTATAGATCTAAGCAGTTACATAACCATGAGATAGAGAGTGAAAAAAATTGGTCAGAGCAGTTTAGTTCTGTGGGTGGCCCAGACTGGGTACTCACTGGGAAAAATAAATCTTTAAAACCATTTTAAAATATAAGCTGCTTCTAGCACAGTAAAGCTAGGGAATGCTATTTTAATCTTAAAAATAGTAGCAAGTGGTAACTCAGAAATGTTATGGCTTGTATTACTTTCTACTTCATAGGTATTAGTTTAATTAAATAATAATGTAATTCACCAATTGGGTTCTTTATGACCGAGCCAAATAAGCCCAGACACCAAGTTGTTGCTCATGTTAAGACCACTCCATTAGATATATTTCTTTACCTACAGTAGGAGCTTATCTTACTCTAGGGTTTTGGTTTTGTTTGTTCTTGTTTTATTTTTAATCTGAACTTCCAGTGGAAGAAATCATTATCTTTTCTCCTTTGCATGTCGTGATGGTTTGAATGATAACTGTCCCCCATAGTTCTGAGCATTTGAGCATTTGGTCTCCAGATGGTGGCTCTGTTTGGGTAGGTTCAGGAGCTATGGGCTTGCTGGAGGAAGTATTTCACTGCGAGTGGTTTTTGAGAGTTTAAAGGCCACTTCCATTCTAGTTTGTTTTCCCTGCTTCATGCCTACAGTTGAAGATGTGAGCCCTCAACTTCTGGTCCTGCCTCTATTCTGCCATTACAAACTCTTTTCCCTCTGGAAGTATAAGCTTGAATGAACTCTTCTGTAAGTTTCCTTGCTCATGGTGTTTGATCCCAGCAATAGAAAAGTGACGAATGCACACTATACCCTGACAGTACCAGCCTTAGCTTGAAGTGGTGCCTTATGTAACTGGTATCTTTAAGAAATATAATTTTACCCACAAATCATTTGCCCAGAAGCATAAAGTATGTGACTATAAATGCCAAAGTAAATTTCACTTTAGTTTGGTTATATCATTTCTTGGTTTATTGATTTTTTAAAATTCAAATATAAACCAATGGATTTCATGATGCCGTTTTCACACAGATATATCATGTGCTTGCTCACTCTCCCTGAAGGACTCTCCTTTCCCCTTCTCACTGACGCTCTTCCTTCACCCTGAAGTAGATGCCCCTCTGTTTTCACTCCACACACAAGCGTGCACATGCACTTAAACCCATGCACAAGATGAGAGAATGCATGGAACCATTTGTCTTTGTATGTAACCCACCATAATTCCTTGTGGCAGAAATTTTCCTGCCCAATCTATTTGCAGCGTGAGGCCTATGATTAGACAGGAAAAAGGGAGGCAGAGCGAAGGGTGGGGGAGAGAGAGAAAGAGAGAGGGAGGGAGGGAGGGAGGGAGGGAGGGAGGGAGGGAGGGAGGGAAGGAGGGATTTCCACATAATAACCATCAACCTAACTTAGTACATGAACAAAAATGCAATCTAACACAGGAGTATATTTGTTCTATAAGAAAAGACAGTTTCAGTCAAGAACACATGACTAACTGGCCAGGTCATGGAAAAATAAGGAAATATCTCATTTTTCCTTACACCCATAGAGCAGAGCCTAACATGATCAGTTAAGCGATTTCTGCGCGTGTTCTGTACTTGGTTTCTGAAGCCCCCATGTTTATTCTTGCTCCAATTGCTTTTCTCATTGCTATGACAAAACACCATACAAAAGCAACCTGAAGAAGGAAATGATTGTTTGTTTGTTTGGCTCGTTGATTTTTTGTTTATGTTTAAAGATGCAGTATATAGCTGTGGGAGAAGCTTAACCTTCACCCACAGTGAGGAAGCAGAGAGCGGAGAGGAAGTAAAGCCGGTTACAGGTCCACCCGCAGTGACTCACTTCCCCCAGTGAAGCTCTGCCTCCTATGGTTTTCACAGCCTTCCAAAACACTGCCACCAGCTGGGGATCGAACGTGCCAACACAGAAGCCTTCTGAAGTTATTTCACATTCAACCACAGCACATGCTGCTGTTAGAATTCTCTGGAACTCATGGTTCTGAGCACATGAGTTGTTCTTTGCTCAAATTAAATTGCTCAATCTAATGTATCATAAATGTGTATTTTTTTAAAGTGTATGTTTCATATGTATGGCTATTTTGCCTGCATGTTATATCTGTGCGCCATGTATATGCAGGGTCCATAGAAGCCAGAAGAAGGCACTGGTAGGTGCTGGGAATTGAACCCTCAACCTCTGGAAAACCAGCCAGTATTCTTAACCACTGAGTGGCCTTAACCATCTTTCTAGCTCCTGAAGTGTTTAACAGTAAGAATTATTTGGATGAGTCCAGGGAAGACATTCTTGTCAAGAGAATGGTGTAAACGGGACAGAATGTCATGTGTACTGTAAATATAAGGGAAATGGAAGTTGCATTTTAGTACAGGATCAGTCTGAGAGTAAGAGGAAAGGAGATGAGAGAAAGGTAAGCAGAGATGAGGGCCAGGAGCTGTGTTTACAAGCACATCCAGGATGGTCTTTAGGAAGTGGGAATACCATTAGGTGGTTTTCTTAGTTAATATTGCTGTGATGAAACACCATAACCAAAAGCAACTTGGGGAAGAAAGGGTTTATTTGGCTTACACTTCTGTATTTTTGTTCATCACTAAAGGAAGTCAGGAGAAGAACTCAAACAGGGCAGAAACCTTGAGGCAGAAGCTGATGCAGAGGTCATGTAGGGGTGCTGTTTACTGGCTTGCTCCTTATGGCTTGCTCAGCTTGTTTTCTTAAAGAACCTAGGACCACTCGCCCAGGGATGGTACCAACCACAGTATGCTGGGCCCACCCCCATTAATCACTGATTAAGGAAATGCCCCACAGGCTTGCCTACAGCCCAGTCTTATGGAGAAATCTTCTTAATAGAGGATCGGTCCTCTTAGATGACTTTAGCTTGTGTCACTGGCCAGCACAGTGATTAATTTACACAAGTGTACATTTGACACACTGCAAATAGGATGTTCAGTCTTTAATGGGACTCTCAAATACCAATGAAGGCTGAAACACATGACACTAAGAAACTCTTCCAAGCTATCCCTAGTATTTATTTTGTAACTATCTGAATCTGCAGACATCTCAAGATCTTTCTTTTCTCCTGTAAAAACCTTTGGTCTATCTATGAAGTTTTGTCATCACAGTCTTGGTTTCTTAAACCCCTTCTCTAGTGGGTCACAATCTTACTGCCAGTCTCTCTCTCTCTCTCTCTCTCTCTCTCTCTCTCTCTCTCTCTCTCTCTCACACACACACACACACACATTTAGTTTTGTTGTCTGCACCTAGTTTAAGTCAATTACTCTTTTCCACGCTTCCCTTCCCTTTTCTTTTTCTCTCTTGTGTTTTCCTCTGTTTCCCTACTCCTTCTTGCACGTATGCTTCAGGTGTGCCAAGCAAGCACTCTGAGCTATGCATGCAGCGCTCAATTAAAATATTTATACATAGATTTTATCTTTTCTCTTCTAAGACAGTTAAACCCTGCGCAGCTAAAACAAAATGGACTGTTTTTGTGATGACTGTCGAAGGACAGGAGAAGGCTCCAAATTTTCATATGTCAGTTATTTGGGACCACTTACAACAGCTAAACTCTACACTGGGCAGGAGGTCACAGAGAAGCAGTAGTATGATAACGTGTGGAAGTAGGGTAACCTGGGGATCTGGGTCCAGTACCTGAAGGATGGAAGTGGAGAAGGTTAGGATTTTAAGACTGCTTTTAGTTGGACTCTAGAATAATCTAATAGTGCTACACTAGTCATCATAGCTGGAGACTATAACAGAGGGACAGATGTATTCAAGACTCAGAAAAAATAAAAAAAAAGATGACAAATTTGACTTGCTGATCCTGAGATAGCAGCACAATGCTAGGTCACATTGGGAAGTTCTTCTTTCATTTGATGTTAGATGTCAGCAGTCTACAGAGCTATGTGCTCTAAAATAGTACTTACAGATAAACACGTTCAGAGACTGGCTAGCCATGGATAATTTCTAAAGGGAACAAACCAGATTTATTTTGTTTCCAGCCCGCCCACCCTCCCTCACACTTTTTTTTTTTTCTTTTCCGAGTAGGTAGTAGCATCCTATTGAAAGTTTTCTCCAGAGACAATGTTTTAAGAAATGCACATAGGGGTTATAATGTCAGGATGATTAAGATATAAAGAGCATGCAGGAGGTGGAGCTGGTTGTTTATCTAAATAGACGTGTGAGCTGAAGCTCTGCAAAGGCCTCTTCATTTTCAGGTCAGAGAAAGAGAAAGGGGTCTTGGAAGTAGAGCTTTAAATGACCTTTGACAGCCAGGAGAGCTTGGAGAGAGAGAGACAGGGAGACACACACACAGAGAGACAGAGACAAAGAGACAGAGAGAAACATAGACAGAAAGAGAGAGACAGAAGGAGAGAGAGATTTGGAAAGACACTCAGTTGGGATGGCAAAATCATGAATTTCCAAGTGTGAAAAGTAACCTAACCTTTGTAAGATTCAGTCTTTTAATCTGAGAAATTACACTCAGCTTGTTAGGTTTTTATTAGAATTTGAAACTGATATTATAGGATGACACATAGCCAACTCAATAAATGCTATTATTAATAGTTTTTATCTAAAATTTCTTGAATTCACGAAAATCCTTGATGGATGTAAACTGGTATATTGAAACCTAGATGTCTGACAATAACTTTAGAAAGTTCTAGACATTCTAAACGAAAAAAACCTCAATCCCTGTTCAGACAAGCCTGGAACAATAGCAACATGGTAGAGGCAGAAACTCTCTAGATTAGGAGACAGAAGTAGATACCACAGAAATTTCCCCAAGGCATGAATGACAGGGAGCTTTTAAAATCAGCCTGTCATTAAGAGATGCTGGAAGACAGCATCAGAAGTTTGGGAAGTGTATCTGCCTTCCTTTATACACACAGATGAGGTAGCAGGTTAAGAGCCAGAGCTTTCCTCCAACTACAGTCATTAACTGGCACCCTTGGGGCAGACCAGAGGAAAAATATCTGCAACAGAATGCTGAGCTAGTGTGGCATACGTCTGCAGAACAGGTCACAATGTCAGGGATGCAGACACGAGTCATTTTCAGTATTGGTCAAATGAGTAAACAAGGTCAGAAAAAGACTGGATTTAGAAATTACATGCTCTGATGTGACAGATTTTTTTTTCCTTCAGCACAAAAAGATGGGATGATTGAAAAGATTTTCTCAGGCCAGCTCACTTCACAGAGTCAATGGGTGGTCTCCAGAATTTTCTGCTTGCATTCTGAGCTGATCTGAGGAACTTGGTGCTATTGAGAGTGGCTGTTTGACATGACTGGCCAGTGTCCTTTATCAGGACTAAGCCATGCTGTCCAGATGGAGAAGGAGATGACTAGTATGACAAGCAAGCTTTTGGAGACACACGTAAAGTGTTGGGGTCATTCGTATCCTCAAGAGTAGCAGGGTAACTGATAAATGGACGGAGGTGCACAAGAGAATCCTGTCTGTTGGTGCTCATTACCCCTCTACACAGACATAGGCTAAAGTGCAATGAATTTGCCCCAGGAGTTTGTGAGGTCTCTGTCAAAGACATTAGGGGAGCAAATGGACATTCACACACTCTGATTTATGGTTACTTTTTCAAATATCACAATCTGGGGCAAACAAATACACATAAAATATTCTGCTCAGGAATGACTCTCAGGATTGGACGCACTGGTATCAGTGTCTTCTACAGTCACCTGCGGCCTAAGTGGACACAAAACAGCATCTCTGGGAAGCTTGCTGGTTGAAACTTTCCAGGGGCTTTTTGCATAAATGGAAGTGTCGGGATCTCTGCATCAGATCTATGCTCTATGTATCAGTAACCACTGATTGCCACTTGAGTCTCTTCACTGACTTACCTGGCATCCTTTCCTACATTTGGTACTCAGATGGACCATCAGTTTAGACTGGTTAAACCATCTGACGGTGTATAAGAGCACATATTGTTTTCATTTTCTGCATCTGCAAGAATGTGAACTTTATGTATGGAGTAGTAAAAATACTGATTTTTTAACGTTATGTTTTTGTTGTGTTTTTCTTAATTTATTTTATTTTATTTTTTTTGCAGTGGGTAAACCTCCCTTATGACTTCTGAAAAATTTCTGTTCATTTTCAGTATTACAGTGGTACGAATCAGGAAATTGAGAGAAAAAAGAAAACGACTTACATGGGCGTTAAGTTTCTCTTGGGAGGCTTTTACTTCGGCTTGCAGCTTCTCAATGCACTGGAAAGAGAAGGGTTAGGAGAACAGGTGTGTAAGTCTTCATAGTCAAAGCATCCCACAGGTAAATGCATGTCTTTTCTCAATCTCATGACTGGCAGCATTAGGGGTTGTGGAAAACTGGACTAGAGAAGTAATTCCTTGCCCTCTTCAGAGAGCCCAAGGGCAAAGTACAAATATGTTAACTGAGGAAAATGATGGCTTGAGGTAATGAGGTCTCTCTCTCTTTGTCTCTCTCTGTCTCTCTCTCTCTTTCTGTCTCTCTCTCTCTCTGTCCGTCTATCTCTCTCTCTCTCTCTCTTCTCTCTCTTCTCTCTCTTCTCTCTCTGTCTGTCTCTCTCTCTCTCTCTCTTTCTCTCTCTCTCTCTCTTGTCTGTCTCTCTCTCTCCTCTCTCTCTCTCTCTCTCTCTCTCTCTCTCTCTCTGTGTGTGTATACATATGTATGAGCACATAACTACTTTTACAAGAAACATCTATAGGCATATACAAACTTTGTGGATTGAACAAGAGGCAAATGTATATAATGATACATACATAAGTTTTCAGGGATCCATCACTTTACAAATTAAAAAATATGTGTACTAGATAGTTTGTTTGAACTTGACACAAGCTAGAACTGTTTGAAAGGAGGAAATCTCAATTGAGAAAATACCTCAATAAGAACCATCTATAGGACATTTTATTAATTATTGCTTGATGGGGAAGGTCCCAGCCATCCCATCACTTGGTGCCATCCCTGGGCTAGTGGTCCTGGGTTTTGTAAGAAAGCAGGCTGAGCAAGCTATGGGGACGAAGCCTGTAAGCAGCACCCCTCCATGGCCTCTGTGCCAGCTCCTGTCTTCAGGTCCCTGCCCTGTGTGAGTTCCTGTTCTGATTTCCTTTAACAATGAACAGCAAAATGGAAGTGTAAGCCAAATAAAACCTTTCCTCCTCAACTTGATTTTGGTCATGGTGTTTTATCAAAACAACAGTAACTCTAACTAAGAAAACACATTAAATTTTAAGACTCATTATTTTATTTTACAGAAATAAGGCCTTCATAAGGTCTAACCTTGAAAACTAAGAAATATGTGTACAGTTGATATCATGTATAAAATAGACTACACGGTTAATATTGCCCAAAAAGGCACATTATAAAAAAAAAAAAAAGCTTAAAATGTAACTTAAAATTCTAATATGTCAATGTTCAACAGGAAGTAAAGTTACCTTTACCAAATGAAAATGTTATGTTCACCCCCATTAACTCAAATTTTAACTTAAATTTTTTCAATGCTAAAGATTAAACGTGGGTACTTGTACAGTCTAAGCAAATTTCTACAGTTAACAGATTTTAGGTTAAAAGTTTGGGCTCCAGAACTCCCAATTAAGTAGGCTCAGGCCCCTATCCCAATACACCAAGTAAGGGAAATAATAGTAAAAAGAAGAGAAAGGAGATATATCTAGCATGGACACCCCGGGAAGAGGAACAAATATAGGCTCCAGTGACACCCCCTGGCCCGTCTGATTTTGAAGTACTGATGGAAAACTAGAAGACAAGAAGTCTGCACAGTGAAGCACTCTAGGTCAAGATGTGATCCACCCAACACTGGCCCACCACTTCCTCAGCAGGTTCTTGTCCTGCATGGCGGTCTTCAACTCCATTAAGCTGCTAATTTTAGAAAGCAACCTTACTCCTGTGGACAACTGCCCTATCTGGAGGGAGTACTTTATCTTTTCCTCCCAGATTTTGGTCTTCTAGAATCCTAGGTGACTGTAGGTATAGATAATGACTTATCTCTATGCCTTCATCCAAAGAGACAGACGGAATGCAGGCAGAGCTGTACATCTTCCCTTATGATTTTAGTTATCTGTGGGCCAAAGGGACAAGTCAACACTTGTAGTAGGAACAGCTTCAAGTGCTTGTTACCTCTGAGTGACAGGTCCAGTTGTTTAAACGTGAACTTTCAACCCAGCAATGGCTTACTGACTTGTCATATATGGTTAAGTAACACTTAAAACAGATGGCCTTTCTTCCTCGTACCTTGTCTTTCTCAAGAACCATGTTTTCATACAACTCTCCACCAACATTCTTTCGGCTCACATCCTCTAGCCTTCCTTCCAGGACAGAAACTTTCTCGAGTAGCTGTGATTTCGTTGCTTCCGAAGCTGTAAGCTAAACAGATACACAGTTGTCAGGACATGGGATTCAGTGGTACTTTAAAGACTCCTTTTATAGGGTCAACGTAGGATGAATTGTCCTCTACTAAGGTCTGTTAAATCTTTCCATAAAGGGTTTCTGCAACGTTCTCTACAAATGACAAGTAATGTGAGGAAAAAGGGAAATTCCATTGATTCATTACTTCTAACATGGGCAAACGAGGTAAGAACACAGTCGTGATGCAGGAGACATCTCCCTATGATGGGCTCTCAGCACTCACCTCCTCTGCGCTCTGAGGTCCCACTGCTGGCACAGCTGCCTCTGAAAACCTTCTTGTGATCACCCCTGGTTCTCAAAACTTAACTCCTGGAGCTCTACAGCTCTCTACAGAGTGTATGGGATCTCACTCACTCAAACACCATAAGACAACCGTGTTAAAGGCGAAGGGGAAGGTTGGAAGTTAAATGTTTCAAGTTTAAGTCTTCTTAGAGCCAGATCTATGCAAACCACAACCAAAATACCCCTTAGTGCTTGCTCAACCGTTCAGCTCCCTCTTGAGGGTGTGGTGTGTGATGGTCCTAGCCCCTAGGAGACCTGGCTCTCTGACAGCTCTCTGTGCTCAGTCTCTGGTGCTCAGTAGCAATCCTGAGAGTCACTGGAAGATCTGGAGCGTTTTGTGTTCACAGCATCTCTCTGTATCTTTCGAAGCATAGATTATCTCTGAGTACCTCTTTCACATTTTCCTGGATGTTACTGCAAAATATACTTTTTTTCCTTCAAAAATCAGTGCTGTTAAGTAGTTAACCATATGAAGAGAGCTATCTGAAAGGAAATGGGTGAGCTAGCATACATACCTTACACTGTACACGGGTTTCCCCAGTCTATCTATAAATTATTCATTTAACATGAATTTGTTCAATTGGAACACAACACAAGCACTGTGCTATGGGCTGGGAATCCCTAATGTGCATACCCAGGGCCAGAAGAAATGCACATTCCAAGAGCTGTTGGGGACACCTTTCAATTCTGAGCTTTACTAGAAGCTCAGTGTGCTTTTATGTCCACTAAGGCAGTCGACTCTTGGGCCCGTGGTGGCTTGGGAATGTGGGATGGCTTCTCTGAGCCCACTTCTGTCTTTCTAGGGTAGACTAGCTAATCATGTAGACTCTGTATCAAAGCCTTCAGAAAGAAATCTCATTTTTGCTAAGTGGTTGAGGTGAGTTGCTGGGCCTCTCATTTCTCTTTGCGATGACAGTGGGGAAGAAAAGATTACCTAAAGCATGAACATTATGTGTGTTCACAAAGGAGCAACACTCAGCAGGAAACCTGCAACATATTAAGAACTGAGTATCATGACTCTCATTGTTCTTCCACCTTCTCTAACCACTCCCAGCATCCATTTCAGTGTTAAAAATACTTTACTATTCTTTGAGTGTTTCAAACACTGGATGCTGATCATATGTACCCCTCCCATAGCACCTAATCCACCCTGATTCTATACCCAATGAATGATTGTATGTCCTCATTCATTATTTTTTTTTTAAAAGAACTCAACAAGTCCAACTAGTATTGCTTTATACTCTTGAGGATGTGACCTTCCAAAAAAAAGATGGTTGGACATACAATGGACCACACCCTTAAGGAAAGCTAAACCTCCCTCTCCCAAAAGCTAGGTCCTCAGCTAGGGTAAGATCTTGTGCCTCTTCCCCATCATGCTGGGATCCTGTCTGGCTTGATCTTGGGCAGTTTTTGTTCATGCTATCACAACTAGTGTGAGTTCATATGTGCAATGGCCTCACTGTGTCTGGAAAAGGCTGCTTGCTTATCACTGCCAGTGCCCTTACGTCTCTCTGACCTCTCTTCCACAATGATCTCAGAAACATGGAGGATGGGTATGAGTTTCTCTCTCTCTCTCTCTCTCTCTCTCTCTCTCTAATTGAATTTAGTTTGTTCACTTTTTGCCATTATTAGAGAAAGCTTCTTTATTTATGGTATTATTTTCCCCAGTTAGGTACATTTTGTTTCAATATCCTGTCTGATGTGTAAAATATTTTGTCATTATTTGTTTTTCTTGTAAATCTATTTCCAGTTGTTTAGAGAGCCTCTGTTCTTCTACCAATTATTTACTTATTCATCTGTTGGAAAAAAACAAATTTGTTATTTGTTCTACATAAGAAATAGAAGACTAAAAGTAAAAGTATTATTCTTACCTTCAAAAATATTCACATTTTAACTGAAAAGGCAGACAATTTAAAAATAAATATCACACAATGTGGAACTGTACATATGAATAAATAATGAAGAAGTATATCAATAATTGTTCACATTTACTATAGAATTACTATGTAATAGACATCCTGCAAAACCTTTTACTTTTAAATTATTCCTGCATCTCACTTTAATTCCTTGAGAAGTTTACACTGTTGTTATTCTCATTTTACAACAGTAGGTTGAGTTTCAACCAGATTGAACTTTCCTTTGGGGATATGTTCTCTTATCTACCAGATATGACAGTGTTGTAGCCATCCTACAAACTTCAGGAAAATCAGGCACTGAATGACCCACACACTATGGAAGGAGAAATAACAGGAAAACCAGATTCCTGAGGGTAATATTGGAATGCTTTATCACTAGACCTTGAAGTCCAACCTACCAATATCCAACAGTGAGCCATAAAAAGTGGATATCACTAAAGAAGTATCCAAGGAGTTGGGTTTTCTATCATTTGCTGCTGTTAGTATTCAGATGATAAGCTATGTCACCCGTTAATCCCATACACTCGATCACAAATCAGAAGCTGAGAAAAACATTTATATGTATCTTATAGACAAATGGTGATGTTTAGTAGGTACATCATATTGGATGCTATCCATAAAGATTGTATTACTCCATCACCTGGAACCCCATGTGTAGCTTTGTTTATACTTTTTGGTATCGCATCTTTAAAGACTAAAGGACTAGATACTCAGTGGTGAATTGACTTGCTTAAGACCTCACAGCTAATCAAATGGATTAGATTCAGACTACATTGGTATGCCTCCAATCACCAGACTCTTGATCATGTCCAGCCTTACCTTTGAGGCTGACTACCAAGATGAGCTCTGTGAAGTCTTTCTCAGAATGCTGGCTCATCTATTTGAGAAATTTACTTTTTCTTCTATAAGTAAGAAATTTCCCTATCTTACCATAGTCTTCCTTTTAAGGTAAATACTAACCTTGTATCCTTCTTCTTTGTATGTAACAGTTTAACTCAGGCTCAGCATAACTTAGAGAAGTCTTCATTCAAAATCAGGAGATTCATGTTTGAGTGTTGGGACCACAATTCATTGATACTCTGATCTCATTAGAGAAGGCTGCATTTTATTATGCTGCTTTGTGCTTTGCTATGCTTTGACAGATTAGTTCCCCAGAAGTTCAGACTAAACTATAAATCTCCAAGGAAAATGAACAGAGAATTCCATGAACACCGACCACAGTGCCAGAGGTGGTTGTTAGCAGACCCCTGAAATCATGCTCCTGAGAAAGTGGAGGCAGGGTGAGCATGTGGTCAAGGCCTTTCTTGACTACACCATGAGATTGAGGCAAATATGGGTCATATAAAATCCTGTCTCAACACACACACACACACTCAAATGAAACCATATTGGCATGCATCAATCTTGGCTTTGAAGTGTCTGCATTAACTTTTTGAAATGTGTGTCTTGGTTGTTCTTATGTATCATTGTCTCATGAAAGCACAATAGAGGGGTTTTATTGTTTTCTTCTCATGTGGATGGTTTGTGGCAAAACCTGGTAATTTACTGTTGGTGTCTAAGATGCATCTGTGAACCTAATTATTGGCAGGACAATTGGTAACCCCTTCCCCTTTGCAAAAGGCAATGGAACAAGCCTGATAGAAAGGAAACAAAAGAGAAAGAGATGTGATGGAATGAAAATGAAAGTTCCATCTAACTTAGCAGCAGGCCTCTGGTTGAGAAGAGACAAACAGCAGACAGCATCTGTCCTGTAAATGACAGACTTTATGGACCCTGAGTATCAACTTAGCAGGGACATATGATTCACCTGCTGAGGGATTAACATTCATGGTTTGGGGTTTGACTCATCCTGAAGACAAGGTCCCATACCTCTTCTCAAGATCCCAAATTGTTGCTAAGAGATGATCATAAGAGCACTGACATTAATGTTATAAAAAATGTATCATATATGTGTGTTTTGTTGTCAAATAATAAATAAATATTCAAAAATTCTAACATGAGAAGTCAAAGATAAACTCCACCCATTGTACCATAGTGAAGGTCAAGCAAAGGTATTGATCTTTTTTTTTTTTTTTTTTTTTTTGCTGCTTCTCCTTTTATTTATTTATTTATTTATTTTTTATTGGAAAATTTTTTTACATTTCAGATGTTCTCTCCTTACCCATTTCCCCCTCCTTCCCAGGAACTCACTATCACTTCCCCCATCCTCCTGCTTCCACGTTGGTGTACCCCCACCACCCTCCTCCATAACCTCACCTCCCCACCCGAGTATCAGCACCCCCACGACGTCCAGCCTTCATGGACCAAGGATCTCTTTCCTCACTTATATATAGCTCCCTTGCATATATAGCTGAGCCATTGGTTCCTCCCTAAGCGCTCCCAGGCTGGTGGTTTAGACCCTGGAGGCTCTGGTAGGTTGGGATTGTTGCTTTCCTCATGGTGTTGCGAATCCTCTCAACTCCTTTAGCCTTCACTCTATCTTCTCCATTGGGAACCCCATGATCAGTTTAATGGTTAGCTGTGAGCATCTGCCTCTGAGTATGTCAGACTCTTGCAGACTTCTAAGGAGACAGCTATATCAGGCTCCTGTAAGCATGTACATCCTGATATCCACATCAACCTCTACCTTTGGTGACTGCACATAGGATGGATATCCATGTGGAATGGTCTGTAGACGGTCCCTCCTTCAGTTTCTGTCCTGCACTGTGTCTCCATATTTGCACCCTTGAGTATTTTGTTACTCCTTCTAAGAAGGACGGAAGCCCCCCCCCCCTACTTGGTCATCATTCTTCATGAGCTTTATGTGGTCTGTGAGTTGAATCTTGGGTATTTCAGGCTTCTGGGCTAAAATCCAATAATCAGTGAGTGAATACCATGTATGTTCTTTTGTGATTGTGTTACTTCACTCAGGATGATATTTTCTAGTTCCATCCATTTATATAAGAATTTATCAAATTCATTGTTTTTAATAGCTGAGTAATATTCCATTGTATAAATGTACCACATTTTTTGTATCCATTCCTCTGTTGAAGGGCATCTGGGTTCTTTCCAGTTTCTGGCTATTATAAATAAAGCTGCTATGAACATAGTGGAACATATGTCCTTGTTATGTGTTAGAGCATCTTCTGGATATATACCCAGGAGTGGTATAGCTGGGTCCTCAGGTAGTGATATGTCCAATTTTCTGAGGAACTGCCAGACTGTTTTCCAGAGTGGTTGCACCATCTTGCAATCCCACCAAGGTATTGATGTTTTAGAGTCATATTTATGTCTCATTGAAATTAGAGGATGGCAGATGGAAGCTCTAGGAAGTAGTCTAGATGCAAGTTAACTATTGAGTTGGCAAAAAGAAAAAAGAAGGTCAGAATTAATTAGTAAAGAATTTTATAGAATCCAGAAGAACACTTTCTGGTTCTAGAAAAGTTCTCGATGAAGAAAAATGTTGATATGCAAAGAAATCTCTGTCATATTACTAACTATAGAAATAATAAAAATGGAACTTTAGTGATCAGTATAATAAGGCATATAGTCTTGCAAATTTGGTGCAAAGAAAAATCACTTACTAAATGAACAACTGTCTTCAACAAGTTATATGAACAATTCTTTGGGTGGAAAGTTAGGACCTGGCATCTAGAATCTCTCCATCACAGTAGTTAGCATGTCTAGTTCTCAGTAAAATTACTAACCTTCAAAATATAATGTGCATTTTTCTTTGAGAAAACTCATTTATTATGAAAAATTGACAGAAATTGTTGTATGGGATCCTAAAGAGTAAGTGCTAGACTGTCCGAACAAAAAACCCTGATGGTTAGTTTATGTAAATATACCAGAGTTAATAGCAAAACAAAGAAACCCATGAACAGAGCAGCAGTAAAGGAAATCTGGAGAATGCTGTGTAGGTAAATGGGAAATGGCAAAGAGATTATAAAAGGGAGCCAGGCAGAAATTCAAGTGAAAAGCCACTAGGAAGGTGTGGTGCAGCCTAGCCAGAAGAGGTTATCAATTCAGATGCGTATAACAACATTTACTATAGTCTGCATGTTTAAAGCAATCAATATTATAAATGAGACTATACATGCGTCCCAAATTGGTCACCCTCTTCTCTATCCTAGAAGAAAACCATGTCACCTTATGTTACTCCAGCTTCATGATAATCTCTAAATCTATTTCCTGAAGAATTAGGACCTCAACGTATGCAGTCAGACAAGCTCAGCTTTTTGTATTCCACATCTAGCCCTCCCCAAATTCACATTGTGCTTAATGCAAATACATCTGAGCTCAACAGCCCTCAAATCCTTAGCTTGCACAACTTTCAACTTTGAAGTCTACGTTTCATCAAAGTATCATCTAAATCACATATTAGTAAGATTCAAGACAGTTCATCTGGGAGAAATACTTTTCTCTAGCTGGTAAACCCAAGAAGCCATATGTGTGTGTGTGTGGTGTGTGTGTGTGTTGTTGTTAGTGTGTGTATAGACTTCAAACTATAATAGTCAAACACGCACAGTAGAAGTATTTCCATTCCACAAAGGAAAATGAAGGAAGGAGAGATGAATGCATGAGCCTGCAAGGCATGAGAATCCTTCTTTGATGATGTGCTACGGTCCTTTGGGCAGTGCTTGATCCTTTGCAGCTGTACACAGTGTGAGTCAAACCCTGACACCTACACTGCATAGAAGTCTCATCTCCAGGCCTCTGCCTCACAGGGGCCAAAATTCTACCACATGAGTCTAGCTCTTAAGGTTCTGCCCTGCTAGCTTGCACCCCCATAGTTTCAGGTGACTCCAGCATCATTGCTTGTTCGGCTCATTGAGACTAAGGACAACATATTTACATGTGCATAGCTCAATTGTCTGTCCTGTGGAATCTAAGAAATCAGAGACCCTCCTCTTCCTTCCATCCCATCTCTTCACTTGTAACTGAAACTCTTGCTGTTCTTGTTGAGGGTGCTGAGTAGGTCTGTGGTTCACACTCATAACTATCCTTAAAGACAGTTGCATGGCATCCCCTTGGTATTCTCTGCAATACAAATAAGCTGAGAACTTTTTGTTCTTTGCTTAACAATTATTTTTTTTTCAACTTGCTTATCTCGTTATCTGCCCCTTCAACTCTTTTCAGCCAAATTTCTAGTTTCATCACTGACATGTTTTCCACTTCTCACAACAAACTGTGAACACAATTCAGCCAGGATCATCTTGCCTTCATTTTAAACACTATGTTTATCTTTTCCTCCCCTGACCTGTTAGACTCCTTTTTAATATTCATATTTTTTTTTTTACCAATATTCTTTCATGATAATTAGTCTTCTCGGAAAAAATAGAGTTTTCTCTTTAGCTCACTGTTTCTTTCCCAGATCTTTGGTAGTCATTTCATGGTAATAGCTACATTCCCCACAGTACTGGGGATGTAACAGATCCTAGTACATACCAGGCAAGTAGTGTATCTGCTGATCTATGTCTTCCCAATATCTACTTGTTAAGCATTTCCCTTAAAATTCCCAAGCCTCTACCCAGCATGGTGCTTCAAATCTGTTTCTACATCTTAGTTACTTGTTACAATAGAATCCTATTTTTTAAAAACATTTTCAAAGCAGGAGAGAATTCTCAAGAATTTAGAGCACTGGCTGCACTTCCAGATAACCCAACGTTAAGTTCAAAGCACTCCCATTGTAACTCAAACTGTCTACAACTCCAGGGAAATCCCACACAATCTTGTGGACTCTGTGGGTACTGCATCTGTGCAGCTAAAAAACATACATGAGAGTGAAGCACTCATATACATAAGATAAAAATCAATCCATCAATCAAAAATATCTCTAAATTTTCATTTATTAAGTGTCTGGATGTGAGTGTGGATGTGCATGTGGAGGTTAGAGGTGACCTGTAGGAGGACTCTGTTCCCTCCCTCCACCATGTGATTTCCAGGAATGGACTCAGAGTCATCATTAGCCTTGGTGGTATGCACTGTGATATACTAAACCATCTGCCTGGCCCACTATTTCATGATACCAATTTCCGTTAGTAATTCTCTAAGAATGTAAGCATATATACTATGGACCAAGTAGCTTAAGATTTTATATTTTACTGTTGTGAAGTCTAAGTTCAAGGTCCCAGTCTATGGTAATGAGATTCTTCCTTCTGTCATCTCTCTGCTATAGACTCACAAGGTGAGGGGGAGTTTCTTGTCTCTTCCTCCTCTTATAAGAGTAGTAATGTCACCCTGATGAGATGATCTAAGCTTAATTGCATCACAAAAGCTGCATCTCCAAATATCATCAAATTAGAGATGCAAGATTTTACGTGTGGATTCTGGAACAGGGGACCTACATCTCATGAGAATTGTAATAGGGCACTGGGATCATCTAAAGAAAGAAAGGAAATCCAAAAGGCCTATGAGATGCTATCAAGTGCCCTAATACATAGTTGGAGGAAAATTGACATATATAAGATAAAAATAAACTATAAGAGAAAATCAAATAGTTCATTAGAAGTTATCACACAGAAACAAAGCACAAAAAGTCATAAAATGCATAAACAACAAAGTGAAATGCATATTTCATTATTTATAATATTAACTGATATTTAACTATCAGTGGATCCAATTTCCCAGTTAAAAGAAAAAGATTAAAAGATATGATCAAACAATATTCTGCCTAAAATGGACAGACTTGATATTCAAACAGGCTAAAAGTAAAAGAGAAGGTACCATGTGCATGCAATAGCCAAGAGAACTACTTCCTATTATGGGCCTGTGAGATACCTCAGTGGATAAAAGTATCTTGTTGCCAATTCTTACAGCAGGACTTCTAACCCCAGACCCCACATGTTAGAAAAGAGAATTGACATTCTTAAGCTTTTCTCTGACCTCACATATACTGTGATACACACACTTACACACACTCACATGAAAAAATAAATGTAATAAAAATGTTTGGAATAGTGTTCTTCTGAAGTATTTTTTTTTAAAATAAAGTCATTATATGTTAATTAACAAAATATCATTTCATCAAGGTTAGAAGATTATAAATAACCAAAGGAGAACCAAAGTATGTGAAGCAGCCGTAACAATAACAGTATTTAGGGAGAAATTATAGTTCAACAAGGTTAGTTAGAAGGTAAAACATACAACTGAAATGATGAGCAATAAGCAATGAAAGAATAAGAAAATTAAAACAAAAAAATCCATCTATACACATCCTAGTAATAAATTTAACCATGGAAGTGAAAGGCTGGTGTGTTGAAACTACAAATGTTACTGAAAGAAATGAAATAAGACCTAAATACATGGAGAGACATCCAATGTTCATAGATTAAAAGATTTAATACTGTTAAGTTGCCAACACCCTTATAAATTAAATGTAACCACTATTAAAATTACAGATTTTATTTCAGAATGAACAAATTGACTGTTTAACTTTGATGGAGTAGCAAGGAACTCAATTATTCAGAATCATCTTATAGAAGAAGGTTGTAGGATGAACACCTCCCAATTTCAGAGCTTACACAGATCTGTAATAGTAAACATAGTGTCATATTGGGACAAGGACAGATTTATGAACTGATAGAATATAATTAAGTCCAAAGACCTAGCAGATTTTTTCCAGTATATCAAAAAGATTATTATGAAGATTTTCTCAGAAAATTATTAGGACAAATAAACAATATATTACAAAAACTGATATTGAACCCCTACCACAATTTATATAGAAATCAACTCAAATGAATTAAAGACTAAATAAGCAAAGCTATAGAATTATTTGGTGATAACATACTACTTCATGTTTAAGATTTTGGACTTGGCAATGCATGTCTTAGAGTTTCTGTTGCTATGGTAACACACCACGACCAAAAGCAACTTTGAAGAGGAAAAAATTTATTTGGCTTTCCTGTCTCAATGACAGTCTCTCATGAAGGAAAATCAAGGCAGGACTCAAGGAGGAACTAGGGAGGCAAGAGCTGATTCAGAGACTACAGTGGAAAGCAGCTGATTGGCATGCTCCCCATGGATTGCTCAGCCTGCTTTCTTACAGAATCCAAGACCCCTGACCAGGGGAGACAATGCCCACAGTGAGCTATGCCCTCTCACATCAATAATTCATCAAGAAAATGTCTCACAGGCTTGTTTACAGGACATTCTGAAGAAAATAGCTCTTTAATCGAGTTTCTATCTTTCCCCCAAAAGGTGTAAAGTTGGCAAAAGATAACCAGTGCAATTAACCCTTTCTCAGAATAACATTAGATATCCTCAAAAGCTCTTAAAAAGCATGCAAGCATGGAAATACATATATACATGCACAATATATATGTATAGTCAAGTCCTGAATATAAATAAGAGTCAATCATGGTTGCTTTATCAAACAAAGCTACCTTTTAAAATTGATGTTAAAAACAAAGACATGTCACAATCAGCACAACCTAAGACAGTTCATGACCCAGGCAGCGGAGCAGAAACCAGAAGATACTTAAAGGAATACTGTGCAGAGGAAGAGGAAGTCTTGATCACGAGAGTGCAGGAAAGAATACATTTCATGAGAGGATTAGGTGGACAAAGGACAGCAGAGAACTGTTACTCTACCTCTTAATAAATGTTCCTTGCTCACTCTTACAAACAAGGAAAGGAAATGTAGGACTCCATCAGGTCCAACAAACTCCTATTAGTAGGGAAGAAGTAAGGAACAAACAATAATCCAACCAACAAGGAAACAACCAACGAAATCTCAGTAACAACAAACTTCTCTCAATGATAAATGTAAATGGCCTGAAGTTGCCAGGAAAAAGAAACAGATTAGATGACTGGATTTAAAAACAAAATAAAACAAACCAACTAGATCCAACTATCTGTGGTCTCCAGGAAACAGATCTCTCTCTGATAAGGACATTCACTGGAAGAGAGTCAAAAGAGAGAAAGCAATCTTCAAGTGAATAGTAGTTGAAAAGCAGGTTGCATAGCTATTCTGACATCTGATAAAATAGCCTTCAAACCAAAAATTAGTTCCAAGAGACTAAGAACATCATTCTATGCTAAGGAAGTGAACAATTCATGGAGAAAGTGTAACAATCATAAATGCATATGCATCAACTATTGGCATGCCCACTTTCATAAAAACAAAACAGAACAGAACACTACTGGACATAAAATGTCAGATTGGTCCTGGTACAGTGCTGGTGATTAGCAGATGTTGCCTTCATTTTCAAATCAGTCATCCAAACTAAAGACCAACAAAGAAATCTTCGAGTTACATTGCATCAGCAGACATAAAGACAGTATTTCATCGAGCATGAATGGAGCAGATGTTCTTTTCAGTATACCCTGGAGCCATTTCTATAGCAGACCATATTCTACACCAAAACCACATCCTACCAAATACTGAGAACCAAAATAATCCTTTTTTTTTTCTGATAGCTTTTTCCATGTTTATCCCTTGAACCAAAACCCAGCTAGAATGCAGGAGCCACATGTGAAAAGGAGCTTGACTCTGCCCAGCCCAGCACTTGAATCCTGGCTGAAATAAGCTGTCATGTTTGCCTGACATGCAGGCCTAAGCGACTTTTAGAAATGGCCATATAATATAGTAGAGACACCTGAAGCTCGAAGAGAAGAATTTTACCATAGTTTTGAAAAGACTCTGTTCCAGGATGTAATCTTGCATGTGATGCTTGGTCTTGCTGCAGGTGTCTTACAAGATGGTACATTTAGGAGTATAGAAGCAGGTAAGGCAGAAGTGAATGGTACTCACAATCTGGGTAAGCACTCCTGACTAACTGAGTTAACCTTGATGCATCCCTCCTCTGGCCTTGCTTTTATGTGATATAATAGCCAGACTTGTTGCATTGTCAATTGAGTTTCTGCATTGTTAAAAAGCATCCATAATGGATCAACAGAGATGTTTTCAAAGTCTATCCTTTTAAATTTTATTCATCTCTTCTTGTCACAAAGCTTTTGCTTCTGCTGTCTTTTCTCCAACATCACCCAATCCACTCTGTTTTCTATATTGCCCTTTCTAGATGATTCTGCTCAGCATATGAAAATATAACTTCCCACAAATGAACAATGTCATTGAACTTCTCCCTTCTTTCCTCCCTCAGTTATCATTCCATTTCATTGCTTCTTGCTCAGTTAAACATCTTCAGGCAAGCATCCATTCATATTCTCTTTCAAGAGACACAAAATTGATCTATACCACTGGAGAGTCAGAGGTAGCTAGTGTTTCATTCACAGATAGAATCTACAAATTTAAGAGGAGTCAAAATACCATATCTCTTCCTGCTTCTATATCTCAACACTATGCCTGTGCTGGCCCCATTATTTCCCAAAGGAAACTAGCAATCTTCACACAGCAACGATGCTACCTACCTACCTACAGACTCAACAGTGAGACAATCCATTTTCCATGCAAAATGAAAAAGGACTTTCGTTGGCATCTAAATTCATATCATTTCTCCTGGGTTAATCTTTACAGTAAAAAGATAGACTACCATCATTACCTGAACTTAAGTTGTATGCTTTAAGGTTGGTTCTTCTAGCCATACACACCATGATTCACAGTCATGGCTTATTATGAGACTGGAGTCCAAAAGTGGCAATTCCAGGAACAGGCCAATTATGGTCCACCATGTGGATACTCAGCACAATTATAATGTCATTCTACGTGCATGCACACACTGTCTTGCTTACTTTTCTACTGTTGTGATGAGACACCATAACCAAGGCAACTTATAGTAGAAAGAGTTTACTGGGATTTACAGTTCTAAAGGATGAGTCCATGAACATCATGTCAGGGACCATGGAATCAGGATGATATGGTGCTGAAGCAGTAAATGAGAGATTCCAGTCCGATCTATATGCAGAAAGTAGACAGAGAGAGAGAGACATTGGAATTATATGGGTTTTTGAAACCTCAAAGTAACATAGCTCCTCCTATAAGGTCACACCTCCTAATCCTTTTTAAACAGTTTCATTAACTGGGACCAAGTATTAGAGCATATGAGCCCATGGAAGCTATTCTTATTCACACTACCACACAGACATACATAAATTCATATACACTTATGTTCATTACACAAGCATGCTGTATATACATATATATGTGCATGTACATATGTGTATACACATATATGCTCTTATAATATATGGATTGCCCAAAATGTTCTCACATAGTATGATGTATATATTCCGTATTTATTACAAAATTCACCCACCCCTTCCACAAAGGCAGCACAAAAAAATCATATCAACTTACTTCATCAAGCTTCACAGTCAAATCTCCCAGTTGCTTTCACTCCGCCAGGGAATCACAGACACATAAGAATCTTCATGATATGGCATTTCAAAACCAAATTTAAAATGGGTCATGGCTAATGTGCCCAATATATAGAAGAAGATAGAGCAATTTGGGCAAGGAAAAAGAATTTGTAGCTGTCACCAGTCATGGCAATTGCCATGTTGTACCCCTCACATGGAGAAAGGCTGCATTATCCTTGCAGTACCGTGAGTGAGTACAGACAGAACAACTGCTTGACTCTGCTCTAACTGACAGTTGGGAACCTTCCTCCTCTTTGTCATGCCTATATCTAAGAAAAGAACTAGGGAATTTCTTCAGCGAAGTGTCACAGATTTCTCAAGACCACTTCAGTTATACTTCAGAGGCTTAAAGCAAATTGGCTTTAACATAACTCACTGGCTCATCTCACCGGAAGTAGAGACACTCCTGAGTTCTCCGTTAGATTTTGATTTTGAGAGATTCCTCACTCTCCTGTCTTGGCTCTCTGCCATGCCTTTCTCTCTCTCTTTTCCTGCCCATCGTTTCTCCTTCGCCCCTCCCCTTTTCTTTCCTCATACAGTACATATCATTATGAAAAAAGTGCCCAGTTCTAGGCAATTGAGTCAACAGCCTCAATTACACTTCTCTTTTAGTCTGGCTTCTGCCCTCCTGTGCTCTACTGGTTCTTACTCTGTCAAGTTTCTACTGTAGTCTTGGCAAATGCAGTGTACCCTTTCTAGCCTTTGTATTCAACCTCACAGTATAAAATATTGCACATCTGAAGACTCTATGCCTCTTTAAACACTCTCCTCTTTCTGCCTCCAGGACATTTTCTGGATTTTTCCTGTAGCTTTGGCTGGACTCTTTCTGGTCTTGCAATCCTCTGACTGTAGAAATCAAAGAGCTTGGTCTGGAGCACTGCTCTCTTCTTTGTGCACAGGCATGTAGAACCTCTATGTAATCCTGTTGACAATCATGGTTCACACACTAATTATATGTTAGTTACTCTCAATATTTTTTTATAATCAGCCACTCAATTTTTACTCATACATATACACACACTGAGAATTTTGCTTAATATGTTACTTGATCATATACTAGGTATGTTAGAATTGCTGAGTTCAAAGTGGATCTACTTGCAGTGCCTTTCCCCCTCTTAGAAAATGGAGTTGAAGCCATGGAGCAATTAAAAACTGGACATTCATCCAGCCATCAAATGCAATTGTTAAAATCATCCTATTAAGTAATATGGAATTACAAGTTAATTTATTGCTTCTTGTCTGCATTCCCAGATTTTCTGCTCTACAACCTACATATAAATTTTCAGCAAGTAATTTTATAAACGAGATTTTCATAAAATTGCTCCAAAAACAAAATCTAACCAAATTTTGCAGAGCTTAGTTTATAGAGGAAAAAACTTTGAAAACAAAGGCTACCCATGGCTAAGTGCTTTACCTGCTGGTCTAGACCATTACTACAGATTATGCAACTCTGAATGAATAAATAAGAGATGACATAGAGATACCATAATAATTCTTATCCCACCTGTGGATGGGAGGGAACCTGATGGCAGAAGATCCACTTTGACTCACAAACTGATTTGATCTTATTTAAACATATATTTAAAGAAACAACAAATTCCCCATCCTATGTCGAGTCTCAGACACTAAAAACAGATGTTTGGATTCATTAATGATTTGCCTTTAACAGTTTTTTTCCCAAGCACTTCTGAGTTTGTGAACAACTAAAATAGTAATTAGGACACAATGAGAGCAGAGTAACTTCGTTGTAGGGTCCAGGTTGCTGCAAAAGAGGACTCACACAATGGTGGCCCATAAAACCAGATTCACTGCTCCTGGTATGTAGAGGCAAAGGTTATCTAAGTGTCAGCAGAATGACTCTCCTTTGGGCTATGAGAGAGAAACTGAATCCGTTTCTCTCCACCCTGGGTATATCTTGGAAGTTTCTGGTACTCTAGCTGGATAGAATATCCCTGGATGTCTCCCTGTCATCTTTGCAGGTTCTCCCACATGAATATACTACAGCTACCATTTACCATTCTTATCAGGATCCCATCATTTTAGAGGAAAGCTTGCTCACCCTACTAAACAGCAGCCAACATCTCAGACCCATCTAAACACACACAATAAGCCCACTTCTGAGTATAACTGTATTCTCAGTTACACAGAGTTAGAATGCCAACAAATGGATTTTAGGAGAACTCAATTCAACTCATAGCACACCCAAATAATTTGAGAGGGAAAATGCTGCACAACACAGGACAACTTAGGTTCTGAGTGAAAATGTAAAGAAATCTGCACCTAAAGGCCCAATAATAATTGAAATATAGAGGTCAGCCATAGAGATTCCAAATTTGTATTTAATGTGCATGGGGTGTGTGGGTGCATCTATATGTGCACACACATGTAGATAATACTAGAGAGAAATGAAGAGCCATGGGAAAAGGTGAGGCGATTAATCGATTTGGCCATGAAAGTCAGTGTTTGAGTATAAAAGTATGCACTCACTAATAATTGGATATTAGCCCAAAAGCTTGAAATACCCAAGATTCAACTCACAGACCACATGAAGCTCATGAAGAAGGAAGACCAAAGTGCTTTGGCCCTTCTTAGAATGAATAACAAAATACTCATGGAAGCAAATATGGAGACAAAGCATGGGACAGAAACTGAAAGAGTGGCCGTCCAGAGACTCTCCACCTGGGTATCCATCCCTTGTGCATTCACCAAAGGTAGACACTGATGTGGATGCCAGGAAGTGCATGCTGACAGGAGCCTGATATACTGTCTCCTTAGAGGTCTGCCAGAGCCTGACATATACAGAGGCAGATGCTCACAGCTAACCATTGAACTGATCATGGGGTTCCCAATGAAGAAGTAGAGAGAGAAGACTGAAGGAGCTAAAGGGTTTGCAGCCCATGGGGAGAACAACAATACCAACCAACCAGAGCTCCTAGGGTCTAAACCACCAGCCTGGGAGCACATAGGGAGGGACCCATGGCCCCAGCTGTATATCGAGGGGAGGATGACATTTTCAGGAATAGGTGGTGAGGAAGTCCTTGGTCCCATGAAGGCTGGATGCCCCAGTGTGGGAGAAATTGTGGGTGGGGAGGTGGGAGTGGGAGGGTGGGTGAGGGTACATCCTCATAGAAGCAGGAGAGGGGGAATGGGATAGGGGGTTCCTGGGTGGACGGAAATGGGGAAAGGGGATTACATCTGAAATGTAAATAAAATATCCAATAAAAATTTTTTTAAAAAAAGCAGTAACATCAAGTTGTGAGGCACTGAACTCAGCATACTAGACATAGTATAATTAAACCAGACAACAACAAACAAACACATAGCTATTCCTGCCAGGCAGAAAGTGCCCAAACACAAACTTGAATGTACTAGAAACAACAGCTGTAAATCTTATTTATTTCAACTCAGAGAGTTTACCCTTAGGCAAACAAACAAACAAACAAACAAAAATAATTCTTAAAGACTTTCTGTTGAAAAAACGTGTATGCCCTACCTTGTAACTCCACAATGTAAAACAGTGATTTTTTTTTTAGGCTATGTCTTGCACTCAGAGACTCCATTTTAGAGACAGCATTTAACTCCATTTTGAAAATAGAGGCTCTTTACCTTGGTGGATATACAAACACGTTGGTGGATATACAAACAGCACTTTTGTCTGGCATTACCCACAAGGCACCTAATGATACATAACGTAGTCTTAAAAGTTATAACTACACATGAGTCTGTCTGGACCTACCATTCACTTATCAGCATAATTGATCATCTGAACCTGGATCTGCCCTTTACCTCTACAGTTTCCTCAACATCATGCTTCTGCAGCTCTGCCCTGACTCTGTAACCCAGGTCTTAGGTAGCACAGCAAACCTCCAGACTCAGCTTGCCGTCCTGTTCCTGAAGAGACTCTGTGGGCTTCTGTCTCTCAGGCTTCTAGGAAACTTATTGAACTCTTCTGTATAGCCCTTTAATCCCTTTGCAAGTGTCCTGTAACATAGATGATAGGTGATGGATGGATGGATAGATAGATAGATAGATAGATAGATATAGAAAATAAATAAAGTTACTGTGTTCTCTGTAGTATGTGATCGTAGAGTTGATACTAGCAATTAAGGATTGGAATAAGTAACTTGTATTTGTTTTGTCCAGGGATAGCAAGGACAGTGGAAGTATTTGGCATATTGCTGCCAACGAAACCTTCATACCACATAAGCACATGTATGTTCCTGATATATTCATGTATGTATACATGCAGCTCCCTCAGGACATCTACCAGGCTATTCATCCATCTGAAAGCCTTACAAAACTTCAAGGCATTAGAGAAGAAACTCTGGTCAGGACTCAAAGATTACCTGTCCACAAGACAAGACTCCATAAGTGAACTGCGGCAGACTCACTGTAGGGACCAAGAGCCTATTGCTAGGACATGGAAAGTCTCAAAGTTGGATACATTCTCAAAGCAACTTCATGGAGCATAAAGCAGACACTCTGTGATGACGAGCCTCTAGAGTGGCCTTCCTGATCTTCAGACTGAGAAAAAAATGTATTTTGATATCTTGATTGTCCCTGCTCTTCCAAGAGAAGGTGTAGTCTATGCTCTAAAGTCCCTATTTATCAATTTGAGGGATTTAAAGGAGAGTGAAATAATTTCAGAGAAGCCCCTCTGAGGGTAAGAAATGCAGAGAGGCCCTCTTTGAATGAAGAAGGCAATTGTCCCAGATGAGTTTAAAGCAGGGAGTGGCTATTTCCACTGGGATGGACTTACAGCTCAACTCACTGCCACTTCAGAGTCTGTGAAAACCCTGATTAAAAGAGAACAGTCAAGATGAGGACTTATTAATAAACAATGGGAAATGGGGTGGGAAAGACTCTGCATGTTCCTTCATAAGATGTCACATCCTCTTTTGTTACCAAGAGAAGCCAGGGATGACACATGCTTAAGAGGGGACAAAGCAGTGAAAGAACAGTCTGTGGGGTTTGTTTCTTTGTTATTGAATACCAGACATAAATATAGACACTAAAAACTGAAGCAACAGGATGACATCCTAAGGTAAATGACAGAGGACACAGAGGACATGGACAATACAGAACACACAGAAGTCCTAGAAGAACCTGAAATGAAAGTACAAACCTGTTCAATATTTCTTCCTCAGCATGACCAGACAAGGATTTTCTTTTTTTATATTATCTTATGTTTTGTGTGTACTCTCAGAAATTTTCATCATTGGTACCTGTATGCTATACCATGAAGTCAGTTATTCTCAACAAGCCGCCCTGACTCTTCAGGAGTGGGCCAAACTAAGGCACACTCCATGGAGGCAGTCTTCCTTGAACACTCTCCTACACCACCATTGAAACCAAGACGCCGCAGCCACCTTAAGCTGAATCAGCAGGGCTCTGACCTCTCTGCTTGCCTTACACAGCTCTGAAAAGGGCACAGTTCATCTCTGAGTTGAAAATGCTCCCATCGGGATCAACAATGCAGTATCAACTAAGGGCATGTCTGAGTGGGCCAGGGTTGTGAAAATATGCTTGAGAAGCTGAAGACAGGCAGTGGGAGAAGAGAATTTTCTAAGTGGTGAGGACAAAACAGCCTCTGGGACATTTAGATGCACAATATCTAGTGGGAAGGAGAGCGGCTCAGAAAAGCACAGCCTCCTGGTGTGGGCGGTTCTTTTAGGGTGCATGGTTTATGCACAATGAATAGGAAATTTGCATTTCATTGTCTTACTAATTGAGGGATGTTTCTTGTCCCTTGATTTAGTAATCAGTAGCCCTTGTTTATCAGCAAGGGAGTGGATTCAATCCCTGCTTTAAGGGTCCTGCTTAGCATTATTTGGTGTATCAATAAAATCTACTTGAGTTTCCTTTGCATTTTATATAAAATGATTTTAATCATGGGTCACGATCCCAAACAAAACATGTTCCTAAATCATATGGTACAGAGTTATAAAACCAGCAGCTTTTAAACATCCCCCCCCCCCCCCCCCGCAGAACCTTTTTGTTTTGTTTTGTAAATTCAGGCAACTACCTGGGGCTAGTAAGGTTAATTATCTTAGAAGGGAACCCACTACTGCCCCTTTACTAGACAGGCATAGTTTCTAACTGCATTGTAAACTTATCTTTATACCCACAGACAAATGTAACTGTCACCCCTCATCAAAGAAGCTTGTCTTTTCAACAGACAGAGACCATTACAGAAAACCACAACTGGTGAAAATGCAGAGATACCCGATCAAGAACTTCCCACCCCCAATGGATACATCTTCAACACAACTCCTGCACCTAAGGCCAGAAAGAGTGTAAGAGCCAAAGGACAAGGATGTCTGTTATGAGATGGTTCTCTATAATTGACAGGGAAGCTACACGATATGGCTGCCTAAACAAGACCTTAACAATGAATGGCACCATCAATAGGTAAGCTAACCTGAAAAGGGAGAAACTCACAGGGCCTCAGCCCTAGACAGAGAACTATAGGCAAGTTGAAGAGATGAGAAAGAACTAATATCCTCCAATGATGAGCTCCTTAACTGGTTATCTCACGCCAAGTGCCAGCCCTGAAATCATATACATACAAGTTACAAAAATGGACTCACTGAGTTGTATTTATATGTTTTGTGTGTGTGTGTGTGTGTGTGTGTGTGTGTGTGTGTGTAGAAATAATAATCAAAGAAAAAGAGGTCATGAATTTGTGACAGAGTGAGGGGTGTACCTGGGAGAGTTGAGGAAGGGGTCATGGGAGGGGCTATTGGAGCAAAAGGGAAGAGTGGGAAATTGTGTGACTATATGTTAACTTAAAATCAATTTAATTTTAAAAATCTGGGGCTTTTAATATTCTAAGTAAATATTGAGGCTTCTAATGATCTTTTGTTATGTTAGTTTTATCTACTCATGTTTGCTATATTAAGAGTAAAAACAAAAAAAAATACTTCCTCTGGTTTGTTTCAAAATAATGAATGCCACATATGTTAACAAAATAACATATTTTAATTAAAACCAGTTTTACAGCTGAGCATGGCGGTCTCCACCTCTACCCTCATTTCTCAGTCAGGTGGCTTTCTACACATTCAAGACCAACCTGGTCTATATAGTTGAGTTCCCAGCTGGCCAAGCCAAGTGGTGAGTTCCTCCCTCAAAAACAAACAAACAAAGCAAAACAAAAATTAGCATCATCACTACCACCACCACCAAAAACAATGTTAAAAGAATGGTATTGCTTTTCATTTTCCAAAACATAATTTCTTTCTTTGTAGTGGACAGCCTGGTTTTCAGATGTGTTTCTCTGTTCAAAGTGTTATGTAGACACGGTACACTCCTGTCTTCTCATAAGAAGATGGTAGTATTAAAAACTCAATGACTTATTGATAATGTAAATTGAATAGCTCTATATTTGAAGATAGCCATGCCCAGGGTCCTTGGAAGCTCATTTATAGAACCATCCCCAGATTGCTGTATGTCATTATTATAACCATTTAAGTGACTTCACGTGACTGACATTTGTATAGCTCCAGATGTAAACAGTGAACTGTCCCTTGGTTGGCAAAGGGATCTTTATACCCAAAACACAGTCACCCAACATTTTCTCCCTGAAACTCTTGGGACTGAAAATGAGTATTAAAAAAAAAAAAAACACTATTTCTAAGAATGGGTTTAAAGCTACCATGCAACTTCAAAGGCTGAAATCTCTAAGATCTATAAATAAGCCAAGTCACAAACTTTTGATGGGCAAACAGTGCATAGCATGAGTAATAATAAGCCTCCATGGAGCCTTTCTTGGGAAATACAAAAATGTTTTCATGTAAAGATTCACATATAAGACAGTGAACCTCAGATCATAGCCATCTGCATGTAGGATACCAGGCTTGAATCCTATTTGTTACTTTGTTAATCACTAAACACTGCTGGTAAGTATTGTCTCTGTTTTCTCCCGTTTATCTTCATGCTGTCTTATATCTCACCATTTTAAAACTAGACTTTTATAAGGACCTATACATCTATCTGTCCTTCTTGGGAGCCTCAGCTTTGTCTCTTGAGTACAAATCTGAGTTTGCCCCCACCCCTCACACCTTTCCTTGATCCTCGTTGTTGCCTGCATGTCGACACCAACTGTTGTGTTGTGACTGAAAAAAGTCAGGCTTGTCTGATGCCAAAGCTTATATTCTCCTTTTGGAGGAAATGTGTCTAAAAGATCTGGAAAGGTTTCCTGAGGCTTTGTGAAGCAGGAGAAAGGATAAGAAAAGATCATAGAAACAGAGCAGGGAACTTCCCAACAGGGCCAAAGGGAAAGAGTGTGCTAAAATTTGATTCTGAGGAACAGCTCTTTTTTTTTTCCTTAAAGAGAACACGTTGTCCATTGAAGGTATTATAAATGATGTAATTCTGTAGTTCAGAGAACTTGTTGGTCTTGCGAGCACAGTTTGGTGACCAGCAACCACAGGGTGGTTCACAGCCATCTATAACTCTAGTTTTGGGAGATCTGATGTCCTCTTCTGATTTGTGTGGGTACCAGGCACACATGTGGTACACTTATGTATATGCATGCAAAAAAAAAACCCTCATACACATGAAAAAACAAAAACCATAGGAAAAGAAAAGAAAATGGTAAGAATAGTTGTCAGGGAGGATTGTAAGACTTGGAGAAACAAGCACAAGATACATGAACACAGAGTTGACTTTGACAGCAGAGACGTGTGAAGTTTGGATCTTAAGCTGAGGAGAAATATGGGGTGTTGGCAGGCTTTATGCCAGGTACAATACTGGTAAGTTACTAAACAAGAACCATAATGGATAAATCGGAGTTCCTGAAAGAGGTGATAATGGTGGAAACAGGAAAAATATGAATCCAAGAACGACACGGAAGGCATAACTCAGAGTAACATGAGCCAGCTGTCTTCAGGTTTAATATAGCCAACTGCTCTCTCGCTCTCTTCTTCAACTGTCAGTTGCTATGATTACCCACAGGAGTCCCAAACAAAGTTGGGACCATTAACTTCCCTTCTGAAAGAGGGGCTCTTTCATTGTACAACCTAACAACCTTCCTTCTACCAAACATTAATCTTCATTCCATTACTTGATTTTTGGGGTATAAATTGAACAATATAAGAACAAAATTCAAGTCCCAGAAGATGGGAGATTTTAACTGGCAACTTATGGGCAAGTCACCCCTCACTCAATGTTTTACCAAGGAACTCTTGAGTAGAATTGTTTGAATGTTTTGTTGGTGTCCTATTTGAGATGAGAAGGCTTTGGCTCACTCTCCTAAGGAAAGGGTCATCCATAGTACTTATAAGGTGTAGAAGCAGAAATGACTAAAGGAGTACAGCTTTCTTATTTTACGCATGAGGTGTCAAGTAGCAATGTCCACTACCTAAGGGATGTGGAGGAAGGACCAGGTTTGTGGTAGAAAGCTGATGCGTTGGAGAGGTAGCACTTGAGTTGACTCTGGTGACCTTGAGAGTACTCTTTAACAGGTATCCTGCCTAGGAGCAGGAAAAAAAAATCTAGGACAACAAAGACTTGTGTTTCTTAGCAGTGTGTACCTGAACCAAGTCACCAAGGGAGAAGGAGAAGGGCAGACAGGAGGCCTATGAATCCACTAAGGGACTTCCATGAACAAAATGGCATACAGCTGCTAGGACTGTTTGGGAAAGTGCATGAGTTATTTATGGGATACTTAGAAGAATGCTAGCTCACAGGTTCAATAAATATTTTCCTGAAAGAAGAAATAATTGAATGAAAGCATGGCCTAATTGTTCCGGCTGAGGTACAATTTACCCCTGACACCCCTACAGATCTGTGTGGGAGCTCAGAGTCGCTGCTGTGGAAGGAGACTATTAAGGGGTGGGGTCTGGTGGCAAGAAGTTGGGGCATGAGATCTCCATCTTCTGAAGGAATAGGAATAGTGCTCCTCACACAACTGGCTTGGGTCCTGCAGAAATGGAGAATCGCTGCCAGAATGTTGTTATAAGCAACCCACTCATAACACAAAAAACACTGTCATAGCTAGAGGTTTTGGCATTGTGATATGATCCACCATGAGTCTCTCCCAAGGGCTATAAAGATGTTGATACCATACTTCAGATCATCTGAAACTATTGACTAAATAGTTTTATTTAGTCAATAAAATAAAAAGTCCTTTCCTTATATAAAGCACTTACCCTCAGGCATTTTATTTGGGGGGGAGAATTAACCTTTTATTTTACTTGCAAACATTAAGAAAAATGAGTTTACCTTTGCAGAAGAAACATTATAAAGAAAAAGAAGTAACATTCATGCAGAGGATATCTGCTCTTATCAACAGAGCCATGACTCCTAAGGGACAAGGATTTTTGCTTTTCCTTGTATAGGAAAATCACATTAATTAGCACCCAGTCAGCTATTTAAAACTGACCTCAGTTTGATCTTGACATTTACAAGCAAAAGGAAGTCCTCAGTTATATAACAGGCTAGCAGTCCATTCAGCCAGCCTGTAACAACAACAGAAGCCAATCTGTTCTTGTGCCTGATTCCATTCAAAACAACGACAACAAAAAATCTCTTCAGGGAGTTGAATTTTGCCCATACATTGTCCAATTTATACCCAACAATCCAGTCACAGAGTGAAAATTAACATCTGTTTTAAAAGGAGGGGCTAGCTTTTCTAATTAAAGCAGGCTCTAAAATCAGTCAAGACTTTGATTAACTCAGACTCACCCAATGAGACTCCATATAAGGAGACTTCCTAGTGGCAAAGAAACCCATTGCAAACCAAACTGACTGTATGTGCTTTTGCTGCATTAAAAGTAGACTTCAAACTAGATCAGAAAACAGAAACTCATTCATAAAACCTTTGGCTTTCATACTGGCATGCAGAGCATGATTTCTGAGCATTTCCAGAACGAATAGCTCCAATACACTTGCATCAGGGGACCCGTTGTTGCATCTGAGCAGTTAAGATAACCTAGGACTATTTTATATGGTCATAATCCCAGAACACATCAAAACACTTTTACCCATTCAATACACATCTTAGTGTCTAAAACTTTGCTAGAGATCAACATTATTTCTATACCTGAAAAAAAAAATTCAACACTAAGGTTTCAGAGAGAAAAATAATGGGAAGATACATAAAGTCTTTGATACGAAATGCTTAGTTGCTTCTTGGTTATTAGGATCAAACATGACATGCTAATCCTTCAGGTTTCTCTTTCTTTCTTGTCCAAGCTAAAGAACAATGCACACACAAATGCTGGAGAAGCAAGGCTAAACATTAGCCAAGTTGATGAAACTCCCAAGAGAAAGTAAACTGCAGGATCCTCCCTATTCCTCTACTGTGATCTATTCTCTTCCACCCACCAGCTGCCACTTGAGCTTCATCTCATTGTTTATTGCACACTCCTGCCAAAGGAGTCCTGAAAGAAATGTCCCATCTGCTTTGGAAACAACGTTGAAGACAAAACCTGAGGCCCCAATAAGAATCTAAGGTGGAAACTGGGACTTAGGTCTCATTGTTTAGTTTCTCACACAAAAATAGCGCACACACACACACACACACACACACACAAGAGAGAGAGAGAGAGAGAGAGAGAGAGAGAGAGGAGGACAGAGACAGAGAGAGACAGACAGAGAGAGACAGAGAGACAGACATTGTCAGAGAAAGATAAAGACAGACAGAAAGAGAAACAGAGACAGAAACACACATAAGTAGACACACAGAAAGCATGCAGAGATACAGAGTATGAAGGGGATACAATCCCCATTCTCTCACTGGCTAATCTCAATATGGAGGCTTCCCAGGCAGGACTACCCCCAGGCTTTCTTTAGTGTGGGCCAGCCAATTGCTAAGAACCCTGGAAGCTCTGTGCTTTCAGCACCTGTGTGTCAGCGCCGGAGCCCTTCCCACATGAATGTCTTCTCTAAGTGTGAGAATTTGCAGGTCTGTTCAGTGCTGTGTCCCTTTCTCTTCAGCACAGCGCTCAGTAAATATTTGTGGAACAGAGCAGTATGTAGAACAACACACAGAAGGTCCAACAGGAGCAACATGCAAAGCTAGCTAACTAAAGTTGTCATGATGTCAACTTTAACAACTTTCCGAGCCATTAGTGCCCACATTGGGATTGTGCAGAGTCAGACTAAGTTCACAGGGGAAACAGATACCGAGGTACCAGAGGAAACTCTGGATTTTTTCCTTTACAATTTGCCTCTTCTTAGATTATGTTTAACTTTCTTATTCACACTAAGAAAACACACACTATAGTTTCTTTCTTTGAAATAAAGCATACAGATAAATCTTTCTTTACTCTTCATTTTCACACAACTCCAACAAGTTGGGTATCCTAGAGTTCAGTGCATGTCACTGTCTGCTAACTTGAGCTCTGTGTTTTGCTAACATTGCCTCTGACACTGGAGTCAGGGTTCCCAGGACAATTCTTTCTGGCTACATTCCCTATGTCTGTTTTATGCTTAAAAGTTACCCATGGCTACTGTGCCTTTGAGGTGCATTGCTCTTATGCCAGGCATTTAGGATGAAACAGCGAACAGCATATTTCATTTGTCTTAGTCTAATCTTAGTCTGAGATACCATAGCTTATCCCTTAGCCCAAATGCATCTCTTCTGCATGAAGCTCCCAAGAGCCTACTTATCTTTCCAGGGACAAGTTGATAACTGGGACTGTCAGAGAGCAGTACCTGCTGAAGGTCACACAGGTGGAAGCCCTAGGGACAGCATTTAGTGCATCCCAGACAATTAATGTTTTTGTCAAAGGTGTCAAGATGATCAGTGGTGAAAGAATTCTCTCCTTAGCAGGTGCTGCTGGGAACGCTGAATGTTTTATTCAGAAGAGCATAGAGTTCACCAGGGCAGAGCTCTGTGTGCACCGTGTGGTCAATGGGGCAGAGAAGGAGGAAGAAATTGCTTTTTCTACTAAAATCCATTCTCCCTTACTTAATGCAAAAAAATTCCCACATTTTTGCTGGTAACAATTAAAACAACTATTAATTGTGTGTACAACTAATTACTTGTATTTCTCAGCTCTAACGCAAATACAAGGGTCCATGGTATGTGAGTTAACAGAAGTCTCCAGAAAAAACATTCCTATCTTATGCATGTTGTCCTATCTTATCTCTGTGTTGCTGCCTGGCCTACGAATAGACAATGCAGCTGTAGAGCCTCTTGGTCCTTGAGGATGGATGATGCATTTGTAGATGCAAAAGATACAAAGCTCGGGCCTCCTTGTGCCTACCACCACACTTACTTTATGTGAGGGAAAGTCAACCACTTTTTTTCCGGGATGTCTCTTCAGTGCACTCACACCGAATTCTAAGTGACTCTATTGCTCCACAGAGCTGTGGAGTGCCAGATAACAGGGAAGAAAACTCTCATGAGATCCAGGTGAACAACTGTGTTGAAACTAGATGGGGTCTTGATAGAAATGTAAATTATTAAGCCCTACACCAGATCTAGTAAATCAGAAGCTTGGACAAAGGGCCTGGCAACCTATCTGCTCAACAAGCCCTCAAGGGTAGAAACCCCAGTTAAGGAATCAAGATAAATTCTTCCTGTTCACTGTTGCAGGGTAGAGAAAAATCTTCTCGGTGTCGTTGGCTTATGCTTAAGAACTGTGAGGGTTGTCTTCAGAACCAGGGCCTTGCCATTATGTTGTAGAGAGCAACTAGTAGCCTTGGCAATAGGCTGTGATTTTATTTTTGGAGGGGTGGGCTCATGGGACCCCTATGGCCAACAGCTCACCAGTACTGGTGTACACATGATCTCACAGAGACTGTGGCAGCACACAGAGGACCTGCAGAGGTTCAAACAAGATGGAGGTCCCAGTGCTAAGAGTGGATACAGGATCCGATAGGATCCTACAAGATCCCACCACTAATTAATAAGCTATTTGCAGTTGATTCCAGCTGGGAAAGAGAAAAATTAGTTTCCTTCAATGGAGCATCACTGGGTGTCTAAGCTACAAACCTTTCAGGCCTCAAACCCTGAAGTAGTTGGCCAACAGAACGCTAACTTCATGGTATTCGGAGGGGGTGTTGTGGAGGGGGTAGGACAATGGCGGGTGGGGTTGTTATTTTTTGTTTTACTTTGATATTTTTTGTTTTACTAATTTTTTTATTTCTTTTGCTTTCAGATTTTTATTTTGTTTTTGAGAGAGGGGGCAAAAGAGAAGGGAATCTGGGAGTAATTGGGGGAGGGAGGAACACGATCAAATATATTACATGAAAAACTTAATAAAAACATTTTTAAAAGATCTTTGAGAGTCAGTTAAACATATTTGAGTCCCAATGTCAGAGTCACTATTTCCTGACTCTATGGCATTGGGGAAATGAGAATATTTATGAGTTTCGTACCCTCACTAATAAGTGGGGATTATAGCAGAACCTCTACTGTGTCTGTCAAGTGAAATACCTGCAAAGCTAAACTCTGCACTTGGAGTTCTTGAGGTACTCAAAAAAGGAACTTAGCTCCTTAGGCCAGCAAGATGGCTCAGTAGGTGAAGGTGCTTTCAGCCAAGCTAATAACCTGAGTTCTATCCTTGGGATCCACATAGTAAGAGCAGAGAAACATCTGAAAATTGTCCTCTGAGCAATACACACACACACACACACACGCACACGCACACGCACACGCACACGCACAGACACACTAAACACACTAATAAATATAATTTTTTAAAAAGAAAGGAAAGATGCTGCATTCACCCACTGAAGAGCATATTTACAGTGCATCAAAGATGGCTTGTCATATTTTTGCATGTAGGATGAGAGCTTAGGAGACTCCAGGAGAAAAAAGTAAAATGCTTTTCGGTGTATATACCATAGGTGTCAGATAAACGACAGGGCGGCGGTATATGAATGTCCTGTTCCTAGCTTCACGTAGAGCCTTATGCCACGTTCATGTCGTCAGTTAAAGGAAAAATGATGCCTACCTAGAACAGAAAGTCTTACTGAGAGCAGAAAGAAAAACATTTACACTCTTTTGCACCCAAACTAAGAAATGAAAGCACCATGCTTTTCTTTATCTGCAAGTTTCTGCTGTTTTTCATTTTGTCTACTAATAAGCCTTTCTTTACGGAAGCCATGCCAGGCTCTTTTCTGTGTCTTGTCTACACCTCATCTCTACTGGACAGAAACAATAGCTTAGAAAGGCTGAGGTGTTCACCTGGCTTCCTGTGAGCTAACCCTTGCATAGCATCATGAGATTTCCTTCACAGCCAGTGTATTACCCACTTAACTACTGTAACTACCCATTTTGCAAGTTATAATGCCTAAAAGTCATGTCCAAAACTCATTCTGACTTTCACTAGTTATTACTAGATTCAACTAACTATAGTCCTTTATCTTCTCAAAGACAAGGTTAGAGAAGAAAGCAAAAGTGTCAGGGTTGAATACCTTGGGAGCTATGTTTATATTTGATTGATTGTTTCAACAGCAGTAGTAGAGGTAGCCAAGCATAATAAATGCTCAAATTAATTAAAACCATAATATTGTAAATCTTCATAATGTGTTTTATACATCATTCTTTCCATTCCTCACACTATTGCCAGTTTCTTGCTAAATTCACTTGGTCATACAAGTCTGAAATGTTAAGAAGTTTGTTAGTACAGTAACTCAGACTCCCAAACCTAATATTATCATGCAGCTCACCCAGAGTCATAAGAGTACCCAGGTTCCCTCTCTCCCTGCCCACTGATTCTGCTCTCTATGAGATGTTTGGGAACCTGGTTTGTACACCTACCTTCCCCAAGCAGCTCACTAGCCTTTACTATGGTCGGTACAAAAAATTTGGATGAAATCCATTTCCATTTTAGATACTTAATTTCCTAAATGCTGAAAAGCCATAACTAATTGCTTACTGTTAAATCAAGAAATTCTTCCAGTTAAGAACTCAAGCATTAGTTGAGTAAAAATATTTTATGAAAACAAATGTTATGAATAAATTGAATCTCACTTATTTTAATAAAAAATCAGAGCTGAGATTATTGAGACACACTTTTAATCCCAGGACTTGGGAGACTGAGGCAGGAAGATTGCCATAAATTTGAGGTCAGTATTGGATATATAGTGACTTTGAGGCCACTTGGGCTATAGCAACAACCTCTTTCAGAGAGTAGGGGGAGAAAATTGGTATCAAAATCTTTTGATTGTAAATAAACAGACATCTTAGTGTACGGGTCTCTCTCTTAGTTATGCATTCAAAACTATTCCGAAACTCTGGTCTTCCTTGGGAGTAGTTTGAAACAGTCTTAAGTCAATCATTATTTTCCATATAATTCATGATTTTGCTGTCATTTGAGGTTTATTTCAGGAAAACAACAGGACATGGATCTGTAATTGACATTTTCCCAAGGGAACACCACAGTTTCATTGATTGAGGAAAGTCCTGTGAAAACCACAGCATTGATTACGTTTAGTGGCTACAGAGTATGCGGTCCCTAGACGACACTGTTTTCTTATAGAGTGAAAAATAAAGTAAGGCTGCTGTGTGGGTTCCTTCACATGTCAATTAAAGTTCTCCTCATAAGGCACACGCCTCTCCTTCCAAGTTCCTCAAACACTCCTGTCAGACTCAAATGTATAATACCTTGCTAATCTAAAAGCCTCATGAAATAGCTTCTCTCCAACTCTATTCGTCAGTCCATCAGTCGGCGAGAAATTAATACAGATTTCTGTCATTTGAGGCCTCCTGTCCTCTGCCCTCTACTCACTGTCGTTAAAGGTGTGCATTGGTGGCCTTGTGCCACATAGAGCGACTCAGCTCTGGGAAGATTTCTACTCTGAGTCCATAGCAATGAACAATACACTGATTTTGGTTGTAGTTTGGGTTTGTTAGGTTTTTTTCTTCTTCAAAATATAGTATTATTAGGAAATGGTACAGACCCTGGTTGAGAATTTCTGATAACCCACACCCCCTGTGCCTAAAATCAAGGCCTAGCCATGTACAGAGAGCACCTGTTGTGTAATGTCCAGGCTATCTACATAGGCCAAGCACTGTTTATGACCTGCTTTGCTCAATGCTAGAAAACCCAAAAAGGAAGCCATTATCTGAAGACCCCTCTGCAGAGTCAACTTCCCTGGAATGATTCAAGAAGAATCTGTGTGGTTCTGCTAGGTTTTCATTTACCTCTAAGTTTATTTGTTTACAATGCAAATACACATTGCTTTTTCAGGGAAACCACATGCTTAAGGAAGGCCCTCTGGACTCCTAAGGAACTTGTAGTAAATGAAAACCAAATAAAACACAAATGTGAAAAAACAAAGCTTTAACGGCTGAAAATTTAAAAGCTCTGTAGATTAAAAGACATGCTGATGAAAATGAAGGTATGTGTGTGTGTTTATGTGTTCATGTGTATATGTTTATGTGTGTGTGTGTGCCTGTGAGTGTTCATGTGCATGTGTGTATGTGTGTGTGTTCGTGTGTGTATGTTCATGTGTGTGTGCCTATGAGTGTTCATGTGCATGTGTGTATATGTGTGGGTACATGTATGTGAGTGTGTTCATGTGTGAGTATGTTTACATGTGTTTGTGTGTATGCGTACATTTGTGCTGTGTCACTGGATCTGAAGTTAAAGCATTTACATTTGCTCTCTGGCAGCCCAAGCAGCAGATATTTCCAGTCCCCATGCTAGGTATTACCTGTTCCAATAGAGCTTTAGCCTTTTCCTCTGCTTCCTTCAGGCAAATCTCCAAGTGTTCCAGTTGTTCCAAAGTAAATTCTGTCTGTCCACTGTCTGGTGAGTTTCCCTTCAAAACAAAAATCAATGTGTTTTTGTTTGTTTGTTGGTTGGTTGGTAGGAATAGTTTCCTGAGCATGTTTTGATCAACTTTATGAACTGAGGCTAAGTTTAGCTTATAGAGTCCCACCAATCTTTTCTTCTTACTATTAACAAAATAGAGTTTTATAGGAACAACCTCGTCTAAAAGGAAGGCAAAAGATACAGGGCAAGGAACAGCTTCAGAACATGAGAATAAAATGGCCCATGTTAGAATTTGGTTAATTTGCAACTTTTGTTCTTCAAGAGGTTACGATCAAAGTTTCACATCCTGATAGAGGTGTCACCTGTATGCTATGTGTTGAACATTCATCCTTCAGGAAGGTCATTTGGATACATGCACCCTTTGATCTTCACCTGTCTATTCTGAGAGACACTTAAGCAAAGACAGCCATGGTTAAGAATGACATCACTCTTCCCACAGCCTAGCTAGTAAGACTTAAGGCAGCAGATATAACCTGCTCAAATTACTCTAGAGTTACTTTCTACAAGCTATGGGATGAGTAGAGAATAGGACCAGAATAAGTTACAGACTGGACACTGAATTTTGAGAATGCCCTAACTATTCTTCCACTAATGTGGCAACCACAATTCACAGATCAGTTTGAAAACTTACAACAGAAAGGCTCCAATCAGAGTAAGCATTATGATCTCCCTGGGTGTGTGTCATTTTCTTGCTGATGCTCCTGCTGGACAGATGTTTCTGATCAACCACTACAAAACCAAGAAAAACCCCTACCAAAAAGAAGAAAATTGTGGTCCTATATACTCTAACAGCGTTGTTTTCTCCTCTGGTTTATGACACCACTGGTTTAGCACATGTGCATTTCCTGGTAATACTATAGTGCCATCTGGTGGTAAATGGAACCGGTCATTTAAAACGAAACCTTCATTCTGTTTGTCTGTATGCAGAATTCTGGGCCTTCACCACTGGCCTAGTGAAATCAATGGACCACCATAAGATAAAGGACAGAGACAGGTTTCTAGGACACAAGAGATTTGGCTTCTAGACCAATGTCTGTCCTGTACAGCTGTTTAGCTCCCTCCAAAGTTTGACTGTAGGGGATAAACATCTTAGGCCTAGAGCAGTGCTGGTACAGGCAATGTGGAGCCCAAAGTCCTCCTTACACCAGGGTGATTTAGTAACTTCAAGAGTGGAGTCACAACTGGTCAAAATACAGAGAACCCCTGACTGTATGGTACCCAGCCCCAACTGATACATTTTACATGAAAACCCCTATACCTAAGTCTCAAGAAAACATCATGGAAGAGGGGTAGAAAGATTGTAAGAGACAGAGGACTGAGACCATGTTTTCTAGAAATGATAGAGGGGCTGTATCAAAGTCACCACCATATGGTTGCTTAAGCAAAACCTAAAACATGACACCACCAATTGACATGCCAGAGTGGGTGAGGGATTCTTGCAAGGTATCATTCATAGAAGAGCTCCAGGCAATTAATAGCTGCTGTGAGGTGGAGACTCAGTCTTCTTCAGAGACAACCCCTGCTCCCCTAGGTTCACCAATCCCAAGAGATCAGCCCTAAATGCATATGAGCAATACTGAGTGATCTCAGTAGGATGTATTTATAGATGTATATACATATATGTAATAATGATATTCTTAGTGGGTTCAAATGTTCTCCAAAAAGCAGCCTTAAAAGTAGTTCTTGGATATTCATACTTTGAAATAAACCTGTGCTGCATGACATTTTTTTTGGCAGAAAATCATTGAGAGGCCAAACTATTGCACAAAAGTATGTGGAGCTGACTCCATTACCTGGGAGAATCCTCTTGCTGGAGTTGGATATCAAGAGAAAAGTTTTAAAAATCTGTGTCAGTATCAGCTAATTCATTTCTTAGTCCTTTTACTCCAAACACCCAAACCAACTAAGAAATTCAACCATGTAAGACAGAAGCTCTGTGATGGCAAAACTAAGCCAACAGACTGCCACTGAGGACTGGACGGCAAAGGGTTTTCATATAGACAATATTAGGAACTCATCATATGGTCCAGAATGCAGCACAGCCTCAGGAAACTATAAAATGCAGAGTCCGCACCTTCACCCAGGCATGAGCTGCCCTTCTACACTTTCTTAAGCATCCCCGTGGCTTTCTTCACTGACTTACATGAAAAAGCTTATACAAAGGCAAGCTCTTCTCAGTAAGAAGCAACTTCAGTAACCAAATGAAAAGTAAAACTTAAAAATAAATTTAGAAGAAAGCACAACATGAACTTGACTGGAGGGGCACCTCCAGTTTCAGAAGACCTGAAAAGGTGAAACGTGGTCAGTCATTGTTCATTTTGTAAGACAGGAAGGCAGAAAAACAGGGATAGGTCTTGACTCATGAGTTGAAGCCCTTGTAGACACTACTACATACTTGTGTGACTCATAACAATGAACACTCCCAAGAGTTAAAGAATTCACAGATGCATTACACTACTTAACAATTTGTTGCATAAAAACAAAAATTTGATGAGAATTCAGTAAAAGGGAACACTTGCACACTACAGAGAGGAACATGAATTAGATTAGACACTGTGAAAGTCAGTGTTGTGAGGTCTTCAAGAAAACAAAACTAGAGCTGTCATTCCATCCACCTCTACCATTCTTGGGTATTGTACCCAAAGGAGTCCAGGTCTGCATCCCATAAAGATACCTGCACATCCATGTTTATCGCAATGATATTCACAACAGCCAAGCTAGAATCAGCCTAGCTGCCCACCGATGAACAGACAGACAAAGAAAATGTGACATATACATACACAGTGGAGTTTTATTTTGCCATAAAAAATAATGAAATGCCATAAACAAGAAAATAGATGGCATCTTTACTCTTATTTGTAATTTTTATTTTAAGGTCTCTTAAATATTTCTACATAAATGTCAAATCAATCTCTACAGATGTAGTTCAGGTGATCAAACTAAAATACTAGTAAATAATTTTAATCATACACATATTCCTTGATTACAGTAAAGATGTATGGGTGAACATGTATTTGGATTGATATCTCATTAATAGAACAAACATATAAGACATAAGCATAGACTTGTTTTTAGCTGTAGAAGTTTCTCACTTGAGAGTTCATAGGAAAACGTACAACTTTCCCTGTTTATTTTTTTCTCCTTAACTTCCTCTAATCTATCCCAGCTTGTTCTTTGTAGCCTATCACTAACTCTTAGTGCCTTTATTTCTGTGTCCTTAGATGACTTAACTCATCTGTGTCAGCCATTAAACTTCTTCAAACTTTGAGAGCTGGCTCAAGGTCACTGATGTAATAGACTTGATGTTCTACTCCTCATCCGGTTTGTATGTGCAGAGGTCACATAGGACTTTGCTGAGCTCTTGACTGAAGCCAAATAAATAGCTGTTGATTGATCAGGAGCTCAGCAGCTCAAAGAAGATACTTGTATAAAAGCAACTATCATTCATGCTGAGTCTTGACAATGGTTTCTTTGAGCAATGTTTTCCATGTATCACGGCCGTGACTCTGACAAGAGTTTACAGCCCTAGGAAGTTCTGTTTGCCAGGGCCAAGGGTGAAACTGAGGCAGCAGAGGACAAGGTTATAGCCATGGTTTTAGGTGATGGTAGTGTCATTAAAGAGCAAGCTTTAATTAAGTAAAGCAGGTAAACACGTCAACAGATCACACTCAATCAATAATAACAATTTCATTAAACCAACTGAAAAAGAATAGTTTGGGATTAAAGCCTTCTAGCTGATTGGAAAGAAAAACATTGAAAAAGCATTCTCACAGGTACACTTTCACAACAGCAAGTGGAAAGTTCAATCAGGTATAGAATTAAGCTAGCTAATGCAGCCAATATATGCATATGTGTTTATTTAAAAGAAAGTTGGCTAAAAAGAAAGCAGTCTAGATTCTACCTTTTTAGAAGAGGATTTTGGCCCATATTAGAGACTTCTAATATGCCAGGTGCCCAGCAGGGCCCCTCTTCAGAAGTATAGTCACTTCCATCCATATTGGAGATCCTTTTGGAAGAGTCACTTCCATCCGTATTGGAGATTCTTTCAGAAGAGTTTGTAGTGGTTAAGCTTCCTGTTTGGTATCTCACCTCTTCATTGATGCTTTCTGTTCTTTTTCTCCCTGCTTGGTAGACACCCATGGACTTCTTTGTTTTTACCTGTCTGCTCTCTGCTCAGATTCCCTTCAGATTCAGGTCTGTCCCTGCTGACACCTCCTCCTTAACTTGTCCCCATTCCCAAGTCCTGTATTACAGACACTTTTATACCATTCGTTCACTCTTGTTTTCATGATCAGAATTCACTCACAGTGGAAATTTCATCACCTTCTCCAGGGAAACCATGTTTGTCTCTGTTGGAGTTACCTTATCACTGCCCAGTCAGATATTAAAGTTCAAACCATGATGAGCGAACCACAGTTGGAGGTAGCAGGAAGTGTCTATCAACATGACTGAGTAGGAGGTGCGGGTGGGGGTGGGGGAAGCAGTTTGACCAGCATTGTCTGGGGAGCATTCAGCTCCTCAGCTGGGAGGTCATGTTCTCTCTCTGAACTGACTGTACGACTTAACTTGTCTGTGGCTGACTTTCCATTTTTCAATTAAGAATGTTAGTTCCTGGCAGTGATTGAGGAAAATGAAGCGAGGAATTGTTTAAAGGTGTGGACATTGTAAAGTCATCAACAGAGAGTGGTCAGACAAGTTCTAGGTATGCAGGTAGCCTAAGCCTTCTCCTGACCTATAGCAGGGTTGCAGGGGGTGGTAGTGAGCATGACAGATGGATCTAGACAGAAAACTAGAGGTGAGGGACACAACACAGTCTCTGCCACTTTGTGAGACAGTGGCACAGATAGCCTAACCTTCTTACCTCTTTTCTTCTGCTTTTCCCCTGGTAAGGAGCCAAAGGACTAGAGAGCCTGAATGACAGGTGCAGAGAAAATGTCTTTTCCTGGAAAAAGGGAGGGAGGGAGGGAGGAACAGAGGTGAAAAGAGCCAGATATGGGGAGAAACCTCAGCTCAACAGGAACTAATTCCATCCCTGCTCCTCTGAGGCCAGCCCAGGGGCTAGACTTGTGCTAACACAGTCAGGTGTCAGCTGTCAACAAGGAAAGGACAGGAACAAAGCAGAGGCTTTGCTCACAAATCCCAACCTCTTCTGAGATTACAATCTTTCTTCTTTCTCTCCCCTACCCCTTTCCATGGATAGCATCTTTCATATTTAACAAAGTTAAGGTACAATATACGGGAACTGATGCAGATTGGTATGCTGTGCTGGGGCGGGTGGAATAAAAGTTTGGCAACCCTGTGAGCGCTCACCCTACTTATTTTGAGGTAACCACTCTCACTGCTCTATGAAATGCACATGAGGCACTCTCCCCAACTCAACTGATGGGTGTTAATTATGAAATGTATGCTTTATTAGGTAGCTCATCTAGAATTATGGTTTCTCAGGCTTCTGGACCAGTTCAAAGTGGATCTGTATCATCTACCAAGCCATCTGTCTGATAGAGAGTGCAGGATACTTGGTATATCATAAAGCAAACGAAACTCATTTCCTCCTGTGTCAGGTTTGACTGTTTCCAAAAGCATCACCATCAGAGAGCAACAGAACAAGGAATCTGTGGGCTCACATTTGAATTTAAGAGAACAATGTTGTCATGGGAGTTGATGCCATTTCATAGTTTCACCAGTAACTTGTAAATAATGGCCAAATTCTTAACATGGTGATTCTTATTAAACAGATTCAGGAAGGATTGCAGTCCCTAAGGGGATAGGAACTTCACAGGAAGACCAACAGAATCAACTAACCTGGACACATGGGGCTCTCATAGACTGAGCCACCAACTAAAGAATATACATGGGCTGGACCCTAGGTCTCCCTGCACATAAGTAACAGATGAGCAACTTGGTCTTCATGTAGGTCTGAACAAGTTGAGTAGGGGCTGTCCCAAAAGCTATTGCTTGTCTATGGGATATGTTATTCTATCTGGGCTGCCTTGTCTGTCTTCAGTGGGAGATGAAGCATCTGGCAGAGATTTGATGTGCCAGAGTAGGGGTATACCCAATGGGGTCCCCACCCACTCAAGAAAAGAAGGAGAGGGGAGATGGACTAAAGAATTGTGGGAGGGGGTGACTGGGAGGGGGCAGTAAGTGGAATGTAAAGTGAATAAGTAAAAAATAAATTCATTTTTTAAAATGCTGAGATTTGTCAAGAGTTATGTTAAACCATAAGAAATTAAAAACAAGTCAGGTATGGCTGGGGTTGGCGTCAGAGTCACCACCATAGGGGTTCTGTCGAATACAAACATTTCATTCAGGCTTTAGTTGTAAATAAAAATAAGAAAAAAGTCGGTGGTTACATTAACACATTTATATTGATTTATAATATATCATTCTGTACTTTGTGGTATTTGTTTTCCCTCTTTGATGAAGAGTTGCTTTTCCAGGGAAGAACGCACCAGTTGTTTATTATATGCCAAACAGTCCACCCTGAAAACATGCATACAAGTAACATCATATGGGCTGAGCAGGTTATATTGGGGAATAGACACGTATATACAGACACATATATGCTTGCAATAACAACCAATGAAAGGAGAGACATGAATTTGAAGGTGATTAGAGAGAGTTACAGGGAGGCTTGGCGGAAGAAAGGGAAGAGGGAATATATATTATATCAAAAAATTAACAAGAAAATAAAAAAACTATAAAAAATTTAGACCAGTAAGTGGCCATTCTAACCTGCCCTAGATATTCCAGTTTGATATCAAGTAACATTGACCTTGTACAATAGCGATGGGAGGGACCATGGAAAGTACACACCTTCTATACCTTACATCCCCCCCCAAAAGGGCCCGGTGGCAAGGACACCTGGATACTCATTCTGTTCTATTAGGTCTCTTCCAAGGTCTCCTCTGTGCTCTAGCACAGTGCTCTGCCATTTTGATTTATGAACCTCATGAACTTTTTAAAGTATTTGATGAATTTTTTTAATCATAAGTCCACACACTTGAATCACTTACATGTATACTTCTGCATATAACTTTAAGATGAGTTCTGTCTACTATTTCAGAATTTATTATGAAGACTTTGTTTAGAAGGGATAGACATTTAGGGTATTTTTTTATTTTCATTATAAAATAAAATACAAATCCTGGACAAGCATGTTCAATATGCTCTTCCCCTCTGTTAGAAATGATGCAAGTAAGTAAACAAATAATCTTTTCTTCGACAGGAGATGGCTCAAACTCGAAAGAAGAAAATAATTTTCTCTTTCTGTTCAGTAAACAGCACACCTTCCAAACCAAACTTGGTCTTTAAAACTAAAACGTCCCAATTATCGATGACAACTCACTTTGCTGGCTTCAGACTGAAGAGATTTCTAGTGAGAATATGTTTACTTCACAATGAAAAGGGGGAAATAGAACAAAGCAAGGCAATCTTGCTAATGAAAGTTATTTTTATTTCTTTAAAATATAAAGGACACAGAGAAACGGGGAGTTGTTAAAGGAGAGGGAGATTCAACTTTGTACGATGAGGAATTTCAGGAAACTTGCAATAGTGTGAGGTATGATTAACACTGATAAACTAGTTGATTCAAAATAATCTCAATGGTAAAATCTGCACGTATTTAACACAGCTCAAGAGGAAAATGAAAATAGTCCTATAAAACACACAGCATGAGCAGTCTGTATTAAAATAAATTCAACTCTTCTTTATACATACTTTAAATAACTGTTGTGAGAATCAAGTAGAGAAAAGAAGATAAAACACAATAAAAACTATAAAAGAAGAGATTTGAAAAGCAAAGGAGTCTGCTTTCTGGGAAAAAATGGATTTTGATTTTTCCAGTTAAAATTAACAAAAATTTATAATTTGCTTTACACAGTTAAAATATCTGGGGGCAGACTCTTTTCATACACCACACAGTTTAGATTGAGTTCTTGGACATATCAATCAGCAATTCATTCCACTACTACTATCACTATTTGAGGAAATAGATACACAGACAGGAAGGACAATTGTCAGGCCATGGTATATGTTGAGGTGATGCAACTCTGTTACCCAAGATGCCTGCGGTTTGCCAGTGACTTTTGCTATGTAAATTATTGCTACATTTTGTATACGGATAGTGTTTAGGGTGGTGACAAACGTGTTTCTGCCCCTGATGGTTAGATTATAAAAACGTTAAAAAATGTTCAAACCAGTGATCTGCAGGGATAAGAACTTCCATACTCCAACAAGGATGTTCCCCAAACCTAGCAAGGAAATCCTTAGTTGAACTTGCTGTATAATGAGAAAGTTTCCCTGCAATCCTGGCATCTGCACAGACTTATTTTTAACGAAGATCAGAAGGAGAGATGGGTTATGCGCCCTTTTCTATCAGATACAAGCAGGGCAATAATTTCCATAGTACATTCCAGATGAATAAGGCAGGCAGAGGACAGGCACACGCACTCTCTCTCTCTCTCTTTTTTTCTGTAAATTTCCATTTCTTTTAAGGTCTCCCAGTCAACTATTTCTAAGAGGCAGGCAATGTCCTAACAGGAGAGGAGGTACAGCATACCCAACTGCAGCTACCCAGTGAGGCTCGGATCCCTCACCTGTGAAAGGAGCTATAACATTCATCCATCTTTAGCTCAGTGCCGCTATCTGCCTGGCTGCTCTGCCGCCTTTGGTCTCTTTTGTTTGGGGAGTTTCTTGTCTTACTAATTCTAGGTCTCTAGTGTAGAAGTTAAGAACTCTTAATTTTCCTTGGCAGTCAAGGTGTAGGCAGGCGACTTGGACTCTACCAGTCAGACACATCATCTTGAGACTCCAGGGTGGATGGCAAGGATGTAAAACGAAGCTGGCCAGGTAGGCAGTACCATGCTGCTTCCAGAAGCTGCAGTGACATCAGAATTGCAGGTGTATTTCACACTCAGGTAAAGTGACAAGCAATGCCTGGGTCCCAGTCTAGTGGCAGCAGTCACAAACTTGTCATCAGACCTGGCTCTCCTAAAGAACCTTTGGAATACCTTCAATAACCCGTTTTCTTCTCCAAGATAATGAGAAAGAACCTGTCGATTGATTTCAAAGATAAATGTGACAAATGTGAGGGATTTGAAATGGATGTCACTTTCTTGTGTAATGTTAAGTGATTAATTGTTTATTTGAAGTCCCATTTCCTCATCTATGAAAATAGAGGCAGTAACTCCAGGCAAGGACTTCCATGACCCCGCAGTGGTAAGAAGATGGTAACTGTTAACAATAAAGGCTCTGAGGCTTTCTTTCTCTGGTGTAGCTTCTGGGAGCTCACAGCTCCGGGAGAGGCTGGGGAAGATTGTAAGGGCCACACATTCTCAGAAAGTGGTGACCTTGACACCCGGGGCATATGGGATCTGACTCTCCCTGGACAGCAAAAACAAAGAATGATTTAAGAGCAAATACTTAGAACTGCAGATTGGAAGACATAGCCTGTCTCTTCGCCTGCCAACCAGTTAGAGTCTCACCCAGTTTTTTGTTTTGTTTCACTTTGTTTCTTCATGACCTGCTCTTGGGCCTTCTAAGGTCAGGAAGGGAAGAGTCAGTGAACAGTGGCGCAGGGCCAAAGGAGCAAGGATTTTCAGGAAATTTTGCAGAGACAACTTGGAAAAAGCTATCGGGTGAGATGGAAGTGCATGCACAAGGAGAGGAAGAAATGCTATTTTAAAAAGAAGCTTTGGCATCCTCCCCACTCACTCTGTTGCTCTTTAATTAACCCGATCCCAGCTTTCAAGTGTCAAAGAGTTCAAGGGTCTCAATTAGAACTTTGTTTCATTTTTGAACAGTTACATTTGTAAAAATTGAGGCTTCATGACTCAGCAGTATTACAAAGAACAAAGCTTCCTATATTTGTTCAGAAAAACGAAGTTAATTCTGTCTTGTAGTTTTTTTTTTTTTTTCAACAGGTCCTTTGGTACTTTTGTTTGAATTTAAGATAATTAGGAATCTTAGTGAGCGTACTTTTCCTGTGTTGGAGGCATTTTGCTATTTGGTCATCCCAGGAATTATTTTATATCATTGTTAATTATTTTAAAAATATTGAAGAGGAATTTCCTTCTGGTGCTCTGGAACCCACAGAGGTAGGTACATGCAGATAGGACAGACCTGAATGGGACTGCTGCTGGAAAGGGGCCCATGGTTACGGCGGCTGTGGAGACTGAGGAACTGGCTAGAAACTAAAGCCACAGCTGAATCAAAGTGGACCATTAGAAGAATGCAATGGACAGAGAGGAAAAAGCTGAGGGTGGCTCTGAGGGTCTTAATGTCATGTCTGCCAGACTGTTATCTTCTGGGGTCATGAATTTATTATAAAAAGACAGCACACATCAAATGGGAACCATTAAACCCACAGTGAGAAGGCCATGTCCTTTTGCTGAGAACAAAACAAAGGTCAATTTAGGTCCCTCTACATGTGCTAGCACAAGTCTGTGTATATTTTACCATTACACTAAAGAGCGCTACCATTCCTGGTATCCCAATTGCAACTGGAATTGCACTCAAACTGATGGTGGTAGCGAATTTGCCTAGATTGTTATATAAAATAAATCATAAGAACTGGTTCCTTCTTCAGTACTAAATACTTGGAGCTCAGTTATTTTTCATATACAGCATGTGGCCTGCTTACAGTTAAACTATGCTACAAACTGCACAGTTGACTATCTTCTATGAAATATCAACAACGAAGGGCATCTCACAAGTTTGAGGATTAAACAATTAATTATGCTACATTGCCTGGGTTTTGCTGGATCCTTTGACTATGACTTTTCAAATTAGTGACACAGCAAATATAGAAATGTAAGCATAAGTGAACACGGTCTAGAGGTAAAGACAAGGGCTAAGTATATCTATGTTTTTAGTAAAAAATTAGTTTTTGTCTGAAGGAATACTTGTGGTTCTTGCAGAGCACTGGTATTTAGTTCCCAGAATTCCAACGGTGGCTCACAACCATCTGTAACTCCAGTTCAGGAGATCTGACATCCTCTTCTGACCTTTGCAGATGCCAGGCATACATACACATACATACATATATACATACATAAACACACACACATACAAGTAGACAAAACACTCATACACATAAAATAAATAAATCTAAAAGTATTTTAAACTATCAGTCTGATCTTACAGCCACTAAATTGCATTACTAGAGTTATGTAAACAATTATATGAAAAAAAGTTTATAATGTAGCAAAAACATTGATTTTTTCTTTTTATAACAAGGAGTAAGAGTTGGAATCGCTTATGTGCTTCTGATGAACTTGTTTAAGTACATCTTCTGTATTGTTTATTGCTACAATTTAAGAATTTTATTTAAAAGCAATTTTGGAAGATTACCAGGTACAACTTTTGGGAAAGTAACTGTCTGAACCATAGCCAGATGCTCAACAAGTAAACGATATGACTTTAAAAATACACCAAGTGGTAGAGAAGTCTAGACAGGCAATTCATAGAAATGAGTTTAAAGCCCTCCTTCAGTTCCTCTCTGCTACTACAGTGCGTTGAATCTCCAGGAAGGTATGAAAGAGGTGACATCATTCTATTAGTCTGTTTTGGCTTTCACTGAACAGTGAAAAATCCTGAATGTTCTCATCAGTTCTGCACAAAAGAAGAAAACAGAACCAGAGAAAACATTTCCAACTTTTTAGACAAACCAGAGGATGAATGTAGAAGGTGCACGTCACCTGACACCAGTCAGCGCTTCCCAACAGACGCCACTAACCACAGGCAACTCTTCAGTTTATGAAACTGCTCAGTTTGAACAAAGATGTGTTGTAAATAGAAAGCATACACCAGGTTCTGTTAACTTAGCCCATTTTATAAGAATATAATTTATCTCATTAATATTTTTCTATTATGTGTTGAAATTAAAAGACTTGGCTATATTAATTTAAATAAGATGGATCATGTTTTAAAATTGACTTCGGTTTTAGTTTGACTTTGGAAATTAAAATAGAAGAGTTTAAATATTTCCATTGCCTATAGTTTTTTCTATGGGTAGTGATGTGTCTTAAAAGCTAAGGCTGCGAAAGTGAATTAATCACATACACAAAATGACATTGAATGGTGTAGATCTAGTTTTCTACAGTTTTCAATGGTATTCTTAACTCATGAATCATAATCGAGCAACAAGATCTCTAAACCAAAACAAAATAAACAAAATAGGGACTCCCACCTACATTCCAAAGCTCTATTGTCTGGGATAAGATGGCCCTCTGGTTTTCTTTACCAGGAGAGTGGTATAGACCTTCTCCCCTTTGTAATATGTGTAGCCCAAAATTTTCACTTGACACAAAGATACTTCTCATTTAAATTTCTTTTTATAAGTCTAATTTTTCCCCCAAAATAAATTGGTCTGGGAATGACTGAAGAACGACTGGGAGAGAAGGAAGAAGAAAGGCTGATATGGCTCACAGAGAGAACAGTGATGGCTTCGTGACTCTCCAGAAAGAGCTTGAGCGATCTGAAAGCCACCCGCACGCACTGCACAGTTTACTTTGTTTGTTTGAATCACAAACCAGTTCTGCTGCTTGGACTACGGACATCTCAGAAGGACAAGTTGCACTTTAACAAAGAAAATCACTGTGAGCAACTTTCTCCAGATTTTTGACATGAACACTGGAAAAAAACTCAGAACACATGTTGAAACCAAACTACTCTCCACAGAAGATGAGAACCAGTGAGATTCAAGTCCTGGTCCCCAGGGACCTACTGCAAGAAGATGATAAGTAGGTCTGTCCCCTTCAGGAAAAAGGCTGTTTCAGATGCACAGCATTTAAGGCAAGTAAACCCAACCAAGTAACAAATAACAAACAGAACTTAATCCCATCAAATCCCATCAGATCACCTTTGATTTAAAAATATCTTACGTTTAATTTCCCTTTGCATGAAGTTATGAATCAACCAAGAAAGTTTTTTTTTTTTTTTTTCCTGACTGAAGAGCACATTGGATCTAGGTATTCAGTAACATACACAGATGAATATAATTCAGGTATTTATCAAGCATATTTAGTTTATAAGGTGAAGAACAAAATCCCAGAGGATGAAAATTAACTAATTGAATTTTTCACAGTATGCAGAAACTTGAGAATGTGAGTATGGACATTTAGAAATCGTACTTCAGTACCATGAGCGTGGGAGCCTTGTGAAGAAAGTACATGCTTGGTATCATCTCTCTGTGGATCCCCTGGAGCTGGAGGCACAGGGAGACACCTGATGTGGGTGCTGGGAACCCAACCAGGTTCTCTGCAAGAGCAGCAGTTGCACTTAACTCTGAAGACAATCTCCCTAATCCCATATATAAAAATGTAATATTTTAGAATACTATATTGCAATAAATGCCACAAATCTTTTTTCTATTGCTTATTCTGAGTATTTCTAACTGCTCCTTAAATGGATTGATTTGGTGGAAGATGATAATGTTTTTCTTTAATGAGATATGGAATTTTCAGAAACGAACTTATCTTGTCATCGTGTGTTCGCTCATGCGCAGCTTTGAGAAGAAAGTCAGCTCTTTGAAGCCAGCCACTAAGCAGCCTCAGAGACCCCTTTCATTTCTCTAGCCCTCGCTGAGTACAGATAACGCAGCACAATCAGAATCAGCAAACATACTTTAAAGTAACCAATTTTCTCTGAGAGCTGACCTAATGTAAACATCTCAGCTATCATCGAGAGGCCCCGGGCTGTTATCACCAGCAGCTAGTTTCAATTTAACTAAATTATTAGATATGTTATGCCTATGTGCTCGGCTCTGCTGCAGAGGCTGAGAACAACCCCACCTAAGCGTTCCTTCAACTCTGTTATTCTTAAACTGTCTGCCTCAGGGCTCCCCAACCCTCACAACCTCTCTTTCAGAGAAAACAGTCACCAAAAGACCGCTCATTCTTTTGGGGAGGGAAGGGGTGGATTACTGTTCTAATGCTTTGGGAGGATAGCCCCTCTTGAGAAAATCTTTACCAATTTTTAATTTTCTTCAGCAATTAAAGTGTGTTTCTCAAGTCAAATAGATTGATTCTGTGGTCCCTAAAAGACACACCTGCCTTACTTAGCCTCCTTCAGAAGAGGAGAAAGTTACACACTGTCTTTCTTAGTTAGGGTTTCCATTGCTGTGAAGAGACACCATGACCAAGGCAACTCTTATAAAGGACAACATTTAATTGGGGCTGGCTTATTGGTTCAGAGGTTCAGCCATTATCATCAAGGAGAGAGGGAAAGCATGCCAGCATCCAGTCAGGCATGGTGCAGGAGGAACTGAGAATTCTACATCTTCAGCCAAAGAAAGCCAGGGGCAGACTGACTCTTGTGCACTTGGTGGAGCTTTAAAGCCCATCCCCACTGTGACACACTCCCTCCAACAAGGCCATACCTCCTAACAGAGCCATTCCCTATAGGCCAAGCATATTCAAACCACCACAGACATGGAATTGGATCTTATCTAAAATGTTAACAAAGAGGAACCCTCAGTCTCTAAGAAGCAGATATTTGACCTCTCTCCTACTTCTGTCCATACATCTGTCTCAACATTGCCACTCTCATAGAAAATAACACATCAGCTTCACAACACTAGTGTTCTCTCTCCAAATAGTACCCAGTTACTTGGACCTTTTCACCATTTGAAAGGACCAAATGAAAAATGTCATAGGCACCTAATGGAACAATTTTGCAGAAAATCAACTGCTTCCATTTATAAAGATTCCTTGCTCCACTGAACCCTCCTGGGGGAATTCTGGAAAACATTCCATGAGTAAACAATCTGTTCCTGAGACACATGCTTTCTAAATCTCTTTGCCTGTTGACATTTTTAAGAAATGAAAGAAGGCATTTACGTGACGACAGGCTCTTTTGTTTCTTATACATCTACTCTATCATGGAAATTAAAAATAAAATAGGTCAGCATTCCCAAAGGCTTAAAAAAGAACTTCTCTTTTCCAGATCGTTGTCCAGCTTCATTTTAAACTAAGTATTTTTCCCAGTCTTGACTCCCAAGTTAAACAGACCGTATTATTAAAATGGGATGCGAATGAGAAGGCCAATGCTTTCCTTTCTTTCTCTCTGTTTTGTCTCTCTACAGTATTTCTTTTCTTAGGTTTAATTCTGTTCCTAAAATCTTTCTTTGTATTGAGTTAAAATACCTATTCATCCAATCATAGCAGAAATGTCTCCCAGCCCCTCACATGACCTCATTGCTTCAGCCTGTAAGTAGTTGGACCATGTGATTGCTCTCCAGTACAGTGGGAGAAGCTCTATGCTGACTGATGGGTGAAGCACCCACTGTGGACATTTGTCCCTTCTTTTCTGTGGCTGCTGCAAGTGTGTACTCAGCTGAAGCATCCTCTCAGAGTTCCCCTTAGAACTACTCTGAAACCCTCTGTCCGATACTTCAGATGGGTTTTGTGATGGAGAAATACATTATTTAGATAAACAAAATATTAAAATATCAGTCATTTGTGATTGGTTTGGTTTCCAAACCCAGTGTCAATCAAATTAAAAGAAAATTGATTGGCATTTTAATCTGTCTTTATATAAACTCAAAAATCAAATTGTCATTTACAAAGGTGTAATTATGCTTATTTTCTAGGCTCTAGTAAATCAAAAATTGCTACAGAAATATATCCTGTATAGAATTCAGGCTACAAAATTTAAATTCAATTAAGTGAAGTGAGTGCGTGGGCCAGGACTGGAGCTAAAGACACCAGAGTTTGCTATATGTCAGCCACTTTCAGATTGTGAGAATTCAGGGCACAAATAACTGTAGAATGAGCAATGGCTAGAGACTCCAACTGACATCTTACTCTCAAGAACTGGGAAGGAAATAATACTCATCTACTTCAATTTTCTCTAGAAGTAGAGGTTTATTTTTATGTGTTATTTATGATTTTAAGAATTTTTTGAAAGTTTTCATTGTTTGTGTATTGTACAGTTATATATGACATCCAATACTGTTTTACAAAGAGTTAGCATTCATTTACCGCATTCTCCACTGGGCTTAGCCCTCTGATAGCTTGTTCTTTTGTTGCTGTGATAAAACGTTGACCAGGATCAACCTGGGGAGGAGGAGGTTTATTCAGCTTACATGTCTCTCAGTCATAAGTCCCTCAGTGAAGAGAGCCAGAGAATGAACACATTCAAGCAAGGACCTAGAGTCTAGGCCCTAGAAGCAGGAACTCAAGCCCAGGCCACGGAGGAACGTTGTTTACTGTTTGCTCAGCTACCTTTCTTAAAATAACACATGGCCACCACCTGTTCAGAATGACTAAGCTGACAGTGAACTGGGCCCTCCCACAAGCCCTCCTGTCAATCATTAATCAAGAGATGCCCCACAGCCACACCCACAGGCCAATCTGATGGAGATAACTCTCAGTTGAGGGTCCTGTTTTTTTCAGGTAGCTTTAGTTTGTGTCCTAAAAAACACAAACAAACAAACAACAACAAAAACTCTAACCTAACTAGTACACCCTCTCCTTTCTCACTCCCTGCATAATTGCATTCTTTTGTGGGAAAAAATATTTTCGATTGAATATGAGAACATCATTCCAGTTTATTTAATGAAATATCTCACTTGCTTTTACAAAAAAGCATTTACAAATGTTTCTCACTAAAACACTGAGAAAGACTTCTCAAAGGGGCTGTCAAATGTTAGTTTCTTTTCCCAGTTTCCCTCTTGACCACACATTAGCTCTTCCTATGGATTCTCAGTCACAAAACCTCCTTCATTAGCTGACCACTAACTTTGATTTTGTGACTGTTTTAAGGTCAGAATAACTGAGATGGAAAGAGAGATCTGGCCACAGAGGTCTGATCAGATGCAGCACTGTAGAAGGAAGAGCCTAAGGAAGGCAATTTAGTACCAGCTCATCTCTATAGGCAGCTTGGCAAGACAGCCATGTCTAGTGAATGGTCCCAGGCACACTCAGAGGCCCTGCACCAAGTCATCATGGGAAGCCACCCCACCCTCCCGTGTCATCTTGAGGCAACTAGTTCAATTGATATGAATTCCTGAAGAGAAAATCAGCTATCAGTCAAATGAACTCAAAATGAATCGTAGACCTAATTATAAAACCCAAAACTATGAAACTCTTAGACAAAATCTTGGGAAAAAATATCTGTGACCTAGGGAAACTTTCTTAGATACGATGCCAAAAGCATGAGCCATGAAAGTAGCCCTTATTAAATTAGATTTCACCAAACTGAAAACTTCTGCTCTCCTCAAAACACCATTAATTGAACAAAGAGAGCAAACCAAGACAGAAGAAAGTGCTGTCAGAATGACAAGACACAAAGAAATTTACTTAAACCCCAAATCTATTTTCAAAGGAACTGTCAATACCAAATAATAAGAAATAAGCAATACAACACACAAGTGAACAAAATATGTAAGTATCAGAAAAAAGTGACGGATATGTGTAAAATGCTTGGTATTACTTGTTAGGTAAGGAAATGCAGATTAAAAGCCACAATGAGGTATAATTATAATATCAGAAAAAAATAAATAAAATTAAAAGGGCTATCTTTACAGTTTGCAAATAATGTATAGGAACTGAAATTTCTCATGCCTCTGGAAAAAGGTGCAAAAATGCCAACGACTGCTTTGTAAAACAATTTAGCAATTAAACAGAATAAGCCAGACCTACATCATATGACTCAACCATTCCACCCCAAGGAATTTACCACAGAGGGCAAAAATCATTTCCATTCAACAACTGGAACACTTACCATATGATTCAACCAGTCCAGTGCTCGGAGTTTACCCCAAAGAAATGAAACCACATGTGCATACAAAGACCCAACCACGCACACCCCCAGGTTCATTTGTAAGAACCCAAACCTGGAAATAACCTGAGCGTCAGTCAACAGACAAAATGATAAACACAGATGTGTATCCCATTCAAAGGAATCTGATTCCACAGTGAGAATGAACTGCTGACATACTGAAACAAATGTAAGTGGACTTTTTTTTTTCTGAGTCAAAAGAGTCTGATGCAAAAGGCACCAACTTCTTGACTCCCTGTATTTGAAGCCTGGGGGAAAGGCTGGAGGGCCATGTGTTTGGGGGGGTATTCCACTGGACACAAAGTTTTAGTATTGATGGATAGCTCTGTTATACTAACTGAGAGGATGGCTTCCCATGGCTAATTGTGTATCAGAGCTTGTGCATCCTGACTCATGACTCTGGAAGAGAAGCTGGAAGGCAGGAATGGAGGGAGGGAGGAGTCAAGCAGAGCAAGTGTTCTGAGTAATTACGGTTTCCTTATCAAAATGGTGAACCTTTAAATCTAACCTATTTTCTAGAACCCAAGGCAAATCTTTCTATTTAAATATACATAGAAACGCAGGTCTGTGTTGCTCTCATTTGAAGAATGAAAGGGCCTTGAAATCCCTTGAAATTCTCCTTTAAAGTGCAGTGGCCTGTTGACACCTTGATTCATTAATGATTTGAACTTCTGCTCATCAAAGGGAGCGATCTTCTAAAAGTCCCGTCTTAGAAAGTGAAAATGTGGAGAAAGTGGAAATCTGGCCCTCACACCTGCTGCTGTAGGAAGAGCAGAGACAATGATATTACACAACTTATAGTATCTCTCTCTATCTTCACTTCATAAAATGTGACTTCATTTAGCTAACTTCCAGCCATCAAGATGTTGTAAACCTAACCATGGAAATTAAAAACCCCAGAGAACTTTTGTATCTTTGGTACTAAACTCATGGTTCTTTAATGAAGCTGTCACACCAAGAAGTGTGACATCACAGCTGGGAAGTGAATAGCTTTGGGATAAATTTAGGGTGCCTAACCCATAGCCATATTCTTGCTTTTGTGTGTGTCTCCCCTTGTAACCTGGGGCATCATTATTCCCCATTGCCGGGATTCTCAAGTCTGACTCAGGGAGAGCAATCTGACCATTTTCAGGCCAATCCTCTGTATAATAGAATTTTTATTTCCTGAACAGCTTTAAAAGAGATGATACACACTGGTGTTTTCTGCCAGAGAATGGTAAAACAAAGCAAAGACAATAGTTCAAGTAATATCTTGATTGTCCAACTGGCTCACAGGAATAGTATGAGAAAAGTGGGGGCCTCCAGGTCCCCTTGAAGTATACCTAGCTTTCATCAGATTGTCCTATAATGTCCCTATCAAATGTGAGCACCTTTAACTTTTATCACTCAGAGCTGGAAGCTCCTCCATTCTCCCCTCAGTCACAGCTTCTTCATGGTTAATATCAAAGAGAAGAAAGTCACCAACATTATAGCCATGCCTTTTGGTCCCCACTCGTATGCTGCTGTAAGAATTTGAGGGGACACATTCTGCTTTGTCCCTGTACTTCAGCCTATAATTTTTACTTCAAATGATACCAACAGAGAGTGTTTTAGATGTCTGAAATTTGGTTACAGATTCATTGAGACTAATAAAGTCGATCCCTTTAATAACTCACAGCTTAACAAGTGTAACAGACAGACTGTGTGACAATATGCCCACGTGGCCAAGAGGTCCTCACACAACTGAAACAGATTTCATCCTTCATAACACCCCCACCCCATTTTCTCTGCCCGAACTAAAACTAATGATTTAAGAGAGACATCTAAATGTCACCTGGGATTTGATCCCTCACGGGACATTGTGCTCTAAGGTTCTCTGCCTTAAAATTTCCATGACTTAACAGGATTGTGTAGAAGAGGGGCAGCATGAGTATATGCCATGGCCTCTGAGGTCTCTGAGCCTGACTTCCTCCAGCTAACTGAAATTCTTAGAGATGGAAAAAACACAGGAAGGAAAACAGAGCTCCAAGAACCAGACATCCAAATCATGTCAACTGTAAACTGGAAAGAGTGGATTATTAACTCTGGGAAGTTAATTGGAAGCCCCAGGCAGAATCCTAATATGGTCACTGTCCTTGTCGGTATGGACACCACCAAGAAGATACTGATGGAGAGACACACTGAGAAGCAAGGTCAGTGTTTACAGAAGTGTTCCATTTCTCAGACTTAGAGGTTGTCCTCAAGTAGAAAGGTAACAGGAGAGTCATTTTTAGACTATGTATTCACAAATAGCTTCATTATATAAAATAAAAACTCATTATTAGTTTTTTTCCTACCTAACTCCCTCCCGCCAAAAGCAATGTAGATAGCTACATTTGAAAGTTACAACCATTTAAAAGTTGAATTGTTTAAGTAAGTCTCCACTTAACATTTTTTCTAACAAGAAATCTTCTGTCTGAAAATGGTTCATGGATTTGAGAGCTATGTTCAGTTTGTCTAGGACTAGAACTATACTAAAGAATAGAGGTGTGTTCATTATGTTATTAAAATATACATTTATTTTATCTTATGTATTTTAATGCTTAGTTTATATGTTGCACCATGTATATTCCTGGTGCCCACAAAGGCCGGAAACGGGCATCAAATTCTCTGGAACTGGCGTTACTGATGGGTATAAGCTACCATGTAGGTTCTGGGAACTGAAATTGGGTCTCTCAAGGAGTAGCAAGTGCCCTTTATCACTGAGCCATTTCTCCAGCCAGAGAGGCTAGCATTTTCTGAACTAAACTACTTGTGAAAAGGTGATATCCTGGAGATTATATATATATATATATGATGCCAGGGAGAGACCAACCTCCTGATGCATAGGGGAGCACACTAAGAACAGCCTCTGATGCACAGGGAAGCACACTGAGAACTGTCGGTGCAGTAGCATCCTCGTGTGTTTCTAGGTCCTATCCAAGCTGTTCTCGGATCCTGACCATCTCACCTGAAGTTGATTACTCAAGCCACATCATCATCAGTTGTGTGGATGAGAAGTAAGACACACAGAGATTAGAGGAATCACCTGCAACCATATAGCTTAAAGAGGAAACCATGGACCCGGATCTGCGCTGTGAATCCTACTTTTATAACCATTTACACTATACCATTCTCTGTAACTCAGATCTCAGTTTAAGAAATGCCTTTGGGTGGGGTCTACAAGTCCTAAAAGTGAACCAAGGGAGGCTGAGAGAAACGTAAGAAAAATTTTTACACTTGGGGAAAAAATAGAGAGTCACTATACCCTCCAACTTACAGCCTAATCTGGTTCAATGACTACCTAGATTTCTTCAAAGGCCAGAGACACAGAGGGTTTGGGGAAGGAGGGCTCACAGTGTTCCCAGAACATGATAGAACTATGAGAAATCTCAGAGGCCAGAGTCAGTTATTTCAATTACCTTGAAAGAGACCCTAACTGGATGTGTCTGGAATAGACTGTATTTTAAAACCAAGCTGAACTAAGCCAAATAATATGCTCTGCTGGATTTATATCATATCTCAACTCCAGAATTTCTATAGATATAAACCAATGAAATAGTTCAGGAAGTCTAAGCTATCTTAGGGCCAAAGAACAATGTGACATCAATGATGTGTTAAAATGGGAAAGGTTACATACACCGCATCGCTCTTATCTGACGTCCCTTCCCCCTTCCCTTCCCCCCAAATACCTCTTCCCTTTCCTTCACTATCCTACTTGAGAAAGAATGGTTCACCGTTTGTTTAAAAATATTTACTAAGAGGATGTGAAAACTAAACTTTATCAAGAAAACCTCCATATTAAGTTGAATTGCATTTTTTTTTCTTACAGCAAACAAATCAGGCAAAGTTTATTTCTTACCGATGGTCTCTTTTGTGGCTGAATATCTGACTGATAACTTCCAAGCATCGACCTGGATGACATGGGGAAAAGGAGAAAGAGCTTAGAACTCCAAAATTTTAGTTTAGGCAACTATACACACAGTATACACAAATATACAGAGGGGGGGAGGGAGAGGGAGAGAGACAGAGGGAGAGGGAAAGGGAGAGGGAGAGAAAGAGAGAAGGAGATGGAGAAGAAAAGGGAGAGGGAGAGAGAGAGGGAATTTCTCATAAATGTTCTGGACATTTCACAAGGAAGTAAAGGTAACAGAACAAACTTTAAGTGGAAGATGAAACAGCCTTTAAAGGCCCTCTTGAGAATAAGCAGACTGAACAGTGGTACAATGTGTTCTGAAATCCTGCAAAATTTCCTCTTTCAACTCTAAAAAGAAAAGGGAGGGAAGTGTGGGAAATGCATCCCCCTCTGTGAAAAAGCAGGCAGGGCGGTCATTCCTCCCTTCCTCTCCTCTGTTCTCTCCTCTCATCTCCTCTCTTTTCCCCAATCCAATCCCAGGCTTATGGATATGTTATTTGTTTCAGCCTGAGCCTCCATGGCTTTTTTTGTTTCTGCTTGATTCCTCTAACACACTTCATGACAAAAACTACTTTATCCATGGCCCCAGTTCCATTCCTCCTCATCTTTTGTTAAAGCCACTCCTTTTACCAGGCTTTCCCTAATACCACTCCATGGAACATGAGGCATCCCCAGGGCGCTCATTGCTATCTGCACAGGTCCTGTGACGATTCACCTTAACAGCTTTTGACAGGATCTATCACTTCATCCTGGAAATATTGTTTTTGCCTGGCTCCCAAGGCATCCCTAGCCCTTAGGAATACACATAAACCTATCTGACTTACTGTTCTTTCCTTCCTTGTTCTCTCCTTGTCTCTGTCCAAATGCCGTCTTCTCCACAGACCTACCATATGCATCTGACTTGTAACCAAAGCTCACATCTCACTGCTCTTGAGTTTTCCCTGCTGCTATCACGATTTTCTGGTGTTCTATAGAGTTCACTTATTTATTATACATATGTCTCATAACAACTGATCAGGTGCATTCCTTAAATGTATAGGACATCTTTCCCTCTTGTCTTTGTTACTCTATCCGCAGCAACTTCTATGTGTGTTCAAGTACTGGGGATTGACTTTAGAACCCTGCACATGCTAACCAATGGATGAGCCCATGGAGTGGCCTTCCAGCTCCAGTATTTAGCATCCTGAAGACTAGAAGGGCTAACATTGAAAGAATCAATGAGTAGATGAGTGTTTTAATGAACTTCAGAGTTAGCACATTCAATCGCATAGAGTCTTCTTTTAAAGCCCTCTACCTACTCAATTTCTATCCTAACAGATAGATATTTTTTTTCATTTTCACATGTATGTGAATGTTTACAGGTTACTTTTCTAAGTGCTCAATGATATTAGAACCTCTTTAAAAAGGCTCATAAAGCAATCAGTGATTAATGAGTGAAAGTAATCCAATTTTCACTTAATGGAAGATGACATGAGTTCTAAGAAATGTAATTGCTTTCCTTGAATCATAGATACACTAGTAAAATATGGTATTCTGGTGTTTCCTTTCAGACAGCTCCTCTTTCTCACAGAATGAAAAGTAACCTCCTGTTTATAATTGTTGGGAAAATCAACATGTAGCATTGAATGACTTTAATGGTCCTAACTTTTCATCTTTGATTGGTATGCCTCACACAGCTGATGTGCTCATGAACTATATTATGATTCAGAGTATGTGCTTCAGTCATTTCTTCTTAATAAATTCCTTGAGTTCTTTTATCTTGCTGAAGATAAAAGAACTTCTTTATACCACCCTCAATGCTACTTCTTCCAGAAACATCTTGGACCCTCTGTATCTCACTAGTAGTTTTTAGGCACCTCTCTCTTATAGTCCTCATTGTTTGAGTGTGTATAAACTGTGTATCTGTTTTTTTTTTTTTTAATCTCTCAGTGACACTTTTATAGGGAACAAGTGCTATACTTTATTTATATACTAGCATGTTCAGCTTCTGTGATCATAACATACCCAACTGGCTTACTCAGATAAGCCATGCATGCACAACAAAACCCACCCAATTTTAATAAAGCATGAAACAAAACTACTGACTTCAAAACAAGAGAGCCCTGGCCACCTGAGAATAACATCTAAAGGCCATGAGTCACGGCCCCAGAGTAACCATAGCAACTCAGCATACACATTGGAGACACATATAATAATTAAACAAAGCTCTAGAATGCCTATTTCTTAGCCTTGAAATAAAACTAGAAGGAATTAACAAATATATTTCTGAGCCTGTTTTTGTCACAGTGTTTTCTTGCTTTAGGATTCATGGAAAAACTGAGAAGCTTCATTAAACATCTGTGGCACGTGGAGTGCAGTGATATCACTTGAGGCTGGAAGAGGTTTATCTTCTCTCAATGCCTTCCTGGAACATAAACATTTCTTTCCATTTAATAACATTTGACTGCTAGGCTTTCCCCCATGCCTTTTACTTTATGGCTGTGTGAATACCTGATTTCAACACAATTGATTTGGCAGCACTGCTGGTGAGTACCCTGTTCTTACAGGATAGAGGGGTCCTGGGAAGATGCTTGCTTTGGTCCTTGGATTTGTAGCATCCTAGAGTCTAACCCTCCTTTGTTTAGTGAAATAAGAATCAAGTTCCCATATGGTTTGTGAAAATGATGAAGAGGGTTTGTCTTAAGGGCATGGGAAGGGGGAAAGGAAAATGACAAGCATAATTAGGAGACCAGTTCATACCTGCTCAGAAGAGAAAATGCTACTCTGAACTCATCTCAGGATCAAGAACTGCAGGAGGGAACCCCTGCCTTACTGCAGAAGCCCTGGTTGGTACCTGTATCCCACAGTTGGCTCTGTATATCAGAACAAGAGCCCACAGTACACTAGACAATGAGAACTGTGTCCTGCCTTGCCCTAGGCATCACTGTTGCTTCACACTGGGCTATTCATGTCACAGTTGATAATCACAGAACATTTCGCCTCCATTTAGAACACTATGTTCACCTTTTTAATTGCCTGCATGTCCAAATATCAGTCCACTTGATTATTTTGTAAGGCAAATTAAGAGAAAATGGGATGTTTGCCAAGTTTTCATTGTTTCAAAATAGGAAAAAAAAAAATGAGGTTGTGAATCTTCTGAGGTTCATAGATTACAAACAGAAACAAGATCTTTACATAAAAATGTAAGAGATAAATGAGTTTTCTGTACTAGTCATGGACCTTTGATCTAATATCAAAAGCAAAGCTCACATATTCGCTAAAATGTAGACAGCTTAAAGCCAAGCAAGGTAGAAACCAGGACTATATGTGACCATCCCACACAGGAAACTGCCCTCCAGGTGACAACTTCTTCTACAATAGGGGCCCAATTATCTCACTCAAGATCAGAAAGGAAGTTCTAAATGGAAAGCTATTTCCATATTTGAAGGGGAAAATGTGTATTGAGCTCACATGTAAATTTTCCAGTGATTGACTGCAGATCAATTATAGAGGTCATCTCTACGTTCATTCCTGTGGTCAGGGCTAGTTGGCATTGTTTACTTGGAGAACAGGTTTAGGGGGAGTGTCCCAGCATTGTATATCCTGCACATTGTGGGAGGACAGTGGGCATAGTGTCACTGTTTTTCTGTGGCTCTGAAAAGAGGGCTGCCTGGGTCAGCACCCCTATTCCCACACTATTAAGGCACTTGGGGTGGGAGAGAGTATAGTTCTGAAAAATGTACATGAAGAACATTTTTACTCATTTGACAAACACTTGTTGAGATCTATCATTTGTCAGGCCTTGCCCTGTGATCTGGGAAGACACAATCATCCAAAGAAAAAGGTCACTTACCAGGAAAGAAAAAAGTCCCTTTGATGTTTTCTCCAAGACTTTAAAGAAAGGTTATCTTTGAAGTATGAAGTGAAGGTTGTTTTATCCAGAAATTTCCATGGATTAATTTTGGACAGAAGGAGCTAGGGACTCACCTGCATCTCGCTGAGGTCTCAATATCTGGGATTACAACTTTCTTGCTGTGACATCCTCCCATCTCAAGGCAGGCCCATTGAGATCCTCTGTCCATGGACAGACACCAACTAACCTCATTCCTTAGAGTTTTGGAATCTCTGGCACTGCTCTGCTGTCCATTGTTGCTAGGCAACTACAATGACAGTTAACTGCCCGAAGCTAAAAAGAATCCATTACAGAGCCACAGACTTCCCTCAAAACATCTCACAAATCACAAGCAGGCATGAGGACAGATGGAGAAATGTCACCGAGCCAGTCATTTCTGGAAATCAACTCAAACCGTAAGAGGAGCACTGGATTAATGCTTAGAGCAGATATTTAAAATCCAGATCTAATGCCAAGGAGGCAGTTGTCCCTCTGCTGTCTGGCAGAGGAGCACACTCAGAAACAGATTGGTTTATGCTATGCTAATCTGCTGTCCCTGTGTCTTCACAGAGGGGATCCCAATTGACAGAGTTAGCATTCAAGTTCCCTAACACAGTCTTGAGCGGGTAATACATTTGATGATGTCTGGTTCCTGTCACAACATATCTGTAGTCCTTCCTTATTGTTTCTTAGAAGATACCTGTCACTTTCTCCCAGAAGTTGCTGTAGCTTTCGATGGAGGTGCTGGCAGCCCCATTTCCAGATTCCATAGGATTACACATAAAGACCCTGTGGTATATGGATAAGAAACATCCCTGAATTTTTGATTTGTGCTCTGAAACTCAAACTACAAGATGGCTAACAAGTGTTCAAGTTCCTTGAAGATATTTATTCACAAAATTCTTGACTAACCAGGCTAATGAAGTTAATCATAGCACTCTGTCACAATTAAGTTAAAAATCATGTAAATAATTCTATTTTTAAAGTCTAAATTGCATTTTATAGAAACCCACATTTTCTCTGAGTCTAAAGGAAAAGCATTTATGACAAATATCTGATGCTATCATTAATACAATTCGAAGCAAAAAGCAATGTCAACTCAGGATGGCTGCCATAGACTACAATACACCATTTAAAATCTTGCCTTGTAGCCTATCAAATATGTAGTTTTCTTTTTTTCTTTTTCAATACTTATTTGGGTTGAGGGAGGAAAATTTGCACGTACCATGGTGTGGAGGTCAGAGGACAGCTTGCAGGACTCAGTTCTCTCCTCCTACCATTGTGGATCCCGTGGATCGAACTCAGGTCGTCAGAGTTGACAGCAAGCACCTCTACCCACTGAATCGTCTTGCTGGCTCTCAAATATGTATCTTTTCTGACAATCAGAAGTCACATATGTACACATATGTGCTTGTGCTTATACAAGTTGAAGTCAGTCGTAGTATACCCCCTATGAAGGTATAATCCCGTAGAGGAAAAAAATGGTCCCATTTCTAGAGAGTTCTAGAAAAGTTCTGTATGTTCCCAATGTGATATTCATTGAGACTAGACTGGAGGCCGTGTCCAGATCAATGTATTTATGCTTAGGTAGGAGAAGAGGAGACAGGAGAGTTGATGGAGAAACCAGAGTAACAGTCTATGAACAGGCCCAGATCAGCACCAGCACAAGGGTACATGACCACTGACTGAAAGGCTTGCTGTCTGTCCCTGTAAATGCTGGCTCCCTTGTCATTGTTGTTTGGTCCTCTTCTTCATGCTTGGCATTACTTTGCACAGTGGGTCTAATTACCTCCAGGCTCCCATCTGTTTTCATAGAAAGCAATGTATATCTACACCAGCAGAGACTTTTCTACTACCCATTTTGGTCCTAAACTCTTTCCCTGGGGAACACAGCCATAAACACAAAAGCTTTTATTATAGAGTGAGGATGTAAACGTTCCCTTTATGGTTTGTTTGTGGCAAAAAAGGCATGTTCATTCTCCTATCTTACAGTTCCTTGCTGAAGTGAGCAACGGTTGTCAGGATCTCCTAGCAATAATGTTTTCCTCGTGCTGTACAATTTACCTCTACAGGGTCAGTAAGTTCAGATATCCAGTCTCCATCGCATAAGCCAAGGGAAAACAGACAACATTACTGCACTCACATTCCTCTGAGCCTTGCTGTTCATCACAGGATCTAAGGACAGAATCTGAAGCCTCAAAACACTTGAAAATACTGAGGTTCTGAGTGGGACTAACTAGCATGGATGTGTGAATTTAGTGGTTTATACAAGATAGAGTTGCTGTCCCTTGAAGTCCCTATTCTACTTGGTAGAGGCAAGCACACACAGAAGAACATGCTAGAGAGGAACATGTACTAGAAAGAACATAGAAGAATGTCAGGAGAATAGGAGCAGGAGGTGACATGATCTGGATGGAGCATGAAGGATGGGAGGTGACCAGTAAGTCAAGAGACACTTGCAGGGAAGACTGTTCCAGCCAGTCCTGGCATCAGGGGAGCACGCATGCAAGGCCCTCTTGACCTCACATCTCCCTGTGATCTATTAACAAAAATAAAAAGAAATTCAAAGAGCTCCTCTCTAGAAGAGGAGTTCCCTCTTAACATTTCTCTTGCTCCACAGAGTCCTCTAACATGCCCCCTTGTCATTTCATCACCAGCTTCCGTTTTGCCAGCTCCCAGGTGGCAGGACTGGGTTTGGTTATGTACACTCCTAACCCTCATTAGCCTTCTGTTGACTCCTTGAGTCCAGGGTCCCATCAGTCCCTTCTCACTTGCCCCTTCACTAGATTTGGGCTTGACTACTAGCAGCTGGTAAAGTCTAATGCAAGCATTACTTTTTCTCATACACTTCAATTTTCTTTTCCTATACACAGACTTGAGACCTGTCTGCCTCAGCCTCACGGTATGCACAACACTGCCCAGGAAACGAGTGCTCATACTTTCCAGCACAACCTCTAGTCACTCTTTTGTCTTTATCACTTAAAATCCCTTAAAATCTCTACTGTATTGGTGACAGCATATCTTTGGTTTCCCTGTGATCACCTTATGTTCTTCTTATGCTTTCCAAGTCGAAATGAAACACTTATTCATGAAACTTATTTTTATCAGCAGGTCTATTGTGGTGTATGATATTAGAGATAAGGCATGATCCAAAGCATGCATGGTCAGAAAGGCATGGAAGAGTGATGGGGGAAAGAAAGACATGCATTGTGTACTATTGATCATAGGCAAAACCTGGATTTAACGTAGAGATAGATAGAGGTAGAGGTAGAGATGATGGAGGTGGAGGTGGAGGTGGACATGGAGAGATAGACATAGTGATGGAGACAATGGAGATGGAGATGATGGAGATAATGGCAGATGAGCAGAATAGGACTATTTGGGGAAGCAAGAGATTGGTGGGAGATGAGAGGAGGGACAAGGCCATGTAATAGGTGATAGAATGACTAAAGTATTATAATAGATGAAGAAAACTCATGACATAGATGCATGAAACCGATTACTTTTCATTCAAACTAAAAGGAACATAAATTAACTTAAAGAGAGCACTGGAAACCTAGGCTAGTCAATGAAAGTCCTTGCAACAAAGCATGAGCACCCAAATTTGGATCCCTAGCACCCAAGTAAAGGACTGAAGAATGCCTGAAGTCCCAGTACTAAGGAGGCAGATACAATGGATCCTTGGAGGTTGCAGGTCAGCCAGACTAGACAAACTGATAATCTCCAGGTTCCATGAAAGAACATCTCAAGACAATAAGGTGGATGGAGATTGGCCCTAAAAAATATATGCATACAAGAAACACTGAATAGACTTAGTATATTTATATATTATATGCATGTGTATTAAACAATAATAATGACTAAGAAAAAGAGGCCATGAGTTTGAGAAGGAAGTGGAAGAGAGAAGGAGCATAGGGAGGGAGGGAAGAAGGAGGAGGATGTGAATACAATACTTATGTGTGAAATTCTTAAAAAAACATATAGAGTTAAAAAGCAAGGTGGACATAATTGAAAGAGATGCCTGGTACTATGAGAAACACAATATGGTGGTCCTTTGCTAATTAAAAATGGCTTAGATGGGTTTGGGCTTGTCTTAGTCAGAGTTTGTATCCCTACACAAAACAGCATAACCAAGAAGCAAGTTGTGGGGGAAAGGGTTTATTCAGCTTATACTTCCACACTGCTGTTCATCACCAAAGGAAGTCAGGACAGGAACTCACACAGGGCAGGAACTTGAGGCAGGAGCTGATACAGAGGCCATGGAGAGATGCTCCTTACTGGCTTGCTTCTCCTGGCTTGCTCAGTTTGCTTTCTTACAGAACCCAGGACTACCAGTCCAGGTATGGCACAACCCACAATGGCCTTGATCACTATTTAAGAAAATGCCTTACAGCTGGATCTCATGGAGGCATTTCCTCATCTGAAACTCCTTTCTCTATGATAACTCCAGCTTGTGTCAGGTTGACACACAAAACCAGCCAGTACAAGGCTTAAGATAACCAGGATGCATTAAGTATCCTGCTCCTGCACTGACATGTAACCACAAGCTTCTCCACCCACACCCCAGTTCCCAAATAATGACCTAGAAGCTTATTATTTAAGAATAAATGCCTAGGACATAGCTAGGTTTGTTCTCTGAGTAGCCCTCAGCTTATATTAACCTGATTATACTATTCTGTGTCTGCCACATGGCCAGTTACCTCTTCTCAGTTTCATTCGTCCAACTTCCTTTGAGTCCGGGCAGGGGATCTCAGTTCCTTTCTCCCTGCCAGATGTCAACCCTCTAATCCTGCCTCAGCCTACTGGCCATCAGATTTTTATTGACAAGTGATACTTCCACATAGTAAACATGAGATTTTTGTACACTGATGTTTGTCTGTTTGGGTGCTTCAGCTACTCTTTATCCAAACCAAAAGTTTATCTCAAAATGGCAGTGTGTTATGTGACTAAGTGCATAGGTCGAAAAGGGCAGGATGTTCAGAAAAGATGGTAGTTCCCTGAATGGCTAGCTAATGACAAAGAGAGGGGAAGAACTTGTGATTCTGGGTGCCATTTTGACTCTAATGGATCACTATGTCTGGGCTGGTGCACAACCTTTAAAGACTAAAATAAATTACCTAGCTCTTGACACTCTGAGTCTCTATTAGAAAGTAGGGGAATCTGTTGCCCCCAAAATATTAGCTTCTGGCACTCTCACGCATGCACACATGTACATATGCACGCACGTGCACAAACACATGCATGCAGGCAGGAACATGCACATATACAAACAGGAACACACACACACACACACACACACACATACACACACACACACACCACACACACACACACACACATACACACACACACACACACACCACACACACACACACGAGAAGAAAACAAAAACTCCACCCAAACAAAGCCTTTATGAATCTGAAAGGGCCTTGGACACATTTGCTGAAGACTTCCCTCTGGGTTGTTTTTGTTGCTACCTCTTTAAATCTTCATGTCCTCCCAATGCTACTCCAGACTCTTTTTTCCTAATTATGTCTTTAGTAAGTATCCCAGAGATCATTACCTGCAAAATTAAATACATTTTTTTCCAAATATTGCATTTTTGTGTCTTTGATAATTTTCATAGACTTGAAGTAGAATCTAGGGCCAACTAAATAAAAACAGACTAACTGACAGTAGGGAAACCCAGGAAGTCTCAGAAAAGTCATCTTTACCTCTAATGTTTCCTCGTAGCTCACAGCTAAATGGACAAAGATGCTGTAATGGACTTTGCACCACTCAAGACACTTTAGTTCATAAGTAACAGAAAAGGTAACTTGTGGAATTACCTTGCAAGGGAATTCGCTTACTCACATAGATAGAAGGCTCTGGAGTTTAAAATGCTTAGATTTTCCCAGCCATAATAATGTTATTATCAAGAAGCATTATTCCATATTGCTGTTCTGGGAAGAACAAAGTCTTATACTTCAGGCTTGTGTTCTGGGGCTACACAAGGTACACAGCTAGTTTTAGCAGTATCTAGAGCTACAAGTGATTTTGTTTGTAGTCCAAGATGGAGAAAGAGGATTGCCTCCCATAACCTTAGAACCAAAGTCTTACGTTGTGTCTTAATTTGGCAATCTGAAATAGCTAGAAGTCCATCACTGAGAAAATGTTCATTGTTGCCAACCTGAAATATATGTTCACCTCACACTAATCAGGTATGAGGTAGGAGAGCCACAGAACCAAGCTTTAGAATCATCAGTAGGACTGATCTCACTCAAGTGCTGAGGCTAACATGCAGCGGGGAAAGCTGAAATACATTGAGGAAGATCTAACCACAGAGCAGCTAACGATAACATTTTCACAGAATCTATATATAATTTAGGTCATTTTCTTAGTTGCTTATATAATTAGGAAAGTAAAGATGATCATATAATACAATAGAGTATTTCCACATATATATTCTTTACTTTGCACCAGTACTTTAAAAAATAAATACCTAACAAAATGCCTTCAAGTGCTTCTAGGTGAGATTAGGTGTATTTAACCTGGTCAAACATTTTTCGAAGTAATCAGTTTTAAAGGCCTTACTGTTTGGGTTCATGATAAACGATAAACGTAAAGAAGATAAATGTGATAGTTTAGCATAATTGACACACCTTTTAGTTCATAGCATGGTATTAAATGACGAGGAACATTTAATAGAACCATTTCTACAGAACTAGGCATATTTTTCTAAAGATAGATTTTACAGACCCCCATCTTTTATACCCACTCCAACAGGATGACTCTAAAAAGGATAAAGTCAAAGACTTTTCTCAAGAGCTCAGTACTAAAGACACTTTACCATCAGAACCTGCGTTTATTGTCTGCTATGAGACAAGATTCTAATATCCCCCAAGGAAGCTCAGGGCAGGCCGATTGCCTGTTTAGCAAAAAGCACTGCATTCAAACCCATCTCTTCTGACTTGTTGGCTTGTGGGATCTAAATGCAGAAAGTGACCTTGATTATAAAAATAGGATACGCTTGCCAGCTGTAAAAACTATATTTACAGCAGTGAGTAGCAGCAGCTGATGAGGTGACGATGCTCTGAAATGATGTAATTTAGTACCTGGAATCATAAACAAAACAGCACACTGCATTAAGAAAGAGCCAAACTGTCAGCAGAGGTCAGATTGAGAGGAGAGGTGTGGCCATACACTTTGTTACCAAAGGAGACCATTTGAGGAGACAGTGTGTTCCTGTGACCTTGAGATTTTCCATAGACCTACAGCAGGGGAAACACTCATGAATGAAGCTGACCTTACTTAATTACTGGGTCTCCTAGTAGCCAAGGCTGGCCCTGAATTCTTCATGTAACAACGTTGATCTTAAACTTCTAATTCTCCTGCCTTCACCCATGTAGAGCCAGGTCACAGCTGTGTGCCACCACGTCCATTTATGTAGTACTAGGAATGAAATTTGGGGTCTAGTACCTGCCAGGCAAGCACTCTCCCAACTGACAAACATCCCACCCCAATACTTTGTATTTGAATTGGAAAATAACCTGAGGGTCAACATTAGAAAAATTATAAAATAAATAAGCAGTAATTAGTAAGGGCTTTATGTGATTTTTTTTAAACACATAATGTCTGTTATAATGTTTGGTGTTCATTTGTATTATTCATAAAATTAACAAACTACTTTGTAGTTGTTGTGGCTTAGGAATCGTTCTGTAACTTTATGTCTATGGATACATTATTCAGTTAGAGAGATGCACATGCTAATGTCTCTGTCCACAACATGAATACATTTCCATCTTCATCAAGCAGCACAGTATCAAAACCGAGCACCTGCCCAGGTCAAAATTTCACCTGAGCGCTTCCTTTATATTTCTTTCTTTTTAAAAAATCATTTTATTTATTTACATTCCAAATGTTACCACCCCACCCCTTTCCAGTCCCCTCTCCAAGAGTTATTTACCTCATCCCCTCTCTCCTTTGTCTCTGAGAGGGTGCGCCCCCACCTTTCCTGGGGCATCTAGTCTCTACAGAATTAGGTGAATCCTTTCCCACTGAGACCAGACAAAGCAGCCTTCTGCTACATATTTGTCGAGGTCACAGACCAGCCATGTATGCCCGTTGGTCAGTGATTTCAATCTCTCAGAGCTCCCAAGGGTCTGGGTTAGTTGATATTCCTATGAGGTTGCAATCCCCTTCAGCTCCTTCAGTCCTTCCCTTAACTCTTCTATAGGGGTTCCCAACCTCTCCAATGGTTGGCTGTAAGTATCTGCCTCAGTCAGTTGCTGGTAGACCTTCTCAGAGAACAGCTATGCCAGGCTCCTGCCTGCAAGGACAACATGGCATCAGTAATAGTGTCAGGGTTTGGTGCCCGCCCATGGGAATGGATCCCAAGCGCTTCACTTGGCAGCCTTTCCTGGAATCTCTGCTCCGTTTTTGTCCCTGCATTTCTTTTAGACAGGAATGATTCTGGGTTAAAAATTTTGAAGGTAGGTTCATGGGGGAGGACTGAGGAGGACTCAGCATAAGCCTAAATACACACAGAGACACACACAGGCATGCACATGCGCGCGCGCACCACACACACACACACATACACACTAATAAAAAAATACTAACATCCTGTCATATCCACAGGAAGTAGTGGGAATAGAACTCAGGTTGTGCTAAATAAGAGCAGTGAGTGGAATTCGCAAAAAAAAAAAAAAAAAAAAAAAAGAAGAAGAAAAAGATAGGTTAACTCAGAGAAACAGTTGTTGTTGGAGTCCTCGGTATTCATTAAGGATGTCCAAGCTACATTACACAGAGAAAAACAACCCATGGCCTACCCAACACTTCTGGACCAGAGAGTCATTACTCACCCTTGCAAGGGGATGGCTAATATTTTATCATTTTATAGTTCTATGATCATTATTGATCTTTATTTTATTATTTTTATTATTCTATAAGATTTAGGAGATATGCTTACTGAATACAAAAGCAATATAGGACGTTTGAAGTTCTAGCAAGTGGAAAGGTAGGGACAGCTGTCAACTTCCAATATATCCCAGATGTCATTTATCATCTACAGAGGATCAGTTCGACCATCCCAGCTCTCATTCGAAAACAGATTACACGAATGGCAAATCCTAGGACTGAACAGAAATTACACTTAAAGGAAAAAAACATAACTCAAGTGAAGGAAAAAAACAAAAAGCATGATAATACGTTCTAAGAAATGTCAGGCATAATTCATAACCACAATTAATAAGCTTTTTGTTTTCTCCCACCTTCATACTCTCGTTAACACATAATAGCGCTGGAAGTCAATTTTCAAATTTTGATTACTGGAAACTTTTGGTGAGTTATGGTACAAGTACAAAAAACAATACAAACCTTAAAATAAAAAGAATATTATTTACAATGCCAGGTCTCCTTCCAAAGCCCATTTTCGAAGTAGTAAAAGTGCAGTATGTATTATTATGAGTGGTGTCTGTGCAGTTTTCCCTTGGAAAGCACCCAGCCTTCCAGGAACAAACTTTCAATGTGTGCTGCTCCAAACAGATGATAAGCAAATACTTAGCAATAAAATACCTTCCTGCTAATAAAAATATTGACGGAAGTAAGACTGCTTCTCCTTCTCTATGTATCAAACATTGGCTGTCCCTTTAGTCAAGAGAAAGTTCAGTAAAAGCCTTTCCAAGGCTATTCCAAGAACAAATGCATCCTCATGTCAGGGTGTTCCCAAAATAAGCCGTCTCATTTGGACGCTCGCTGTGAGCATATTGAATTCCCTCAATGATCCCGCTGTCATTTTGTGCAGGGTGGATGCATAACATGGCAACCAAACAGCCAGTGCAGGCTGTCTCTCACTACTATCAGAACTGCTTTATCTGACTCCTGATTCTCCTAATGACATTACAAACCAACAGCAAACATCAGTCTCACACTGAGCAATCACAGACAATGGATTCTTAGGATCCTGGAGCTTGAAAGGGGAGAATCAAGCAACCAGTCTTAGTAAGTTGGATGTTGGCAGCACACAGAGACAAACCACACATGAACCGGTGATGTACATTTCCCCAGCTCACCAGTGCCCCCTCGGAGCAATTTGTTTCCTCCAAACAATTTATAACTTTAGAAATCAAATGCCAAAGACTTCTAACAGCTAAACTTCATTTCGACCAGACTTTTCATGTCTTTTGAAACTGATCTTTAAACATAGATGTAAAAGGAAGTGTGATTTATTTTTATTAGCACAATACAAATTTTGCCAGCAGGGAAACCTTTAGAGTCTATTACCCATATGTTATTCTACAATACACGCTATTAGAATCCATTTGTTTTAATATGCAGTACCACACACAGAGATGAGGCTAAATATCCAATAGTAAACTTACTACCCTAGAGGTTCATTTTAAGGTATAAATGCCTATTTACTTTCATTAGATCTTGTTAGGAAATTAAGTACTTTGTAGAAATGTCCAAAAGATGCTTAATTAGAAGTTGGAATTTGAAAGAGGTGTTCTGGGAAAAGAGAGTCATGTTTTCTGATTCTTTGCTGTAGAAAAAACATAAATGAATTAGACAGTGTAATTAGATGACATAGTCTAGCTATATAAAACAACTCATGTTCATGGGACTCCGGTGACATTTATTCACTGAATCTACAACTGTTGAGACATCAGAATTCATAAGTTTAGGTTGAAAATAATTGTAATAAAAAACATTGTGGTATCTGAATGTATTTCAGACTACATTAAATATCAAACCCTATATGGAATCTCTCATTAAAATTCACTTACACATAAATTCAAATTTGTGTTGAATGAAAACTAAGGACTGGATTCCTTTTCAATATTAAAAGTTTATTCATTTAATTAGTTGAACTGTTTTAAGACTGATTGACAAGCTCTTTTGGAAATGAAGCTTGGGACATGTGAAGATGTATGGTGTGTGCACGTGGACAGAATATGGTTACCTTTCATCAGCTTGTTAAACGAGTATATGCTTCAAAACATCGAAACACTATTCCACAAGAAGAATTCTCACTCTTGTTGGTAATGCTCACTCCTCACCTTCTAATAGAAAATGAGTTTCAAAGATTGTTTAATTTGTGAGGGAAATGTTTGGCTTTCCTAGGAGAGAATCAGAAAGGCGACCACGGAAGAAGAAATACACAGGTGTGATGAGATTGGGAATGGATGTGGAGCCCGAGAACACCATGGAGGGATCTGGTTGCATCTATTTCGTCTATAACGTATAAGCTCAAGAAAGGCAAGCAACACAAGCAGAGATGGCCTTTGAGCTCGGGCAATGTCAGCCTCCATGTCCTGTTCATGTTACGTTGTTTAGCTCATAAATCTGGTGACAGCTGTTTGGATTGCTACCTCCTGTGAGTGAATCACATGAAGAGATCATTTTCCCATGATCTTACAACTAGGAAGTAGCTACAGTGAGATTCAAATACATGTCCTTTTGAGACTTAAATCGATACATTTCAGTACCGCGCTATGTCTGTTTCCTATGTCACGTCATCATTCAAAGTAGTATTTGACTATTTCAAGTCGTATTACTCAGGTTCATTCACTGGATCAATAACCGGAATCTGTTCTTCTAGAAAGCATACTTTCCATCCCATCCCCCTTCCACGCGTCTTTCCAGAACACGGGTCAGCAGTAGCCACTTAGCTTCACTGTTCCTCTTGTGGTTCTCTCGCATCTCTGTCAGATGAATGCAAACAGGGTACCTACTTAATCTGAAAGTAATAGTCAAGAGTATTTATGTTATTAAACTGTCTCTTTAAGTTAATAAACTGGCACTTATGTAGCAAGACTGGCCAAACATTTTGTTGGATTAGGATAAATGTATTTTTTAAATTAGCTGAACTGTTTCGAATTTTACAATTTAGCTAATATCAAGGGGTTAAAAAAAACAAAAAGGAAAACGGAAAACTCTTTATGCCAATTAAAAGTAACTTTCCAAAGATATTGTAGACATAATCTGGATGTGCCCTAAAGGGATGGAAGAGACATCTCTTAGTGGCACTTTTCAGTCACAGAATTATATTTCTCTCAGAGCATTTGTGTTTGGACAACTATGTCATGCTGCCTCTCTTTAAATGTTCTGAAATTTACACACACATCCATACACATATGGCAATTAAAATTACAAATATAATGTGTGGTAAAGCATATTTTATAATTTTTATCTGAGCGTATTTCAAACAGTTTTGTGGGATTGTTGCTCACAAGGAAAGTGGTGTTGTATTGGCTGTTCACTCAGATGTCAGTTCTCGGTGAAATTTAAGGGTTCAGACTGCAAATTGTGTGTGTTCTCTCTCCATGATGCAGCACGTTACACTAAACAACTCTGAAGGCTCAAAAAGAGAAGGTGGAGGTGAAACTCTTAAGTTGTCCCTTCCTAAGCTTTACCGCTCAGGGAACATCCTGGAAGGTGGTGTTAGGTTGAATTATCTTCTTACTGTTGCCACTGTGTGCATGAGGTGTGAGGCTTCTCTCAGTGGGACAGCCAGCATCTTCTACTGGGATACAGATCTAGAGATCATTAATCGGCACTGGACATGGTGTTCCTCTATGTAGTTGTGGAAGGGATTAGTCTGGAGTAGGCTGACCTCCACAGAAAGCATTTTATCTTTACTTTTGTTTGTCTTGCCAAACTTTCTTGACCTTTAGTGCTGACCTTGAGGCATCTCTTAATGAAAATGTGACAGTAAAAGTTTGTAATAGGAGGGAACTTTTTGCTTGGAACAGAAAGGGCAGTCACGACTTAAAAGCAGTTTGTCCAGGGCATATCTGAGGTCCTCTGTATCTTCTGCATCCCTCCACCTCCATCCCTGGACCTTCTCCCAGCTATGCTCTACCTCTTCCTCTCACCTCTGAAACCATGCTCTGATGAGAAGCAAACACCTGCTATATCGAGCCATGAATCCAACACCTGTGAAAACATGTTGCTCATAAGGTATCACTTAGTTTACCCCCAACTCCCAAAATAATAGACATTTTAATAAGAAAAAAGTTATCTTCCATTTCCCAAAGAGGGATGTTTTATAATTCTTGAAACTTTTCATTAACATGTATTAAATGCACATACTGATGGTATTCAGTATGATAATGCAATACATGTACACAGGTTATGCTGATCAAATTCATCCTGACTTTATCTACATACACCCTTTCCCATGCTCTGTCAGTCACTATTTTATATCCAGGTTTTCTGCGATCTGCATGGCTTGGTCCTGGAAACCTGACTCCAGAGACAAGAGAATGAAGAAAGGACAGACACACAGACAGAAAAGCCAAGATCTGGTGGGTTGTGCTTATCTGACGGAGGCCACAAACCATGCAGTCCAGAAACTTAACCCATTTATTTTGTACATCTGAATCAAGGATGCTGGTTTCTGGTGTGCATATGAGCTTAATATGTAATCTCTCTCAGCAGTGGGTCTCTGTAGAGGAGTTTTCATAAGCTGCAGTCATTCTGGAAAAGGAAGCTCTGGTTGTTACCTTTTGCCTACTCTGGTTACTTGTTTGTAAACACCAAACTTGGGCTAGAATCTAGACAGATGATGAAGTCTTTCTCTTTTCTCTGAACCGCATGGTAGGGAAGGGTTTACCGTTCACATAGGTCAGAGGCATTGGGCTATTTGACATGATTGTGCCCGTATCAACAATATACATCCCCCAAGACCTCATCTACTCCACACACAGGTTGACTTTTCGTTTTTTCAATTTCCACATATGAGAAGTAAGTATTAATTACTTGCCCTTTCACATTTTGTGGTTTATTTTATTTCATGCTCACATTTCCACCTATCTTGCTACAAATGACATGATTCCATTCTTCGTTATAGCTGAATAATATCCCATTGTATAGAAGTACGACATTTTCTTTTGGGGTTATATTTAACCCAGGAAAGGCAGAAGTCAAAGAATTAAGATGGTAGAAGGATTGCGAGATGGGAAGAAGAGGTTCTTTTTACTTTCCAAATTATAATTTTAGACCCCTGACCATATCATAAGTACAGGATCAAATCAGACATGTTCTGATTTCTTATGTTAATAAGACAACTTAAATCTTTATTTATGAAGAGTGTTTAGAGATGATTTCTTTTATTCTAAAGGAAGTAGCTCCTCTCCAAGAAGGATGAGAAAGAAGATAATGACTAAAAGCCACTTAATAAACTCATCTTCAAGGAGACTTTGAAATTCAGAGACATAGAGATGCAAAATACTATATAAAATAAAATGCAAATAAAACGGCATGTATTTCACATATTTGGAAAATATTCAATAGTCTATTGATTTTACCTTTTCGATAAGGGGTAAACACATGCTTTATAATCTAAGCACTAGATTAGACATTTCTGAAAGCAATCTGTCAATATCAAGGTTTGTTACCCTTTGGCATCTGTAATACTGATAGATATTTATTTTACAGAAATACTTAGGGCAGCATGCAAAGGCTGATGGAGCAGGATGCTGACCTACGAATGTGTGTCCCACTAGAGCAACTGAAGCTTATTTAAAAGTAGTCCACCAGGAAAGAAATGCATTGGATGAAATATATTGCAAAATATATTGCAAAAGCACAAAAGGAGGCATCATGTAACTACTCAAATGATAATTCCTATTTATATTCATTGCCATGAAAATATGCCTGTCATATTTTCATATGAAACAAACTACATAACCATGCAGTATTGTTTATAGAGAGCTGTAAGTATGTGTGCTGGTGTGCCATAGCTGAGGTTGTGAAGATTACTACACAGACATTTATCAAAACATGATCACTTTTGATTTATAGTATCATGGATTTTTGTTTGTTTTCCTCTGAAGGCTTCAATTTGTTTTTAGTCTTGGTCATTGTCAGAGATTCCTGTCAAATTGATACAAACCTAGACATACTAAGGAAGAGGGGATCTCAATTGAGCAACTGCTTCTGTTAGACTGACCTGTGGACATGGCTGTGGGAATGGCTTTGGGGTATTATCTTGGCTGCTGATGGGTGTAAGAGGGTTCGTCCACTATAGGTGGTGTCAGCCCTATGCAGGTGGGCAGGTGGGCTTGCATTGTATAAGGGAGGTAGCTTGACAATCCAGAGGAAGCAAGTCAGTAAGATGTGTCCCTTCATCATTTCTGCTTCAAGCTCTTACCTTGAGTTACTGCCTTGGCTTCCCTGGATGACTGACTAACCTATAAGTCAAATAAATACTTTTCTCCTAGTTGCTTTTGGTCTCAGTCTTTATCACAGCAGCACACGCAAACTAGAACAGGCAGATTCAAATTGTATATTAGAAAGAAATAAAGATACTGTTAGAATAGTTTTCAAAACAGCTACCTCCTCGTAAAACATTTTAAGCTTCATAATAATAATCTGTTAATTGTAGCAGCATACCACTGTAAGATCTTTTGTACTAAATGTATTAACTGCCTCTACTGATAAATGGCTATATTCCAAGCCATCTTGGCAAATTATGCCCTAAAATTGTGCCTCTGGGTTCTATAAATACAGAGATATCATTAATCAAAAGGAAACTGGAAATTCACTGTCTGTTTTCTACCCTAACCTGCCCAATTCTAGGAGAATGACTCAGAGAGACTTGCACCTGGGATTCTGATTACTTAAATAAGAAATAAATCTTCGGCTGTTGTGTGTAATCATCCATTCACTGTTTTGTTGTTGTTTTTGCCTTCTCTTTTGAGCGTCTGCAATGTGCCAGGCATTGAGTTCTGTGCTAGAGTTGCAGCATACATCAGAGGCCCTTTGACCACTCCTGTAGCATAGTAGAGGTAAGTCAGGGACATTCACTATCGACAGTGTCTCAAATCATAATCCCAAATGCCTCAACTTTCAGATCAGGGATATAAAGACCAAATTTCCATGCTTTTGCCACCTGCATCATTTAATAATAGACTCCAAAGCATTTCTCCAATTTATCTATTTCATCACAGTTCTGAGATGGTCTTATGACCTTTACCAGACATTACTTACATGATCATGTTACATGACAAACTGGGGGGGGGGTATACATGTAGTTGGAATTACTAATCAGTTCATCTTTACAATAAGGGAATTTGGGGAGAAGCTATTACTCATTGATAGAGTGTTTGCGAACAGGAGGCTCAGGTTCAATATCCAGTGATGACAACAAGATATATGTATTTTTTGGATGACTTCACCTAATCCCATGAGCTTTAAAAGCAGAGATTTCTGTAGATGGTAATAGAAGAAAAAGATTCCAAACGCAAGGACCCAATGTGAAGGAAGCTCTTCACGCTGTAATGGAGGCATCATGGGTAAGCATCTCTCTGGTCAAGAGCCTTCCCTGATGACAGTTAGAGAAGATAGAATGGCTTCTGTCCTGCACTATAAGGAACTGAACTCCACTTATACTAAAAATGAGTTTGAAAAGGACACTGAGTTCCAGAGGAGAAGGCAGTGGACTGGCATCCCACCTTTCTTCAAAGAACTGACTCAGATATTCTTCAAACTCCAGACTAGATATTCAAAGATGATAAATTGTGATATTTCAGCTACTAATTGTTTAGACATTTGTTACATAGCAATAAAACTTAACACATTTTTTTTATCATTTGTATATCACTCCTGAGGACTAGTTATTGCAATGAATTCTAACTGGAGCATAGCTGTTTAGCCCTTCTTATTCAGATGGGGAAATCCAAGTCAAAGTTTCTAGTCATATTAGCCTTCTTATCATCTTTTAAAGACATTATTTTTTTTATCTATGTGAGCATATGCACACTGTATGTGTTCATGAGTGGAGTAGCCTGCATACACAAAGAAGTCAGAAGACAGCCTCAGATCCAAGTTAGAGTCAGAGACACTTGCTGAACCTCCAGCTTCTTAAGTGGGTGCTGAGATCTGATCCTCCAATCTCATGATTGTGCATCAAACACTCTAAAGTAATCTCTCCAGCCCTGTTCTTATTCTTTATATTATTGAATTTATTGTTCATTTTAAAAGAACATTGAGCTTGCTCAAAAAATATTTGGAAATATAGTACAAGGAATATTTTTTCTTTGAATCAGTTGGATGCACAGACTATAGATACGACCACCATTATCCTCCAAAACTTCAAAGAGTTTGTTTTAAAACAGAGCATTTCCTGACATATACATACTACAGCCCCGAAATGAAGGAGCTTCATGTTCATTCATCTCTCAAACTCTATTCAAGTTTTATGAAACATGTCCAAATAATACTTTTTCAGCCAAAGATGCAGACATAACCCTGTCATCAGTTACGATGTCTGCTTAGTATCTATCCTTTGGCCTGAAACAAGGTTTTCATTCCTCCATTGACTTTTATGATCTTAAACTTGAAGATTACAGGCCAGGGTAATCAAGTGTCTCAGTTCCGATGGGTCTGAGCTGTCATCATGATACCTATGCACTTTGGTAGCCAATATAAGGAAATGGTGTTCTATTCTCAGTGACTGCCCAAATATGATACACAATTTCAGTATGTACTAACTACACTAACCGCCTTAATGTTGATCACTTAAGGTAGTGTCTGCCAGGGATCTATGGACAACTGTATCCTCTGTCTTTTAAATTGACAGCTGTTTTTATAGGAAGATAATTTGAGACTACATGAAAATCTCATCTGCTGCCAAACTTTAAATTTATTCATGTATAATAATTAAAAAATTATACACCAATGGTTTTCTATTTTGTTTGATGTTTCACAAGTTGTCATTATCGCCCCCTTTCATAGTCAAATTGTCAGGCATTTGGCTAAAAGTAACGCCTTCAAGCTGAGTCGACTTCAATCTTGACACATCTCAGGTCTCTTCTAGAGAATTCAGCCTTCTCTGTGAGGAGTTCTGTTATATCTAAAGCCACGATCTGGACAGTGAGTTTGTTTACTCAAAGCTTTTACAGGGTGCTGCGCTTACACACACTGACCTTGTGTTTCCATGTCTCCAAACACTGTGCTGTCTGCATCCTCATGACTTCTGTGTATACCTTCCTTCCACCTGGAATGCTCTCCCCTGCTTGTCACACAGTAAACATTACACAGACATTGTAATGATCCTACAGCATGGTGCATCTTTGGAGTGTACATACATATTTCTCCTCTCAGTAGTATCTCACAGAGTCGTAGAACACAGTTGGTAACATGTTTGTGGAAACTCTGAATGAGTGAAAGAATGAATGACTTAGACCAGAACTTGAACCCAGGGCTTTCTGAGCTCTTGCAAAGTAGACACTTGAAACTTTTAAAAGTAATGGGCTCATCAAGTTAGCATTTGCTGTACTGATGTAGACATCAGCATTATTTGCTCCTTCCTGTGAAATTAATTCTGAATTTTCTTCTGAACCAATTTTCACTTTACCAAAATATCTCAAACTGTCATAGTATTCAGTATGTAGCTCAGGCTGAACTGAACTTAAGACTTTCCTCCCGAAGGATCCCAAGGGTGGGGATTATAGGTATGCACCACCAACTCTAGGCTCTTCTGCCTTCCCAACCCCTTTCTTTGAGACAGAGTCCCACTATGTAGCCCTGGCTGGCCTGAAATAGGCTTACATAGAACTCAGAGACCTACCTTCCTTTTCCTCCTAAGTGCCACCACACTGAACATTCTCTGTATTATTCTTGAAGTTAGTTGTACTTGAAATGGACTCAGACCAAAGTGGAAAACAAGGTGCCCTCTGAGAAGGTCACAGACGTTACCACCCCTGATTTAATCACTGGGGTTTACTCTCCATTAGATTTCTTCCCGAGTAACTTTGTTAATTTGTTAAGAAAACAAAACACTGCAGAAGAATATTTCATTTGATTGCATAACGTTAAATCTTCACCACCTCCTGGGTCCTTAATTAAATCTTGTTGTTACACAGTGCCTTGTCCTTGAATGTGGGCTTCTCTAAAAGTCTCAGGAAGAGAATTTACAGCACAGAAGGAGAAAGTAGCCTGAAACTCTGTGGAAGTCTACAAGACCCATGAGAGTCTCTGTAAGCTAGACAGAGTAATTGTCTTAGCTTGATGCTCTCCAAGATTTCCTCTGGCTTTATGCTAGGCCTAAATTCAATAAAGATCCACTAAGGGTGTTGACCCCTCCTCATTTGTAACAACAGCAGCTGGACCTGGGAATGCTGTAGGATCATTGAATTCTGATGACTTGCTAAAGTAGCTGAAACAGTTTAAGGCATTAAGAGAGTTTTCACAAAGTTTTCCCTCATTTTACAATTTCTGATAAACTGACAATTCTCTTATCCTTATATATGCCATAGCAACTTATAAGTAAAAAAAATTAGTATTCAATATTTCTCCTTTCCCTGAACTTTACAGAACACTTTTCTTCCATTCTCAGTTATCTACCAAAAGAGATTAGGTTGAGGGAAAATTAAATTATTTTCTTAACGGCAAGATGAAAAAGACAGGTCAGCATTGCACACTGATTGGGGGCTGAGTTGTGTATGTATAATTTTGGGGTTGGTCACCCAAAGTACCTTAGTCAATGCATTTGTTCTGTTATGAAGATGTCTCTGTAATGGTCTCCATTTGTTGCAGAAAGAATTTTCTTTGATGAAGGATGAGAGCTATCCTTATCCATGGGGACTTAGTATTTAGACCATAGGTAGAAATTATATTGGTTTAGAAAAAAAATGGCAGTAGTAGGTTCTCTAGGGTCTATGACCTCTCCAGCCATAGGTAGTTGGTGAGATTTTTGGTACCAAGCATCAATTCAATTCTAGTGAATGGGCCTTATGTCAAATTAGGAAACTATTGGTTGCACAAGATAAAAGTGCCACTATTGAACCCTTGGGTAGCTCTTGCTGCTGTAGTCGTTGTTATGGTTCATTGGCTTTACAGTTTAGTAGATATACCAATTGCTCTTCTCCATTGGCAGATTGCTAATACTCTCGGCTACAAGGAGAGCCAGCCCTCAGAGCCTCAGAGGGGAGGCTTCCAGTTCAGTTCCATCTTGATTCTTCAATGTCCTGTATTCAAAACGTATATTGTCCTCAGCAGCATGGTCTCACCTACATGTTCTGGAAGGCTACCAATGCAATAGTAATAGGTTATATTGTTTCCAGAGGGAAATTAGGGAATGAAAAGTAGGGAAGTTTTAAGAGCCAGAGGCCTAGAACATCTGCCAATAGAAGTATCTCCTATGTATGACAGAGAAAACATACCCATGGAATCTCAACAAAATAGTTGTTCAAGTAGGACCCACATAATGACAACACTAGTTGACATGTCAGCATGGAAAATGGAAATTCCACATGATCCCACTCTGGATGAAAGGCTATAGGTGATCAGTTGCTATGGAGACAGGAGAGCCAAATTCTTCCAGGAATGAAGTTCTGCATAGGATGTCCAATCCCAAGTGGTCAGCCCTGGACACATGTACATATTTGCATTGCTAAACAAATTTGGGATGTTGCCTAGTGTGTGTATATGTATGTGTGTATGTGTGTGTGTATTAGGAATAATAATTAGAGATCATAAGTTGAGAGGGTGAATGGGAAGAGTTGAAGGGACAAAAGAAGGTAATAGTGATTCACAGGAGAAGCCTAAGGAAGGAGGAAGGGGTGGAAATGATATAGATACATTGATCATATATAATGTTCTTTAAAAATCATTTTAAAGAGAGAAAATCTCCTTTGGAAACCAGATGCATGGCTCAGTCAATAACATGTCTGCAGCACAAGCATGGGAACTTAAGTTTAGATCCTCCAGTGCATATGTGCACCATGTGTGCGTGCACACACATATACACAAAGATGCACATATATACACAGAGATATAGTGATACAGTGGTAGATAGATAGATAGATAGATAGATAGATAGATAGGATAGATAGGGATATATATAGAAACAGATGATACAGAGACATACAGACAGGTATGGATACACATACAGATGATATAGAGACATAGATGTAGTGAGAAATTCCCGCAAGTTGGGAGGAGCTAAGGTGGGAGGAGTAAAGAGAGGAAGAGGAGAAGGAAGAGGAGGAGCGAGGGAGGCAGAGTTGTAGGTGCCATGGATGACCACACATGTACTTACAGCAGTCCTGGGTAACAAGTTATATCTAGGTTAGTTAATTGGGAAATACCTCCAATTGTGTGGGCATCTTGTTATTGAGCATTACCAAACATATAAAGCCTTTGGTTAATCTTTAAGCATTAGAGTCTCATTCATACTGGGTACTGCGTGGATGGTGGGATGGTCTGGGCTCAGCCCAACCTTTGGAGACAGCATGGAATATTGACAGAGTCATCTCCCATGTGGTATCTCATGGATGGCAGGGCCGGTGTCTCTGGTTGCCTAAGCAGACGACCTGAGCTGAGCAGTGGCAGGTCACAGGCCTAGGCTAGTTGGGAACATGGCGACTGATTAAGAAAAGACAGATTGAATGCTGCCATTTTAAATATGTCTCAACAATAGATAGATAAATAGATAGACGGATAGACGGATGGATGGATAGATAGATAGATAGATAGATAGATAGATAGATAGATAGATAGATAGATAGAAGTAGATATAGATGATAGGTAAGTATGTGTGTACGTATGTATTGAATGTGCTGCTGTAATCCCAGGGCTGTGGAGATAGGCAGACCCCCAATCCTCAGTGGACACGCCCAGCATAGTCAAATCAGTGAGTTCCAGGTTCACTGGGACACCTTGGCCCCCCAATATAGGATGCAGAGTTCTAGCCTTCACAGGGACAACACTCATAGACTGCATTTCAGTTTTTTCTAAATTGAGATTTTTGTACTTTTTTCCTCTAAAAATATAGCAAGGTTACTCAGGAGGAGTCTCATGAGACTCCAGAATCTTCTGTCTGGGAAAGTGAAAACGTGCAAGACTCTCTAAGGCTCCTCCAGAGATTTATAGAAGCATTAGACAACTACTTGAGGAAGAGACTGGCCAGTGAAGATGCCGAGTGGAGATGCTTGGATCTATTGAGCTGTCTTAACATTGTGCAGAGGTTCTCCAGGGTTTTACTTTTGTGAGTCATCATCAGATATTGCCTGATTTTGAGTTGTCCTTATTCCTTGTGAGTAACTCCTCACTCACACTCGAGTTACCTGGTAATAATATCTCCTATAAAACTCCTTGGTTCAACAATTGAACTTCAGTGCAGTCTTTACTTCAGTCTGCATGGGTTTCTTTCTGGGGTTAGTTGATTTGTGCAAATGTTGTTTCTCCCCAGGAAAAGCCTCTAACCTGACACACTCATGTACCTACATGTGAACAAGTACACAGCACACACTCGTGCACACATACTTGCTTTGTTCTAGAAACATCTGTGAAAGCTTCTTGAAATTCTAGCCACACTGAAACATTCATGGTTTGATATTTTAACACTCCCTAAGAAAGAACCCAGTAAGTGATTATCAAATCAAGAAAAAAACCTTCTATTTCTCAGCCTCCTTTGGTAACATATTTCACTGAAGTGAGTTATATTAAACGTGGTTTAGCATTTAAGCCTGATTCCTTTAATGTGATTTTTAAATGAGGATTTGTTATTTTATCACATCTCAGAAAATAATTGAAATGGATGCATTTCCTGGCTGCAATTAATTAACTAGGACATTTTATCTGCAGCAGGAAAATGATAACGTGGGCTTTAATAAACAAACTATCCTGACCAAGACTCCGCAGAGTAGTCAAAGGATCAAAGGCAATGAATCGAAGCAAGCTTAAGAAAAAAACCTGTTTTAATGAGAAAATTGTTTGAAAACACATTGTTCAGCTTTGAAATGAAAACTCACTGAGGCACAAAGGTTCCTTGCCTTCTGGGAAAAAAAAGACTATATTTTAATTGTTGGACCACTTTTGGAGTTTTGGAATTATGGCTACTGGTTTTCATTCTGTCTCCAGCAAGGGAAGAGTGAGTGACTTGTGCACACCACGTCTTCATGAACACTCGCGAAGGCGGAACTGCACAAGGTCTATTCTTTCCTCTAGGACTGTATTCCGTTTGTCAAAGTAAACATCAGCTATCAATCGCTCCTAATATGGACTCGGTAACAACCATGTACAGAGTAGAGCATGCTGGCAACAACAGAGGTGCTGGTCAAACTTCAGCCGGGTCAAATGACAGTCAGACAGCAAAGAACATCGGGTGTGGCACTGTCAAGTTAGCCAAGGAAGGATTGATATCTGATATATATTTGTCTGTGCAGAGAGTCTTTTTAATATCTTACTGAAAGATGCCAGAAATAATATAGTATCCTATAAGGCATTCCAGGGAGGAATCTAGCGTGTCTACTTGTCTAGCAGAGCAGCGGAATTGGGGCGATGCTGCTCTGAGAGCTGTGGGGGTTTCTGGCACAAATAATTTACTAACCTCCACTTGTCAACAGCTCTGAGGTTTCTCTGGCCTCCCACGTGTGCTCAGATCGTTTTCAGAAAGGATCACTTCCTTGGAGGCTGCTGTGTTTATCTCTCTTCTAAATGTTAATATTAAAACGCAACTCGATTCAGGCCCCATGTGCTCATACGTTGTTCAGCATCGTCGTCCTCTTGCAGGGGGCAGTAACCTCTAAGGTGCCAGTCATTCAGCTTCATTTTTTCAACACAGTTCACAAGTACTTCCTCTGCCCCCAAAAGAAACTTAATACTTAAAGAAAATCTGTCAGATGTTCAGAATTTCCAATTACGTTCTACATTTAAAAACTTCGAACTTATTTATGGAGAAATGATTTTTGAAAGTGTTTATGAAAAAGAGAGCCATTTTAGGGGGATTCTAAGTTGCCTAAAAAAATTCTTACATGATTTGAGGTATCTGCTTACAAGGAAATTAAGTCCTAAATAAAACATCATCAGATTTTTTTTTTTTTTTTTTCTAATTACTATTTTGTTTGTTTTGTGTGCATGTAAATACAACTTGTGACAAACAGTTCTCTGCTTTACTGTATGGGATCCCGGAACTGAATTCATGCTGTCAGGCTTGGTGGCATACAGTTTTACTCATGAGTCATCCAGTCAGCCCTAAATGTATAAATTTTGATGATGAAGGCCGCTGGAATCTCAATACCTAGAACATAATAGTAGCCAATAATCATTTGCTGAATAAATGGATGGGTGGAATATTGACCAAATCAAGGTCCTGTTAGTTGATTTTTAAATATGAAAGAATAAAAAATACCCCAGAGGATTCTTTAAGTGCGAGGAAGATAATTTGTTTAATTTAGTGGAAAGTTTAGTGGATTTAGCTTCGTCCACAATAAAAGTATTCTGGAAATAATTACTTTTATGGTTGGTAGTGATAATAAAAGACCCTGTTCCTCTAAACTCTGTATTGACGCCACATGCTGGTGCTGCTTGTGTGTGTGTGTGTGTGTGTGTGTGTGTGTGTGTGTGTGTTTCAAAGCCTACGTGCTGTGGAAAGGGAAGCGATCAGGTGCTTTTTTATGACTCACTGCCTTATTTCCTTAAAAAGGATTCAAACTCACCATTTCAGATTGGCTGGCTTAGCTTGCAGTGTTACCCTTGCCAGTGCTGGGGTTACAGGCACATGCATCGTGCTTAGATTCTATGAGACTGCTAGGAATTCAGTATTTGGGCTTCATGTGTGACTAGCAGCACTCTTACCCATTGAGCCATTTCTCCAACCTGTGTCCTCTGATTTCTTTGTTTTTTAACTGAAGTTTCACACTTGTGTCACTCAAAAAAGACTCTGAAGAGGAAGAACAACTGACTCAGAAATGGCCCACTGGAAAACAGCAATGCAAATACACAGAACGAGCCCCACAGTTTACTTGGCACTTCGAGTAGTTCCTCATGTCCATAACCATCATTCCATTATAAATCACGTTATAAATGTTATAAAACCAAGTTCATTTGTTCTGTTTCCCAAAATATTTTCATGCCTCAAACTTATTGTGAATCTTAGAAAATAATTTGGACTGTGCTTGATTTTTTTGTATTTTTATATCAATCGATCACACTATTCAATATCTAATATATAATTAATATATATACACTATTCAATGTCACAACACATTATACATTACATATAATACATAACATATACATATATATACATACATAATATAAATAATGCCATGCAGATACTCCACAGAATATAAAAGTGATGGCCACTATATTCAAGTGGCATGTTTTTCTTTAGGGAAAAATATAACCAACAATTGTGAAATAATTATTTAATAACTCAAAACAGAATTGAATCCTGGTTAGGTAGAAAAGAAAGATGCTCGAGAACGATGTGATGAAGAGCCTGATTTACATTCTATGGGAAGGTTCCAGAAGAAGAAAGAAAAGAGTGTGTACGTACAGCCCACATGAGAGGTAGAGTGCACATAGATGAGTCATTCTGACCCTTCAACACCTAGTGGTGCTTAGTCAGAGTATACCCGGCCCCAGAACCCCTTACAAAGACTGCCTAACATGCATAGAGAAGTTGTTGATGCTATCATGATCAAAAGAAGCAAGGTGTTCTGGGTGAGCACCTTTGTGGCTCAGTGTGAGGCATGTGTATTAGCCAGTGCTCTTAGGGAAAGGAGTGCACAGGTGAGACTATCAGTGGTGCTGAGGATGGTGTGGCAGGGCACTGTAAGCATCCTGAATCTGGATTTCAAAGAGAAATCAGAGGCAAGAAAAGGAAGGCCAAAGAAGCCTAGTGGTTAGCCCAAGAATGAAATACAGTGACAGCTAGAGCCTCACACAAGCTTGTAAGTGGATAAGCCAGGATGGAGGTTGGTGCCAGCAGATTCTGTGAGGTTGTGAATTTTTCTGCATTCAAAAACAACAAGATAAATAAATGGAATTATTTATCAAAAAAATAAATGGAATTATCTAAAGCTCAAAGAATATCATCCTAGGAAGAAAGGGCATCAAAGCCTGAAAGCAAATGGCTCCACTCACAACAAGACAGTATCTTTATCGCTTACCCTGTTCCTCCTACAGACTTACACCCACCCCCAGGTGAAGGAAAGAGGGACAAGCCAATGAGGAAGCTTTCTGTCTATATGTCTGGATTATAAACAAGCACTGTCAGAGAAATCCTTGCAGTTAACTATTTACACCTAATAAAATATGGTTATATTTCTGTGCATGAGCAAAAGACTCAATGTCATAAAAGTATTTTGATTACAGAAAATAGCCCTACATGTTCATATCCTTAACATGAAAGCTTGAAAGATATATTTTTCTGGAGGTGATGGTTAAGACTGGTCTGACCCAGAATACCGCAGTGCTCATGTTGAGAGACTTTGCTGTAACCAATGAGCTTCGTTTCTTGAGCTATAAAATAAACATGCTAGGTTCACTATCACATATGGAGAGAATCAAATGAGTATTTGCAGGTTCTGCCAAGGCTCTTCAGTGTCCTGATGGAACCCTGAAATATCTAAGGGCATTTAGACCAATTGTCTACTTGTCCATTAAGGAATGCTGACAAATTACCTCTTTGTAAAACAATTTATCCAAACTACCACTTGCCTGGAGATAGTCATCATATTCTTGAAATTAGCATGACCATAAATACATTTCTTTATTTCATATGGCAACCCTGTCAGATAGGTTTTGTTATACTGAAGCCAAAGATCAACAGTAGTAATCTTTCCAAAGCTCACATTGTGGACAAGAGTCAGTCACCAGCTGATGATCAGAGCTGTCCTCTTGGCTGTTTGCTGTAGCGTGGTTGTACTTTGTTCTTCAAGAGTTCATGTGTTAAAGGCTTGGCTGTCAGAGGAATGGGTTTGAGGTAATGGAACCTTTAAGAAGTGGAGCCTACAGTGAGGTAATTGTGTCATGAAGTATCTACTCTTGAAAGGTATTGATGCTGATCTCAAAGGATAAATATGTTCCCTCAAGAGTAGATTGCAATAAAGCAAGAGCACCCATGAGCTTGGTCTCTCCTGCACACAGCTATTTTCCTTCTTCATTATCCACCATGTGATTTAGCCAAGAGAATCTTCACTAGAGGTCAAATAGACAGGACTGCCATATCTTGGCCCCTACCTCTACAAAATTGTGAGCTAAATTAACTTTCCTGGAAAGCAGTGGGCTTGGTATTTTGTTACAACAGAAAATGAACTAATATAGTGTGACATAGTCTACTACCTCTACTTCTCTTTTCCTTTTCATTCCTTCAGTTGTTTTTCTCCAGGGATGAATATATTCCATGCACCACGCCCTATTTAGTAGCTAAATTCATTGCCACCTGGATGGGACATGTTCCTCTAAATCCATTGCTGTACTTCCAGTTTTTAATCTGCATTGTTCCAAAATACTTGGATGTTTGCAGACTTACCAGATTGGGAACAATTTATTCTTGAATATGAATCAAAACCCCAACTACACTTCTGTTTATACATCCCATTGACAATTTAAGTTGGAGAATCCCCTCTCTCTCTTGTTCATTGACCACACTTACATGGTTCTTTGTTCTCTTTACCCTGGCTTAAGCCTGGATTTACAGTCCCTGTTACCAGATTACTCATCTTTTAAAGTTTTATCTCATTTTATCAAATACTTTGGTATTGGCACTGTGATTATATATCAGCATTCCAGTGTTCAAGTCTACAGGAACCACCTTTAGGCATATTATTACAGTGTTTTGGGGATGTGTTATATTGTATAGTTACCAGCTTCTTTCTTTAAAATAATAAAAATAAGCAATATAGAAATGATTAATTCTTCCCAAATTCTGGGCATACTTAGCCCTGCATGCATGTCAGTGCTCCATGTGTTTACAGTGCCTGTGGAGACCAGAAGAGGGTGCTGGATCCCCTGGGACTGGAGTTATAGATGGGTGTGAGCTGCCATGGGGGATTCTGGGTCCTTTGGAAGAGCAGCCAGTGCTCTTAACTGCTGAGCCATCTCTCTAGCCTTGAGATTCCTATTTTTTATCTTTATATATCTCTACCTATAAAAAAAAATGAAGAAAAAATGAAGCAAATGAGAAAGCAACATGGAATGTTCAATGTATAGCATGAACTAAGTTTTACTGACCACCATAATTATACATGGGGAAGTCAACGTTGAGATGGGGCTGTCTGTGTGACCAGCTCTAGGATTCCTCTGCTACAGTCTACCTTCTCATCTCTCTCTTAAACTTCATGCCTACTACTGTCTGACAATTTATTTAAGCCTTTTTTTTATTTTAAATATCTCACAGTCATAAAAGATTATAAAACAATATTATGTTATTTCCATATATCTTTTCCCAAACTTCTCTCAAATTACACCAATTACTATGCTATTAAGTCATCTATATATTTAATTCATATTTGCCAACATTCCACGAATGTAGACTTTCTGGCCTAGACTTGAACCCATGGTCCGACAGTGCCATAGGCCATCATGTCTCCCTTCATCTAGATGGTTCCTAAGACTTTGACATCCACAACTATGACTCTTGGAAACCCTTGTTTGTTTTAAAAAATGTCTCTCGCTTGGGGTTTTTCTCATGTTCCCACATGATTGAATTCAGTTGTGTTGTGTGTGTGTGCGTTCCAATAATGGCAAAAATAGGATACTGCTGTGGTTTAGATATAAAATGTTTCCCACAAACCTGAGTGTTTGAGTACTCGGTCCCCAGCTCTTAGTCTTGTTTTAAGAAGCTGTGAGAGCTTTGGGAAGCCCACCTAAGAGTGTGAGTTACCAGGGTCTGTCCTTTCATAGCCTTGCTGCTTGTACAATTACCGTGTCCTGGTTTGCTGAGATCTAGTTAGCAAGGTTCCACTACCACCCACACAGCCGCTAACAGCTCCTTCTCTTGCACACATTCTCCAGCACGATGCATAGCGACACTGCCAAGCCATGAATGAAAATACATTATCCCTTTAAGTTGCTTCTCGTCTGGCATTCAGGGTCATCAATAAGAAAAGTAACTATACAAATACTGTGACCTTGTCACTGAGTGCACTAGTACATCTGGTCCAGGTGATGTCTAACCTGACGTTTTGCTAAGATGACATATTCTCCAATCTAGAATTGCCATTTTCTACCTTCTAATGAGAGGCATTTGGAAAGGAGATGCTTTAGTTCTATATAAATAGTTATTGTTTTAATCATATTTTTCAGCTAGCAATTTTAACACCTATCATGAGTCCTGCTGGAATTAAATTGTTGCATGATGCTTACCAATCTTTTAAGTTTATAGGATTCACTCTACATTATTATAGTATTAATTAGAATTATGCTCTAAACATGATCTTCATTTGTTTATAAATGGGCTCACTGATATTTATTTTATTCTGTGGATTATGGTTCATTTCTGCTATGTTTTTAAACTTTCTTTTACAAAGTGGTCAATATTTGGCCAGCGAACTTCTGTACCCTCTTGACATGTCTCCATGTCAAGGGCCTTCTCTTCTCTCGCCAATTCCGTAGTTTCAGTTCCTTTTACTGAAGGATTGCAACAAAAAAAGTAGAACCTAGGTGCCATGCATGTTCATATCATTAAAGTATCACAGATTCAGGGCCATCTCAGCAGAGACTGAAAACACAAACATAAGCATGCAAATGCCTGTACACAGACATACCTGTCCCCATAAATACTCTGTGTGTACTTGTATTCATACATCACACACTTAACTCTGATTCTAAGTTAATACCCCAATGTCATTAATACATCTTACCTATTCTCCTCAGAGAAAACACGGACACACATGATCCGAAGCATGTTTGCTCATTTGCTTCAGCCTATGGTTTGCTTGAGGGTAGTTTCAGGATGTTGAGCGCATATTCCTTTGGAAAACAAGTTCACTAGCCTTTTGCCTCTAGACTTTGGCATATAGTGAACAGTACTGTACTTCAAAGTTACTTGGGTTGGATTTATTTTTAACCCATTCATGCATAACACGTTTATATTTCCTAATTATCAGCATTCTATTTTAAGCCCCATACCAACCTATAGACACATCCTGGTTGATGTTAAATTTTTAATATGGGGATATACCAAGTACTGCCATAGTTCCAATGCTGCCCTAAGATGCTCTCTCATTCTAATTTAGAAATGTTTATTTGAATATTTCTCCCTTTATCCAGTTATCCTGAACAAGCTCTGACTATCACTTATTCTAGAAGAAGATCGAATGATCAATGCTTACCCCATTCATCCCCCTGGCTAGCTCAGAATTCCTTCTAAAGGAAGAGAATATTGTTTCAGCATTCATTTGTGGTCCAGATAACTCTGTATTTAATTCTCCCTACCTGGTGGTTCAAGTCTTAGGATTCCTCTGTTTTTTGTTCTGTAACAGAAACTGTCTTGCGACAAGCTCTTTCTTATCACAATACTTCTTAAAACAGTAATAACAAAAACAAACAAAATGAAAAACAAACAACAACAAAACCAACAGAAATTAAAAAAAAGCTTTTCTTATGGAAGCTTTATGCAGTGTCAATTTGTCTAGATTGAATTGTTTGCCCCAGAAATACCTTTTTTGAACAGCTGTACAGTTCTGCTTAGGTTAGGTTCCAAGAGAGACTCCTATGTGCTAATCTGAAGGTGAAAGTAAAAAAGAGCTGACTTGTAGTTCGCACACTATTGACATCTGTGCAGCCATCCACAGGGCAAAGCAATGTTGACCAGTGCATGTTAAACCCCTAGCTTCTGTCTTCAGCTTTGACGACGCAAGGCTTGACTGTATGTGTTTGCTTTTCAATAAGGAGTCCTGTTTCTGTAAACCATCCATGCTATCGAGGTAAGGGGTGAAGCAAGACCTGGCATGAGTTCCATCCTTCTTTGTGTTTATGATTCCCCTAACTCTGGTTCCTTGTCTCCAACAAGGATGCTCATCAAAATCTAGTGTTAGATACAAAGGCAACAAACTTCACACACTCTAACTAATGAATGCTCACAGATGCTCAAGGTTAAATGATATACGTGGATATGCACATATTGTGCATATCTCTGAACATATATGACGTACACTCTGCTGCCACTCTGCCCAGTACAGAATTTTGGTATTTTTCAGTGAGTGCTTTATAACAAGTACTTGAAAAGCTGGGGTGTCCTAGGAACTGGGGAATAGGTAGAAGAGAGGTGGGTTTTGAGTTAATCTGTATATGCCTTAAAGGTACTAGCTCTGAGTGCAGCCCAAAGGAAGGTTGAGGTGTCATCCTAAGAATGGATCCATCCACACAAGAACACTGGCCCTTCCTGTGAAACTGTTCTTCCTTTCTCACCTTATAGATGGGTTAGCTTTGCTAGCCTGCTTTCTTACATTTGGGGAATTCAGCACATCTCTCCTCTTCATGTCTATCCTTTTGAACACCTTTGATCTCAAAGGGCCTTTGCTATGACTAAAGACCTGTCTGATGCACCCCTTTTGATTTTTCTGAGGAGTTAAGGACTGATTTTGCAACCCCCACCCACCCCAGCCTTGGCCCTTGTTCTGGGGCTGCTGTAAGCTTGGGGTTTGCTTTGAAGTCATTTCCTTCCGTTTGCCATTTTGAAATCCAACAAGTTCTAGCTCTGCACAGCTTACCAGCCCTTCCCTTCATTGCTTAACTTATATTTTAATCTACTCCTAACAGCAAGAGAAAACCAGGAGGCAGCTTAGCATTTTTCCTGGAAACTTCTGGAGTAGATCACCCAGATCAGTGGTTACATATCCTACATTTCAGGCTCTGGCTAGGATACTTAGTTTAACTCCTTTGACCCTGCCCCACCCCAACCCTCTAGTATCCCTGCCTCTACTTTTATATCACCTATGTTCTACTAACTTTTGAAACTCTCATGGGCTCATGGGCTCTAGCAGTTGCGAGCCTAATCTTTAATGGTTGAGACATCTCTCCAGACCTATATACTCTGCAAATTAAATACAGAAATCTAAAACTTCAAAGTTAGGATCCACATGTGCCAGCCACATGGCACAAAGTTATGGGACTAACCAACAACTTTTGGGTTGCATTTGAGGCCTGCTATATGGGAAAGAATTCATGCCTGGTAATGTTAACCTTGTTAAAAAAATGTCTTAGGCAATCATAGTCCCTGAGGGAAAACCTACTACTACCATTGTCTTCTCAATGGATGTGTTGCCAAACTATCTTCTAAATCCTTATCTTTCTTTATACACATAGATTAGTGCAGCCCTCAACCTCGGCAAACTGCTCTCTGCAGTGGTCAGCAGTTAGTGCAGAGACTCTTAACTAGTCAATTAATAAATGACTAGTAATTTTTCAGCCCTAAATGGGACATTTACATCAAAGGTCCTGACCCAAGGCTTGGGGAGAATTGGAGAAGAGGCTGTAGAAAGAAAGGAAGAGCCAAGAGAACAAGGAGGAGAAAGCCTGTGGGACACTGACTTCTGGGCAGTAATGGCTCATGAACTCATGCTGCTATGTTTACTGCATAAAGACCTTCAGGAAATCAAGCTAATGAGTTGACATCCCAACAGAAAGCCCTGAGTGGGTTATAAAAACAAAAAACAAAACAAAAACAACAACAAAAAACCAAGCACAAAATAGGAGAGGACTTGAAGGAGGGTGTCCAAGGTGAGTAGACAAGGGAAGTCTGTTTACCTATTATCAAGATACATTGCTCAGGAGGTTGGAGAGGTGGCTCAGCAGCAAAGAGTGCTTGCTGCTCTTCTGGAGGACCCGAATTCAGTTCCAGTTCTCACATGGACAGCTCACAACTGACGGCGGTTCCAGTTCTGGAGAATCCAGTGCCCTCTTCACACACTTGTGGCGTACACTCCACAGAGACACCCATAAATACAAACGAAATTAAAACAAACCTATAAAATTAAATTGTTTACATGTATGAAACTGTCAAAGTATCAATAAAAGATATTCTAATAAAAAGAAAGAAGGTAGCCATCTGCAAGTCAGAAGGAAAGACCTCCACAGAATTGTAAGAAGATACATTTTTGTCTGCTTTGTAAATTGCTTAGCTTATTTAATAGCTATTTAAACAGCTATTGCTATTTTATGATAGCAACCTGAGGCAGCCGATTAAAGTCAATGGACAGAGCCAATCATCCTGGAAATACCAATAAACCTCCAAACATAATTAAGAAATAATCAACATTTATAAACAGATTTCAGAAGGACTTTGGATTAAATATTTTTGACCACCCCCTCTATTTTCACATCCTCAAGAAATATGTACAGTACTTCTCCTGTGTCCATTCCACCATTACATGTTGACACATGAGAAGAAATTAACCTGGATCCTGAGTTATGAGGTCCAGATCTTAAGAGACACTACACACAGAGAGATCTCAGCTTCAGCGTCCACACCTGACTCAGATGCTCAGCTTCCAAACTTGGAGCTAATGCAGGGATGGAATGAGACTTTGGGCACCTTTGGCAGGCCATGCATCCTCTCGGAATGTGAGAATAAGGTGGATTGCCAGGGCTCAGAGAGCAAATTGCAGCCAGCAGGCAATGTTTCCCTGTTCTCAGGGCTCTTAAATTTGCATAATCTTCTCTTTTCATGGCTGGGTTTATTGGCACACTGAAGACAGAACTACATGTGGACAAATCTAACATCTACCTGAAATTAAGTGACAAGAGGAACATGACCTCTATCTGGAGCCCCCCCTCCCCCACTAACTCTACGGTAACCTCTTCCATGCTGTGGATTCACATAATGGAAAAAGAAATATGTGGCAGTATTTGATGTCTGGTTAATGGCCACTGAGGATCAGAGCTCTGCCAAGCACTACATAAATGGATTTGGAGGCAGACACTCAGCTGGCCTTGCGATGATTTGAGCCCTAGGCAAAAGCTTCACTGCACATTATGAAAAATCTTGATCCAAAAAAATCCACCTGACTTCACCTGGATTTTGGACTCATGACTCTGGGATAATGAATGTTTGGTATTTGTGGCCACTAAGCTTTGGTACAATTCCTTGTGCTCCAGAAAATAACTCACGCTGTTGTCATCATTGTATCCCTTCTTAAAATGTTTCCAGCGTGCCCTTAAGTTTGTCTTCTAATATTTACTTCTGCCCTCCACATTTTAGTCAATTATGAGTTAATATTTAGTCTTAAATGAGTTAAAAGTAAATATATCTATGACATACACTTATTAATTGTATAATATATTATAATTCACATTGACTATTTATATACTATATTCACCAAAAAGAAAAATTAGTTTATTAAGAGCATTTTGGGTATACACAAGAGGGGAGTGGAAAATGCAATTGCTTCATATACCTGTCACCCAGTTTTAATACTCATTGTTAATACTGACATAACCACTTATGGTCAGTGACTTTTCATCTCTACCTCCCTCTACCCTTCCCAAAGCGGTGTGTGTGTGTGTGTGTGTGTGTGTGTGTGTGTATGTGTGTGTGTGTGTGTGTGTGTGTGTGTGTGTGTGTGCATGCATGCACATGTTGCTCTCCATTGGTGCATTAACACCATCAAGTAACCTTGAAGAACAAGCTGTCCAGCAGTGAAGGTTAGATGACATCAAATGTGCTATGTATTTTATGTAACTCTCCTTCAGGTCCCCAAGTCCTTCAGAAAACTCTGATAGGGAGGAGAGAGTTTGAACAGCATAAACCACAGTGAAATAGTGCAGAAAAATGGCCTGACAGATAGGAAGTGAAAGCTGAGAAGAACTTGAGAATTCAATAGAGCAAGAATGAGAAGCCAGAGTTCATCAAAATGGAAGTGACATCCTCTCCCACCAACACCCAGCCCCCAGCAGGAATCAATGCAGCCATTGGTAAAGGCGCCAGGCTTCCAACAACATGTGAGAAGCAAGGCCAGCAGCGTTGTCTTTTTGTTGCTGCTGTTGTTGTTGTTGGGTCTTTTTTCTTAAAGTAATGCAAGGAAAGGTGATTCTAGAAATAAAGAGTATGTATGATGATATTTGTAAAGGGAAGAACCTCCAAAAGGCTGTTTGTTTATACACCCAGATGCAGACTCATTTAAGATACAGTTATTATGATTTAAGTAAGGTCTATGGGTGACTCCCTTTTGTATAGTTCCTGTGTCATATTCTAGGTTCAAATAAGGCCATGTGAAGAAGTGATGGAACCTTCAACACATAGAGCCTAGTGAAGATTCTTCAGTTAACTAGGGATGTACTCTCAAACAGGTTTGACAGAGCAGTCTGGCGACTTCACCTTTCCACATACTTTTACTACTGCATGTCATCCACTTTGGGCCTCACCAGAGCAGAGTCAGTGCCAGTACCATGCCACAGAACTGTGAGATTTATTTATGCAACATGTAGGCACAGGTATTTCATTACAGTATCAGAAAACAGATTAATACACACTTCCTGGGCTAGAGTCAAGAACCATGCTTGATAAGTTTGTGATGAGATTTGTAAAGGAAGAGAGGGGATACTAAATTTTTAGATCTGGTTTTACTGTATCAGAGAATATGATTAAGAATCCATCATGTGGCTGGAGAGATGACTCAGCAGTTAAGAGCACTGGCTGCTCTTCCAGAGGTCCCGAGTTCAATTCCCAGCAACAACATGGTGGCTCACAACCATTTGTAATAGAATCTGATGTCCTCTTCTGGCATTTCTCAGCGACAGCATACTCATATACATAAAATAAACAAATATTTAAAACATGAGTCCATCACGGTGAGACAGCTTGGACTCAAGCAGCAGACATTCTGGCTAGAGCCGCTGAGAGCTCCTGGTTTGGTACAATACTAGCTGGGAATGTTGCATGAGTTTTTCTGAAATCTCATACCCCACCTCCAGTGACAGACTTCCTTCAACAAGGGCACATTTTCTAATGGTCCCTCCAAACAGTTCCAAAGGCCTTTGGGGGTCATTCTCATTCAGACCGCCACAGTGTTATTTCAGTTCCCCACTGCCCTTAAATTTAGCGTCCATGAGAGAAATCGATGGTGCTTCAGATATGATGGCGCCTATTATATCTGCAGAATATATATGTGGCTATTTAGCTACAAATTTCTCATGGAGGACTATTAGCAGTACAATAATGGACCAGGAGTGTTGTATTCGATTGACATTATAGAAAGAATGTTGATCTCAGCTTGTGAACTGGTTCCGCTAAGTGAGGTTGTTATGAATTAATACAACGTCTAGAAGTTACAAAGCCCCACGATAAATTAATCCGACTCACAATGACTCAAATTATTTTTAAACCCAGGAACATTACATACACACACACACACACACACACACACCTGAAACTGCAGAGAACAATGCTGTTTTATGTATGAGCTCTGTATCATGGCTTAAGAAACCTTGCTTTGTCCATAACAGCACTCATGACTCACGACCACTCCTTCAACAGGAAAGTTTTGTTTCAATCACTAACTCACTACACTGAAGGAATACTTTATTTTTTTCTTAGCTTTTATTGCCAAATCCAGAGGAACAATATTACAGAGCAATTTCTTCTCTGCTTCCCACAGCAATGATAAACCAAAAGTATGGACAAGCAAGGGGAAGGTAGCACTGGTCAAAAGACAACCAATTTTACAGTGTAGAATTCCTTTTTCTAATAAAAGCAGTATGCGTCTCTGGAATAAGTGTTAACCTATTCTTGATTTCCAGATTCATGCTATTTCAGTGGACGTTGTCCTATGACAGCCAGTACCTTACGTCTTGTTGTTCCCTCATGGATTAATAACTGTAGATTTAAAAGTTATAAGTCATCCACCCCCAGCAGCCAATCAGTTTAGAGCCTAACAAAACAAGAACTACACAACTTAATATTGGTGTAAGGTAAACACTATTTGGGAGTACATCTGTGACTATATATCTATATCATATAGTTATAAACTATATGCATGTACATGTGTAGGATATAGATAAATGTAGAACTTAGAAATGGGTGTGTATGTATGCGTGAATGTGTGAATCTCTCTCTCTCTCTCTCTCTCTCTCTCTCTCTCTCTCTCTCTCTCTCTGTGTGTGTGTGTGTGTGTGTGTGTGGTGTGTGTGTGTGTGTGTGTACTGGAAAGAGAACAGAACAAGAGAGAAGAGGCAGCATGAGGGGGATGGAGGTACACAATGCTCACACAGTAGGTGTTCACGTTCTCCTTCATCTTGGCTGTAGGAACTAGAAAAACCTTCATTTCCCCACTTCTTATCTATTTTCTCCCTAACACTTAAGAGCCTTTCTGACTCCACTGGCCCTCGGCATTCTCCTTGTACTCCGTGTCCTTCTGGCATGTCACTTAACACACCACATGACTTAGCATTTAACTACACATTTTCATTGCTCTCTGGAGGTTCCACCTGTCAGTTTCGTCTACAAGAGCAGGGACTCTCAATTATCTTTATGCATTACATATCTTCCTTTGCTGTCTCTCTCATGGATGCTAAATTAAAGGACAATGGGAACGGAAATAACACTGTGGTGGTGGGCTTGGGAATGACCCCCGGGGCTAATGATATATCTGAAGATTTGGTTCCCAGTTGTTGAAATTAGAAAGGAAGAATTAGGAGATATGGCCCTGCTGGAGGAGGTCTGTCACTGGGAGTGGGCTATGAGAGTTCAAAAGACCCATGCAACAATCCCCTCAATGGTTGCACCAAAATAGAAACTCTCAACTGCTTCAGCCAGCATGCCTGCTGCCTGCTTCCATGTTGCCCCATCATGACAGACTCTTAACTCTCTGAAACTGTAAGCCCAACTGAAGACTTTCTTTTCTAAGTCACCTTGCTTCTTGGTGTTTTATCACAACAGTAGATGTGTAACTAAGACACAGCCCTAAAATTGTAGCCTAAGACTCTTAGACTGTTTCTGTGCTACCCAGACTTCATGCTATTTACATGAAACACACCACAACTTGGAGTTGGTGCCACACTGTTTCTGAATTCCAGATCTCCAGTTCTCTAGTCATGTGATCTTGAGCAGATCTCCTCTGCCCAGATTTATTATCTACGAAACAAGGATAATTGTGGCATCTCCCTCAGATTGCTGTGATAATTAAGTGGATCGAATTAGGGAGCATCATATCCAGTATCTGGTATACAGAAATCAGATTAAAGATGATGACTATTTTCCTTTGGATGAAAATCATAGCATAGATGCCCAAGTTGGCATCTCACACAGAGAGTGACTCACATTGGTTTAAAGAGACCAAAGTCGTTTTAAGATCAGCCTCTGGAATACATGTGATCTGTTTGAACTAACTGGGAAGAGAGGTCCACACTTAAAAGAACGAGGTTTATTGTGAGCACAGAGCAAAGGTGATTAAGGTTAGTCTATGCCCAAATCCTAAAGTAATATCCTTCCCAAATCCTAGACATTATTTTTTTTTTTTAGATCCGACTGAAAAAAACTTTAGATGATGTTCCCATGGTCAAGTTGATTGTAGGAGCATTCAGTCAAACATCTTAACCAGTGTTCTGTGGTTAGTCTGCCTAACAGTACAAAACAGTGTGTTGTTAAATTTGTGGAAATGCAGCTTATACTAAGAAAACATATATAGTAAGCCTATAAGCATACAATTATATACAGTGTGTGATTTTGTATATTAATGTAGCCATAAATTTGTTGATCTATGAAAGGTGAAATGTCTCCTATATATTCAAAATTTGGAGTAAAAAAAAAAACAAAATAAAAACCAAGCTAAAACGTGAATGTAAGAATAATCTTTCTGAAGACAGTGCACCATTACCCTGTGATGGTGCTCCAGGCCTTGGAACCAGGATGGCACAACCAAACCAGTTTGCTTGCTGAAATGAAGTGATCGTGAAGAGTGGAGTGTAACCAACACAGTATGGAATTTTAACTCTAAATGTGTTAGTAGAAATTCCACTTCCTAATAAAACACTTGCAGAAACAAGTTGTTTGTGAAGAAATGCATTTGTTCATCTAAGGGGCTTAAGAATCAGACAGGCTTATTTGGAAGTAACTTCTGCCACAGACATGTCTCATAGCTATGTCATAATTTAATGCCCTATGTTAATATAACCCCTGAAGTATATTTTGTACAGATTATTTAGCATGTATCTGATATACAAGAACAAACTAGAGGCATGTATGAACTTCATCGGCTTTACTCATATAATTATATTTGAAGACTTACAAGGAGGAAGCCATTTCTCTGAGCTTATTAAATTAACAGCTAAATGAAACTCAAACTTGAACCACCCAATCATCCATTTCTAGTTTTATTATTAATTGAACAATATAATTAGATATATTATGACATTTTATGCACATATATTATATATTTCAAACATGTATCCTCCTCCATCACCCTCTCTTGACCCCTTTCTTCCTTGTTGGAACTTTTCCTCTAATTGGTTTGTCTGTTTTCCTTTTTCCTTTTAAATCTACATTCTTCATATAAGACAAAGCATGCAATACTTGTATTTCTGAGTCTGGTTTATTTTGCTTAGCACGATAATCTCTAATTCCATACATTGTCCCACAGTCAAGATAATTTCATTGCTCATGGCCAAATAATACTCTACTGAATATATATATCACGCTTTTTCCACTTATCCTGTGACAGACACTTAGGCTGATGTTGCTTCTTGGCTCCTATGAACCATTCCATTCATTTCCATCTTTTTCTTCTTGCATTTTTATTTCCCATTTTTCTTTTGTACCTAGTGAATCCTGAGCTGATAACAGCTCAGTGGTCGCTCATTTAATGCTTCAAGGTATATGATTCTGCTTTTTATTCTAAGGGTGAAGTGCTATGTGTGGCTTTCTCTGCCCCATTCTCTTGAAATAACTAAATACTACCACTAAACCTTGACCACTGGACAGCCCGCCCGGAGCTTGTATCTCAATTCTCAATTCTGTCTGTCATGCTAAATTTAATTCTCCCTTGACAACTGCCTGATACATACATAGTCCACAACAGATATATGACTGGAATCTTTAAGTCAAATGGATAGAATCATTTGCTTATCATTTGCAAGTTTTAAATTTAAAAAAGATAAATCGTTTTGGAGAACTTCACATGCAGCTCAGTAGCAAAGTGCTTGCCTGGCAGGCACCAGGGACTGGATTTGATCCTTGGTACTGAAAATAATAATAAAAGTTTCAAATCAGGCTACTAGCTGCTCAAAAATAAAACAAATTACTTCTCTCTGCTTATGAAATAAAGTCCAAAATAGCCCCTGGCTATTTTATCCTTCACTCATTACCCATAATTCTTTAAGACTAATAAAAAATGCAAAGCAAGATGAAGTTTTGTTGGGTGGAAAGTCTTTTTTTTCCCCTATTTGTATGTGTGTGCATGTATATGCATGTGTGGGTGTGAGGGGGTAGGGAGTGCACATGGGCTGGTGTGGGTGTGGGGGTTTTGGGGGAGATGTGTGTGCACGAACACCTAAAGGGGGAACCTCGAAAATTCATTTTTAGCTAAGTATGTTGGCACACATTATCTATAATCCCAGAACTTGGAAGTCTGAGGCTTCCCTGGATGAGTACAGATGTTAGCAGTTGACCTTCAGGTAAAACCTGTATATACAGAAAGCATCACTCTTAGCTTCTTTCTCCTCCTAGATGACTGCACTCTGAACCTGCTCTCCTATAGAGATCTCTCGAGGAGAGTAGCTGACTGGTCTAATGCTGAGTTTCCTGGCTTCTGAGGAGTCTCCATTAGAACCGTCACCCACCCAAGCCAAGCTTTTCTGAGGGTATGTCTGTTTCATCACTCCCTGTTGCCACAGGGGGACAGGTGGCATCAGGAACCTGGACACTGTCATTAAATCTACAGTATGAGAAGGCAGTTGCCTGGAAGAACTAGAAAGCAACCATCCACAATTCGTCCTGATAGTGGACCAAAAGCCTCCATGTAGACTCCAGGATTTGAAATTTTAAAAAAACAAAACAAACCAACCAAACAAACAAACAAAAAACCTAATTTCACCACTCCTTCTTAAGGCATTCCTTTAAGAACTTAGACTTGTTTAATCATAGTAGAAATCAATCAGCTTGTACTTAAATGATTGAGTATGGGACCTCAAGGGTTTCTCTAAAATATGAACACCCTTGCAGGAGAGTTCACAAAGACTTCTAGCCAAGAAGAGCTAGCAAGCTAAACTGAAAAAGAGCTGGCTAGTCTTTGTTAGTCTGTGTGAATGTTTAAATATAAAACAATCCCTCCACCAGAATGCTTTTGTTTGAGTTTGCTTTTAAAGTAAATGTTTATTATACTAAATTCCACTTCAAATTGGCAAGAAGAAAAGAGGAGGGTGTGACTCTTTAAAAAGCAAGAACTTCACGTATCTCTCATTTATGAGATTATGTCAAAGGGACAAAAAATTTCCCATTTTAATATATATATATATTATATATATATATAATATATATATATATATAAATAATATATAATATATATACCAAAAGAGGATTAAAAAGTAAAATTTAGTCTGAAGAAAAGGAAAAATAATCCAAAGAAAATTCCTCTCCAGAGAACAACTAGTAATTTTTAACATGAGGAAAGCTAGTTAAGAAGAAAGGAAAGAACAGATAAAGGGGTCTTCAGATAGGACTCTGGGCTATGAGTGTCTGCTGACAACGTATAGGGCCCTGAGCTCCAAGCCTAGCACCAGATAAAACCTGAGCATAAGCAAACACACTTGTAACTCTAGCACTCTGGGTGGTAACAGCAGGAGATAGCTGGCGCTTTGCCAACTGCCAGCCTAGTCATCTGTACAGTAACAGAGCCATCTCAAGGAAGTCCTAAAGAGATTTGACAGAGCAGGACACCCAGTGTCCTCTGTGTTTCACACACATGTATGCATACTTCACACAGACCACACACACACACACTCCTACCATATAACCACACATTCCTCTACCTCCCAAATTTTTTAATTTAAAGGGCTGGCAATAAGCCTCCCATCTTTTCCCATAAGAGCTCATAACCTGGATGTTCACTACAGCCAAGTTTATGGCCTTAAGGATAAGTAGATATTAAGACATCTAACAAGAGTCGGTTCATTTATGCTGTGCAAAACGTAACTATTCAATATTTGACACGTTCTGCTAGCTTGGAAATAGAAGGGCATGAACATTCGTTATAAATAGGCCGTATCCCCAGCATAAGCACGGTCCAGGCCGTGTACTGTTCCTGTGGCTCTGAATCTCTAGATGTCTCAGCCGGGCTCCTGCTCAGGGATGAGGGCTTCTGAGTCACCAGAACAATGTTCCTTTTACTGTGTCCTTTCTTTAATTTATTTAATTTAATTTCTTAAAATTATGGTTTTTAATTAGGCTTAAATGAATGGATCTTCTTTAAATTCATCTTAAAAGTATCCTATGAAATGAAACTTTGGGTAGCTCTGGAAACTGGATTCCTTTCTTAAAATGTTGATACATTTCAATCACATTAATTTGGCATTATACTTAAAATAAAACTAGACCAACCAAAGCTACTCTCTCTAGAGGGAAATGGAAACCTGAGGCAAACTTGAAAGCATCTTGGGGAAAAAGTAATCTAAATGTTCGCTTCTTCAAAAGTTATTAATAGCAAATAGTTGGCATTTGAACCTCTTTTGCCTCCAACTTAAATGCAAACTCCCTGAGAGCAAGGAGTGTGTTTGTCATCTTGGTAATGTTTACAAGGTCCATTATAGTGCCTGATACTCATTGGGGTTTATTCTGCATGCCGATGAATGGCTGAGTGAAGAAACAAAAGAAAACTAAATAAATGTGTCCTCACCATACGGAAATGTCTGTCTGTTAAGTGTTACAAAAAAGCAGCCAAAGCTAGGAATGATGAGGTTTTATAGAATCCAAGATAACAACGTGCATTTGTCAGGGCCAAAGGGGTCGGCTTCTGGGAAGGTGTCATATTTTGAATCTTAAATGTCCTGTGAAGCTATTTAGAATCGATGGGGCCTACATGGAGGAAGTTAGCTAGCAGAGAGCACACTCTGGACTCTTCCTGTCTCTGTCTTTGCTTTCTGCTACAGGCCTCTTTTGTCACATGAGCCCACCTGTCTGTACTATACTTACATCCCTGGAAGAACATAGCCAAAACACCATTGATTAAAACCTCCATATTTATGAACCAAAATATATCTTTTTCTTTTTATAAATTTATTATCTCAGAGTTTTTGTTTTTTGTTTTTGTTTTTTGTTTTGTCATAACAACAAAAAGCTATCACTGAAGACTGGCTGCCCACAAGGCTACTCTGTTAAAACTCAAGTGGCATCTTACAGGATGCTGCCATTGGAGGCACTTCCCCAGAGATGCTTTCTCAACCAAAACCTTACCACTAAAAGCTGTTGGGCAATAACTTGACACCGTGGAAATCTGTCCAGTGTACCAAGCCGGGCTACCTGATTCCAAAGAGTCAACGAGATTCATTGCCAAAGATTCCTTTGCAAGAGTTAGAGGACATGCCATTCTCATAGCTTGCCCCATGGTGAGGGGTTTAAATAAACACACAGCTCCAGCCCTGGCCTCACTGGCTAGGAATTCTCTGAGACTCCAGTTACAGATCAGTCAGAAGAGCAACGTGACCTCCAGGAAGGCTCAGCCTTGGAACTCTTTGAGGAGGGTAATCTCAAGATGAATGTTTTCCCCATTTAAAACAGATTTTAACTAAAAATAGCAGCAACTGCTCCTACTTATCCCAGATCTAGAGGCCGTGAAGGGCAGGGATTACGCTGCTGCTAAGGAAAAGTCGCCGCCATATGGCCTGCAGGGTCGCCGTGGAAGGTGGGGGACCATGGAGGCAGCATCTGTGGCTTGCGCAGTCTGTCTCCGTTTCACAGTGAAAGGTGCAATTAGTTTGACTCTTTGGGAACAACAAACAGAAGTTTAGTACTTTCAACTATTCATATTTTGGCATTTAATACTCTTGAAGGGCTTTAAGCCCTCGAAAGGTCATTGATTCATGGGCTGAAAAGTCCCATTTATTATTAACATTTTTGTGGGGGAAATGGAGGGATTTAATTGACATTACCAAGGTCATCAGCAAAAAAAGCAGAGAGCCTCAGTGAATCCTATCTACTTCTAATTGCTTTAAAAGTTGGCTCATGTAAAGAGAAAAGACAGTAGGATGAAAGACGGCTTCGGGGATGAAAAAGAGAAACCTCGTCTTTCAATGCCTAGAGGTTTGTGTGCACTCCAAAGACGAAGATTTTATTTTAGGCATAGAGCTTACAGAATGATCTTCACTGTTTCCTAGTTACCTTTTGAACTTGGAAAACTAAATGGAGTAATCGAGAAAGAGCTATTTTGTAACATTTACCTGCGTGAGTCTAATTTGTCAAAGGGAGTTTCGAGATTTGAGAGCATATTTAAATAGCAGTGTTTCCGTGAGGTACGGATGTTAAGAGGCACCTTCCCCATTATAGCACTTACTGAGCCGACATTTACTGAGAGCTTGTTAGGGGCTAACTTCATCCCATTTAATCCTTATAAATCATCGTAGGGGGAGGTGCTACTGATATTAGGTTCAGTATATTTTGTGTGGTGGTGAGTGTGTGTGGTGTAGGTATGTGATGTACACACACAAGTCCTCTGTGCAGTATACATACTGATGTACAGGCCTGAGGATACCGATGAAGATGCCTGAAGAGGATACTGAGTGTTCTGCTGTATAGTCCTTTGTCCTTTGTCTTATTCCCTCAAAATACGGTTTAAGCAGATGCTGGTACTTGTTGGCAGTCAGCAAGCCCCAGTGGTCGTCCTGTCCTGACCTCATAGGCTGAGGTTACTGGTGAATATGAGGCCAAGCCTCTGGTTTTTTGTTTGTTTTGATTTTGGGGGATGTTTTTGTTGTTTGTTTTTTACATGACTGTGGGGATCATAACTCAGGGTCTCCGGTTTGAATAACAGAGGCTCTTACTCACTGTGGCATCTGCATAGTCCCCATTAAGTCCATTTCACGAGGGAAGAAATAAATAGAAATAAAAATGTTCATTGATTTCCTAAGGTCACAAAAATGGTGAGGGTTAGAAGCTAAATGAAAGCAAGCCAGCACTTGTGCAAAACAAGAGAGCCAGACCAGCATGCCAGTCAACCCCACAGTCCTTGTCGAAGGCTGCTTTTTAGTCCCTAAAAAAATCTCCTTCTCCGTACTTTCTAAAGCTCAACAATGATGATAGCAGCTTTCACAAAGCATTGATTCAATTCTGTGTTAGCTTTTATTTCTTGAGCTTTCCTTATTTCTGTGGTGGTCTCTGCTGGCCTAATCTCTGGGGCTGTTCTACAGCTTCATAAGTATTCGCAGTGACATGAATTCAAAACTTTATGCTACTTCACACGGGGTTTGATGAAGGCATACGTGTAATTCTTCCAAGCCTCCTTCACACTGCATTCAATGAATGGCCCCTAAAGTCCCAGCTAGGAATATTTTGTTAGAAAGTAAAAGGAATTTGGAAATTAGCCCAAACTTCTCAATTTACAACTTATGGAAGTGAGACTGAGAGAAACTGAATGTTTTTCTTCCTCTGGATTTAGTTCAGGGCCTTGAACATGCTAAGCTTGTACTTAACCACTGAGCTTACTACTACACACTCGGTCCTTAAGTTCCGGGAGCCTCCCACCGAGTTCCACATAGAATGATGTATCCAGGTTGCTGCAGTCTGGTGCTTGTCCTCAGTCACTGCCTGAGCTATGTCTGAAGTTGATGCACATGCGGCTGATAGTCCTTTCTCCATGTGGAACCAGAGTCAAGGAACAAGAAGGTAGGAGAGGCCAAGCTAATGTGGGAAGAGTCCCTGGTTGCTACCAGTGCTGTCTCCCCACTGTCCAGTTTGAATCCATGATATTTTATCTGCTGTCTGAAAGGTACATAAATGTCACTTTGGATTTCCTTGCCTTCTGGTGCTTGGTGCAAGCTTTAGGTAAGTCTTTGTGCTCCTTGGGGTCCCTCTGTGAGCATCCATCTTCTTCATTTTCCTCAGATGGAGTCAATCTCTCTCTCTCTCTCTCTCTCTCTCTCTCTCTCTCCTCTCTCTTGCTTTCTCTTTCTCTCTTCCCTCTCCCTCCCTCTCTCTTCCCCTCCCTTTCCTTCCTTCAGGATTTTATCATTAATGTCAGAAAGTATATAGATGGCTTGCTGAGCCAAACTTGGAGAAGATGCACAGATAAGGACACAACTAATAACTATACCAGGGCACATCAGGTTATGAGGAGTTCCAGATGGCAGAGCAAGGGGATATAAATTTCGGAAGAAGAACTTTCATTCTTGAACTGGGATGCAGGAGTCTACGCAGGATTGGTGTAGAGCTATCGGATAGGGTCTGGTACTGAATAGGGTGAGGGGGGAGTGGTGAATTTCTACTTCCAGGAGTTAGAAAATGGTTAAGGGTTTATGGGAATCCTAAGGAACTCAATCAGTATGTGACTGCCCAAAGGATCCTTTTATCATGCTCAATGGTACAAGTGGTTTTCAGAACAAAAGAAATAGAAATGCAGCAATGGGAGGAATATAAGGATGGACGAGCACGTTCTGAGTGTGTTATAGTATTCCTGTGCATGAAACGCTCAAAGAACAAATTGATTTGATAAAAGATTTTCATTCCATTGAGAAACAGGCTTAATTCAACTGACCAGTGACAATTACATAAAGACTTCACACTCAAAAGATCCAAACAGAACCGCAAGAGGAAATGGATGCCAGTTTAATTGCCACTTTTGAATAAATTGTCCTTTCCTGTAATATCGTGATTGTGTGGGGCTTTTTAGAGGCTTGTTAGATAAATGCCAGATGAAGCATCACTTCTCCAATCAGAAAACAAAATATAAAATGAAGTAAAAACCTGTCAGTTTTGGTTCTACTCATTCTAGTTAATTATATATGGTCCTTTCTTTTCCTTTCTAAATACTGGAGTCCCTGTGAATCTGATGAGTATAAAAAAATTGGTAAAAAGAAGAGATGGCTTCAAAATATTTGACAATATAAAACATTATTGAAGAAACCAGATGTGTTTGTTCTGAGGAACCGGAGCTCTCCACAACTGCACGCTGCTCAGTCAGTCTGACCCACTCATGGATGCTGACATGCTGTCACGCCTGGGTCAGACACAAAGGACATGCAACAGCAGTATCTTCCTGTCTCTTGCCAAGTTTCCACAGGACAACTCCAGGTTGGCTGGAGCTAAGCATGTACACACAGTGAGTTGCTTGATTGGAGAGGAATCTTAAAGTTGGGAAATACCAATCTTTTATAATGGGCTGCAAGCAAAGCTGCTAGTCATTTTCTTTGGAGGATCAGATACCATCTGAACACAGACCTCTTCACAAAGAAAGCACCTTGCCCTTTGCCGGAAAACACTCAGAAACACGAGAGGCCTGTGGAGAGTGGCTTTCATTAGTAACTCCATCTTCAGAGCAGTCACGTGAAAGCATAATAGGAATCGCCATCATTCCAGATGCAAAACAAGATCCAGTGATGAAAAGCGCAGGAAGGGACATGCCGGCTGATAAGGATGTACTTTATATAAAGCAGAGCAAGCGAGAATGTAATGGATGCCCTGTGAAGTTAGGTGAGGTCAGGATGAAGCCTGCCTGCCCTTTGTCACTGGTCATTAAGGAAAGCCATGCATGTAACAGAGAAATCACTGTTTCTTCCTGCACTGGAATTAGCAGAGGGGAGAAGAGAACTAAGCACCGTAGTATCCTCTATGTTGAAGAAGGACTCCCCCAACGGAAGTGTAAGACCCCAGATAGCCTTGAATCCCCCATGTACTGAAGTTTTTCCTCTGCGTCCATGCTTGTGATAAGACTTCCATTAAAGGCTTAACAATGACAGAATAACTATAACAACGTGTGACTTTTTAAAAACGAGGTGACTGTTATCTCTCAGTTTATTCCTGGAATTTTCCATTTAATATTTTCAAACTGTAGTTGATATCCAGCCACTCAACGGCTGAGAGCAAACTTCAGCTGAGATGGCAGGGGAGGGAGTGCTGTAGCAAAGAAGAAAGGCAGAACAGAAAAGGATAAAGTCTGCTTTCAAACGCCAGCTACTTCTCGGATGGTGAGTCTTCTGAGTCTCTGGGTCCCCAGAGCACACAGGTTTCCCTTTGATGACCCAAGGACAGGGCAGTATCCAGTCTCTGTGAACACTGTTGGAGGCTTCTTGTCTGCCATGCCCCTTCCGCTAAGAAAAACAGCTCAGAAGTCTGGTTCGATTAAAGGAAGCTTGAAGCCTTTTCCTAGATTGATGAGCCTGTATTTCGAGAACAAATCTGTGCTAAAAGATCTCTTCCAATCTAACCGGAAACAATTCTGACATATAAGCCGAAACGACAGGATATTTAAAAATAATACATCAGCTCAGGGACTTCTGTTTTCCAAAACAAGTGTTTCCGTGCGGCGGAAAGAGACTAAAATTGTAATCTTTGGGTCAGTCAGCAAATGGATATTTCCAGACATGGATTTATTAGCTGGTGCTTTGGTCTGCTTGCCCTCGATGACACACAGACAAAAAAGATACGATACAAAGCAGTGAAGACTGACAGAATCAGAAGTGTGAGCAAAAGTGAATGAAGAGAAACTGGAGATAAGGACACATTTATATTCTATGCCTAATGGTCCTGCCATAGGACCTGTTCCTCTGACTCTTTACGTGTAAAGTGGGACCCCCAGCATGGGCAACAGCCATCTTTCTTTGTGGTTCTGGAATCTGCCAAGAACCCATGAAAATTTACTTCCTTGAAAACAGGAGTAAGCTGGGCGCCCTGGGGTTGATGATAGGGCATGAGAGAGAAGGGGTATCTCCCTTGACAATGCTATAAATGAGAGTCCTCTTTCTAAGCAATGTATTCGCTGTCTGGATACTGTGAAAGCCTGTGGGAGAGAGGATCCTAGAGGACTTTGTGGGCTTTTAGGATGCGGCATGGGTATCCATTTGGATCAGGAAGCTGGAACACACTCCTCCACCACAATAAATCCAGCAGAGCACTCTAATACTAAAGTAAACGTGCAAACAACAATACAAAGCTCCTTGAACGAGCCTCAGACTAGGTTGGGTCCTGGCTCTTCCAGTCAAAGCCAACTGTAGGAGAGGAAGGACTCCCTTCTACAGAGCGGACGTTTGCCTGGAAAGTTCATGTCTCCTTTCTCAGAAACAAGATGTTCAGACGAAGCTTAAGGGATTTTTTTTTCAGGCAAATAAATCCCTTTAGGCACAGGCCAGTTTGACCCTGGATTGTATGTACCCAGGACTTTAAGCACCACTTCTAGAAACCTCATTAGAAATCAATAAACAAGACATCCACCTCAGACTTTACACAGTGCTTTGGGGCTTAAAATTCTTCTCAAAAGTACTCAGGTTTCTATATGTTTTACACGCCGATTCTGAAACTTGACATCTTGAAGCTACAAGGCTCACGTTTTAATTATTTTGGGTGATTTTTTTTTTTTTCAGCATAGCAAATGCATCAAGGTACTTGTAGTCTGAAAGCATTTGCATATCCCACTGTGCAGTTAGGACAACAAAAAGGGAACTCGAATAGAATTGTTTTTTCTACATATGTAAGTATCTGTAGGACCTAGCTTCTGCCTCCTGAAATTGTATATCTTATCTCCACTTTAACCCTCGAAAATTGAATTTCTTGTGCTTATGAATCCAATAACAGGAGTTGAGTCCATCTCTTCCGCACCTCGGGTTAAACATGTTTTGTGCCTGTTTATACTTTAAGAGGTTTCTTGCAGGAAGAGGTGTTGATGTAAAAACTTGGGGGTGTGTTGAAGGACATAAACCAGAGACTTGTAATTTAGAGCTCAGACTACAAATGACATCACTGTGTTTTTCTGAATCAAAAAGCAGATCTAGAGTGAGTGACCTTGGGAAAGATTTTTTTTTCCCATCCAGAGATGCAGATCTACATGATAAAGGTCAGCTGAACTCATTATAAATATCTTGTAAGAGAGGCAGTGCTGCCCCACAACTCCTGCAAGGAGAAAGGCAGAGAGGGAGGGCTTACCTGACATTTTGAAAGTGTGCTTCTCACCCCAAGGAGCCAAGAGTAATTATGAGTGAGCATGTCTCAGAGGGAATCGATTTACTCTGAGAAGCCCAAAGCTTTTTATCACTTGTTATGGTATTCTTGCTCTGGACAGAGGATGGAGTGGGGGGCAGGGACACAGTGAGGGGAGGAGAATAAGAAGTTGTAATCTGGGGGGAAATAGTGTGGAGAAGAAAGGGTGAAAGGCTAGAAGAACAGGTCTGGGGAGCCCCAATGAGCTTACAGTCAATGTCTGGACTCAGAGCCACCAAAGCTGATGGGTGGATATTTCTCTCTCTTTCCCTTATAGAAATTGACGGTGGGGTTGCCTCAAGGAAGTGGGTAGAAGCTGGAACTACTGCCAAGGTTCTTTGTGTCATTTCCTTCTCATGAATCTACAGTGACTCCCACTATCATCAGGGTGCCCCCGCCCCACCTCTGTCCTTCATGAGGATAGCAACCTCTCTCCACTGTTCACTCCAGTCAGGCTATCCCACCCCAAACGTTCCCACTCACACCGCCATCCCCTGATTCCACAGCCTGTTCTCCTCCTCTTGAATACATCAACAACACCTCTGTCCTCAAAGGTCAAGTTCTAGACTCTGTCATGATAATAACACTCTGCATAAGGTTTTGTACCACAAGTTCAGATATAAATTACCACAAGGGAACATCTGTCCCTTGGGGTATTGTCGTCACTGACAGTTTCACATCACATCCATCACGACCCATGTTTTATCTCCAGGATCGTTGCTCCTTAACTCAGATCTATAGACTCAAGCCTGAGGATGGAAGACCATGGTATATCACGAGGAGAAAGTGAGGAGCCGGGAGAATCTCAGGTGGAATTCTGAGAGTTATTCTTTGTTTATTTAGGAAAGGGTATTATGGAGTTCAGGCTGGCCTTAAACTTACCATGTGTCTGAGACTGCTATTACTTTGTATATTTGTCCATATTGTTTGACAGATTCTTACCATGGTCTTGTGAGACATTTATAAAAAACCGGAATATATATTAAGCTCGGCAAGATGATTTTGAGGTGGCATTTCAACAGCAGGTCACAGAGTTCTTCCACTTGACTACCTCTCCAGCCTTGTGACATCTTCATGCTTGCATATTGAGAGTATCCATCTTCCTCTTTGTACCCTGTCCCTTCCCTGCTCCCCTTCCTTTATCCTACATCCCCCTTTAGAGCAGGCTACATCTGCTCTAAATCCATAGGCATCTTTCCTGAAAGTGGGGGGGGGGGAACATGATGACCCCCTCTGCTTTCTCTTGTCTTTTGGAGAAAATGTTACCCATTCAGTTACCACACACCACCACCATCACTTTATCTCAGTAAAACTAGAGAACATATCACTGCATCTTGAAATTTTTATTTGATAACTATATGCACATAAAAATGCATACTTCTCTTACAGCCAAAGACTTCTCAATAAGCGATCATCTTTCTTTCAAAACATAACCTTGAAGTTGTGCTTGTAACCCATTAGTTCCATCAGAAATATAAGTACAATAGGTTCAAATTATACATCAGTGCCTTTAAATGTGTTAGCTATAGGAATACAGAGATTGGATCAGGATTGGTAGTTTCAAAACTCTGTGAACTGTGAGTTTAACATTATTTAAAAATGAAAATGATAGCATTCTCATCCAGAGTTACCAAGTAAATAACTATTTTTCATAAGCCTATCACTGCTTCGTAGTGCTCCCTGCTTTGTAAGAAATAAGTAGTCCCTTGAGAAGGTCTCTACGCAAGCTTCCTCAGTCTGCCCAGGACCTAAATGTGAACAAAGTAAAATTGAGAGGCATGACTTGTCCTCAGACCCATGCCTGATCTTCTCTAAGTATTTATTTTCTGTTCTGAGCAGAGAGTGCTTCATTTGACAGCGAAATCTACACAAGTATTGGTGGTACGCTTGGTTTTTACATCGTCAAGAATATCCATTCACTGAGTAAACACAAATGTTTGCACCTTTCTATTTGGGGGCTGGTAATATAACTTTCCATTATCCTCAAATGAGACAACTTTAACACAATAGCATGTTTATGAACTTATGGGTTGTTGTCCTAGGGCCAATCATGGTTAAAATTAGATTTATTAAGAACATTAAAGAAGAGGAAGCTTTGTTCAGACATGAAGCACTTTGCCTCCTTGAGAGGGCAGCCTACTGTGTCCCTACTAAGCAAGGGCATGGTCAAACTGCCCTTTCTCTAGACCTTCAAGCCCGTCAGCCCAGGTTGAGGTTGGCATGCTCCGATATGGGTCTAGAAGAATCCGGAAGCACCTGACGATGAGGATTCCCAAAAAGATGAACAACAGAATCACAAAAGCAAATGTTGTTTTCTGTTCCAGAGACATGATATAATCTGATCCGTTCCCAAGGGGTACCAGGGGTGAAGGGACAGGCTGTCCTCCATCCATCATCCAGGGAATCCAGAGCACAGTGTCTTCTGGCTCCCCTTTCTTCCATTATCAATTTGCAGAGACCATGGTGGCTGCTCCCTGGAGGGGCTCAATTATCTTCAGGAAGAAAGGAAAGAAGAGGAAGCAAGTATCAGAATGGGACCTGGTTTTCTAGAGTCACAGCATGTTTCTCGAATGCAGTCTATGAGCCAATTTCTCTTAAAACTAGAGAGGCTTATTTCTGTATCATTACAGGGAATAATATATTCCCTTTGCACAAAATAGCCAGATTATCTTTAGGATGGCCATCTAGGACCAGAAGGGATGGGCAAGAAATGCAAGTACAACACAGAAGATAAGAAGTTGCAAAGCAACCCTGGCTTCAGAGTGCTCTTAACTTATTTATGCAAGGTTTCTGCCCCAACTCCTCCTACTCTATCCAACAGTGTAACTTTCACGCCAGTATAATACTGTTGCCAATCAAGGTTGAACAGCAGCTGTGTGCCAGCATGGTGATACACTTGACATCCAAAAGTCATAGTAGCAGGGACCTCTACAACTCCAGTGAGAGGAAACTAAGACCAAAAAGGGGATGTTTAATATAGAAATTCTCAGGGAAGCTTTGGAGTCTGGTTTCCTCTTCACTGCTAAATAAATGTGGAACCTTAGAGAGGTCAGTGAGTTGCATGCATTCAGAATTGCCTGCATATCTCTCGGTACTGAGATAAAGATGAATGTCTGAAAAGTATACAAAGAGGAAGAAAAGACAAAGTGTGGCTTCATTTCAGACAGGACTGAAGGAGACTGCTTTCTGCTGCCTGAGCTGAGGGGAAGGGACCGTAGACTCCTAAACCATCAAGGAAGGTTTTTTATCTTTATTCTTCAAAAATAAAGCCCAGGTTCGGTTCGTGACCCAGGGAAGAATCTATAAAGTTGAGCAAAGAGGAATGAATTTGATCAACTATAGCTAAAAGAACAGATTTCTCAACAATGGCTTCCTTAACATCATTTCACTGAGAGAAGGAGAGGGAGAGGGGGAGGGGAGGGGGAGGGGGAGTAGGAGAGGGAGAGGAGGAGAGGGAGAGGAGGAGAGGGGGAGAGGGAGAGCAAAACAGAGACAGAGAGACAGAGTTTTCCATTTTACTGTTAAAAAATGAGGCATTTAGATATTGCTATTTGCTTTTAAAGGCAAATACTAGAATATACAAAGGTCATTACAATCTTCAGGTACTGTGCTAAGTCAATTTATATTTTGTAATGAAAAGCATACATACTAGGCATGACTGTGATATGACATACTATTTGTGATGTATCAGAGAAGCTGGCTATAGAAATTAACATGACCCAGAAAAACTATGCTCAGTGGAAGTAAGCAACTGAGTAAAAAGAGAAATCATGACCTAACCATCAACACAACCCTCTTCACTTAACTTCAGAACATCATCGTCTGAATAACAGAGTGCATGCAGTTTGACATGTCAACAAATATAAAATCCCTGTTCAAAAGGAAAAAACTAGTTTAACAAAGGAGATAGCTACCAGTGTCTGAGAGGATGAAGTCACCAGTTCGAGGGTATCAGATCCTTTGGACATGCTACTACTTTAATTATTTTCCTGAATGCTGTAATACTTATCTACTTTATGATTCATGCTCCTTGTGAAGCAAGGCTGAGATAAAAGTTAACTGTATTTTAAAAACAAATAAGCCCTTTAGAAATATAGGAGAGAGTGATGGATTGGGTTTCCCTTGAATTTGCTTATTTTTAAAGCATCTTCCAGTCTCATGTGTTACTGCTCACTAGGCCTCAAGAAGAGGACGGGAGAGCAGCTAGAGCCTCCACTGCACTTCCCTTTCCTCTGGTCCAAAAGAAGCCAGAGTCTTCTCAACAGAGCTCAGTATGCATTTCTAGATTTTTTTAAATGAAAACAATATGTAACCCCCAAAGTAAATGTAGGAAAAGAAGAAATAACTAATTATATACATTTTCAAAATTAAGGGTATCTGGGATCTGTAAAGTCAAATCAATCAAGGGGGACCAGAAAGAGAACGCATAAGCCCAGGAGATTAACAAGACAGCTGAGCAGAACAGCAAGGCTGTCTTTATGCCCCCTTCCTTTCCCTACTGCTGGTGTCTGAGCAATGGGAGCTATTTTGACACTGGATCCATTTTTGTTGACCTTCTTCAAATGAGGCAAATTGCAATCAGTTTTCCCAGGATCAGTGTTTCATAGTTCTTAGGCTCTACCCGTAACTCAAGGCATACTGTTCATTCAGTGTCTGCAGCAATGAGACGCCCCATGGAACCCGTAGGATATAGCCTCATCCCTCATCAGATTACCTACTCCTCCCTCATCCCTTTCAGTCTCCCTGTAAGAGACTCTGGCGCTTCACTTCTCCACAGCCTAACTGTTATAATGGCTTAATAATCAGTTTTAATTCATGGTTTTTCTACACTTTGCTGGTTACAAAGGCATAATGCAGTTGGAGAGGTAGTTCAGTGGCGGATCGCCTAGAATATGTCAGGTCCTGTTCTATCCCTAGTACCCACCAGAAGATAGGGGGTGTCAAGTGAGAAGGAAGAAGGAAAAGAAAGGGAAAGAACAAATGCACAGAGGAACAAAGGTACAAAAGAAAGGAAGAAGAGAGGAAAAAGAGAAGGAAGGAGAAAAGGAAAGGGAAAGGAAGAAAGGAAAGAAAGAGAGAGAAAGGGAGGGAAGGAAGGAGGGAGGGAGGAAGGAACAAGAAAGGAACAAGGGAAGGAAAGAAGGGAGGGAAAGAAGAGAGGGAAAGAGGAGGGAAGGAAGGAAGAGGCAAGATGAAAAAATCCAACTGATTCTCTTATAAAGCATGATACCTACTTTGTGAAGCCTGACTATAGATGGTGATAGACAGACAGATTGATACCAATTCAGTAAGAATATGCAAGCAAAAGAATTTTGAAAACTTTATATAGCACCTTGTAAATTGTAACACTCTCTTCTTTCAGAATACCACAGTGCCCAAATTCTTCCTAAAAATAAACATATTTCGGTCATTGAACCAAACTTTCTTACTAAGTTAATATTTCAGTAAGGAACATGTCACCTCAACCCTGTGAGCAGTAATTTTTCCATAAGGTCTGTCCCCACTAGGAACAGGAAGAGATACAAGAGACAGGATGAAGGAGCAAAGAAATGCAGAAGGTGGGGCAAAGATCCCCATGGGACCGATGTGCATGTGAAGGGCACAGGGAACAGCCAGGGTGCCATGAACAAATGGATAAATGCTGGCTGGAGAAGGGATGGGTACAAAAGGATCAGGAAACAGAGAGGTCTCCCCCAAAAAGGCTAACTAATTCACGAATTCATTAGAAGCGGTTGCAATCTCTCAAAGAGGCTGCTTAATTTTGGAGCCTGAGATCAGCTAATTGGTAATTTACAAACTTAAAATGTTCAATAGCATGCTTAAGTTAAAGGAAAAAATCAAATTAAAAAAAAAACAAAGAATGAAGGAGTAAACTTCATCACTTAACTACTGCAATGCACAAATATTCAGACACCTAAATTTTAAAAGCCCATCTTAAAGTAAAATGTCCCTGTTTTAGTAAAAATTAGTCTTACAAAATGTTCAATAGTACTTTTAACTACATAATGAAATATTCCTTTCATGAACAGAAATAATAAGCTCTCTCTCTCTCTCTTTTTTAATGAACAAAGATGTCTGAGAAAACAGGATTTTGGCACGATCATCCTAAGTCTTACTAATAGCACATGGCAGTTATTTTAAGTATAAAGAAGGACCATGGTTACTCACAGCAGCATCTGGCCCTGGCGGGATTTCCCCATCATGCAGAGCATCTGTGTCCTCTCTCTGCCAGGTCCAATTGTGTTTGCTTGGGAAATAAGGTCTAATTTTAATACTGAAGCAACAAGAATGAATTCAAAAGATGCCTTTAAAAATTATATAACATATCCCCTTTCTCAAGTCAAGCTCCATGGAGTCTCTGAAAATGACAGAGTGGAAAGTATCCTGAATTACGCTGGCAGACTATGTAAGCAACCTATCTGAATAGGGCTCATTCTCACGGTCCTCCCCCTTCTCTCTCTCATCTTAATAATTGCAAAGCGTCCTTCTTTTTGTTCCCCCATCCTTCTTATACACTGTATCCTGTCCATCTTAAATCTAACTCCTCCTCCTAGAGACTCTAGTGTCCGGCCATTGACTCCCTGGGATGTGATGTTCTGATGTTTCCTGGACCACAGAGCAGTAATGCTACAGCAATGGAATCTTCTATGCTATTAATTTATTTTCCTATTCAAAATAGAACAAGTGTCAAATCTCATTTGACTTCTAGTAAAATGGCCAACACACTGGTCAAAATCAAGTCCCAGGTGATGGAGTCTAGGGACGCAAAGGGACAATATTCTGATTTTGCCTGCTCACCGAGAACACCCACAACACCTTCACCTCCAGATCCTGTTCACAATGCTCACTCCTCTTTCCACCTGTGTATTTTATCTCTGTTCTCGGGTCTTCACCAGCTAAGCCCTCACAGGGCTTCTTTACCAAAGATAGTGTCTCCTACTCTGTCTGCAGACACTTCAGAGAACAAGTATCCAGGGTGTGTGCCTTCTTCCCTAGGAAACAACAAACTCAGAGGAATGCATTGCTGACTGAGGGTCATTGCCTGTCTGAGTATACATCGCATTGAACATCTGACCCCTTTATAGTCCAGGAAACTGAAATCGAAATGCAAGGTCCCAGCTAACTGAGTCAATGAAGGGATGAGCAACCCAAGCCATTCAGCTGAGCTGAGATATGAGATCATTGCATTAGAAACAGATCAAGTTTCAGAGAATCACAGACAGTTCAAGTCACCATGACATGTTAATCGTCATAGATCTTATACAACTTGAAAAGCTGGTAGTTATTGGGCTGTTCAGTTTCTCTTGGCTTTGGGTGCTAATGGGTGGGGTCCAAAGTATAATAAAACAATCAGCCAGACATAGGCAACTACCCTTCTAGTGAAAAGGTCATTCTTACATAATCTGCCTCTTGAAGAAGAATTTCAGTCCTCTAAAACATACTGAATCCCTATGTCTTACATGGAGATTATTAATGTCAACAGGCACCCTTTTCAGGCTGGAAGCCCTTGGACATTTTATCTAATTTGCATCTCATTATGCAATTTCACAAAAAGGAAAAATACTTTGTTATCAGCAAAGTATATCTTAGAGCCACAACACATTTCTTACCACATTTTTTTAAGTGGCAGCGACACATTCAGCTGAGAGCATTTGTTACCTCGACCTGTGGAAATGCATACAGACCCCTGACTCCAGAGCCTCACACTTAAGTCTCAAATGCCGTCCCTCCTAGAACGCACTGTGGTGGTGGTGGGTGTGACAGCTGTAGTCCTTGGCAGCTCTTCCTGGCACGTTCATGGTGTTCAATAAATAAGCAGCAGGAAAGGATGCTTTCCCACTTTCCCACTTTTGTGCAAAGTGATATTTATTTCTAGTTTGTGTTATGTAAATATAACATACAAAAGCACATCCAGTTACCCAAAGAGTAGCCTCTCTCCCTTCCTCCATGCAATGGGTTGGGATGAGTTGAAAGCCTCATCTCTCGACTGTTAATGCTGTGCTAGGCAGAGTAAAGCAACACTGTGTTTTAGGTACTCCTAAACCACATAATTGCCATGCCTAGTTTTTAAAGCTTCTAGGTCAGAAACCTAATTTCGTAAGTTGACATGTTTTTAAAACTAGTTGTAAACACAGTCTGTCCACTAAAAAAGAACACTCATGGGTTTGTCCAGTTTCCATTGACAGGACACTTTGTCCTATGAAGGGATCCTGTGTACTTCATTTATATTTATCTGGCAGAGTAGGGAGACAGCTGTTTAGACAAACAGGAAGGGAGCTGGTTAGGTAGGCAGGGCTGAATTTGCAGTGTCTGGCAGAGGTGAACTTACCTAAAGGGTTGCAGTGTTCTCCAATAGCCCTAGAATTGACTACTGACACAGGCCTGTGACTTTCAAGGACCTGAGGAACACATATCCTGAGACTGAGGCTTAGTAAACTCAATCTCTACTTTTATGCTAGAGAAAACCTCAGCCATATTCCGACTCTCAGAGGTGAAGGTTCAACTCCCATGTATCTCTGACACACTCCTCCCACTCCCTCCAGGCAGATGAACCTCCCAGGTTCAACTGTCCATCACCCGCTAGAACTTGGAGTGAGCCCTCTGTATGGGCCTCCTCATTAACTCAGTAAGACCAAACAACTAACAGCTTTTCAAGCAGTAAGGTATGTAGCTAAGAGAGCCTTTGCGTAGTGTCTGTAGAAAAGACACTGTAGAGGAAATTCTTGTAAATCTTTCAGAAACCCTGCATATTAGCCAAGTAAACAGTATCCACACAGTTATATATATACACAGTGATGTGAAATATTTCATATAAATTCAAATAATTCGTGGCCCAGGCAATCAGCTAACAACTCCAGGTAAAAATGTCCTGAGACATTGGAGTGCTTCATAGATTTTAAATCCTCCTGTCCCACCCTTACTTTCGGTTGACATAGATATGTGGCAACATACATATTTTTTTCTAAACATTGCTTTCCTGTTCCAATATAATTCCCACCAGTGCTTAAAAATTCACAAGACAGCTAAGGGTGATTATTATTGTATACTCTTGAAAAATATACTCCAGGATACTAGAAAGCTCACAGGCAATATTTTTTTTTAAAAAATGCGAAACTGGTCAGCTCCAAATGTCAACAGGCAGTTTCTGCAGTCTTTCCACGCTGCTGTGTGGAAGATTTCTTTTCTGTTCATCCCTGCAGAGTCAGTCTGCAGATATGCCTGCTTGGATTTGGGAGTGGAGTCTGTTACTGCTGAGGTTGCCTCTGGGCTATTGGGGGATACGGCTCTTTAGCCAGAGCCCCAGTCTCCTCTGTATTTCTATCTTAACATCATCTTCTCCCTAACACCTGCTGAGAGAGTTTTAAAGAGACTGCAAGGCAGGGTTACAGCCCAGCCAAGAACCTTGTGGTATCTAAACCTTAACTGGGCAAACTGAAGCCACAATTAGTAAGATGGCACTATAAACTTTAAATAATGAGCCCTCCTGTTCCTCTGGATTTTCTGTCTCATTCCTCTTGAGTTTTGTGGTAGAAAAGATGTACATAGGGACACCCCAAAAGGCTACTGCAGCTAGTGCTCATCAACACTGATTAGGATGTTACTGAGTTGTGAGCCCTTGTAAACAAAACAGAACACTCTTGTTACCTTTTCAGGAGGTCGAGTGTTTCACATGAAGGGGGAAACTGTAAGGAGCAAACAGTTTCCAAGAATAATTTACTACAGCTTACGAAGGGAGAAAAAGCCTATTTTCCTACTTTAAAAAATGCAGTATCAGAACTATGACAAACTTAAGTGTGCTCTAAGGGGGGGGGGGGACATTGTTACATTTTACCTTCTTGAACTAACTTTCCATAGCAGCCGATTAATTAGAGTTCAAGCAGTCAAATTTAAATTCAGAACTTAGACCCGAAAGGTACCTGTGATTATCGCTCATGCATAAATTACAAAGTTACAAATAAAGCATCTAATTAGCTCAAAGACACAGTTATGATCGAGTACCTGGATCTGGCTGGGCAAGCGCTTGATTCATCTCCTGGTGAAACAGTTACAGGTAGTTAAAAGCCTGTCTGGTTTCCATTCTTCCCGGCCAGGCTGAGTTAAGCAGGAGACAGAGAGGTAGCTGCGAGCAGCTGATGGCACACCCCAGCTCTAAAGCTGTTGTCTCTCAGGCTCAGAAACTTCCCATTAAAACCTCTAGTTAAAGGAGCATCGTCTTTCTGTGCAAGGCGTCATTAGCAGCCAATACAGCTGCTTCTTTGAGGCAAGCCATGATTTCGGTTCTGCCTCAGCAACTCTTCCGAGGATTCTGCTTCAGTGAGTAGAGGCAGTATCCTCTCAGTGAGTCTGAAACCGTCCTCAAGAAAACATTAACATTCAAAGGGAGTGCAGGGGAGAGCATCACTGGGCATTCCCAAACCCTTTCAAAATCAAAGCTGTGAATCTACCTATGCTGTGTGTTTCTCTATTGATTGCTGACACTGTTCTTGTTAAGGGATCTCAATTAGCACCTTGCAGCAACCAGCTTTAGTATTGATTATGGTTTATAACCTTCAGACCAACTCAGTCAATGGAAAGTTTTTTAGGGAAGGGCATCACAAAGCATTTGGGGGCTAAGACTCCTTTCCCTAAAGAAAATAAAATGACTTACAGAAAACAGCATCTGTGAAAGAGAGAGAGAGAGAGGAGAGAGAGAGAGAGAGAGAGAGAGAGAGAGAGAGAACCACATAAAAAGAAGCAAATCAGATTTTCGCTGCATCTGTAAATTTGCTAGCAGGTGGCTGGACATCATATCTCTTTGGCCAACCCCACACAACTGTGGCTTTGACAGCCCCACCTCCACCTCCAAACAGGCCACCTGAAACCACACAAGGAATAAAATAGGATTTCTGTGGGGAAACTTTTGTCAAATTTAGACTCTAGCTGCATGGCATAATCTTCAAATTACTTTCTTTCATATTTTTACGATGGAATTCTTTCTTTTAAGGGGAAAACATCACTTCTCTGGAAATACTTCCGCATAATCCTTAAAGAGGAATATCCCTAGGCTTTGTTTTGTTTCGGGTTTATTTTGGCTATTTACCACTTTCTATGTTTGAAGTGGAAGTCTGATCAGCCACAACACACCCAACTGCCAAGTGATGGGTACAGGATAACAAGGCCCCTATGCCCTTCAACTCTGCAGCCTCATCCCTGGGGAGACAACGCCATTACTAAGCAGCCCCAGGAGACTAAGGTGGAGCTTCTGCCTAAGAAGACAACCTTACCTGTGAGCATCAGGCAATGACCAGCAGACACCCCAGACCCCAAGGCTCTCAGAATCAGGGGCTGCAGTTTAGGGCACAACATTAGAGCCAGTGTGTAATCTCAAGAAATCATGAAAGTTATTTCCCCTGATTTTAAACTTGTTTCCTTTTCATTTATTTTACTTACCCTCCACTCTTTCTCCTTCCCTTCCCCCCTTTCCCCCTCTACCTCTCATATATACACCACAAAACAATAGGACTAATAAAATCTAACAGCTACAAGTCAGGCTAGTGGTTTCTCCTGTGATTCAGCCCACTGACACTGGGGGATGAGGGTGTGCCCTGTCTTCACAGTGCCAACAGGATGGTGCAGGGAAACGTTCTGACCCACCCTCATTCCTGTATTTATCATTCCATGTGGTCAAAAAGTAATGGGTCAGAAGTAGCCTGCACGGCTGTGGCTTGCCCTGCCAAAGAGGCCTTGCCTTCAGATACTGTTACAGCCTCCAGACTCAGAGGGGTGGAATCTGAAAGGACCCAGGGCTCTCCTTTGGCAACTCCACAAGCGAAAACCATCCCTGTGTTAGTTAGAGAGATGAGTGCTTGGCCTGTGTTTGCAACTCTCCAGGGAGTCAATTCTCCACTCCTGTGGGACAACCTTAGTGTAAACCAACTGCCTCACTGCTTGCTCAGTCTAAGTGAGTTGATACATTTCTTTCCTCTCTGTTCTTGCTACAGAATGTTCAGACGTTAGCCAAACTCTGACCTTCTACTCAGAGCCAAGTTTAACTGTTTGGGAAGATGCATATAATTTCAATAATTGGAATTAGATCTTCCTTTCTCCATGCAGCTATGCTGTATGAATCATCTCGAATTCTGAGACTATAAGAATTCATACAATTCCATTTAAATCGTTCACAATAGGCTCTACGCCTTTCATCTTTAATAATCTCTAAGCTCTTCTCTGAATTCTTTCCAAACTTTATGTTCCCCAGGCTGGTTTTTTTAATAAGGACTTGAGGATGCTGCACAGCCATGTGTGGTTGTAATGTGATAGTGGAACTTCCTGAGACATTATTCTATCTGGTAACCATTGGGTAACCATTGGAACTTCAAGGCTTCTACCTGGGATCAGATTCAATCTCTCAATAGCCACAAACATCATAGGCTCCCAATAGTTAAAGATCTATGTTAAGGACATTCCCCATATCTTGATGTTAAGCATCATCTTGAAGGGTCTTCAATCTGCCATCCTCTTTGCTCTGTCCTATGAAGTACTTTTCCATAAAGATCTAGGCATTTGATGTGGAAAAGGAGAGTTTCTAAGCCATCAGATATATATCCATATAACAGCATTAGTTATTATTGCACTCCTTCTTGGCCATGACTAATTTTGTAAAACAAATTTGAGTAAATTGTTGATTTTTCTTTAAAATCTTCAAAATGTAATCGTTGTTCTTATTATCAAACTCTGTATTTAAAAAAATGTTTACACAGCCAAGTGTGGTGCATGTGTGAAATCATTGCTCTCAGGATGCCGAGACAATATGGAGTCTAGGTTCTTGTTGAAGTTTATTCAAGCTGTATACTAGACAACTATGGGAGGCTAGCTGGAAAGTCCAGAGCCCAGGAAAGTCATGTCTAGCTACAGTCCCAGAAGCTCATTAATGGAAGGACAAACCCCCTCCCATTGATTCTATTTTCTCACTTCTCCTTTCTGTGTGGATCCCTCAGACACTGACATTCAGTCCTCACTTCTCTCCTGATCTTGATTTCACAGGATCACAAGACTCCTGGCCTCAAGCAAAGGAACTTCATTAGTGTCCATTTTCTTTCTCATGGCAGCTTTGAGCATGGCTAATCACTCCTTGCAGGCTACATGGGCTAAAGTGACTGGCAGGATTAGATGTCTGGGCCCCTGGGGGTTTCTCCTTTGGTAATTCCTCTATTCGTAGCCTCATTTTTTCCCCCTTCTGGTACTCAAGCCAAGTGTGTCTTGTGCAACCCCCAGTAAATGAGGCATGAATATGGAAAGGCAAACATGAGACACATGCCCATCACTTCGTTTTTAACCCACACAAAAGAAATATGCCACTTTGTGAATGTGATTTTTCACCTCCCCTCTCCTTGGTTAGAAATAGCAAAATAAATACTGTGTGGTATAAATGCTTTTATTTTTAAGAATATAGTCTACTTCAGTTTCTAATACCTGTTTTATTTGCACACAGTGAAATGCGAGTTTATACAGCCAATCACCTGTCTGCGAGCCTTCAAAGTTCAAGTTAGGGTTAGTGTAAGAAAATTTACTCCATCTTCATAAATTAGGGTCCATATGTGAGCAATTAGTAGAAGCAAACCTCCACGGTTTGATGTTTTCTTGAGTGTGGATCTTGGGCACACCACACCGGTATCACCTGTATCAGTGAGTAACTGGGGCATCCACTGCAGAGAAGGATTCTAGTGAGGATAGAGACCAGACAACACGGTAACTTGGTAGAAATGTACCTGATGGAAATAAAACAGACTGAATGCCTAGCGATGTTAAGTTTGTTTCCCTTTTTCTTTATGAATCAAATTAAGAATGTATATAGAAAGGTACTGTGACATGCTAATGAAGAGACTCTTCTACTACTCAACTCCGTAAAACATCACAGACGATATTTGCAACATTTTAGGAATTAAGGCTACCGCTATGGACTATGTATTCACTGTCCAAATGGAAATGTCTTACACTTAACAGCTTTATGGGTAATTTTATTCTTTTTAAAAGACTTCTAAAATAATAACAATCTTCTTAATGGCCTTGAAATACTTGATGCCTTTAAAATGTCATAGAAAGTGCCAATTAAAGTTTTATCCTAACTGTCTGTTGGCATTTCCAGGCCATCATTGTGGACCTGTGCTTCCCTCCTGTCTGACTGTGTTATGGGACATAAGTGCAGTCACCAGAGCAGCGAGCGCACTGAGAAGCTGGGGACATTAAAGTGATTGTGAAAGTGAAATATTGTCACCCTGGGAGTAACTGACCAATTATCTCACCTTTAATGCCTGACAAAAATCTGGAAGTAAAAGTTGTTTCACTGAACAAATCAATTTGAAAATACCCAGAGGAGGAAATATCATCTAGTTTTTTTGTTTTGTTTTGTTTTGTTTTTTAAGATGATCACTAAAAAAGTTTTTGTGAAAAACCAATCTCTATTTCTACCACTTCAGCTTGTGGAAATGGTGAGAGAGGAGGCCAAGGAAACGTGATAAACAGAAGCAGGATGGATGGGCACTGCTGTGGCATATCAAGGATGTGCTTAGGGACTGCCTGAAAAATACTGAAATTAGAAGTGTCTTGAAATTACACCAAAAACAGTAATGAATTTTGGTTATGTAACACACCTTAAAACAGCACCTTTGGCTTTCAGTTCTGTTTCACAAATTTGGGCAGGAGGCCCAAAATAGTATATATTATCTATTTATATAAATAGTATATATTATGTACTTATGGTTAGGATGCATATATATTATAAATCATATATATGTTATATTAGCATAGTAAATTCTATCAAAAAGATTTTAGGAACAAATATTTGGGAAAATCTACGTGCAAGTAATGTAATTCAGATGTGTTTTGAATAACACATCTGCATGATTGCTGCCGTGGGGCTTATCAAGGAAACGCTGTGAATAATGATATTACTGAATTTTTCCCATTCTTGACTATCTGGTCATAGTAGAGGCTTCAACTCTCTTGGAAACAGCCTTGGGTTTAAAGTTTGGGGAACTACAGACTTTGAAACACTGATTAAATCTGTGGGCCTGTAATTAGGAAAATCTGCGTAATTCCTCCACGGTGGCCTCCACCTGGATCCCCATTCAAAACCCAAACCATCCTCCCTGCCTCCTCTCTGTCGCATCTTACTACACTGGTACCGCCAAGCAAAATAGCCCAAGCTCAGAAAGACAAATGTTGCATATTTTCATATGCAAAATTTAGATTTAAATATGTATACTCACATGTAAGCTGATAGGTAGAGGCCTAAAGAAGAAGAGAGGATAACAGGGAAGACCACCAAGTTTCACTCATACGAAGAATCTGGATTCAACTAGATATGCATATAAATGTGTGTATGTGACACTCGAGTAGAAGGAAAGCGTCAGTGGTGAACCATGACAGGTGTTGAGGGCATAGAAAGGAGAAAATAAGTATAAGCCAATACAGTGCTGTATACATATAAAATATTAAATTCTCGATAAAAAGACAGCAGTGAGTCCCTGAAGTAGCTGCCTGTGTGAGTACAAGCCCTTGCATCTTGAAAACATCAAAACAAAAGCAAAACTTCCTTTTTCGCATCAGCCCAGAACCAGGATGCTCTCCAAGCCATCTGTTTGCTCAAAATAATGAATTGCCTCTCTCTCTTCAAGGATTATCCATTCAAAACCTACCTGGCCGAGGAAACAAAAACGTGAACGAGAAAAAAAAATGAAGCCTAGTTTTGCAACTCCAATAAACAGCTTTCTGACGTATAGTTCCACAAGACAACAGATAGTTATCATCATGACAAAGCTCACAGAGAGAGCTCTGGCCTTTTCAGACTTTGAGCTTTTAAAATGGCAAAAATTAAAGTCTTACATGATTTATTCAGCAGTAGTTGTGTGGGGGGTTCATTTGTTCTCACTCCCAGTTTGGCTATAAAAATGAACAAGAATAAAAGACTTGGGCCTCCTGTTAATTTATTTTTTCATTTCACTGGTAATGGTTTTAGGAGAGGTGGCAAACGTATCTGCAGCCTCCACTCTCCATTATGAATTCTCCTAAATGAACCCTGTAATTGGATTTTCTCCCATTTTTCCTCTCTTGCAACATCATTGTCATATGTCGCCTGTCACAGTAAAATAAATCTAAGGAGGCGTAACCGCTAATTACTAACTTCTAACCAGCACTCTTTATCTGTATCAAACAAGATAAACTGCACAATTCTGTGATTTTAAAAAGAAAATCTTAGTGGCAGAAAATAGCCAAAGTTTCCTCCTTGCTTTGTGTTTCTTGAAGGCCATTTGGAGATCCTGCTCCTGGGTCATCACCATCCTTATTCTGATAGCCAAACAAGACATGGGGCACTACTAGATATGAATACAGACAGAAATAAGAAGATCCCCTTAAATAGTTCAGACTGTTTCCAACACAGCAAGACTTGAGACCCTACCTGAATGGAATGGAAGAGAAAGCAGGGACATGAGCAGGGACATTTCATAGAAAGCAGGGACATGAATCGCTGCTGAATAGTCATTCTATCCTTGCATTTGACAAGAGTTTCACTCACTACATAATGTTCATCTCTAATAATGCCCCTTAAAATATTCCTTTAGTATAACTCCGATCCCAGCATCCTTGAGCCTCCTCCAATCCACCATCCAGCCTTTATGTCATCTCCATCCTCTCTTGGCTGAATCTCCTGCATCAGGCTCCCTGTCTTCCCTCTGTTTGGCACTTCATCTTGGTTGTCAATCCTTTGATTTACTTGATTTTTTTTTGCAGTCCTAGACTAGGACTGAAAATAGTAGGTCTTCCTTTGGAGTAGATCTCCTTACCTTTGTAGCTCAGCAGAAAGCAACTGCTGATCAGTCTCTTGATGTTCTGAAATCTTCTCAGAACTCTAGGATTCTTCATACAAGAAGAAAGCACAGTCGTACATTCACAGATGCATTCCCAAAGCTTGGCTCCAGCCAACTTAATGAGTCAGTTATCACACCTAGGATCTCGCAGGAGACATGGCACACTAGAACACATAATATTATTATTCCAACTTGATAATCACATAGTCAAGGTTTGGAGAGGCCAAGTTATTTGTTCAGGAACACAATGATCATATTTAAAATATTTCTTCCCACTTCCCACTGCTCTGCATTAAACCCTGCAGATAAAAAGCATGTCAGGATGCCAAAGAAAATAGTTGATAAGAACTTCTGGAAGAGAATGTAACTGTAAATACTACAAGGGCCCACATCAAATGTGGAGGTTGAGAACTTTTCCTCTGGTGTGCTGGACCTCCTTGCTCCAGTAGGTGGTTAAAGCATGGTGCCTGAGAGCTGAAAAATGAATGGGTGACTGGAAGGGAGCTGGATCTCCACAACTAGGCAACCAACCACTCCTCAAATGTGAGATCTTAGAGAACAAAAGATTCATTGTCCCTTCCCCAAATTCTGACCTGCTGGTAAAAAGTAGACAGTAACTTATATCTTGATTGAGTTATTTCTATTTGTTTTTGCCTATTTTCTCCTGCCATATTTTGTTTGTTTGTTTGTTTTTCTGCCTTGTCAGTCTGAAACAACAGTGACTCTGAACTCTTTCTCAGTCATGACCTTACCCAACTCCTGTAGACACATTGTAAAGTCACTACCCAGCCCTCACAATATGAGAGTTGAAGTTTCTCTTGGAGTGAAAGTGATGCATGAGCAGTATCTAGATCATTCTAAACTGAGCCTAAATCTAACTCAGTGGTTGCTTGGGGAATAAGTTGTCTAACTTTTAAGTCCACAAAAAGCAATGCATCTTGGTAAGAGAGAATTCCATCAGTGTTTTCCATGTTCAAAATTTCCATTATAAGATCAGTTTTCTGAACTGTACTCTAATTAGTGTGGACCCTGGAGAGCTTCACACTCCTTCTCTCTGATGCTGGACTGTAGGAGGCATTGATAAACAAGGCAATCAGTGGTATTTTTGCTTGAAAAATCTGAGTTCTTTTACTTCAGAGATACTTCGGAGTCTCTAGTCATAACTAGAAGGCATGATAACCACAGTCTGGAGGAAATCTGCGTTTTATACATAACTCATTCAGAGTAATGCAACTTACTAAGAGGATTGAGAGTGGCACAAGTATCCTAGGATTTGGGGAAATAATCTATGGGATACAAAATGCTGGGAGGATCCTAGACATCTGAATTTTCTCACTGGTGATAAGACAACTCCACCCTTTTGGAGACCTCTTTCCATACCTGTTAACACAAGGGAAGAAGTCCCAACTACATTTAAAATTCTATAATTCACGCCTAAATTATGCCCACAAGAAAACATCACCCTTCTCTATGCATGCTTGAATGAGTTGTCCAAAGTGTTCATCATGTCTCTCAGGATGAGAGGGAATGCACACACACCTTCTAAGATCTCCACTTTGTCAGCCTGGAATGGTCCAGGAGTACTTCTGGAGGAAAATTAGAAGGATGATTTCCCGAGTTCACATAGAAGTAGTTGGGATAATATTTTACAATAAGACTGGTCTGTTTCTCTCCCAGGGGAAAGGAGATAGGACTGGCAATATTATTATTTCCCCAACCTAACCCTCAAAGGCTGAGTTACCTAATGGCCAATGGAGGGATAAAGACCCTGCAGTCTGCTCAGCACCAGGGCGTGGGGTGTTTTCCTTGCTGGAACTTCTGCTTAGCTCTAGAGTGTGTGCTTCCCACTCAGAGGAAAAAGCAAGGACTGTGGGTGAAGCACAATAGAAATTTTCTCACACAATCCCATCTTTCAAATTGAAAACCATCAACTACCTAAAAATACTTTAGACCGTCCATGGATCAAAATTACTCCATAATGCCTGTAAGACTATCCTAGAGAAATGATGTGGCTATCCTGAAATATTTGAACATCTTCTTGCTGGTGAATGATAGAAAACTCTAGAAGCATGTTTTCCAAAATTACACACACACAAATAAATCCCTAATTCAGATCCACTGTGATTTGAGTAATTGGTTCAATTCAAACACAGTAGCTGGTAATAGGACTGGTTATACTCCCTGTTTTTAAAATGAAAATAAATTCGATGGGTTTTGAAGCATACACAGAGATCTAAATAAGGAGTCCTTGCAGGAGTAATTATAAACCATGCGACTTTCTTGGAGGCTTCCAGTGGAAAATTTCTGCATCGTGCTTTGCTGAGTGAGTTTTCGCCATTAGAGTTTCTCCAGACAGCAGTTGACTAAAGGCCTGGATATTTAGCATTTGGATTTTGTTGATATTCAATGATAATTCAATTTCTAAAGTATGCCTATCGTCATCAGCTGCCATTTGTGACGACGAGTTCACTGACCCCACTCTTACTACATCCAGAAACCACTCATCCAAGGCAACCTGGGTTCTCAATCAAATTGGCCCTGTCCCAGAATCGCTCTCCATAGAATACACAATAAGCAAAAAGTTAATATAAATAATTCATATCAAGAAAATTTGCTTTATAATAAAGTGACTAGGTAATAAACATGTAAAAAGGATGAGATTTAATGGAAGGTCAGGAGTCCATAATTACTATCAACATGAGACATAAAGCAATTTAGAAGACTGCATTCCTCTTTCTAGTGTCTCTATGTCTGTGTTCTTACCATGTAAAATGACACTGAGGAGTGTAATGGTACCTACTGGTGCCCTAGGGCTGTTATAAGGATTTAGTTAAATTCCTACAGTGGTCTTAGATGCTTAGATTCATAAATCAAATTATATGTTGTATTATAGCCATGTATTTGATGGGACTAATAATTACAGCATAACACTCCATGATAAAGTTAGTTATACTGTGTTGAGTTCTGCATAAATCCAACAAAATTTCTAGAGAAAATAAAATTTTAGTATTTTGTTGATATATAATCATTATTCAGTATTGTGGTTCTTGTAGACAATTTTTTCCAACTAAACTATCAAACTTGAAGATATCTACCCTCTCCCACCCCTCCATTTACTTTTTTGCCCTTTGCCTCAGCACTAGTCTCCTCCCTTTTTCTGTATTCCTATTTCTATGCCAAATATACACACATGAATATGCATATTATATATCCATATAAGAAACATACAAATATGCATACATAAATGCTTATGTATCTGTAAAGAAATTTGGGACCTATAATGAGAGAAAGCATGTGGTATGTTTTTAATGTGTCTGACTTATTCTGTGTACTGTGATGACCTCCAGCTGTGTGCATCTCCCAGCCAATGGCATGATTTCATCCTTCCAAAGCGAATGTCCGATTATGTGCATACACCATGCTTTCTGTCTGCTCATGAACATCCAGTCTGGTATCATGACTTGACTATTGTAGATACTGATGTAGTAAGCATACCCCACATCCTTACCCAGAATGCATTGCTGTTTGTTGAGAAAACATAATTCTAAAGTCTACTGCCTCTGCTAGAATTAAAATTAGAGCCATGACAAATGTCTGTTTTGAATCATGTACATATTTATTATCATGACTTTCACTGAATTTCTATATAGATACCAAAACCCTTAATGACATTTTACATACAATTTGAATAATTCTCATAAATATATTAATGCTATTTTCATAATTTTATAACTACTGAAACTGAGACAAAGTTTGGTTACAAAGCTTCCCTGAGGCTGGGGGTACACACCTTCCATCTAGCATTCCCAAGACAGAGCCATGTGGATCCCTTGAAAGTCGAGGCAAACCTGGCTTAGATAGTGAGTTCTAGGCCAACCAGGGCCATACAGAAGGACCCTGTCTCAAAAAAAAAAAAAACAAAAAAAAAAACAAGAACAAACCAAAACTCCTTGCCTGGAATCACACAGTAGAAAGTAATGAATGAAGGACTGAGATGGAAGAGGCTTAATCCATAGATCACATGTTTATGCTCCATCCTCCTGCTTCACATAGACAGAAACCTCCATGTTACATTTGTGAGCTGGAAGCTGCCATTTTCCAGTGATGGGCAAGTCACTATTAAATGTTTTGCGATCTCTATGAAAAAAACACTCAAGTTTAGAATTTGTGCAATCAACAACCTTTTACATAACATATATTCTATCTCCCTAATTATAATTTAACCTCTTATACCAGTCCAAAAGTCCACAATTGATTATGGCTGGTAGAAAGTCTTCATACGGATTTGGATGCATGCAACACAGGATTCAGTTGAAATGAGATTTTCTTTCACTCTGAGCTAGCACATGATATTTGTGCTTCAACATCTCTTTGCCTACACATTTGAACAAGTCTCCCCTATTGAGCTGAAGAATCCCACCTAGAAGGTTTTGTATGCCATCTTCTGAGAACCATCTGTTTTTATCTTACCTTCAAAAGTTATCTCTCATTTTTTTTTACATAAACATGGGGATCTCTGGACAATTTTAGATTAAGAACTGAAAATCAGGTACAAGATGACACAAGTTTGTATTGTGGGTGATGTGGATTGCACTGTGGGTCTCAGGGAACTTTCTTGCTGAGAAACAATGGAATGTTTAATGTATTAAAGGAAATCCAGATAGATCTAGCTGCATAGCTTTATTGTATTCTACAGCACAAAGACAGATGTAAAATCATAGCTTGGGATTTCTACTAAATAGTGAGTCTCCAATTTTGCCATTATTTTACATTCTATAAACCTTAGTATCTGTAAATCTCTGTGAGCCTGCATGTGTTCAGGCACAAACTAGAGGTAGTGGTGATATTTCTCTTCCCACATAATGCCACACATTTGTGAGTATGCATGCATGCATGTGAGTGTGTGTGTGTGTTTCTTTATTTTCAGTTCCAGGAAGCACTTTAACACACATTTGTCTTAAAAAACACACCATGTGGGAAGGGAATAAAGATCCAACCAACTGCCATGATGGAAAATGACTCTTCATTTCTCCTCAGTTTGAGAGCCTCTTTATTTGAGAACTTTATTTAAAGAGGGAGAGAGAAAGAGAGAAAGAGAGAGAGAGAGAGAGAGAGAGAGAGAGAAGAGAGAAGAGAGAGAGAGAGAAGGAAGGAAGGAAGGAAGGAAGAAGAAGAAAGAAAGAAAGAAAGAAAGAAAGAAAGAAAGAAAGAAAGAAAGAAAGAAAGAAAGAAAGTTGTAGCCGCCTGCAGCCATGGACCAACCAGGCTCTCCTGAAAGGGGGGCTAGAAATGTAGAAAGGGACGGAGGGTGAGAAAAGATGAAGCCAAGACAAAGTATTCTCATCAAGGCTCGGAGGTTACTGTTCAGCTCTTAATTTAAAGGGAAAGCTCCACGGAAACCCTTCTTGCTTCAGCCGGAGATGTGTGGGGGAACCCATCCTTTGTCACAGCTGGAGATGTCTCAAGGCAAGCTCAGCAGGTAGTTATTCTTCTAAGTTCCTGTAGCAGGCTGTAGGTGAAACTAAGGTGAGTAACTCTACCTTGGTCCTATTATTTGATCTATTGTGGTAAACAAGGTCTTTCAGGCCTGCTCAAGGCTGGGTGGAGGGCACAGAAAGTAGACCATAGAACATTCCCATCTAAAATCCCATACTCCTGTTAGGAGATCAGGACCCTATCAGTGATAACACAACGATAAGAATAAGACGTGATGGTCTCTTCATCTCAGATTGGCAGGCTTATCCTATAGATGGCTGAGCTGGCAGAGTGGACGACTCTGAGCACTTGGAAGCTTGCCACACGGAGGAACCATTTCTTCCCTGACCATTGTTCTTTCATAGGTGGGGTCCCTAGGCTCAGGCTCTTCCGTCTCACAGACTTTCCTAGCTCCCCCATGCCTATAGGGCTAGTATCCATATCCCATTTGCAAAGTGTTTATATTTGTTGAAACTTGGAAGAAGGCTTTAGACATAAAGCAATTTTTTCCTCTTCAGTGGGTTCTGTTTTCTTCTTAAGCCGCATTCACTGTGGGAAGAGCAATTTCCCTCTGACTCATTGTAATTGTAGAATAATCTTAGCTTGCCCTGGCTGCAATGTTAAATATCAGCAGTGGAAAAGAACTCTACCAATATGAGATATCTTCAAATTATTAAGTACTAATAATAGATTGTATAAAATGCAATGGCCCCGGGCAGTAAATCAGAATGATTCTTTCTTCACATCTACTCTTAGAGATGTATGTATGATTCTAATTCAGAGATCAATAACTGCTTCCTGTAAAAGGCTTTGTAGGTAAGTGACCTTGGTATTCTACTCAGCTTTGTTATAGCATGAAACAATCATAAATAAAACATAAGCGAATGAACAAGCTTATGCTTGTGTTACAATGAAACTTTATTTATGGGCACTAATATATAATTTCATATATATGAAATTATATTAAATATTATTTGGAGGACTATATAACCTAGTCTGGAGTTGAACTTACAATTTCTCTACCTCTAACTCTCAACTCAAAATATTTCACCCTTGTGCCACCACAGCTGGTTTAGATTTCATATGAAACATGTATTTTTATGTATTATTAAATAATTTCACCTCTTTTCTTCTATGCAAAACAATAGAGCATCTATTGCTAACAGGCCTTGTGAAGAGACACAGACCGAGCTTGTCTTGTAGGTTACGAACCTCTTTATTTGCATTCATCCATATATAAGATCATTGTGGAGAAGCATAGTCGCCTCATAGAAAAATTAGTACTAATAAAAATTAGTGCTAATTGAACATTTTTAGTATCAGTAAATTTTATGAGTTCTCTGATCCATGGAACTTCGGGATTATGGATAAGTACATGAAAGGAAGGGAGAATAAGGAAGTAACTAAAATGTCATGTTCTTGGGATTTTCTGAATTTGGGCTCCACTCTCTGAAGAAAGATTTCGTGGTAAGCTATCTGGAAACATTATCTTTAATTTCCACATTTAAAATTTGGGTCATAGTTGAGCATGGACTCAAGAGGCTGCTGGGACTTTTCTGAGATTAGCATCAGGACCAAAGAGATGGAACATAAGCCGTGATTGCTAGTGGGAGCAATGGCTTCCTTCTGCTATTCTGCATGGCCAAGAGAGAGAGATGAATCCATATATATATGGAGAGAGAGAGAGAGAGAGAGAGAGAGAGAGAGGTCTCATGCTTTCTATGGTTTTGATGCAAGTCTTAACGATGAGGAGCATTTTCAGAGTCATTCACAGAAAGCTGCATCTTTTTTGTAACCTAGGAAACACCTTGGGATGAAGAGGTTTCTTTCCCACTACATCATACTGCTGAAGGCCAGTTACACAACTCTAACCACAGACAGTTACGTGCTAATAACTACTGCTGAGCTTTTCTGGTGCCCAGGGGAGAAAGAGTCTCAGTGGCAGGTCTGAAATTTTTCAATATGTTACATCATCCATGATCCCTGCAGTCACTTTCTTTCAAATAGCAAAATCCCTGGAAAAGCTAATGCAGAACACAAATCTGGTCATTTCATTTTCAATACACAGCAGGAGAAAGGTGTTAAGAAAAATGAGTGTCCATTTCAATCCTCCAGGCCTTCAAATTTTGAGCAACACCAAAAAAAAAAAAAAATGTAGCCCATGAAACCATTTTTCACTCCAGTGGGGAAAGGGATCTTAGAGTCTCTATGTTGGGATAACCTGACGTTGTTCAGCAGTCTCTACAAAATCTCAGATCATAGTGCATGTGGTCCTTCCCCACCATATCTTATCTGTGTGGCTGATCTACATCTTGGAATAAGCAGTTCACCTGTTATCAACTCCCATTTTCAGGCACCCCACTGATAATTATGCCAGTTTACAATACCAATAGCCAAGGGAAGAACTGTGGAAATATGTGGTGTGTGTGTGTTGTAGAAATTGTTTATCTTCTGCTCTGGTGATTACCAACAGGGTTGGGGAGGGGCATGCTAAGGAAGCCAAGATATGAAGATGATTCATAAAGAGCCAATCAGAAAGCCAGGTCCTGAGACACTCCTTTAATCAGTGCATTAATAGGAAAAATAAATTCCTTATGCGATGTCATGTCATTCAAGAGCAATCTCATTTGTCTTCTTTATTCATCATAGCTCACATTTGACCTCTCACAAAGATAACTCTTATTTTCCCAACCCTAAACCAGGCATTTCTATTTCCTCTTTCCCAACTAACACCCCCTTTAAGAGGACACCTGCTCTGTATAGCTTTGTCTGCTATTTGTGAAAAACAGGTGGGTGGGTGGGGCTGTTTACTCTAAAGGGGCTTTTTGATTTACTACTCAAAGCATCCAGCAGGTTTTTGCTGAAGTAGGTTAGCTCATATCTGTTGGTAAATGTGAACCATTCATTTCATGAAAGTGTTAAATGTGTTTATGTGGATAGAGTTTTTATATCTTAGATTGAAATGTAGTGTAAGGCAGGGCTTGCATTTGATTTCTTTTGTGTCCCTGGGTTGTCCTTAAGCACTGTCCTCAAGGATATCTTTCCGAGACAATCTTCTATATTTCTCTGCAACAAAAAGTAGCAACTTAAATCCTGTTTCCCCCAAACTCAATTCAGAAAGAGGTGTGGTTGAGTTCAGTGACATTCGTGAGCAATAATGACAACAATCACTTTCTCTAAAATACTGTACTTTAATCAAGAGAGTGGGGAAGCAAGTCAGAATGTCAGAAATTAATTCCCATCAGGGCTGGAATTTCTCGCTACAGATTTTTTGACCTGACAGCCTTGTCAAGACTCAAAGAATCTCCTCCCACCAAAGCTGGCCCAAATAGCATAGCCAAGAAAGCTACTTAATACAGAACCTTGACAGTATATACCAGTATGTATGTATGTATGTATGTATGTATGTATGTATGTATATGTATATGTATGTGCATGCATGTACATTTAAAGATTTTATTTATATACAAGTATAATATATGCAGATTATATATACTGATTATGAATGGCAAAGAGAGTAGGTGGCAAAATGTTGAAGATTGTGATTAGAAAGGAACTGAAATCACACTGATAAATAATCAGAAATTATAATCCACATGGAATTTTTCCATTAATTTATTTATTTATAACCTTATATCCCGATTGCTGCCTCATGCCCCCTCGAACAATCCCTCCGCCTCTTCCCCTTCCCCTTCTCATCTGAGAGGTTGGCGCCCCCTTGAGCTATCCCCCCACCCTGGCATATCAAGTCTCTTCAAGACTAGGCACATCGTCTGACACTGAGGCCAGGCAAAGCAGCTCAGTTGGTGGAATGGATTCCACAGAGGCATCAGCTTTAGGGACAACCTCCTCTCCAGTTGTTGGGAACAATCCACATGGAATTTATTCAAACAATATCATGCTCAAATTTTATCTCATTGGTTGCATACTTAATTAGGAACATGATCAGTCAACCTGTGAATTGCAGACTACTTATACTGCTACTCTCAAACAATTTAAGATAATTTCCTTACTCCAACAGCTCAATCTTAATTATAGCCACTGGATCCAGTGAGAGCAGAAATGTTTGCGATTCCAGGAGCTGATAGTTCACCAATAGGTTTCTGCCCATGATCTTAAGCACAGGTAGAAGCAAATGTGTTTTAAATGTTCTCTAGCATTAAAAGTCAGGGAAAAGGACCCTGTGAGGGAAAAAGCAGTCAGTAATTCATAAATCACTGTCTGGTGTATCTCTCTGTGGTTAAAAGAGTGAATAATGTTCAGGTTAATGAGACCATTTGCTTTCATTATAGGAATAAGTATTTCAGAGTGTTAACCTTGCTTGGGTCACCACTACTAAATAACCATGAGCAGTCAAGATTTAAAGAATGCAGAATATTTTAATTAACTCATTAAATAAACAAATGATGAGCATCGAAAAAAAAAAAAGGCATTAAATGAATCCTACAAAAAGTGTTATATCCTAGTAAAGAATTTATTTTCTTCTCCTTTGACATAAACATATAGTTATTAATGTCTATCTTTAAGAAAAGACATAGAAATGTCTTTAGAAAAAGTACAATTATAACCATATTTTAATATATCCACGCTACGTAAAAGAGACAGTTCCTAGCATTTTAATTACACTCATGATTAGCAAAGCTATTTCTGCCAGAATTCACTATTTATTACTTGTTCCCTTCATATTCAGATTAATTTAGGAAGTAATTGTTTTAGTAATTGTTTTATAGCTCAAGGTACTGAAACTGGAAGAGTCTGCTGCCCCTCCTTCCTTCCTCCCTCCCTCCCTCCCTCCCTCCCTCCCTCCCTCCCTCCCTCCCTCCCTCCCTCCCTCTGTAACAAAGCAAAACAATTAGCAAAGCAAAGAAGACCCAGACTTTCCTGAGACAATGCCATATTGAAATCTGCCAGGAAGCTGATTTTTGCCTTGTGAGCCATTCTTGGAGTCCTTATGTCCACTTAGAAGGGGTGTTTCTTGTTAGTGGGTCCACTTGCAGATAGAAAACCAAATTCATAGAGATCAGAGGAAAAGAAGAGTTCAGACTTTAACATGGCCATCCATGCTTTGAGACTCTTCCTCAGAGAGAAGGCTGTGGTCTGTAAGGGAACCCAGAGCTGGAACTGACAAGCACACAGATGCCTTCAAGAACCATGACACCAGGGTAACATAGTGTAAATATCAGACATGGCCATGTTTTCTTAGGGAACAACAACCTAGACTCTTATAGAGCCACGTGAAGCAGCTTGTTCTAACAAGACTGGTGTAGTTGATAAAATGTCTACATCTATATTGCTTTAATGAGAGCAAATAGCTCTTTAGTCTTTTTAAGTGGGAATAGCAAAAGTCCTGTTTGCACAGAGTGCCTGTGAATTACACACAGCGGGAAGTCAGGTCTGTCCTCTGCAGAATGCTGTTAGATTGTTTGGGGAAGAAACTACTGTTGGCACGCAAGCTCTGGATTTGATAATTCAAATGGATTTGATAATTCAAAAGCCCACAAAGACAGTATTGGCAGTACCCTCTTTCTCCTGATTGTATAAAATCTAAGAAGGAAGCCACAGAGCCCTGGGGATAGTGTATCACCTCTCCACACAAGGCATGCTGGGAGTAGGTTAGAAGAGAAGATGACTGCTACACAGGGAATTTTCCACTGCAGCTGACTGTCACCTCTGTACCATGGTTGGGTCACTCCAGGTTCTGTTGCTCTTTTGTCCCTCTTAATTCACTGGTACATACATGATCTTAGAGAAGAACAGAGAAAGGTGTTCATGTTTTTGCAAATGAAGACACAGTGAGCATGAAATGTGTCTCAGAAGACACAAAGGATGGGAGTGTTGATGCAAAGGACAGCGAAGGGGTCCAGAAGTCACACCTCACAGTATGGTCTCCATTGAAACACCTCAGCCTGAGCAGGGTCAGGAATTCAGCTGACAATGCTATAACACTTCATTTACGGGCTTCATAGCCCTGCTGTGTGGATAAGAAAATCCCATTCCCAGGAGTCTCGCAAAACTTTCTCCTCAACTATTGTTTGCAAGTGTGCAAGGTCAGTCCTCCTGTCCATGTTTGATGATCACTGAAATGTCAAAATGGATAGCCTTAGTTGCTTGTGTGTATGCTATATGTACACACATGTAGAGATCACCCTATAAAATTCTAAACATATTTAACACCGTGAGTTCAATTATCAGAAATATCATGTGCACGAACGCATATTAATACTTAATATATATGGAGTACTCAAACAGCAGTTGAGAACTTGAAGTCTTCTCAACCTCCTTTAATACTCAGGAACGTTTTTTATTTTCTAAATTTGTATTCTAAGGAACATCATTTCATCAATTGCCTTTGCGGATTGATGCAGTTGCTGTCAGCCCGCTGAGTGGTACTGCTGAGACCAGTCAGACAGTAAGCACTGATGCTCTGCTCCCTCGGGGGTAATCACAGACTGACGCTCACTCAATTTAGAGTAATGCTCAAGGGCCTTCCCACACCTGCAATGAAAACCCCCACTGCTCCTACCACTGGACACTGCTCATTTTGGGGGAGATGGAGAAGAAAAATGCCATGGAAACCCAGTGTAGATCAGGCTGTACTGATGCTCCAGAAGATAGTGGGGGTGGATCTATAAGTCCCATAGACCATTAGCAGTGACTAGAATCTTTCTACTATTACAATGCAAACCAGAAACCATTGTATTCTGACTTCAGAAAAAACTAAATAAAATAGCATTTATTTTGTATACCCTGGGCTTGTGACTATTAATTATATAGCCAGTTCTGTGATTTCTGATACCATTTACAGCATATAATTTAAAAAAGAAACCCTAGGAATACAAAATGATACGAAAATTACTGAGCTGCCCTTAGTGTGGGATTTTTTTTGGAATAATTTATTTCTAAAAAGAAAATTAAACACCTTTTTAATGTAAAGCAGACTGCATTAATATCTTATGTCTTTTAAACCAAAGTTGTATGTATAAATATATATATACATATATACATACATATATGCATATGTATGTATGCACATGAATTCATAGATAGAGATAGATAGATAGATAGATAGATAGATAGATAGGATAGATAGATGAATTCATGTGCTTGAATACATTCTTGGTTGATAGCACCACAATGACCTTGCTTGTATTGTTTACTTCTGAGTAAGTAGATCGAAGTACAAATATTTTTTTCTAGACAAATCAACAAGATGATATAGAATCATATATGACAAATATTTTTTCTTGAGGATAAGCCACAATTAACATCAGTTAAGAAATTCATCTTTTAAACCTGATATTGGGATTTGGGGAATACAAAACACAGACACACACACACACAGGAGTTACTCTGTCATAGGGGAAATACATGTTCTCTGCAAAAGCAATTAATTCTGGTAAAATGAAATATCTCTGATCTTTCTTATCATGTGAAAATAAAAATGGCAAAACTGAGGAGCTGTCTCATCCAGCATCAGGAGCACCTTGCTTTTGCCCAGAAAAGACGACTCAGCAACACACTTGCCCTGTAAGGCCTCTGCTTCCATTTCCTACTCAGGGGGGAAGATTTCCTACTGAGCCTCTCATATTCCCAACATCCATGATGGATAATTATTGTGACCTTTTCTAAAAAATAAATGGTAACTAAAAAATACATTTTCAGGGAGCAATCCAATCCCTACTGGTAGAAAGAAGAGAGTCTGAAAAGCTGCTTATAAAGAAAAGTGGACATTCTCACAGTCAGATTTATGTTTTCTTCTTCACTCTTGTCTATGGGTACAGGAGACTTTGAACAAGATTGAGAGAAGGAGAGAGAGAGAGAGAGAGAGAGAGAGAGAGAGGGAGAGAAAGAGAGAGGAAAAAGAGAGCTTTAATATAACCATACTTTAAACTCTCTGTATTTATTCTCAGTCATATGCCATTGTCCCTCAACAATAAATACAGCAGTTTTGTTGACTTAGACAAAACTTTTCTGTTCACTTTGGGAGGAGGTAGGCTATAGACAGACCTTTACACTGCCTTTGGGTATGTATTTTCTTGCTAACACCATGGATTTGGGGCCCTCTGTGATCATGAAGAGCAGCCATCTTGAATTCCAATTTGCTACAATTAAATTAATCCTCTACCTCATATGGAGAGCTATGTCAAAGGACATTGACACTTTGTTTTATATTGTAATAATCCAGAGCTTTGTAAATGAATCTGTGATTCTCAGCCCAGTCATTAGAGTTTTATGCAATGGAACCTATCTGTACAAATGAATACCAAAGCATGTATCTATGTATATGAATTTTCTTAAGTATAAGTTTCATGACTATAAAAGAAATGCACCAGTATTAGATTGTTTTTGGAATGATTCTGGTATAAATCAATGCTGCTTAGCTTAACTATGGTCAATTATTTAGAGTATATAAATGTTTACGTGGTAGAATCATTGAGGCATGCCTTCCAGAATGTCATGGACTGCATAGTCTCCACACATGAGAAAGCATTGGTAGATTTCTTCTCAGTAGGTAGATATGGCTCCATCCCATCCTCATGGGTATCCTCTCTTCTTCCCTAAGTATATCATCCATCCCTCAAAGTTAATCTTGCTTCTTGTTTCTCTCTCTCTCTCTCGCTCTCTCTCTCTCTCTCTCTCTCTCTCTCTCTCTCTCCTCTCTCTCTCTCTTTGTGTGTGTGTGTGTGTGTGTGTGTACGTGCATACATGTGTATGCATGCATATACAAGCCAGAGTCCTACATCACGTATACTTCTCAGGTTGCATTAACCTTGTCTGTTGAGACACTGACCTGGGGCTTGCTGAGTAAGCCAGACTAAATGGACAGCAATGGCACATCACCATGTCCAGCTTCTGATGTAGGTGCTGGTTTGAACTCAGGGCTTCATGTTTGTATGTCAAGCACTTTACTGACTACGCAATCATCCAGAACACAAAGTTTATCTTTTTAGTCATCATCCTTTCTCAGTTTTATACTGAGCTTTGACAGATGAAAGGATGATGACCAATGAAAATGAAATCCTTTCTTCTACATCTGTTTAGAAAAGCTACTAATGGAGTTTAAAGTGTTGTTTTTGCTGATGATATGCTACTGTTATTTTATTGGAGGAAATTAAAGAGATCCTTTGTGCTTGTCTCCAGGTTGAACTTGTTTCTCCTTCTTGGTTTGTTCCATCAGTTGGGGGTGGGGAGGAATGTTGTATCTTAGTATCTCTATTGCTGCAACAAAGCATCACCACCAAAAGCAACTTGTAGAGAAAAGGAAATTATTTGTGCTCGAATCTCTCCTGTCACACTCCATCATTGAGAGAAGTCAGGACGGTAGCTCACAACAGGAACCTACAGGCAGGTACTGAAGCAGAAGATTTGAAGGAAACTGCTTACTGGCTTGCTCCTCATGGCCTACTCAGCCTGTTTTCTTATAGCACCCAGGACCATCAGCCTGAGGGATGACACCACTCACATTGAGCTAGGCCCTCTCACATTAATCATTAATCAAGAAAATACCCATAGGCCAATCTGGTGGGAGCATTTTTCCCTATTGAGGTTCCCTCCTCCAGAAGTCTCTAGCTCCTGTCAAGTTGGCATAAAACTAACCATCACAGTGGATTGTGTTTGTCAGGAATGCTCTGGGAGTCTTGCTTACTTAGTAAAACCTGTATTTTGTCTTTCTACTTAACTGATAGTTTGGATCCGTATGGAGTTTTACATAGATTTTTCTTCTCCTTTACTTTTAACGGAACCCTCCATTCTCCTGGCTTACAGGGTTCTTTGATTTCAGTGCTTTGTGCGTGACTTGTCCTCCCATCTAGAAGCTTTGAGAACCATTCCTTTGTGAGTCAGTTCTGAGGTTCTGCCTGACTGGAGTCTGCTTTCATTCGGTGTTTATGTTTCCAGTGAGCCCTTTCAATCTAAAGCCTCGTGGCCTTCGGTGGGGAAATGTCTTAAAAATTACCTTCTTGATGATTTCCTAGACTCAATTTTCTCTGTTCTTGCTCTTTTTGAACTTGTATTACTGTGCATTACATTTTTTTCAGACTTTTCCCACAAGCTTCTTATCTCCTCTGATCTATTTTTTTTTTTTATCTTTTTGTTTTACTTTATTCTTCTACGTTTTCTGAATGACATCCCTGTAGATTCCTGTTCTTGACTCATGGATACAGTATTTTCCTAAACTTTCTAGATATTCATGATGAGCTTTGGGAGATTTCTTTTTCGTCAGTGGTTTCTTTGCCTGCAGCGTTGTCTTTCTGTTTTATTCTAGTTTTATCTTTGTCCATTGTTGAAGTCTTTCCAGGTTGAATTGTCTGAATACATGTGTGATGCTGGTCAACATTGCACTTCACTGTGGTGATCTACATAGGCTGTTCGCTAGAGTCCTTACTGTACTCTGTGCTTGTCTCTTAGCCTATACCAGTCCCCAAGAGAGAATCCTCTTCCTCAGCCAGTGTGGACATCTACAATAGTAGTGTTTCAACAAGTATCTTATTTTGCTTTCTATTGCTGTACTAAAGCACCATGACCAAAAGAAACTTAGAGAGAAAGGGATTTATTTCAGATTACACTCGTAGTCCATCATGAAGGGAAGTCCAAGAAGGAACCTGGATGAAAGACCTGAAGGAATGTTTGTTGCTGGATTGCTCTCCATGGCTTGCTCAGCTTGCTTCCTTATACTACTAAAACCATCTACCTAGGGGTCGCAGTGCCCACAAAGGGCTGGGCCCTCCCACATCAATCATTAATCAAGAAAATGATCCCATAGATTTGCCTGCAGACCAGTCTGATAGACACATCCGCTCAACTGAGGTTTTCTCTTTCCAAATGACCTGAGTGTGTGTTGAGCTGACAAAAAAAAAAAAAAAAAAAAAAAATCTAACCAGGATAACAAGCAGTAACTCACCTAACCCTTTCACCAGTGATGTTAGCGTCATCTCCATTTGGGACCTGGTGGTCTGGATGCTTATGTCTTCCCCCTTCCTGGTTTTTCACTTATGTTGTAAAATCCATTTGAAATTTCTTTTTAAATTATTATTATTATTGGTGTGTGACTTTTGCTGGGGATACAAAAATAAATGTCTACTCACCCCATAAGAGAACCAGTGGCAGATCAAACTAACGATTATATGTAAGTCTATCTTGGTGAACCTAGGAGTGTCATGGAGTGTGCAGGCTAGTTTTTATGTCAACTAACCACAAGCTAGAGTCATCCAAGGGGAGAGAAACTCAATTTGGAAAATGTCTCGAAACATTCAGCTGTATGCGAGTTCTAAGGTATTTCCTTAATTAATGATTGATGTGAGAGGGCCTAGCCCATTATTGGTGGGCCATCCCCTTTATCAGTAAGGCCATCCCTGTACTTGTTGTCTGAGGTTCTATAAGAAATCGAGTTAAACAAGCCATAAAGAGCAAGCTAGTTAGAAGCAGTCCTCCATGGTCTCAGCATCAGTTCCTACTTTAAGTTCCCGCCTCAAGTTTCTGCCCTGATTTCCCTTCTTGATAAAATATGGCTGAGACATGGAAACTGAAATAATGTCCTTTGTCCCCAAGTTGCTTTTGGTCATAGTTTTTCATCACAATAGAAACCTTGCCTAAGACATACAGCAATTTACAGGAGCCTAAGTGAGGAGTTCTTCAAGGAGTAAATGACTCAGGAGTTGCATCTCTGGGCATGCCCAACACGAGTGTCCTCTTAAGGGAGCATTCTTGGAACTCCCTGTACAACTTGTAGGCTACTCAGTAGATTTGGGCTCCACTCCAACAATTGCTTATTGTTTGTTTAATCCTGGAGAGAGGCCTTGTTTTTTCTATTGTTGGTTATTTTATTTATTGACCTTTCAAATGTTATCCCTCCTCCCAGTTTCCCATCCACAAGCCCCCTACCCTCTCCTCCATCCCCCTGCCTCTATGAGGGTGCCCCCTCCCACCACCCACTCCTGCCTCAGCATCCTATCATTCCCCTACTCTGGGTCATAGAACCTCCACCGGACCAAGGGGCTCCCTCTCCGTGATGCTCAACAAGGTAATCTCTGCTACATGTCCAGCTGGAGCCATGGGTCCCCACCATGTGTATCTTTGGTTTGTGGTTTAGTTCCTGGGAGCTTTGGGGGTCTGGTTGATTGATATTGTTGTTCTTCCTATGGGGTTGCAAACCCCTTCAGCTCCTACAGTCCTTGCTCTAACTACTCCATTGGGGTCCCCACACTCAGTCTGATGTTTGGCTGCAAGAATCCACATCTGTATTGGTCAGGCTTTGGTAAAGCCTCTCAGGGGACAGCTATTCCATCTTGGCATCAGAAATAGAGTCTGGGTTTGGTGTCTGCAGATGGGATGGATCCCTAGGTGGGGCAGTCTCTGGATGGCCTTTCCTTCATTCTCTGCTCTACTCTTTGTCCCTGCATTTCCTTTTGACAGGAAAAATTCTGAATTAATATTTTTAAGGTGTGTGTGTGACCCCATCCCTCAACCGGTATCTGTGTCTATCCATTGAATATGGTCTCTGCAGGTTTATCTCCCCTTTGTTGGATATTTCAGCTAATGTTCTCCCTGTTGGGTTCTGGGAATCTCTTGGGTCCCTGGTATCTAGGACTCTCTAATGACTACCCCCAGATCCCCCTCCCAGACTGTTACTCTCCTCCTTGCAAATTACTGACCGTCTGTACTTCTCCCCCATCTCCTCCCTATCTGAACTGGCCCCCTTTTTCCCTCCCCTTCCAAGAAAGGCCTTGTTAATCTCCTAAATTTCAGGAGATTCCTGAGACTTGTGCGTTTTTTTACTTCCTGTGTATTGTTAGCTTTAATGTGCTCTCTCTAGGAGGAAATGTTTCAATTCAGAAGACTTCATTACACAGCAACTGTTAATTTTTAAAGTTAGCGTGCAAATTGTTGAGCTTTATAACAACATACACATATATCTGTATATGCATCTATATGCATGTATATGAATGTATACACTCCATCCACTCCTGTACCAAATACTACTTACTGACCTGGAAGTCATTGACTCAATGCTCAGGTTCAGTAATGGACATATGCTAGTATTCCTATATTTATATGAAAACACTGAGCCTCTTTGATATCATAGAGTCCTTTAAGCCATAAAAGCATCCTTTTCACCTAGGAACTCAGACAACTATTACTCAAAGTGTTACCCTTATGGGATTCCAGATTTAAACATTTAAGCCAAAGTTCCACTTCTTTCAGTGCTCTTACAAAACAGTAGCTTTTTTGTCCTTTAAAAATATGAGCTGGGGAAGAAGCATGAAGAAATACAAAAGCTAGCTGGAGTTCTCAGGAGTTCTCATAAGTAAATGACTGTCCTTGAAGCGACTGAGCTCTAATTCCTTGCCACAAACAAATGTTCACTTTTTATGACTTGGCCCGATCTGCAAGTTTTCATTTACTACGATTTTTCCTTCTGTCTTTGGAATTTTCTATTACTAATTTTTAATTTTTTTCTTTATTTTCCAAACTATTTTCTCTTAGATCGTATCCCCAAGAGACTATTTAGCCAATTGATATTTAACAAAAATTCAACCTTAGAGGAGACTCTGTGTGTGTGTGTGTGTGTGTGTGTGTGTGTGTGTGTGATAGAGAGAGAGAGAGATATAAAAGAATGGATAAATTCAGGAAGTACAACATGAAAAATATAAAAACTCACCTTCATAAATATTCTATGATTGTCATATTTTTCCCATGCAATACACTTTAAATATACATAAAATACAACATTTAAAAGTGGAAGCTGTTCCCCTGATTAAATTTCCTCCAGCTGGTGCTTTGCCCTGACATTGACGTTGTTAGGGATGATTAGCTATCCATGACATCTGAGTTCACAGTACCTGAATGTTACTGAATACAATGTCATTCTAAAGCTATTAATATCATTAACAGGTACGATGCTGGAGAGACTTGGGTTTGAACTTCTGCCGTTTATCTGCCAACTTTCCATTTTAAATGTAATCAGAGCAGACATGCCTTTGAAGCTGAAAGGACATCAGTAACAGCCGGCATTTATTGAGCTTTGCTACAGACTGTGCATAAGGAACACGCATTATCATCTCTGTGTCATCTCTACAACTCTGTGAGGTGCTTATGATTACTCTGCATATTCTACGAATAGGAAATTGGATCTCCGATTAGCATTGTGCCCAAGGGCACATAGCAGGAAAATAGTAGTATCTAGGTTCCATGACTCCATGGTCCATATTCTGTTTTATTGTCCTCAATAGTGGGTAGAATACTTTTCAAAATTAGCCCAAATAAACAAACACACTACACACCAAACAAACCAGATCCAAAGTCTATACAAGTCAATAAACTGCTACACAGCTAGAAAATAAGCATTCATGAGGGGAGCTGTGAAAGTTCACACTACATTCTACACTTTCGGGATCTAATATATTTTATGTACTTGTTCACCACAAAACAAAAAAATCTGCGACAGAATCAGAACTGAACAATCGATAATTTCATATCTCATTTTATAACTTATGTCTGTTATTTGTATCCATTTTATTTTTTATTTGTAAGGGTTTTATAATAAAGTTTATTTTAAATTTTAATTAAACACTTAGTCTACTGAAACTTAAGGTAATAGTTAAATGAACTCCCTGAGTGTTACCTTGTTAAGAAAAGATGACCAGAAAAAGGTGAGCAATATGGAAGTTAACCAAGGAATGGTGGCTCACACTGTCTGTCTAGTACTTGAAAGCGGAGGCAGAAGGATGTCTATAAGCTTGATGACAGCCTGGAGTTCCAGCCCAGTCTGTCTGGGATATAGAGTGAGACTTTGTGTCATAAAATAATAATAAAGAGAGGATGGAGCAACAGAGGGAGGGAGGAAGGGAGGGGAGGAGGAGGGAGGGAGGGAGGGAGGGAGGGAGGGAGGGAGGGAAGGTCAGTCAGTGTTACAAACCCTGTAACATTATGAACAGTACAACATAGTACTAGTAGAATCACTGCTTCAATCAAGAATGTATTAATGAAGCTGGAGAGATGACTCTGAGGACCAGAGTTTGCTTCCCAGCACTCATATTGAACAGTTCACACCTGCCTGTAACTCTAGCTCAAGAGATTGGACATCCTCTTCTGGCTTCTGTGGGTATGCACATACACATAGCTTACGACCAACACACACCACACACACACACCTCACACACACACACACACTCACACACACACACTCAACAACACACCCACAGAGGAGAGAGAGAGAGAGAGAGAGAGAGAGAGAGATACAGAGAGAAGATCACATGTGCACTAAATAAAAATAAAACTATCTTAATGTGTTCACTAAAATAATGTTTCACCTAACAAGTTATCCTCAAAGCCTAGTCTTAAAATAATAACCACCATTTTTATCACTGTTCCTGTGAACCAGGAATTTTGAACTGACACTATTGGGTCATCTTGGCCTTGGATCTCCAATGACCAACAGCCTGCCAGTCAAGATGACAGTTGCCTGAAGCTCGAATCACTTCACGATAGCTTAGTCATATGGCTGTCGATCTGAGTGCTGGCTGTTTTCAAGACGTGTGCACTCCTTTCCACATGGCTTGCCATAGATGGCTTGAATATTGTCAAGCTTTGACTTTTCCCCAAAGAAAATTACCGAGGACACCAAGTTGGAAACTGCAACACTTTTCACGTCTATTTAAAAGCACTATGCTGTGTCACCTCGCTATACTCTCTTCATCCTGTAGTTTTGTCATAACTCACTAGGAGGTGGACATTCCACAGGCTGTGACTATTAAGTATCAAGAATCACTGAGGGACAATCTTGAATCTTTTTCCCAAAAAGGAGAAGATCTTTATGTCTGGTGACTTTCTTGGAAGCCTCAGTGTCTAGAGGAGAGAGCCTCCCCACAGGGTATTTTCCAGGTCAGGTTGATTTGCAAGTTTATGGAATCCAGGTAGCAATTAGCTAATAAGATATAAGCAAACATTCATTCCTCCATGTCCACACCATTTTCTTCCTCTCCCTAGTACACCACAACCAGAACTGCCAGTAACCTTTACTCTGACAGGAGCCAGACCAGGTAATCACATTTCTATCAGTGTTACATTCTCATGCTTCCCAAGTAACATGGGTTAAATATTTAAAGCTTGGTGAAGATGAAGAAACAAGTCCAGAGCATAATGAAAATTTGCATCCATTGGCTGCAATGTACACATTTTTTTCATATGTACAGTCTTGACTAAAACTAAAGGCTTTTCTTTTATTAGTGTCTGTTCTCTTTCCTGCTCCTTCATGACTTGTGCTTCCTAGATATCTAGAACCCATTGTCAACAAAGATACATTACAAAGAAAATTATTATCTTCCTCAAGTGCCTTCATCATGTTCAACTGATTTACTCTGTGTTTGAAAATCGCAGGTAAAGGCCTGTCCCACATCACAGTAACCTTGTCAGTGGCTTCTGTCTGTCATGTTCCCAGTATGTACCTCTAGTGAGCTAAAGAATCTCAGCAAATTCTCAAGACTGATCTTTGTGTCTTCCATTAACCAAACAGACATTACAAATTGAAATAACACACATTACTCTGTAGCATAATAAGATTAGTATAGAAATGTCAAGAGGCTTCCTGCAATTGATTTAGGGGGAACAAAAAAGCTTGGAGATTGGTCCATGGAGCAGGTTTTCTCCTTGTTTTCCTGATCTTTTCTGAGACATTATACGGGAAGAAGAAACAACTGTCATTAGATGTGAAACACCTGAAAGATGTGACCATCAAAAGTCTTTAGAGTCAGGGATGAAATTCATGGTTAGCTCTTGTTCAATTCCTCAAAGTTCTATCTCAATGAGCACCTATCAAACAGGTTTCATGCTTCTTTTACATGACACTTAATCAAAAAGATAATTCAATAAAATAATCACCAAGGAATTTTAACTAAAAGACAATCATACTAGCAATTTGATAAGCCTTCTTTTTTTGTAATCCAACATTCTCCTATAAGTCTGTGTAAACATACATAGCAGAGAGTTACTCAAACCATGACAGCCTTGTCCCACTATCATAGTCTTAAGAGCATAAAACAAAGACCATCATCATGGCAAACAAAGCCCTGTGAACAGGATGCTCTTCAGTGGGTGCACTTCAGTATCTCAAATACAATGACACAGGCACTGTGGCCAGAAAGATAGAAGAAACTGCTCATGATTCTGCCCTACTACTGTTCAGAGAAAAGAATGGTTGCTTCCTCAGAACAGAATGTCTTGACCACTAGAGCTTTTCTTTGTTATGAATTCCAATCATGTAGACATTGGGAACAAAGAGTTTGTTTACTCACTCCGTGTTTTGATTTCTCTCCCAATACTAGGGATGATGCTTCCAGAATGTTAGCTATAGCATCTGCCAAGGACCTATTATTACTCTGGAGAGTTTACATAGCTAATAATACTCTTTTAATATAAACCAAGGATGTTACAAGACAACTAAGAGAATTTAATACGATTTTTACTAGCTGTCTAAGGCATGGCATGAAACATTTGGTTTGGCAAAACATGCTTAGATAGATATTGAATGTTTTAAAAACTCTTCTATGATTAAAAAGCACAAACTGTACAGATCATACTCTTGCCCATGATGCAACACACTTAAGACAGTTTCTTATGTCTATGAACACTGATATTTGAAAAACCCTTGTCTCAATGATACAAAGAATAAAGATAGAAGCAGAGGGACCATTGCCCCCCAAACAGTGATGTGTTCCAATGATTAAAGCAAAAGAACTGTGCAAAAGGAGCGAACGCACATACATATAGCACAGTGGAGTGATTGCCGAAGATGGCCTTTTCAGTGAATGAGGAAGAACATATGGCCCTCAGCAGCTATCCATCTGGAACAGGAAGTAAAACTGTAGCTCCTTTCGTACTATATGTAGAAATTTATCTAGATTAAATTCTATTCTTAACTACAATAGCATTAAGAGGAAACTTAGGAGACATGACTAGTAATGGCATAAAGGAAGACTGCCTTTTTAAAAAGAAAAACTCTAAATCTCTGAAATACAAGAAAAACCATGTGAAACTGTAAACCTCCAACATGAAATGTTACAGACTGGGAAAAAAAAACCCTTGGCAATGTGTTATGGAAGATGGAATCTTACTCAGGCCTGCAGTGAGGGCCTGAGTAGACAACCTAAAGAATCAGACCACATACAAAAATAGCACCCTGGTCTATAATGCACAGCAACCAGCCTAAGAAGCCAGTCCTGGCCATGCAGCAAGCCTATCCAAACAGCCACTACTCGATAAGCAGCTCAACACTGGTTTAAAACTAACCAGAGCAAACCAAATATGCACCCATAATGCGTGACAAAAGATGTCCTAGTTACAGTGAGGCCACCCACAACTTCTCCATGGCAACAGCCTCCAACAGGGCACAATTGAGCCTTCCCATTTCCCAATGAAAACCTTTTTGGCCTACATCACCTATTGTCAAATGAAAATAATGGTACCCAGCCCCTCACTACAGCAAATTCTGGATAGACTAATTTGTTCTCAGTTAAGCAGCATGTGCTTGTTTCTACAATGTTAATCCATTCATAATGCAAGGATTAGAGAGATTGTTTCTGATGGCACACGCAGACTAGGGGTGGGAGAGTGAGAGGTGACTGGTATCAAGTTGGAGACTGGTTCCTTTTCTTTCCTAAAGACACATGTATTGTTTTAAGAAGGGCCCAGGGACTTTGTATATATGTGTGTTTCCTTGAACTCATTACATTAACTCAATGTTATAGTTCTAATGATCCTTGTGGATTCTTTCAAAAGTATACAACAACTACACAGTCTTTATCCATCCAACTGTATCGCTGTGATTAAGTACCTGAGGCACATAACTTTGTAAACTGAGGTTTCTTTTGACTCAGAATTAAGGAGATCCAAGGCCAAAGAGTCACATTTGATAATAATCTTTTTTTACTGACAGAGTCCTGAGGTGACACAAGGCATCACACAGCAAGTGATAGCACATGTGGCTATCTGGCTTCTTTCTTCTTTCCCTCCCCATCTCTTCCTCCTTCCCGCCTCTCTCCAAATGACCCCATTTAACTGTACTCAATTTCAAAGATCCCTTTTTCTACCTTTTAAATACACAATGAGAATTACATTTAAACACACAAATCTTTGGTGGACACACTTGAGTCACATCTAAATTATATAACCCAAAACTATGGTGTAGACCATATGGCACAATCTCTCTCTCTCTCTCTCTCTCTCTCTCTCTCTCTCTCTCTCTCTCTCTCTCCTCCTCCTCCTCCTCCTCCTCTCCTCTCCTCCTCTTCCCCTCCCCTTCCCCCTCCCCCTCTTCCTCTCCATCTCCCTTCTCCCTCTATCTCTATCTTTCTATCTCTCTCTAATATTATTAGCTTGATGCACTCAATGTTTTGTCATTTTATGCTGTCTAAAGCAATCCATAAGCTGGAATAGTCATGCCTGTTTCAAAAACAAGAAAGCTAATGAGGAGAGGTACGAAGGTGGCTTTGCTTTTATGTGTTTCCAAATATACCAGACTACAGCCCTGACTGATTTCACTGATTTAGAACAGCCACAATTATTCTACAAGCATCTAAAAGACCTTCCCTCAGAACCTTCTGAGTAAGGGAGGACAGCAGTATCTGCACCATTGGAGAAAGTCTCCGGCAGGGAAAGCTCATCATCTCCCGAGGACCACGAGTTTGGCAAACATGATGAGCAGATGATGCTCTGATATAGGCATGTTTCAGTCATTAGTTTCTACAAGAAAATGAATCCACTTTTGCTTATTGGAGAAAGAAAGAAATGCCAAAACAAAGTTGTTAGCCATTTCTTGTTCAGTAATGTCAATAAACATTTGTTGACAAAATGGCCCCAGTTAGGGGTAATGAGGATAAAGGAAGCCTGGACCTTGGACAAAGAAAAGCAGTAAAGTTTCCCTAGATGAGAGTTCTACTTACTGAAAGGAGGGAGTGCCCTGTGCTTATACTTAAAAGTTATCTTCTTAATATTTCCTCTAAGTAAGATAGATGTTTTATATTATTAATAAGAATGAATTAGTAGGGGATGGGAATGTCAGTCAGTTAATAGAAAGCTTTCCCAGTATGGACAGAGCCCTAGGTCTATCCCAGAACCTCATAAACCAGGCCTGGTAGCAAACAACTGTTACTCCAGCACTAAGGAGGTGAAGCCAGGGGAGTTATCGAAGTTCAAGGTCCCCCTCACCATGCACAGGACTGCAGGTCAGTCTGGGATACGTGAGATCCTGCTCCACAAACAAGCAAATCAAGATGAATTATCCCCTTCACAGGCAGAATACTGTGACATCCAAGACTGGCATTTTGTATGGTTTTTATTTAATTTTTCAGTGTCTATGCTTCTTTCTGTCTGTCGTTCACAAATGCCACACCTACATATCATTCTTTATGTAAACACAGGGTGTCACCCTCCCGAGCAATCGAATTTTATACCTTAAAATGTGTTTAAAACCTCACAGATAAAATTTGAATTGCCTCAATCACTATTTTAGCCTAATGGCTGCAAGCAAATTGTACTTGGTTCAGGTCGTTTGCTGAGTAGAAATGTCAGATGATACATTCTAATTCCAGAAAGTTACTCCAGATGCCCGGTAACAGAAGTTACCAAGAAATGACTATCAACCTGTAGAAGGCAAATCAAAGTAATTTGCTTCCCTTAGAGCCTCCCATAGACTCTCCATGAATTCCAGGGGTAATTTATGAAGGTGTTTCCTGCACCAGGACACAGTACTTTGGTGAATAATATCCAAGCAGCAGAAATATTTAAAAAATAGATTTAAAAAATCATGCAGAAGGAAGCTTCTAAAGACTCTTAAAGTGAAACAACTTAGAGACGTTGTGGAAGCTTACCGTAAAGCCTGGAGAGTTGAATTTTTTAATGTAATAACATCTGGAAAATATTTAATGACCTGATTATAATAAATTCTAAGCTGTGTTCCTTAATTTCCATATATAACTAAAGGCTATGTCTAAAAGGTGATATTTTCCTGGGATTATTTCAAACTGAAAGTACATTAATGGGAATCTGGAATAGCTTAACAGAAAAACATTTCAGATTTACTTTAATTAGTACTTGTTAGGTAGTTGTAGCTGAATTTAGTCCTCTGCTCCACCAAGCACGCAGTATCTAATCCTTAGTACCTTAGAATATGACCAGATATAAAAACATGCTCTTAAACCTTGTATTACTTTAAAATGAGATATTTACCATAGAATTATCCCATATGTTGTAGATAACACAGAGGAAGATCTAAACAAATACAGAGACAGAAACTAGCATCTACAACTCAAGGACATAGCTTCAGGTGAAAGAGATCCTGCTGGCCCCCTGGGCTGGGATCTCGGTGAAGCTGTTTTAATGAAAAGTTATTGATAGTCTTAAGGTTTTAACATCACCTGCTTAGCCACCAGCTTAATGACTAGTTCCCTAAACCACTTTCAAAGCCCTTCCTGGTGTCTCCACCAGGTGGTCTACATTTTATCTCAGATTTAATGTGGTCAGACCTGGCTGACTCCTGATATTTTCCCTCAAAATTCCATATTCCAATAAGTGGCATCTCCAACAATCTCCTTACCAAGACCAAAAATCTTAAGGATTTGCTTTTGGTTTTGGTTTTGCTATATAACCCCTTATATTCATTATCAGTATCTGTTAGAACTAACTTTAAAACAAATCCAAGTACATGTAGTAGTTTGACTAAGAATGTCCCCAAAGGCTTATGTATCTGAAAGCTTAGTCTTCAGGGAGTATTTGAGAAGGATTAGGAGTGTGGCCTTGTTGGAGTAGGTGTGGCCTTTTTAAAGAAAGTGTGTCACTGGGGGTGGGCTTGGTGTGTCAAAAACCCATACCAGGCCCAGTGGTTCTCTCCATCCCTTCCCTTCTTAAGCCCATCAAGCAAACAGGAGATCTTGACAACTTCAGTTACATGGTTCTGGATTTAAAGTCAAGAGTACAAAAAAGGAGTGGAATCCCTCTCCCTCTCAGCAACTAAGGAAAGCCATGAGTCTGGTATGTGGGGGGTCAGGGCGTGTCCCTGCATGGAGGCCTAAAGAGACCATTGCATGAAATGTGAAGGTGAAGCCTTTGCTTAAAGGGCAATTCTAGGTCTCATTTTGGAGTTTTTCCTGTCCAAGGGCGTGAAGGTCACCCACTTAGCAAGCCGCACTGTTTAGCAAACTGCATTTAGAAGCAGCAACTAAGGAGGTATAAAAGTGAAGATGAATTGGAGTTATTTATAGTCAGGAAAAATGTGTTGTGGTATGAGGTAAGAAAAATGTGTTTCTGCAGAAGGAATGCTTTATACATGGTTATGGAATGCCCACGGGCACAAACCACCAACCAACGTGACTCACTTCTTCCATGTGACTGGAGCAGGTTGTGGGCAGCTGAAAGATGCCTAGGGCACTCACAAAACAGGCACCAAAGCTGTTGGCAGAAAGCTCCACACCATGTTACTCAAACGTGGTCACCAAGCTAGTAACCAATGGGAAGAGGTGATTAGACCACTATGCCTGCTGTGTAATTTAGTTTTGTCTTAATTTTGGATTAGGGCATTAGGAAGCATCTTGATCTTGTTGGGGCTTAGGCATCTGTAGCTGACTGTCAGCACATCTGCAGATGTAAACATCACCTTCCATTGAGCAAAATGTAAATGATGTCTTCTCTCTCAAGCACCTCACTTGGTGAAGCTTCTACCAGCTGCAAGTAACTTTCCTCCAAAATAAAAACTCTTCAGCCCTTGAAGCTTCTTTTTTTCTTTTGGGTCACAACAGATAGAGAAAAGGTATAGGTACTGAGATTCTTTGGACACATGCATTTAGCTTGTGTTGATGCCCTTGATGTAAATCTGTGTGTGTGTACCTTAACTAGGCATGGGGATGGGGAGTGCGGTGGGTAAGACAGACAAGATGGAGGATAGGTGATGAGGAGGTGGGGAGGGATGTAGCTTAGAAGACATGAGGGAAGCTCACCCACAATGGAAAGATAAACCATCTCAGCATCTCCTTGGAAATCTGATTTCTATTGAAAGAATGAATTACCAAATAACATTAGTCTAAAAGGCGTTGCAAAGTTATCAAAATTAATCCTCACCAAAACTTGAGCTATAATCTTCATGATTCAATGATTTAACTTCTAATCTTTTTTATAATTGAATGTGTTCAGGCAATTAATTTGGATTTCCTGAATGTTCTTTTTCTCACCTGAAATAGAATGAGTTTTCTGTATCAGGTTTTCTCTTTCCACATTAAAAAAAATATAGGTTTTTATATTACTTATTATACAATTTATTTCATACTTCTCATCATGAATTAAATTTAGTGGATCCTAACAAACAGTTACTACTTTTTAAAATTTATTCAATTTAATTTAATATGTACGAGTATTTTGCCTGTATGTATGTAAGTGGTCCATACATTTTCAGTGCCATTTGAAGTTGAAGGGGGCTTCAGAGTCCTGTGGAACTAGACTTACAGATGGTTCTTAGTTGTCATGTGAGCACTGAGAAATGAACTTGAGTCCTCTGCAAGAGCATAAAAGTACTGTTAACAATAAAGCCATCTGTCTAGCCCCCACCCAACAACTAGTTTCTCAATGAACTCCAATAAGGAGATAGGCAATCATCTATAGCAATTGGAAAGAAAACTAGTTTTCATAAAAAATTGTTTTGAAAACTTATAAATATATATTTATTGTGTATATTTCTCTTAGTTTTGCACAAAATTAAATAAACCATTGATTTAATAAATGTATTTTCAAAAAATTAGCAAGCTACAATCAGGTGAAATATAGCTCACTAAAATGGAAATACTTCTATCCATGTAGACTCATGTCACTATAGACATTCAAACCACTGATGGTTCTTGGAAGCAAATGCACTACAAAGAAAACATAGTTCTACTTAAAATTTGCATTCCTTCAAAGTTCTAGTGAGTGCTCAGCCTAAATGGGCATCTACAGCAACCCCTTCCAAGGCTTGAGAAGAGGGAGCAGAAAGAGAAATAGGTGGAGGAATATGTGAAAAACTATCCCCTAGACATGGCATTCTGCACCCATGAACTCCCAGAAATAGTGTTCACATGCGCGATACATTTCCAGACCGGGCCCATCCTGGGTGAAGAAAGGGACTCACTCAGCCCAAGCCTTCCCTGAGAATCTATAGACAGTTAGCAGTTGCTGGGGGAGGAATAGTGACATTCCTCAGCAATGTAGCCACTGGTAAGTTACCCTTGCCTAGGCAAATAAATTTACTCCATGTCAGCGCTAACTAAATGCAGTATCACACACACACACACCCCACACACAGAGGGATTTGGGAGAAGAAAGGATTTGGCTGGGGTAGGGGGAAGGGAATAGGAGGATAATGGGAAGAGATTATCAAAGTACTTAAACATACATTAAAACATAAAAATATTAAAAAAATACATTCCTATCTCATTTCACAAGTTTAAGGAAAAAATACAAAGTAAAACCTTATTTGCCTTAAACTTTTATATTAGGATTTAGTATCATTTGATTTTTTTTATGAGTAAATCTGATAACTAACTTGAAGATGATTTGTAAGAATGAAATTTTGACATATTTACTGGGTATTAAAACTCAAGAGACTTTCCAGAATAATCTCAGTATGACAGAAAACATGATGAACCATCTCTATGTGTGTTGGGTGGGAGGTGGCATCTTTGGCAGTTTAATGAGCAAATACTGTCCTAGTCTGGAACCTTATTCTGAAGATGTCACTGGTTATCTGTTATGACTCCACAGTCAGGCTGTGGAGGGAGTGCAGCTCAGTGGCACACAAGTGCAATTAGTCTCCTATGAGCAGGTTCAATGAAAAACCTAGGAACCATCAGTGGTGGTTGACTGTACTTCTTGAAGCTCTCTGGTGTCACCCCAGATTACAAAAAAAACAACCTTGTACCTACTGTCACTGTCTTGCTAAATAGCTACATTGTCAAAGTATCTTCTAAATATGTTTATGCTATAGATTTTTGTTGTGTCAACTTTGGTCAGGGAAGATACTTTTTTGTGGTAAATATAGAGATTTATAACTGGTCAAAATGCTAAGTATAATAACTGAGTATTCATCTGTGGGTAACTCATCTACAGCAACCTCCTCGAACCCAAGCTCAGAGAACATTGCAGAAGAAGGAGCCAGTATTGTCAAAACTGCCTCTTCAGTAGGGGTTAGTATCATCACCTATGAATTTTCTGGGACATAGAGTGACCCACAGTCATGCATCCTTCTTTGCTCTTTACAGAACTAGTATTTGCCTGAGTTTCTGCAAGTCACTTATTCCCCTTTCTTGAATCCTTCTCTTTTTCCTCATCTTAGTATCTGCCTAGAAGGTAGGGCCAAGTAAGAATTGAACCATCTTCATCTTGATTTAATGTGTTTGAAAAGGTGGGCATAAAATTAATCTAGTCAACCCGTAAGAATATTTGAAATTCATTGACCATCCCCAAGAAACCTTGACAAGTCATTTTCAAAATGGCACAGACTATAAATGGAAAATTTTGTTTTGCTGGGAAGAAGTCCAGAAGAAGTAAAACTCTCCTAAGATTTATGCCACAGCATCTAGACTTCTCTGCCCTCATCTTCTCTTGCAAACAGTAGTATAAGTTTAAAAGCCAAAGTCCTAGATCCAGACTCCATAAATAAACTATTTGGACAAAGACCACTGTGAAATAGGGTGAATTACAGCAATGGCTCCAACTTAAACCCCTTTCCTCAAGTATGAGAAAGGAATCTGCTAACTCTAGTGAGTCTGCCCATGCTTTTGACATCATGACGACAAGTTGTTACCTAAAAAGTTCACACTGGAGAATACACAATCGGGTTACAAATATTAAATGAATAAAAACAAAATAAATGCATTTTTAAAGATCACATGGGTTTTTTGTTTGGTTGGTTTTTTTTTTTTTTTTTGTTTTTGTTTTTTTTTTCGAGACAGGGTTTCTCTGTATGCCCTGGCTGTCCTGGAACTCACTCTGTAGACCAGGCTGGCCTCAAACTCAGAAATCCTCCTGCCTCTGCCTCTCAAGTGCTGGGATTAAAGGCGTGCACCATCACTGCCTGGCAAGATCACATGTTTTAAGTCTATAATTTTGTGTTAGGAGGAATTCTTAGCTATCCTGCATTGAATGTGGCTTTTGGGTTGGACATACCTACAAGGGACAGCTTGTTTTAAAATTTAAAAGAAAGAAAGAAAGAAAGAAGAGAGAGAGAGAGAGAGAGAGAGAGAGAGAGAGAGAGAGAGAGAGAGAAGAAAGAAAGAAAGAAAGAACATAGCTTTTTATTTTTGGTCCCAGATGTCCACATGCTAATCTGTAGACCCTGTAAATGTTACCTTACAAGACAAATGGGTCCCCAAAGATCTGATTAACTTAAGATGGATGGCTATCATGAAGGTCTTTACAAGGGACAGAGGAGAAGTCAAAGAAACAGAAGTGAAGATTGACTCAGGGTGAGACAGGAGAGAATCCTATGAGGCCAGCTCTCCCAGGAAACAGGCAGCTCTAGAAGCTGGAAACCACCCTACAGCCTGTGGCAGGAACAGCAGGCTGGCTGAGATTAACCAACAGCCTGATTCCTTCCTCCAGGATCCCAAACAGTAACAGAACAAACCAGAGTTGTCTTAACCACCGTTTCTGGTGATTTGTACAGGATTAAGGGACGCACATACACTTACCAAGCTCTCCTCACAAAGAACAGACCAAAGATGGTAGCGCTTTACTTCAGGATAAGTGTGTTTCATTCTTAGAACAGCTATGGAGTTCCGGACCCTATCTTAGGTTGAGTACTTTATCATACTTATCAAAGTATAGTCACTTTATAATAAAACCAAATCAATGTTGATAGAGTGCCTGACTTTCTCAAGTAATCTGGAAATGAACATGATGGCAATTTTGATATAATATTTCAGAATAAAAATGCAGTTAAAGAAGGAAGACTGCTCTCAACCTGCTGTTTAAATGTAAGCAACACAGCCTCCAGGATCCATGCAAGCTACCAGTTTGTAAATCACTAGGCTTCTCGAAATGTTTTTTTCTTTATTTATTTGGGGTTTTTGTTTATTTCTATGTCTATGTGTGTGTACCTGCATGGATTTATGTGCATTTCAGAGGTGCAGGAACCATGGATAGTGCACCAGATCCCCTAGAGTTGGAGTTACAGGTTGTTGTGACCAACCTGATGTGAATTTTGGCAACCAAACCCTGGTCTTCTGCAAGAGCAGTAATTGTTCTTAACTGCTGAGCCATCTCTCCAGCACCTTCTGGATGTTATTATACTTTCCTGGATTTTTCATTTTTAATTTCTTGTTTTGTATAGAGATTTCTAAATCAAAAAAGAAGTTATTTCATTCAGCTTCCCTTTCTCCCTACTTAGATGTTTACTTTATTATTTTCTATATCAGATATATGTTTTGCTACTTGCTTTGGACTGAATTGGGTTCTCTGGCGACCTCTGAGACAATCATGGAAACTGAAACCTGGTAAATGATGTCCCCTAGCATTACAACTTCAAGGTCAAGTCTAAGTTTCAGAGTCAACCTTTCCTCTGCACTATTTTCCCTTCTCAAGTCTTCCTTAACTTCTTATCCAATCATTTCAGTGCTCTTTAAAACTAAGGATAAACCACAAATGCTACATAATGTTGAGTAGCAATTAATGTGGCACTTCCAAGGCACCAACGAAAGGGAGGGACCTATATATGGAGGACATTGGATGTCAATTGACATTTCTGCAGGAATTGCAGTGCAGCAGAATGTGTTTCTTCAGATTTAGTGAAAATGCTTACAAAACAGAGAGAGAAAACCTAAAAAGTTAAACTGTGTGAGACTTGAAATACAAAAATCTGAATCATAGAATTAATTCAAGAGCGTGCAGAACATCCTAGCAGGTTATTATTTTATCTCATCCTGGCTGTAAGTTCTTCTTTCACAAGGGACACTTGGCCTCGAGTAAAATACAGCCGGAGGCATCAGAGCTCACGTAAGAAAATGCTCACCCTTAAAGCTTGCAAGAAAAAAAAGGGCTACGCAGAAAGCTGGCAGAGAAATGAGCAATGACCTCTCAGAGAAAGGTCAATAGCTGATGTGGAGAGAAAAATCTCCAGGGAACTGTCACTGTCTGAAAAGGAAAATGACCAAAGTGACAAATTTCAGAGCCGAGAGGATGGGCTCCTAACAGAACAGATCCTCCTACCGGCTTCCTTTGAGAGACCACGCTGAAGGTCACTTCTCAGGAAAATCTCAGGCATGCTCCTGTAAATAAAACAAGAAGAAACCTGGGCTCCAAGGTCACTGTTAACTGCAGAGAAATGCCTGCTTCTGGAAGGTGAAGATAGGAATGGCCAAGCAAAGCTCTGTGCGCAGCTGCTAGCCCAGACTTATCACCTAGCCCTTGAGACTTTTCTCAGTATAAAAAAAATGCATAATGTCAATGATGACTCCTGAGTAATCATGACCATGCTTCTCTTCCCTCTCCCATCCTCCTCTCCTCTCTCTTTCTGTCATCTCCCTCCCTGTCTCTTCTCTCTCTCTTCCTTCTCTCTCTCTGTGTGTTGTGTGTGAGAGAGAGAGACAGAGAAGAACAGAGACAGAAGAACAGAGAGAGAGACTATGGACATCATGGGAACTATTCTAGTTATTGCTGTGATAAAACTAAATAATGGCAAAAAGGAACTTGGAGAGGAAAGGGTTTACAAGGATTTTAGTTTACAGGAACTCAAGACAGGATCTGATGCAGAGGCCACGGGACTGAGACCCTGTGACAACATCATGATAGAAAGACAGAAGGATAATTGAAGACATGAGGACCATTATAAATTTTCAAACAGCTTCCTTTAAAAAAAAAATGAAGAAGTGAAAATGTGGCATTCACATTAACAGTCATTTTATTAACCCAATATATTCAGATGTGATTCTCAAGCTATGAAATTGGACTCCCCACAGTTAAATATCCGGCCCACTGCCTGTGACTGGTGACTCCTGTGCTAGATAATGACCCTTTAAAGGATGAGGATTTGTAGAAAATTTGAGGGAGAGACAACATTCGGGTGTCTCCAGGAGCAGTGCTTGGCAAGGAGTGAAGTGAGACTTGTGTATAATGGTCCATGCAAGAGATGTCAGGAATCTGAGCCAAAGCAATAGCAAAGACGGCAGGCGGGAGAGACATCTGAAAGATTGCCTGTGTTTGGTGACCAGACGGGGAGGTGAAATGAAGTAGCTTCTGTGGCCATATAAATAGTAATGGCATTTATGAGTCAAAGATGCTAGAGATGGAGCTAGCACAGGACGATCTAAGATGAGAAGCCAGGGTACTTTACTCCTGGCTGAGTTACATTTGGATTGCTCGAATGGCAGCCACGTAGAGATGCTTACCAAACTGTCAACCATGATTTCTGAACCTCAAGAAAAAGATAAGTCTAGAGATTTAGACATGTAGATTTACTAGTATTCACGGTGTTAGTGAATAGTGTTTATGAGGTATCCGGGAAAGTCATGAGCCAGAAAACAGAGGGGAAAAAAAAAAATCAGTCTACAAAGAAATGGCTAGGGGGATAAAAGAAAAACTAGGGTGCATGGTGGCAGAAGTTAGGAGAAAATGAAGTTTTATAGAGAAGGAGATAAACTTGCCATATACACCAAGAGGATATGAAGTCCTTAAAAGTCTCCTGTTTGGGGGAATGTAATAGCCACCAATATAGTTTTAGAAAAGACAGCAGAAGTAGCAACCAGATCACCAGCGATTGAAATGGAGAGTTTGACACCTATCCATCCAACACATGTGACTCAGGAGAGGTGGGGAACCAAAGAGGAGGTTGTCAACTAACTAGAGTGATCTGCCTCCATTCATGAGTCAAAAACAATGACAACCATATTGAGAAAACCGGTAGTCAGCGCAGTGCAGTTTTAGAGAAAGTTCTAGAAAAGGAGACAATAGGGTTGAGTCCTAGAAAGGGATTCTAATCTGTAGGAAAGCTCCATCACCATCTCAGAGACAGAAATAGGAGGAAGGGGATGAATTAAAAAAAAATAAATCTGAAACATGGCAACTGGCTGCTTCCTTTCTGGGAAGGTAGAGGCAAGATTTCCTGGGAGAAGAAAGCAGGTCCAAACAGCAAGCACAAGGAAGACACTAACATTCTGAGGTCATCACTGAGAAGAATGAGAATACTGGGGCATGAAAAGACTTCTTTCCCCCATTGTCTGGCTCATGGCTCTCTGGGACACCTCATTTTTTTTATTAGATATTTTATTTACATTTCAGATGTTCTCCCCTTACCTCATTTCCCCCCCTCCCTCCCAGGAACTCCCTATCCCATCCCCCCTCCTCCTGCTTCTATGAGGGTGTACCCCCACATAACCCCCCCACCTCACCTCCCCACCCTCGAATTCCCCCACACACGACGTCCAGCCTTCATGGGACCAAGGATCTCTTCTCCCACCTATACCTCCCTTGCATATATGGCTGGAGCCATGGGACCCTCCCTAAGCACTCCCAGGCTGGTGGTTTAGACCCTGGGGGCTCTGGTTGGTTGGTATTGTTGTTCTCCTCATGGGGTTGGGAACCCTTTCAACTCCTTCAGTCTTCACTCTAACTCTTCTATTGGGAACCCCATGATCAGTTTAATGGTTGGCTGTGAGCATCTGCCTCTGAATATGTCAGATTCTTGCAGACCTCTAAGGAGACAGCTATATCAGGCTCCTGTCAGCATGCACTTCCTGACATCCACATCAGCATCTACCTTTGGTAACTGCACATGGAATGGATACCCAGGTGGAATGGTCTACAGACGGCCCCTCCTTCAGTTTCTGTCCTGCACTTTGTATCCATATTTGCTCCCTTGAGTATTTTGTTACTCCTTCTAAGAAGGACTGAAGCCCCCCCCCCCAACTGGTCTTCATTCTTCATGAGCTTTATGTGCTCTGTGATTTGAATCTTGTGTATTTCAAGCTTCTGGGCTAAAATTCTGGGACACCTCATAAACACTATGCGATAACACTGTGAATACTTCTAAATCTATGTCTAAATCTCTAGACCTATCTTTTTTTTTACTTGTGCTCCAGTATCTCCCAGTATTTTTTTTTTATTATAACAAGTATAATCCAAAAAAGAGATAGTAAGAGTGAAGAAAATTGGTTAGAAAATAGGACCAGGGAATTCTAGGTAACTCACTGTCCAAAATGATAGCCATAGTCAATGATTAGTAGTAGTGAAGAGTCACTGAAATATGACAAAACACAAATCAAAGAGACAAAACTTTGGTTTTGTGGGCTTTCCTAGCGCTCCCAAGACAGTGTCCCAAGGCAGAGTGTCAGAGCATGAGCGGATGGAAGGCTGGAACAGAAGGTCACACGTTTTTGATTAATATAGAACAATGAAAAGATGATATGAAAATAAAATAAAAAGGTTGAACACCTCACAGACTTCACACAACATGGAGAAGTATGGACTCTGGTGACAAAGGGAAGCTGGGATCCTGCTGCCTCCTGCCCACATGCATAGTGGAAGCCAGGAGCAGCCGACTCTGAGCTTTGTGAGTGTATTGAGGAAACAGAGAAGTCATTCTTGAGGTGGAAAATAAATGTGTTTTCTGTACTGTAGCGCTCCAGCAGTATCGTGGGAAAATCAGGAAGGAGAAGAGTAAAGGGAGAAAAGCTGGTGACAGCGACGAGGAGAATTTGAACCAGGTAGTCCTTGGGAGAACCTTGGGCTTCTAAGACAGGATAACCATTGTTGCCACCTATAGCCAGATAGCAGGGGTGCCAGGGTCAGAAACTTGAGGTTCTGGCGAGTCCCAGCCACCGTCCTGCCCTCCTCCCTCATCTCTTTTCTTTCTCTTTTCCCTTTCCCCTTTTCCATTTTTCCTCCCGTTAGACTCTTTAATGTACTCCAGGGAATGTTCAAAACACGTTAGTAACAGTGTAACAGTGCTCCTAATGTGCATGGATTTAAAATATTCCCAAGACTCTGTTAAAAAAAACAAAACACGAAAACAACAACAAAAAAAAACCGCAGCACACCAACTCTAACCAGAGCCCCACCCCCGACATACACTTTGGGTCATGTGGATGGACAACTGAGAATAGTCTGAAGCTGTTCAAATATTCAAGCATATCTTCACAGCGATGCCCTAACTTCAATAAGATGGTAAGTTGAAAAGCAGCTCTCTTAAAGGTAAAATATGTAAAATCTGTGCAACATTTCTTTGCTCTTAACACTTTCAAATTCGGAACTCAGTTTGAAATATGCAGATAGTCATCATTTCGCTACTTTAACTTTATCTCTTTGAAGTTTTAATCACTGCTTTTAAAAGTTCCCTTTAAAGACACTCGCTTTGGATGAAAGCTGTAGAATACAATGTTGCTCTGGAACAGCCGTTTTCCATCAAACGCTCTGTGCTTTAAGTTGTGAAAACGCATTGATTATACTGCCAAGCATCGCTAAAAAGTGTTCTGCATCATAAAAGAAACCGCAGCCCCATTTGTTATCATTTAAATTGTAAATTGTACATTTCATGGAAACAGACTGAAGCTGAACCAAACTATAGCACAGGAAAACAATTCTGATGCTCATTTTTTGAAAAACGTGTTTTGGTGGTCCCCTAATCTAAAACTAATCTTTTTGTTGGCCTCCAAGCAAATGTACACTGTAGACTTGCTGCCACATTATGGTCAAAGTGGGGGGTTGGTGGGGGTTGGTCATCTCAGTCCCTAAGAGTGGCATTGAAAGAGATTAGAAATGACAGGGATGCTAAAAGTGTCTGAATTCCATCATCTAAGAACAAAACCCTGAGGCTTAATGGGGGCTTTGGCTTTCCCATATTTCATGAGATGGAGGTGTCTGTGTTTGCCTCCTGGGGTACATGGAATAAACTTAAGAGATGTAAAACTATTAGTCTTGACAAAACTAATCCAAAGGTCTGTTCTATTCAGAGCTAACACGATCTGCCTGATATCAAAATTAAGGCCAGTTTTGAGCTGAGTTTCAGGCACACGTTCCCAGGGATTCGATATTTCTTGGCCTAGGAAGAGAAAAGGAGGCAGCAGTGACTTTGTGGTCCACAGCTGAGGGCCCAGATATTGGAAGACTTCCATATTCTTTTCATCATGTCCCAATTCTACTTTAAGTAAAAGGATTGACTATTGATTTCTGTGTGTCCTGGGATGTAAACATATAGGCAGATGATATACAAAAGCTAGAATGTATTCAGTTGGCTTTTTGTGACATAAGAATAACTGTTCAGCTGATATTTTCTGTAGTCTCATGTAATATTTCACTAAAGTATTAATGGTGGCTTTCATATCTATATTAGTTTCTCACGTCTGATGGAATGAGCCTATGTATTGAGTGTTAATACAGTTTAGATCTCGAATTTCCACCAAAGGCCCATGTGTTGAAGGCTTTGTCCTCAGCCCAGGATGCTACTGTAAGGTAATAGGATCCTTAAAAGGTAGAGCCTTGTGGAAGGAAGTCATGTTGTTGGCAACAGGAAAGCCTGGTCCCTTCCTGTCTATGCCAGTCTTCCTCCACCATGATATCCTGCCGTGCCACCACTCCAAAGAAACAGATAAGACACTTTGAACAAAGGAAGAGGGACATAGGCAGACAAGGGAAGGGAAAGCTAAAATGGTAACTTCTTGCTCCTAGACAACATTATGTGGAGAAATGGTAAAAACAAGGGAGCTGGTTTCTAAATAGAACCAATAGGCAAAAGGAAAGAACACAGAGGTTCTATGAAATGCCCAGTACAATCTCCAACCTTAGGCCTCCTCCCATCTCAAAGTAATAAAGCTGTTATTTCCTCTGCCATGAAAGCTTGGTCTCTGGGTTTTCAGAACGGTTTAAATTCTTTATCCATCGGGGAATAAACTTGGCAATCGCCACAGTGCTCTGATGACAACAGCTAAAGCTAGGCTATGTGCGCAGACGCTTGATGAAAAGAATCAAAACGTTTTCCCTTTGCGATTATTTTTATATCTTTTTGTTGGATTTATTACTATCATCAAATGTTTAGCTTTAATACTGTCGTAACGGCCCCATTATAGAAGTTCTCATGGAACTTGTCATTTCTCCCTAAGCTGTGCAAGCTCTTTGCTTTGAAACTGAGATGGACTCACTGTTGGGAGCAGAGTGTAGGCAGCATGATATTGTATGACATCTGAGACTAGGTTGAAAAATGCCATGCCCTCTTAATATATGAGATGTACTCTGAAGATGCTGCCCACTCTAGCAAAGGAGGGTCGTCTCCCCAACAAATCTTTCCTGGAAATGCCCTCCCAGAACAGCTCAGATGTCAGTCTTGTAGCTCATTCCAAAACCAATTAAATTGACTATGGAGATTATCTATTGAATTGGCCAAATTCAGACTGAGCAGAGGGGTCCTTACAGACCTGAAGACCATTGCTGGACAGGCTGAAGACTTGGATGCAACTGTAACCCACCCAGCTTCTTCCTTTACTCAGCTGGATGCCCTTTACTCCTTCACATATAACCCACTGCACACAACGTTCACTTAATAACCTTTCCCAGTAACCTTAACTAAGGTTAGCATGAGTCAGATTTTAATTTCAGTGGAGACCATGGCATACATAGATTCTGAAATATATCATTCCTGGTTTTCACAGTAGACAAAATAATAAAGACACTGTCTAGTCAGAGTTTCTATGACTGAAACAAAACACCATGACCAAAGGCAAGTTGGGGAGGAAAAGGTTTATTTGGCTTACACTTCTATATTGCTGTTCCATTGAAGGAGACCAGAACAGAAACTCAAATAGGGCAGAAACCTGGAGGCCAGAGCCAATGCTGAGGCCTTGGAGGAGTGCTGCTTACTGGCTTTCTCAGCATAGCTTGCTCAGCTTACTTTCGTATACAGCCAGAACCACCAGCCCAGAGATAACAAAACACACAATGGGCTGGGCCCTCCTCCAACAATCACTAAGAAAACGCTTTATAGCTGGTTCTAATGGAGGCATTTCTCAATTGAGGTCCTCTCCTCCTGGATATCTCTAGCTTGTGTCAAGCTGGTACAAACTAGCCAGCACAGATATATTGATCTTTGCATCGATTCTTCCAATGACACGAACAAAGTCTACTATCAGTTATCACTAATGGTCTGTAGCTCGATAGCTATAATAAATTTATCTTTATCAAAATATGATTTTGGTCTTGGGACTTGACTAATCCAATGTTTCAGAAGATGATGAAGGGTTGGTTTTTTTTTTTTAAATCCATTGTTCTATGGGTCTGCATCCATAATCAAACACATGAAAGAGAAACACACACTGTCTCTAAAACTTGGTCCTGAGCATGCAACATCATTTAAGTGACTATTTACATAAACTACCTTAGGAAGGTTTTACCAGCAAACCCCCAGAGACATGACATGCTTGGTTCTATCTTCCTGGAAGTGGAGGCTTCCTCTCTCATTCGACTCCAAGTCACCTGATAGACATGAGTCATTATGTCACAGGGACTATGAAAAGAATGAATTCAGAGATGATGGCTGATGGTAGGGTTACAATCAATGATTTAAACAACGGGACACTTTTGTCTGTCAAGACGGGCCCTGCCATCTACTTCAGGCATCTCATAATTAATTCTTAAGGTTGAACCTCAAGCATTTCCCCACTTGTGTATTCTGTGTTCTCAGCCTCTCCTGCATCTTCACATGAGCCCATCTACCAGCAGGAGCCACTGATTTCTGTGTGTGCTCAATGTTGACTTGAGCCCATCATTCCAGCACTGCAGAAAACCAGAAGCAAATGAGAGCACACACTTGTTAGCTGCACAACAAAATAATGAATTGTGTTGTTTTACTTCTCCAGCTTGGAAAACATAGGAAAGCACCATCCTTTCTAAGATTAAGTTTCTTCAAGCTATCAATCCATCTGTGGAAGGAAAATATTTTTCCCTTCTTGTGGTCTTCCATCCTAAAAGAAATACCCAACTCAGATGTGTGTACTGAGTTGAAGGGCCATATCTTTGATTTGATGGCCATATTACCCATTAGAGAGAATGGGGCATCCTCCTTGGCCAGCCTTCCTGATTGGTAGAGCCATACGGCCATGCCTCCATGGCTACAACAGGTTTGCCAATAGTAACCCTATTTAAGAGAGAGCAGAATTGGCTCTTTCAGTTAAATTTGTTTCTGCCATAAATTTACATGATTACCATATACTAATGAAGAAAAGTTGAGATGGAAGTGGCAACGACCCCAATTTTATTAACATACATTGTACACCTGTAGCAAATTATCACACTGTACTTATGACCTTGTACAACTAAGATGATTAATTTTAAAAATGCATAAATACACTTAAATTTCTTTAAAAAAATTTCCACAACTGTTTGAGACCAAGTCATAGCTACCACAACTCATGACCAGACACGTTGATTAATGGCAATAGTCCTGCTAATTGTACACACATCACACACCACTGACCACCACAGACCACATTACATCACCAAATCCACCAACCATACCATCCCACACCACACACTTACCACCACTCACCACCCACCACCACCACCTTCACCACCACCACCACCACCACCACCACCATCACCACCACCACCACCACCATCACCACCATACCACCACCACCTTCACCACCACCACCACCACCACCACCACCACCACCACCACCACCACCACCATCACCACCAACACCACCATCACCACCATCACCACCACCCACCACCACCACCACCTCACCACCACCACACCACCACCATCACCACCACCCCTTCACCACCACCACCACCACCACCACCACCACTCACACCACCACCACCATCACACCACCTTCACCACAACCACCACCACCACCTCCACCACATCACACACACTGTCCACACTCCTGAGTCCAGATCAGTTTACTCTCTTAGGAAACTGAATGCACAACACAGTACTCTAACGTCATGGGTTTAAACAGGGTCCAGCAAATGAGCCCTGATGCTGACAATTCAGGCTCCTTAAACCAAAGGAAGGACCTGGGTTGCATTAAATCACTATTACTTAGCCCCAGGGTCCTTGTCTCAGGATTCTTAGCAATCCAACATGCTTATCCATATTCTCCCCCAGTAATCAAATGAATTCTAATATTACAACACACATGGGTTTTATTTCCCACCACACATCACCTAGCTGTAGCTCAAGTCTTAAAGTCAATAAACAGAACTAGTCTGATTCCGTCTCACTGGGTCTGAGGGACACTTGCTCCTCTGCCATGGTAATATAGAATATGGTTCTGGACGTTTCTCAAAAGAGGATCTCCACGTGTCCTCAGTAGTCACAGTGGTCACAGCTATTACAGGTGTGCAGGGTAGAGCTTTCTCCTGGTGTGAACCCCTCCAAAGCTTCCAACTATAGCGAAATGTTGGCCACTATAGAGAATGGCTACTAAAGATGTTATCTTGTGGGCTCTTACCTAGCCAGGACCTTTGACAAGGCTATAGAGGGTCCCAGAGATGACACTTCAGGCAGTTTTCCATCAGTATCACATCCAGAAGCCTGAATTGATGGTGCATCATCTTCAGAAACCTGTAAGCTTTTTGCCATTTCTCTTCAGTTCTCTCCTTTGGATGCAGGTCAACACGCCAGGAGACAAATTACACAGGCATACCACTTTCTGAGATTTCACTTTGTCACATTTATACGCTGTGATTCACTCTGACTTTGGACATCTGCTTGCCTGGCAGGCATCCCAGTCACCCATGGAAACTGAGCCTGACGGACTCATATTATCCTCTAGACCTGCAAGTGTTTGCCTGTGACCATGGCCACTTGGCCTCCTACTGCTGACCTCTGTAATTAGCATGTGACTTAAGGACTCTGAGCTTGGGAACTCTGGAGAGAGGTTGAGAGCAAGTGGGAGTTGAGGCTTATTGAGCAAAACTGAAATCCTTCCCCTGAATTCAATGAGAGGGGAAGCCAGCAAAAAAAGGAGAAAGGTTGAAGTCCATAGCTAGTTTATAAAATTTCTAGTTCTGTCTTGTTTCACCACAAGAGTCCTTTGCAGAGGATTTAGCACAGCCTCCTTTAAGGTAAATGGGCTAAACAACACGGAGTCTGAGAGAGAAGAGACTAGCCTAGGAAACAGGCCATCTATTTAATGATAGCCATCTCCACAGGCCAGGGATTTAGGGAACTGCAAGGTTCTAAACGGAGAAAAGAAAATCGACTCTCTAAAGTCCGTGGGCGAGAACCTGCTGACTTTATTCCTAAGGAGTGCAATTAATTAAAGTTAGGTCCTCACAAACAGTCCAAATGCCAGTTCCAAAGTAAAGGACGTGCATGCCCGTTTCTGTCTGACCCCTTTTCACCCGTTTTTAGCACTGGCAGATTTGTGGATGGCAGCTATGTGCTGATTGAACAGAAACGGGTCTTAACGAGCAGGCAGAGAAGATGAAGCCGTCAAGGACAGGCTCAACCGTTTAGTTTGTAACTTGTTTCATCTTTTACTCTCCGGAGCTTCTCTTCCCCATGTGTTCATCTTTTTTTTTCTCATCCTTTCTTTCTTTTTTTTTTTTTAAGATCTTTTACTTTTTATCCACACCTTGAATGGCAGCGTCAATGCCTTATTCCATAGGGGTGAGTCTGGGATGAGAAACTACTTTGAAGTCCATCAGTGTGAGCCCCTCTGCTGAGGATACCTGCCCTCTTTGTAACCTCAAGGTGTTACAAAGATAGATTTAGTACAGTTCCGTCTCAAGGCTTCCAGTTTAGTGCCAGGCACAGAGGGGCACGGAGCAGGTGGCTAGTCAAAAAGTTGGCTCGTTCCCTTGCTCATTGGCTGTCAATCAGACATCCACACCGCAGGCAGTTAGCGTGGCCCTTCACCCCTAAGTGTTTCCTTAGAGGCTACCCAGGTGAGAAAGGTCAGAGGCCAAGTTCAGTTTCCATCTTCTAAACTCTTCATCAAAAGGTAATTTACAGCCTATGTGATTACCTTTAAGGTCTATCATTTTACAAATTAATTTATTAAACTATCTTCTCAAGGAAGTGAAGGAAACAGCACAGGGCCTGTACAGAGCTTTGAGAATAAAAGAATACTCGTAGGTGAATTGGAAAGAGGGAAGCATATGCATTTCCATTATTTACCTGCATAATCTAATTAAGTATGGATTAAAACCCCACAATAAGTACATATTATTTGGGTTGTTTTTTTAAATATGAAAAATTTGAAGTTCAAAGTGTTAACATAACCATTGTTTGTCGCACCACTGCTGAGAGGCCAGAGTGAAAGTCTCGATGGCCAGGCCAGTCTGTCTGTATGCCTTCAGGAGTCTGACCCACATTACATCATGTTTTCCAGGGTCACCACAGCTGGGAGTGAGCTGCTCCCTTCTAGCCTGGGCAAGGAGGGTGATTTCAGAGTTCCATCTGTGAAGCTGGAGCTGCATAAGAGACTCTTCAATCGGATTGGATGTGTCTGCGATATGCCTCAGAATAACTTTTAGAGATGCTCTTCATTCCTGGCAGCCTCTGCTGTCCCAGACCCTATACTGTCACTTGGTCAACAATGTCTCAAAGGGAACCTGAGGCAGGCAGAAGCAACTGCTGCTTGCTGGCATTCAGGCTCTTCCTTGGAACCCAAGCCTTACAATTTCAAAGGGTGTTCAGGTCTCAGAACCAGTGATCCAGAAGCCATTTTTCCTTTGTCTACTGAATCCCCTTTCCTCATCTTAGTGGATTCTAGGCTTCTAGCTGTGACAGAAAAAGTAGCATAGTCACTTCCAAGCAGGATCTGTCCAGTCAACACTCCAGACAGAGCCCAGTTGTTCCTAAGAGTAACAAATCTCTAAATTTGTTCAAAGAGCAAACCCTTCGGCACTCTGATGTTGCCTGCAAAGTTCTTCATCCATGTGCTCAGCCAACTTCAACCTACTGTAGCCACAGAGTCCATCCTGTATGTGCATGACAGACACAAAGTCACACTGGTCCTGGGGCCACTTGATGCTCCTTTCACTTGACAAAAGGAGCAAGACCTAGGGGGAGGCTGATTTGGGTGTGAAGAGAAGAGAAAAGAAGAAAAGAGTAAGAGACAGAGACACAGAGTCAGACACCGCTGCTGAGAGGGAGAGGAGGAGGCAAGAGAGAGGAAGGAGAGGAAGAAGGAGAGGGAAAACAGAAGACAGAAGAAATTCCACCTCCCAAGAAGCCATGACCATCTCCTGATTGGTATCCGGGGCATCTGCAATCCCCTTACACTGCACGTTGGCACCTTATGCTTTATCCTAAGACTGAGGGTTCAGCTGAGACAGCAGAGACTCTTCAGAAGACCGAATCCACTCCAGTAAGTATGCACATTCTCGCCTTCTCCATCATTCACACATTCTAAGAAGTTCTGTACTCTGGGGCTTGTGAGATGGTGCGGTGTGTAAAGCGCTTGTCCATAAGCCTCACAGTCAAGTTCCATCTCTGGAACTCATGCAAAGGAAGGAGAGGACCCACATCACATGGATGTCTCCTGACCTGCACACATACTCATGCATGTGTGTGAGCATGGCCATGCAGAGACCAATATTTATTTTAAAGAAATTCTGTGCTTTGTGAGAGTCTACATCTTTTATGTGGGAGCACCTCGAATGGTAAACAGCACACCCCTCTCTGCTTCCTACATGTACGGCTGGACCATTCCTTGGGGAATATTAAACCTGATTGGCATTCATATGTTTTTTTTTTTTTAAGTCATCTCCTCTTTTCCCAAGTTCAGCATTTTCTGTAATACTGGCAGTTGGATTGAAACAAATTTTATAATCATTTTGAAGTTCTGACGAATCTAGGCTTGCCGCTAAATCTGCTTTGAAATATAGCTCAGGCTGGAGAGATCACCAGTTAGTTTGATCCTCAGATCCACCGACAAATCACTGGGAAGGTAGAGACAGGCAGGTCCTTGAGCTTGCTGGTCAGTCAGTCAAGCCTAATTAGTGAGCTCTAGACCAGTGAGAGACCCTGTCTCAAAAAACAAGGTAGGTGTTTCTTGAAGAATAACGCCTAAGTTGACCTCTGAATACTCCCATGTGCATGTCTCTCTCTCTCTCTCTCTTTTCTCTCTCTCTCTCTCTCTCTCTCTCTCTCACACACACACACACACACCACACACACACACACACACACATACACACGAACATTCTTTGCCCAGGTCTAGCTGTCTCTTCCAGACATTAAATAGAATTGTCTATGCTGGTCAGTTTTATTTGTCAACTTGACACAGGTTAGCCTCAGTGGAGGAAATAACTTCATATGATTGGCTCAAAACTCCAGAGGAAAAAAAAAAGGAAGGAAAGAAGGAAGGAAGGAAGGAGAGAGAGAGAGAGAAAGAGAGAGAGAGAGAGAGAGAGAGAGAGAGAGAGAGAGAGAGAGAGAGGAGAGAAGCAGGTCTGTGGGACATTTTCTTGATTGATGATTAATGTGGGAGGTGCTCAGTTATATAAGAAAGCAGGCTGAGCAAGCCATGAACGACAAGCCAGCAAACAGCAGTTCGCCATGGTCTCTGTTTCAGTTTGCGCTTGAGTTCCTGCACTGACTTCCCTCAGTGAGAGACTGGAATTGGGACATGTACACCAAATAAACCTTCTCCCTCCTAAATTGCTTTGGTTCATGATGTTTTTATCACAGAAATAGAAAGACACCACCTAAGGGTTTTCTTTTCCTCTCTTGACAGAGAAGGTACATTCAGATAGCTCAGTAAATTATTTTCACTGAGAATAAGTATAGAAATAATATTTTAAGAACTTTCTTTTCTCATTACTCTCAGCAATGCATCAAGGTATCTCACGGAGGCCCCTACATTCTTGAGATAAAGAATAACGGTGAGCTTCTATCTTGATTTCTTGACAATCAGTCCAACATAACCAGCTCGATTTTATTTTTAAAAGGAAACTCTATTTCACTGATAGACAAGCTCACTGAAATTTCATTTCCCACTCTAATTTTTATCTCCTATTTTCTCCAGGGATTAATAAGCATCTTAGGGACAATACTGTGGACATACTTTTCTCTTCCTTGAGCTTCTCATTCTATATGCGTGATAATGTAATAAAAAAAACAATGTGTGTATATATAATATATTAAACAACTGCTCCAGATATGTATGGCCAGAATCCTGTTTCAGAAGAGGCCAAGATCTTAATCAGAATTGTCTTTGTGTCAAATTACCTGCCTCCCTTCTCTCTCCTAGTAGGCTTCCAAGCAACTGTGACTATTTAGGGGATTGCCTTCACGGTGAGAAGCTGTTTACTGAGCCATAAGCTACTTGGCACATTTGGATGCTGCAAAGATTTTTATTTAACACAGCACACTGAGTATGGTGACTTCTGATAAATGAAGCTTGCTTATAGAATACCATTAAAATGTGCTCAATTCTCTTTCTGCAAGCATGTCAGGATGGTAGGCTGTCCTTGGAGTAGATGAAGAAGCCATAAGTGCCTCTTCTGGGGACTGCTTAGGGGACTGTGGCACTCCCATGGGTTCAGGTTTGCAGCGCTGGCTCTCACTGTGCAAGCCTCCACAGAGGTCCCCCTTCAACACGCACCTCCCATCTCCAATCATATTCCCTTACTTATGAACATCAAAAGTATGCATGACTTGGGACTGAGATAGCTTATCTATTAAGAGCTGAGTTTGGTTTCCACCACTGCCTGTAACTCCAGCTTCAGGAGATCCAATGTTGTTTTCTGGCTTCTGGGGCCACCAATGCACCTATACACTTGCCCCCACATGTTTCTCTGGACTGCTCACTGCCTGGCCCTACCTGCCCTTGGGGGTTGGAGGTGAAATGGCTTGGAATCAAAGACACAGACTCCAGGAGCAGGTGAGAAATGCTGCAGCAAGCTCACCTGAATGCTGCTGCAAGCTCCTTTAATACCCTTTACCCAAGCCCCATTGGTTCCAAGAAAGCATCTCTTCTAAACAGCAGTTCCCAATTGGCTGACATTGTCTGTATCAACAATCCTTGGTCTCTCAGGCAGTCCTCAATTAGGTCCTCCTGCAGAAGATGCCTTTATGGCTGCACGTAGAAGTGGCCGCCACTACACCCACATAGGTAATTAAAATATAATAATACATTGTAAAATGATCTTGTTCATGTTATTGTTCTCTACCTCTACACTGATGTTTAAACTCTAAGGGCGTGAAGATATTGACCTCATTTGGAGACCTAGAGTAAGATACGGTACATAGCAGAAGTTTAATAAATAAAGTTCCAGCCTTTCACCAAACAAATTACTCATCCCATAGACATCACCAGGGTTCTATTTACCTACAAAAAAACACTACCCCTTATGATAGTAATGTGATAGAAATAGTTCATATTTCTTAAGTAATATAGGCACAATCAATTATTCATATACTTAATTTATTTAATACTTTATTTTAATAAGTTTAACTTGTTAATGGATTATAAAGAGAGCATGTAGTTATCTCCACTTATTCTTGACTATCCAATGTAATGTATATTCTCAGTTTAATCACTCTGGTTTCCAAGGATACTAAATACCTAGCAAATCCCTACCACTGACTGATTTTTGTTTCATAAGTACTTCATCACAAGCCACCAACATCCTTTCTCAAAGTTCCATGGCTAGCTTCATTGTCCATCTCTCTATGATGCTATATCTCTGATTCATGGGGTCCCCTGAAGAAAGCTGAACAAAGTTGAACAATAGAAAAAATTGCCTTTAAAACTCATAAACATTATTAAGAGTAAAACCCAAACCCAGCCATATTTACTATCGTGCCACTAAACCAGGGGCATTGGTGCATGTGCTAAAGTAAGTACTTTGTGATTGATTATAACCATCATGGGAATATGGCAGGACGGCCATCATTTCAGCCACAAGGGAATTCCTAGGCTTTACCAAAATCTTTATATAAAATTAGAACCTCGTAAAGCGAAGTGGCTTTGCTCAATATCAGGGACCATGTCAACTGGCCAGTCATTATGCACAAACACTTGATTATTTGGAAAGAGATGCCAGCAAGAAGCTAAGTACCTTGAAGTAAGTGGCATTTGAGTTCAGAGTCTATCTGTTTACAGGATGTAGCCAGATTTCTTCCTTCCAGAGATCATTTTACCAGGAGCTAATCTATAGATAACAGGAATTAAGAACTTCCAACCTCTAAATATGGCTTACCCCACCTGTGTGCTTAAAAGAACATAGTGTTTTGCCTTTTTTTTTTTTTAACTTTCCACAGGCAAGGGAAACTTCTGAGTAGGGCTGGGCTTCAGCCTTCCCACACTCTGGTGGATGACGATCAGAGAGAGGAAGTCAGGAAACACAGAAATATGACCTCTATGTATTTAAGCACAGCGGGTGAGGTGTGTTAAGATATGGTCTGACAACATAACTCAAGTTGGTCTTGATAGATTCGTGATACCTTGCCCCAGTTTCCCATGTGCTGGAATTACAGGATATATTATCAACATGTCCAGTTAACATTTGTTCACCTAAGTAAAAGCTTTAGTTCTCCGAAAGGGAAAACTTCAGACACTACAATGTTAGAGATTTTTCTTGTCGTTACAAAGCACCCAGGAAAAGTACCCTAATTAAGTTTACTTTGGCTCACAGTTTGAAGATGCAGTTCGTCATGGGGAAGAAGGCATTGCAGCCTGAGCTTAAAGCATATGGTCACATTCTGCCCACACTGTGACACATGGAGGAGTCTCACTGTGGGGGGCAGAGAGGAATGAGTGGTGGAACTCAGTTTTCTCCTTTCTATTCAGTCCACGACCACACCCCACAGAATGGTGTTGCTGAGAATTAGAAAGGCTGTCCCTCCCCCATTAATCCAATCCAGAAATGTTTTTGCAAGTCAGGAGTTGTGTTTCTATTGTGACCCATCAAGTTGACAATTAAGATTAACTGTCACAATTGTAAGAAGAGAGGAGGAGTCATGAACAGTGGGGAGACAGCCAGTGGCTCCAGGAAATTCACAGTGGCTGGCCACAAGCTGGGCAGGATACACAATGCAAGGTGCTAGATAGCTTCAAGGCTACTCAGCTGTCTGTTCTGTGATGCAACTCTGTGGGACTGCGTAAGGGTATCCTGGTTCTTGGCTGGGCATGGGCCTAGAACCCCGAGACTCCAAGGGAGAAACGGCAGGAGTTCGGCCACGTCCCCAGAACTCAGAGTCCTAACAAGCAGTCCAATCTCCATAGACCTACATTGTTCAGTCACGTAGGCCATTACAGTCCCTCCCAAAGTGCACAGGTAGAGGGTGTAACTACAGGCCTCAGGCCGTAGAGATTTACATACTAATGAAGGTCAGAGGGCGGAGCCAATTAAGCAATGCCCCCAGAACCTCCCCCTTTCTCCCTCCCTACTTAACCCAGGTCTGCCTTGAGTTTGGGGGTGTACATCAAGATCCATCCACCATCCACCATGACAATAAACCCTTTTGGAACCAAGGACTTCCTCGTGTCATTGGGGCCTGCCAGGCCTGCCGCCATCGAAGCCTCCAGTCACTGGAACCTGGGACCTTTCTCCGGTATGTGAGACAGGCTGCCTGAAAGCCTCCAGGTAGCCTCCACCACGCAGGTCCCGGGCTGCTGCCGCGGGGGCCCCCCAGATTTTTCCCACACAACTCTACTGTCAATGAAGACTTAATATTATGCTCAAAGGACATGCAACAAAAGAATTGGTTCCATCTAGCAAGCTTTTGTCTCCACTTGGATGATAAAGCAATATTAAAGTATTTGAGTGGCATTTGAGTTACATAAGAGACTCTGTCTGGGAAAGAAAAGTCACTGCAATGGAACAAAAGCTGACAAGAGGCTGTAATGCCAACAACATGTGCACACCAGCAGTACCACTGTACTTCTATTTGTTCCACACTCCTGCCTCTCTGCTACTCTCCCTTCAGCTGGATTCTAGTGCTTTGATCAGATATTGCTGCACGGTCCCTGGGCACTGCTGTCACCTCCACTTTGCACATGCTCCTGCCATAATAATTCCAGGAGGACATAGTCTCCAACCTGACTATCTCTGAAACGGTCCACGGGCCATAGTCTTCTTGTTTTGCATTTCTGAAATATGCTATGATTAATGAATCATGTAGTTCATTGTAGAAATATATTTGATCTTCCTGGGTTCCTGGCACAGAACTGTTAAAACCCTGAAAGAATGTCCTGAAAGGATGAATGCCATTATTATCCAGAAAGAGCCTTCTTTCTATCGCATCTGAGTTTATTTTCTTGGGGAGATTCAAGTCATATAGGTAATGACTAGAAAACCTGTGGATGGGACAGGCCACCTGAAAAACAATGGCATAGATCTGGAATTGTCAGTCAGAATCAACTGCCTTACACAGGACACTGACACATGGGTTAGGGAGACACATCTCCATAGAGACCATGGAACAACATCATCCAATGAGCTTGGGGCTGTTGAATGAATGGAGATGTTGGTAAGGAAGCTTTACTGAAAAGACATGGAGGCTCCAGGTCCCCCCAGGTTCCTACCTCTCTTTCCCCTTGCTGCTTCTCCATTAGAATGTCCCTTATGTGTGCTTCATAATAAGCCAGTACACAGATGTGTCTCATGAATTTTGTAAATCATTCCAGCGAATCATCACTCCTAAGTGGGACTGGGATGAGTCCTGAGAACCCTCAGTTAAGAAAATCTGTCCCATCAGAAACACCAGAGCCTTAGACTTGTGAGCAGCAATTCAAGAGAGGGCAGTCTTGTGCGGCTGGGTGCTTTACCTTTGGGATCAATGCTAATTCCAGGTAGTGCTAGAACTGACTAAATTACAGGGTACCCAGCTGCTGTTTGGAGAGCTGGAGAAGCATTTGGTGTAGAAAAACAATATACATCTGATGTCAGGTGTGCTGTGTACTGTGATTTCCTGGTAGTTATTGTCCCTCGATGCACATATGCTATTTTAAAAGACTGTAAATGAATCACCTAACTATACCATGGTTTAACAATGGTCCAAGGCAGTTTCTTATGGAATCAATGTCTCTGGATGATGCTAAAATATGAAACCTATGGCTGACAATGCTACTTTGGAGATCAGTCTTTCTTGGAACTGGACTGAATGGTTTCAGCCCGTCCCTCCCTAATCTCGGCTGTTGTTTGATTATTATAGTTGTTTGGGACAGAGTTACACTTTCTTAGACCAAGGTGATCTGGAGCTCACCACATAGCCCAGCGTAACATTAAACTCATGACAACTTTCCTGCCTCTGTCTCCCAAATGCGGAAACTACGGGTATGAGTGCCCAAGTCTATCATTCTTCCTGCTCCTTAGTAAACAAACATAAGGGCTCAGCTTCCTCCCACCTCACCTCAAGTCTGAGGTACTGGATACATGGCAAACAACACATCCTTTGCCTTATTCAGAAATCAAAAATGTTTCCCTGATATCATTTGGATGGAAGCCATACTCCCTGGCATTTCTTCCTTTTTGTCTTATTTTTAGTTTATGTATTCATACAAAGTAATAGGTCTCCTGGTAGCGTGTTTTAACACATACTTGGTTTGGGCTGACCTTGACCTTGACCAGCTCTTCTCCCCATCTCCCTATTCTCTGTCCCAGCTTATGTGTTCCTACACACGTTTCCATTTTGTTATTAAAAGTATTCTGTTACTCTCTTTACACCTTCTCCTTAAAGCCTTCTTTTCTCTTCTCATAGTCACCTTTCAGGTCTCCCATATTACACACACACACACACACACACACACACACACACACACAGGAGCATGCCCAGCCCCTTTGGTCCACCATGACTCTTTTTGTTTCTAGTGTCAGTACTAGGAGTTTAAGTCACTTGTCACAGGGACTAACTCTGGCTTCCTTCCTGTTTACGCTCTCTCATTTTTCAGGTTCCTTTGGATTCCACTGGACTCATCTAGATAATTCTGGATAATCTTTCAGGATTTCTAGATAATTCAGGATAATCTTTTGCTCTCAAGGTCTGTTGATTGACAACCTTAATTCCATTGGCAAGCTTACTATCCCTCGACCACATGGATGGCCAGATTCCAGGTTCAGGCTACATGTGTCTTTGTGAGCATTATCCTACATTTCCTGAACAAAGAAAATAAGCACAGATAAAATGTATTGGCCAACAGGCCAATGATAATTGTCTCTTTTTTCTTTCCCAGTGCTGTGCCTGACTTGTTCTTTCATGATCTTTTGTGTTTCTTTAGATAAGGCTTTTATACTGCGTCTTATAGCTATAGCAATCGTGTGTGAGTGTTGTGTGTGTATGTGTGTATATGTGTGTGTACATGTATGTATGTAAATATGTGTGTATGTATATGAGTATATGTGTATGTGTGTGCATGTATGTGTGTGAGTGTATATATATATGTGTGTGTGTGTGTGTGTGTGCATGTATGTGTAGCGTGTGTGTGTGTGTGTGTGTGTGTGTGTGTAAACCTGAGGACAAACTCAGGTGTCATACCTCAGATACAGCTCCAGTTATGTGTTTGTGTCTATGACAAACATCATAAGTCTCTGCCTCACTCACTATCTTCCTTATATAGCCTAGGACACAACTGATGAGAAATTGTGCTGACCATGGTAGGTTTCACACTTCTGTATCAATTAATAATCAAGACAATCCCTCACAGACGAATCTGTTCTAGACAGTTCCTCAGTCTGGGCTTTCCTCTCAACTTACTTGAGGCTGTGTCAAACTGACTGTTGATTCTAACTGGAACAAGTGTTCTCTACCTTTTTCTCTGTTTCAAGACAGGATTACTCACTGGCCTGGAGCTTACCAGGTAGGGTAGACTAGATAGCTACAGCCGCAGGAAGCCATCTATCTCTGCCTCCCCCAGGGCTGGCACTACAAGTGCATGACAGCACCCTCAACATTTTTATATAGGTTCTAGGAAACAAACTTAGATCCTGCTGCTTTCAAGGAAAGCATTTACTGACTGAACTATCTCCCCAACCCCTATAATAATCATTTTAAAATAAATAGCAATTTAATCTTGATCCTGTGTAAAAGTTCTACACCTAGAAACAAACCAAGAGTTCTGAGGTGATTTAAGAATGTCAGTAGACTGATCTGCAGTTGTTTTCTGCTGAGCTGCAAAGGTAAGGAGATCTACTCCAAAGGAGTAGGACTAAAGTAGGGATTGTCTTGATTATTAATTGATACAGAAGTGTGAATCAAAAGATGAACAACCAAGATGAAGTGTCAAACACACGGGAGGCAGGGAGCCTGATGCAGAAGGTTCAGCCAAAAGAGGGTGGAGACGACGTAAAGGCTTTGTGGTGGACAGGAAGAGGCTCAAGGATGCTGGGATGGGGGTTATACTAAAGGACTATTTTAAGGAGCACGATTAGAGATGTGCACTATGTAGTGAGTGAAATTCTTGTCAAATGCAGAGATAGACTGTGTGACTATTCAGCAATGTTCTATGTCCCTGCTTTCTAAGGAAGAGTGATCATTCTTTCCATCTTATTCAGGTAGAGTCTCAGAGTCTATGTTGCCTAGGCTAGCCTTGAACTCATAATGGGCCTAGTAATCATTATAAGTCATAACCAGTCTTCCTGGTCCCTCAGATTTCTCATGCGAACCACTGCACATTCTCCTTGGTGAGCTTTTAGGTTGAAATTCTTTGTTGCACTTTGAACTTCATGTATCTCAATATCCACACCTTTCCCTGGATGTGAGTGTTAGGACCTTATTTCTATAAAGAAGCCTTCTTCCCTCTTCCTATATAATTTCTTCATAAATCCCTACAATGTTAACATTGACTATTACTTTTTATTCTTTTCTCTTCTCTGATGAGATATTTTCAAATTACCTCTCAGAATTCACAAGTCATTTTTTTCTCTGTTTGATCAAGCCTGATTGATAGTTTTTATTCTGTACTTTCATCACAGCATCAGAAATTTTGCTTATATTTGAAATTTTCTAACTTTTTACTGAACTCTTTTTGTTTATTTATTTTGTGATGTCCTTGAGTTGTCTATATTCGCTTGTAGCATTGGACATCCTTAAAAATCATCATTTTTTAATTCTTTGTTCGGCATGCCATAGATACACAATTCCTTATGTTCGATTGGTTACTGGAATATTATTTTGGTTCTTTAGTAATAGCACTTTTTATTCTTGCTTCTCTTCTTTGAAAAAGACTTTCTTGCTGCATTTGTGACTAAAGAAGAGGTTACCTTGTCCAGCTTTTACTGTCTTCAGAAGAGACAGTGTTCACTAAACAACCCAGTGGGAGATTCTGGGGATCTTTTTTTAATGCTTTCTTCTGGATAAGCCTTCTCCACACCTCCTGTTTCCCTCGGGGCTAGTTCCTAAAAGCGTATGTACTCTCTTGATTTTACAAAGCTGGGTGCTGGAGTCTCCCTTTTGTTTTCCCAAGGCAGGTGCCCTGAAATGCTCAAGTAAAGACAGCTGTGCACACTACGTGTTTACACTGATATTGATGTCTGGTTTACACTGATATTGAGTCTGCAGGTGTGTTCTCAGGGAAACAGCCTTTGGGCAGGGCTGAGGCATGAAGGTCATGAATCAGATCCACAGGCCAGTTGGTAACCTACAGAGTTGATCTCAAGGCCTACCTGTGGAGTCTGCAGGTCACTCAGTAGAGACTGGGCCTCTCTTCCTGCTCCAACTGATTGTAGCTATTTCATCCATTGAAGCCATTAGCCTTAAAGTCTGGGTGGGATAAGGAAGATATGGACTTATTGCCCACCTTGTATTTTCACTTTTCTCTGTGGGGATGGATTTCTTGTGCTTTGACCCTTTTTAGTGTTTCTGATTTCAGGCTGAGGGTTATTTTCCTTTTGACAGGCATTCTTCAGTTTCGTTTTCTCTGAAGCAGGCAGTGTTGTCTGTGAGTAGCTATGCAATACTCAGCCCTTCTGCAGAGGATGCTCATAGAGCATTTCTATTTCACCATCTTGCCATCACTCCCAACTTATAAATACAAAGGAGCAGACTTTTTGCTTGGCTGAAAGGCTACATAGGGATGATTGCTAAAGGGTGCCAGACTCCTTATCTTTATTCTGGGAAACCGGTTTAAATGAAATAACTATTATGAAACACCTCAGAGTACCCTTAGTAAACCAGCAGAAATAATCTTCATTTATAAAGCCTGTATCAAGTCTCAGGCACTATGTTATCTGCTGATGATGCAGATAGGAAAAGGAATTTTCTCTTTCCCTTGGGTATGCAGGTATAACAGTTCAAACAGATGCAAGGTCTGTATGTAGCATACATGGGAGCAAAGTCTGTAAAAGGCAGCAGAGTGTTAACACAAAAGAGGGAATTACTATCCTCATTAGTAGACAGAAAAGGTAGAGTCCAAAGCTGAAAGTATAGCCCTAGAGCTGTGTTTATAGGACCAGAATCCTAGCCAGTGACAGAATGTTTGCACGTTAGTTCCCTCATTCTGGAGTGATAAGGCCAACATATAGAACAGACAATGCTGCATGCATCACGCAATTTTGTTTTCATCTTGAACACCTTTCCTGGTTCCCTAGCAACTAGGAGGGACCATGTATCACAACATTTTGTTGTCATAGGTTCCACCTTAGAACATCATGTGGTCATCTACATGCTTGGTCCTCTCTACCAAAGACCGCTATGTCTTAGTCACCATTCTGTTGCTATGAAGAGACACCATGACTAAGGCAACTCTTATAAAAGAAAGCATTTAACTGGGGGCTTTCCTACAGTTTCAGAGAGTTAAGGTTTATTATCATCGTAGTTGTAAGAGTAGTGGCCATAAGCCAAGGAGTTAGGCAGGCAGCACACATGGTATTAAAGAGACTGGACCTGGGGTGGACTTTTGTAACCTCAAAGCTGACCCTCAATGACACATCTCCAAAGAAGCCACACCTCCTAACCCTTTCCACTAACTACAGACCAAGCATTCAAATATATGAGCCTATGGGGGCCATTCTCATTGAAGCCACCACATGTTTCAACCCTGTTGTGAAAGGCTCTGGGATACCTGCATCCCTAAGCTGGCCAAGGGAGCATTCCTGAATGAGAAAACAAAACATCAGTCTCACAGCAACTCTGAAACTCCTTTGGTGCAAGAGTCAGCCTATCCTGATTAATACACCTTAACCTCACAGGCCGATCAGAGACAAACTGCAGTAAAGAGATCAAGGAACCCTCTCAATAACCTATAACCATTATTGTACCCATAGCCATGTTACAAAGAAGTGAACACACATACAGATAGAGTGAAATGGGATTTACTGGGCAGATAGTTAGAAACTGGAGTCACAATAGCAGGAGTAGGAATTTTGAGCAGAGTGGGAGAAGAAAGGCAAAGACAGGAAGTTAGCCAGGTGTTGTGGGGATCATAGTGCTAAGGAGGCTGAGCTGGGTGGGGGTGGGTGGTGGGTGGAGGATGAATGGTCTCCATAGCAACACCCTACCTAAAACAGAGTTTTAAAAGAAGAAAAGAATGGAGACTGGGTATACTCTCAGTTGGGAGAGTACTTCCCCAGCACTAACAAAGATCTGAGTCTAGTCCCCAGCCCTGAATAAACGGGCTTGGTGACACGAAGCTGTAACCTCAACATTCAAGGGAGTACAGGCAGGAGGATCAGAAGCTCAAGGGCAGCCTTAACTATGTGGTACATTCAAGGCCAGCCTGGGCTATGTGAGATCCTGTGTGAAAAGCAAAAACTGAAATAGAAAAAAAAAAGAAGAAAGAAAAGGAAGGGAGGGAAGGAGAGGGAAGGAAAGGAAAGGAAATGAGGGAGAGGGAGGAAGGGACATATAGGGGACAAAAAAAAAAATCCCACAGGCAAATAGTGGCCACTCAGCAGCCAACTAGCGCTGCTAGGAGCAGGGTGGCTCCGGCTGACAGCCGCTCACGGCTCCCTGCTGTTTCTGTCCAGTCCATTCCAGACCCAGGTGGAGAAACACGAGTCCCTCGTTTGTTATAAGCTGATGAAAGCTCCTTCCTGGACACTTGTTTTTACTACTTGAAATGTGTTTCTTTCAGCACCTTCCGGTCACAGGAACAGTCTTAGGAAGGGAAGGGAGGAGAAATCTCCATAGGAGCTAACAAAGAACAGAGCTCCTTTTGTGTCTTGGAGCCTGGAGGAAACAAAGGACAAATGTGCAGGCTTCTCCTAAGGGCCACTCTGAGCAGCAGACAATCCCCTGGTCCTACAGTTGGTACCCATGGCTAAGCAATAGTTTTCCTTAGCTATTTTGAGGGTTGCTATAGCCTTGACTTCTTCATTACCATCATTAAGACAGCCCAGAGGCTGCCTGGTGTCTGTGTGTGTGTGTGTGTGTGTGTGTGTGTGTGTGTGTGTGTTAGAATTTAAAGATCTCTCACTAGCTCTGCCAGGTTTGCTAACCTTTGCAAAGTCAGCTTTCTAAGTACTGAGTCTGTGAGATAGTTAAGTATAGGTTTTGCTTATGAGATTAAAAAGAAAATGTGTCCCCAGCTGGAATGGACCCAATTGAACTCATTTATAATACAATCTTATCAATAATAAATAAAACAATGCCACATATCTGATAACCCAGTCGTTGGTATTCCAGACCAAAAAACTACTCGTGCCCCCAAAATGGGAAGTGACTAAAACCAGAAAAAACTAACACAAGAGTCAGAAAAATAAAATGCAGATACATTGAAATTTACAAAATCTTTTCAGTGGTATAGTCTTATTCCAGAAATTCTGTCCAAGGGTTCCCTGCCACCTACAGGCCATGAAGCTTTCTTTCCCAGATAGTCTACCCCACATAGTAGGCGTTGGGGATCCATGCTTTCAGCATCCAGGGAAAATTAAAGTTCATTATCCCCCATGCCCTTTTTTCCTGGAAAGGAAATCATGTCTACTTACATGTGTATGTAATCAAAACCTACCTTTCTATGGTATCAGAAAGACACAGCATATCAGCCTAGGCTAACTGAGGATTAGGACTGAACCTATAAAAAGACCTATTCATTCCATCAGGGTTCCAGAGAAACCCATGGTCCAACTGTCTGTTGACAGCCTGTTTTTTTTTAAAGTACACTTCACAGCTGCTGCTAAAGATACATCTTCGTCCTATTAAACAAACACCAAAGATATGAAACCAGCACAGGAGGAAATGTCTTCTTTTACTTCATTATTGTCTATTTTTTTTCTCACTGCCTCCATTCTGTGTTGCTTTTTGCCTGCCTTTGTTTTATTTCATCTCTTATTCTTGAATCAAAGAAAAAAAAAGAGGGAAAGGAAAATAACATTTATTAAGCACCCACTTCTGAGACAAGGGTTTTCTAAGTATTATTTACTCATTCCTTCCATTGATTTAATCTGGAAAAGAATCTTGGCATGCTCCCAATGGAAGTATTTTTAATAATTTTTTTGTAAGTAGCAAAAGCAATTTATTAAGTACACTATTTTAGGACATCAAAGTCCTCAATATGTCCAATATATTAAAATCTGACCTCCCTGTGTGCTCTAGAGAACATACAGTTTCTGATTTAATCCACACAAACAAATCTTAGAGATATCCTTTCTTTTCATCCTGTGATATGGATGCTAGGTTTTGTAGGTGGGCCTTTCCCATCTCCAAGGTTTTGACTGCCTATGGCTATAGTGCTAGGTGCAGCTATAGCCATAACTATAGCGGAAAAAAAGACATCCCACCATCCTTCCAAAGGACAGTCTGAATCCCAACCTTCCCTAACTAATGGTTCCTCAGTCACTTCCTTACTAGCCTCCTTCTGGGTAGCTCAGATCTTCTTGGCTCTAGACTTGCACTAGTGTACTGTTACCCAAATCTACTCTGATCTCCTCAGACCCCCTGGCCCTTTTAATTTCTGTAGAGAAAGTTAAGACAGGATTTAGGCAGAATAATGTAAAAGATAAACAGGATATATTACAGAGTAAAGGGGGCACCCTGGAGGGGTAATTGTAGCAATGGCCAAAGGGACCACTGCAGAAGAAAGTACTCTGACATGATAAGACTTGATGAGGGCCAGAGAAAGCATTGTGCAGGGCACTGTTTCAAGAGATATGAATGGACAATGGCCAAAGGGACCATTGTGCCAACTCACATGCCTTGGTAGGCTTTTTACCATCTCTTAAAGTACTGGAATAGACAGCTTTCCTGGGGAGTGTTTTCCTGTCTAGGTAGTAGACAGGCTCATTTGAACGAACTCTTATGTGAGGGGACATAAAAAGCTTTATCAGCTAAAAAGCTTCCTGCTAAATCGTAAGCCTATGCTCTTTGTGGAGGCAGTTTAATATGTCCTGTCTCTACCCTAGGCTAAAGACATGTTCTTTATGGCTCAGACACTGTTCTTTTGACCAGTAGTCAAGACTCTTGAGGCTTCAGTTTCTGGGTTTGCAATATGCTGATTATGAAGGGTGGGGGCATCCTTCCCCAAACCTCTCCCTTCTAGACAACTAATATCTGATAGTTCCCTGGTAACTCTAGCTGAGGAGACTAAGTAAGAAAGTGACTTCTCATTGCTCAGTATTTTTCAAAGGATGACATAATTCCTTCCGTTTAAACATCTATAGAATGAGACAGCTACTGTAATGCAAACAGGTCAGATTCATTTAGAAGATGCAATGGCTCATCTTGGTTGTCAGTTTGATCCACCCGGGAAGAACCTCAACTGAAGAACTGCTGCCATCAGACTTGCCTGTGGACTTGTCTATGGGACATATTTTTGATGGCTAATTGCTGTAGGAGGGACCAGCCCACTGTGGGTGGCAATGTCCCCAGATAGTCAGGCTTGAGCTGTCTAAGAACATGAGCCTGAAAGTGAGCCGGTCAGCAATGTTCCTCTGTGATCTTTTGCTTCAAGTTCCTGCCTTGGCTTTCCTTAATGATAGACAGGAACCTACAAATAAAATACATCCTTTCCCCCCAGGTTGATTTTAGTCACGGTGTTTGTCATAGTGATAGAACATAAACTGTGACATAAGGTTATGAGCAATAGGAGACATCTCTTGTTGGACCCATTTCCTAGTCCTTCATACAGATGCAGCCTATGGTTTCCTACAGAGGGGATCCAATGTTGCCTGCAGACTTGCATGTAGAGAAGATGAGTTTCTACTGATAGTCCCATATCAAACCTCAGAGTCTATTGTTCCTATCTCCTAGATCTACCAGCCCTCACCTGCTGGCTCATGAGAAGCACAACTCCTGGTTTTGCTTGAGCTCTTGAGCTCTTGACTCGTAGTAAGAGAAAGGGCTATTACAGCCTGTATTTATGTAGCTGTGGCACAGAGAGCTTTTGGAACATCACCAGGTCATACAACTAGTAAACTGTAGAGCCATGTAATGGATACCTGGGTAATGGAGAGTCCCTATCTCTCCCTGAACCCTATGGTTTGTCTACAATTCCCATGTGTCCATCAGGGTGTGGTGTTGAAAGTCTGCATACATATGGACCCCACAACCTTGAATTCCAAGCCATAATGTTTTGGAGATGGTAACCCTGAGTGTCTGTCTACGTGGACTCTACTAACTACCACAAGAGATTCTAGATGTTTATTTATTTACTTATCTTACAGATTAAAATAGGACCTGGGTATTAATGGACATGAGAAAGGTGCTCTTGGATCGCTGAATTCAAGCTTCTTTGAGTCTTTTGATACCGTAATGTTATTAAGAACTTCTCTGGGGAAGATAGAACATTTTCAACTTCCTAAGTGTGCTTAGCCAGGGATCCTTTATGTAGAAAAAAGCATAGGTCCATTGTTTCGTCAGGAATCCTCTGTGAGAACTCTTTGGTTGGTGAACCCAAATTAACACATTTTCCCCCATCCTATGCAAGTAAATCATTTTGCAGCTTTTGCCTCACTGTTCTAGAAAGAAGAGAAGTTCTGGGAATTGAGCTGAAAGAAGAGAGGAGAAGGCAGGCTTCCTCGTGGAAAAGGTCAGCCCCCTCCCAAGCTCAGGCTTCCAATCTGCAACATGGGTATAATGCTATGTCCTAGCAGAGCTGCATCAGAAAATGTTGGTTGCAATAATGGCCATGTGCACTGCCATTGACTGTCATTTTCTATTCTGTTGCCACTTACAATGAGCATCGTGACCTTGGATAAATCTTGAAGCTGCATGTAGCTCCATTTTTTGTCCTTTTAAATATAGGAATAGAATTCTACTGCATAGATCATTCATCTACAAATGTTGGTCCAGCGCAGGTTGAGGGTCTGTCCTTTCCCCACTGAGGAAGAATGTAACTTACAGGCTGCACAGAGCCCCAAGGACAGTCCACACTGCACGGTGTATTTTACAGTTTTGTTATATAAGGACTAGCTGTTGATTGCAGCCATTTTCATTTGTTGCAGAATGGGAAATAGCTTTGAAAAAAAGTTTTACATACTGTTCTAGTTTGCTTTCTATCCTGTGATAAATGCCATGACCAAAAGCAATGTGGGAGGGAACTCCTCATGAAGAGAAGTTAGGGAAGTAACTCAAGGCAGGAACTAAAGAAGCAGAGGCCAGGGATGAACACTGTTTACTGACTTGCTCAGCCTCCTTTCTTATACAATGGAAGACCAACAACATAGGCATAGCCCTGCTCACAAGGAGCTGGGCCCTTTCATGTCAACCATCAATTAAGAAAATGCCCAGCCCAACTTGTCTATAGCTCAATCTCTGCAGGCATTTTCTCAGTTGAAGTTTCCTTCCCCCATATGACCTTGCTTGTGTAAAGTTGACAAATTAATAAAATAATAACAATCACCATCACCAGCAGCAGCAGCATACACAGTACAAGTGAGAGTCAGGAAAATGGCAACAATATTAATAAATATTCTTGTGATCTTGTGTAAAGCGTGGGACCTTCAAGTCTCCAACTTACTAGACTTTGAAGACAACTGGAGTGTTTCTTCTCAGTAGCAGAAGTGAAGTGAATATGGATGGCAGAGGGAGAGCCACCTTTTAAATGAGTCATCTCCATTTGAAGTTTGATGATGGTTCAGGCAAGGATGCCTAGCTAGATATTTCATGTGCACCTGGTGCCCTCTAGTGACAGCATGCAGGGTCTTCAGCAGCAATCCTCATTAAACTTGACGCTACCTTTATTGCTACCAGCCTGAGGAGATTACAAGTGGTAGGCAGGGGCAGGGAGGCAGGTGCTGGAAGCCTTTCTAATTCAAATGGCTGATGTGGTTTGTATCCTGGAGTTTACAGGTTAGGGGTCCCCATGTTCTTGAAGTTTCACTTGTCTTTAAAAAGGAAGGGGACTTTCTTGAAGGTGTAGCTGAGGGTTTCCAGGCTGCCTGAAGCAACTCAGATATGCTCCCCAAATCACCCCAGTCCTCTCAGCTCTTGGATACCAGACATGAAAGAGCAGTTCTCCAATATCTCACAATACCAGCCAGAACTGAATATGTACCCTTTGTAAGCCCAGGTTCTTTTAGGTCAGCCAAGAACAAAGAGTATCAGCACAGAAGTATTCTCCACAGGCAGCACGGTGGAAGCTTCTCAGCACTACTTCCTCAGCCTGTGGCTGCACCTGTGTTGATGACCGACCTCTGCCACCATCCTCAGGCAGAGGCCATGCGGTCCTCCCCATTCCTTCTCTCCCTGTGGCATTGTCGCCAAGCTGTCATCCACGTGTCTGTCTAGACATCATTGCTCTGATCTCATCTTAGCCATTTCCCACAGAGATGATTTTTTTCTTCCTCTCACAACCAGATTTCTCTCTTCCCTAACATTCATGTTACACTGCTACTAGCAAGTTTTCACAACATAAAACAAGCTTTTCCTGGCCACCTTATGAAAGATAAGATACAGGGGGTTCTTTCACTTCTGCTCCCCTTTCTCAGCACACCACCCGGCTCTTCTACAGTGGCACACAGTTCAGCCTCTATATGGAATCTCTGGCATTCCTGTATCACATACAATGGCATCTTCAAGAGGAAGCATCCCAGCCTCCTGGGTACCCCATGAGTCTACAGAGCACATAATAGCACCACTCACAGGAGCCCCATCCACACCTCTGTCTCCACTCAGTCTGCTCCAGTGCAAAACACCTGCCTCACTTTTTTTGCATACATCCCAGGGTTCATGGCATCCAGCACATGTATGTGCACATGGTCGTGTACTGAGATGCATACATATGTCAGTTGAGATATAGGTGTCTATCCTTGAACATTTATTTTATTTATGTTTCATCAGTCAAAACACACATTGAGGCACTGTGGAAAGTGCATGCGATTCAGCATGCAACAGGACACAGTTGGAATCTTCCTTCCACCTCTTCCTAGATGTGTGACTTTAGGCAGCACAGTAACTCAGTCTTGAGTTTGGACTTAAAAAACTCGGTAATGCTACGAACTCATGTAAGGTGAAACTAAATTAGACACTGTATGTAAAATTCCTGCGTCCCTGCAAAGTGGTGTGAAAGAGCAGTCCTCACGAGAGCATCATGCCACTGAATACAGTTCTAGCTAGCAACACACATCTCACCTATCAAAAGTGGAACGTTGTGGAAAAGAGACAATTCAACAAAACACACACACACACACACACACACACACACACACACCACATACTGCCCTTTTTTTTGTAACATCAGACTCATAGTGCAGTGCCTGACAGGTAATTCACTGTCCTGAGGATGCCCCAAGGCACAGGGGATCCAAAAAAGGTGAAACTAGTTGCCAAGTCCCAGCTGATGAGAATCCTTGCTCGCACCCTTTAGAGCATTTAATATAAGCAAAAGAACCAGGGAAACGACCTGGCCCACCAATAAAATATAAGAATGTGGTCTGAAGTATAACCCCTGTGTTCTTTCCGTGATAAGCTTCTAATTAGTGTTTTCAACTGCAAAGTTATCTCAGGTTTTATGCTATGCAAAATACTTAAGAATTAAAAATCCAATTAGCCATGTTTATTAGGGAAAATATTTCAACACTTTTCTGTGCTGTAGTTCTTTATATTAAAGAAACCATTGAAAGGGGAGAAAGTTTAGAAGAATTTCAGGCTTCTGTGTTTGGCTTCAGGTGTTGGGATGTACCTGGGGAAGGCCAGTTATACAAAGGGAAAATAAACTTAGTGTTTTTGCTCTGGAGAAAGCATTATGAACAGCCTCTTCTTTTCTAAATGTCTATAACACAGTATTTCAAAGCCAGACCCAGAAAGAGAAGCATGGTATGTACTTACTTTTGCATGGGTATTAGCTGTTAAGCAAAGGATAATCATGCTACCATCCAGACCCAGAGAGGCTGAATAACTAAAGAAGGTGCTCAAGCCAGGGCATGCATGGATCTCCCTGGGAAGAGGAAATAGGATTGTTCAGACGAACTGGGGACCAGTGGGGATGGGAACAGGAGGGATGGGAGGGGAGGACTGGGAGTGAAGACTGGAATTAGGGGACATTTCCGAGTGATGCGGAAACCTAGTACAGTGGAAACTCCTGGAATCTAAGAGGGTGACCCTAGTGAAGATTCTTAGTAATGGGGGACACAGAACCTGAACTAGCCATCTTCTGTAACCAGGCAGGGGGAACTGGGGCACAACCCAGCCACAAAACCTTCGGCCTACAATCTGTCCTGCCTGCAAGACGCACTGGGGCAATCATAGCTCAGAACTTGTGTTCCACCAATGACTAGTGCAACTTGAGGCCTGTGCCATGACAGGGAGCCCATGACGACACTGCCTAGTTAGCCAGGAACCAGAGGCTAGATAGCACAGAGACCTAGATAGAACTTAACACCACTGGTAAAAGAGAGACGGGGGGGGGGGGGGGGGGAGGGGGGGGAGTGGGGGGGGGAAGGGGAGAGGGGGAGGGGGAGAGAGGGGGAGGGGGAAGGGGAGAGGGAGGAGACGGAAGAAAAGAAGAAACAATGAAATGATTCCTAATGGTATTCTGCTACACTCATAGATCAGTGCCTAGCCCAATCATCATCAGAGAGACTTCATCTAGCAACTGATGAGAGCAGATGCAGTCAAATATTAGGCAGGGCTTGGGAAATCCCTTGGAAGAGGGGGAGGAAGAATTGTAGAACCAGAGGGATTGAGGACACCCCACAGAATCAGCCTAGTAAGGCTCACAGAGGCTCATGGAGACTGAAGTAACAAACATAGGGCCTGTGTGGGGCTGAGCTAGATCCTCTGCATATGTTATGGTTGTGTAGTTTGTTCTTGTGGAACTCCTAGCACTGGGAATGGGGGTGTCTCTGACCTTTCTGCCTGGTTTTAGGACCCTTTTCCTCCTAGTGATGTGCCTACTCCAGCCTTGATACGAGGGTTTGTACCTAGTCCATTGTAACTTGTTATGGTATGCTTGGTTGATATCTCTGGGAGGTCTGCTCTTTTCTGAAGGGAAGTGGAGAAGTGGTCCTGGGGACGAGGGAAGGTGACAGGAGGGTCTGGGAGGAGAGGAAATGATGGTTGAGATTTAATGTGTGAGAGAGGGAGGAAGAGAAAAGGATATTTAAAAGGTACATAGTCAGTACTTTACTTCAAAAACAAGTTCAAAGTAAGAAATTCCATTTATAGTTAGGGATGGGACCTTGTGTCCACTTCTTCTCTCAGCCTTGGGACTCCTGGCTTGGAGCAGCGCAGGTCCTGCTTCATGCTGCCAGTCTCTGTGTGTGCATGTACATCATCCCTGTTGTCCAGAAGAGCCTGTTTCCTTGCTCTCTTCTATCCTCACTGGCTCCTATAATCTTTCTGCCTCCTTATGCAGAGTTCCCTGGACTCTGAGGTGAGGGGTTTGATAGAGATGCCCTATTTATGACTGAGTTTTCTAAGACCTCCCAATCTCTGCAAATTGTCCAGCTGTGGGTCTTGTATTTGTTCCCAGTGGCTGCAAGAAGCTTCTCTGATGATGGCTGAGCAAGACACTGGTCTATGAGAATTGCAGAGTGTCATTAGGAGTCATTTTACCACCATACTCCATTAGCAGAACAGTGGTATTTGGTTTTCTCCATGTCCATGGTCTGTCTAGTCTTAGGTTCCTGACCACTTCAGCAGTGTCAGGCATAGGTCCTTCTCATAGAGTGGGCCTTAAACCCATTCAGAGAGTGGTTGGTTACTCCCACATCTGTGCCACTGTTGTACCAGCATCTCACACAGGCAGGTCACTTCTGTAGACTGAAGGGTTTGCTGATGGGTTGGTGTTCACTTTTCTCCTTTGGTAGCATGCAGAGTACCTTCCAGTGCCATGAATACTATTCAGTAGTGGGGTGGAAGCTCTAGGAGGCACCAGATCAATTTCTCTGTGTTCAATGAGCTATGTAGGAATAGAGCCTTACCATCAGTTTGCAAAGAGCAATCAATAGCTTTGCCAATGGCCTGTGTTATATGGTTTTCATGGGACCTCTTTTGCCAACAACTCAATCAGATTCCTGACAGTGGATGTTACTTTTGGTGCTAAGAGATGTCTAGTTGGGGATTGATCTCTCCCATCATTCAGTGATTCCATTTAGATTTCTTTCATATATGTATATATATCAAGAAGTTTCTACTGACCGGAAGCTATCTCCAAACCGTAACTGTTCACAATGGAAAATTAGTTTTCTCCAATGTAATTTCACGGGTGATACAAACCACCAGTCCCTGACCAGCAATAGACGGCCAACACAAAACAAACTTTTGTCTCATAATGCTTTGTCTGAGTATATTTTTTTAACTTACAGGTCTTTGTGTGTGTGTGTGTATCTATTTCTTCTGATTTTGCTTTGGCTTTATTTTTGTTTGTTTTGTCCTATTGGGTTTTTATTGTTTTAGATGTTTGTTTTCTAGTGAGTGAGAAAGAGAGAGAAAGACACACACACAGGGGTGGGTAGAGGGGTGGGGGGATGTGGATTTGGGTGAGTGGGAAGGTGGGGAGGATCTAGGAGGAGTTAGGGGAGGGGAAACTGTAATCAGAATATACTGTATGAAAAAACTCTTATCACTAAGAATTAAAATTATATAAAAAATTTACTTCAAAATATTTGATGTCGCTAGAGGACATCCAGTTTTGAACTCAAATGTGATGCTTCAATATAAACTTATTTTATGGTTTCTCAGACTGCAGAACAAATTATCCAAATGTTGTAAGCAGTTTCCCACAAGCAGTGAATCTTCCAACAGCCCTTTCAAACAAAAATGAGATCTATGGGGTGAACAATGTGTTGCCCTAAACATAAGTATAAAATTAGAAACAGCCCCCTGCTTTTGTTTGAATTTTTTTGTTTGAATTGTTCCATCCACATGTATTTGTAAGTTATTTGGTGTCCACAACTCTTAAGGAAATATCCCGAACACTGTGGAAATGAGTTTACTCAGTAAGTCACATTGTGAGAAAAAGACTTAATGTACATTTCAGTCACTTTATATGAAAATGGAATAAGAAAATCAGGTCACAGTAGCAAGTTTCCTTCTAATGCTCACCCGGAAACACTGCTTGCTGCAGAGGTCTGTCCCCCTTACCCCGCAGATGAACAAGCAGCTAAGATTCTCCCCTTCTGTGGCCTCGTCTTCATTCACTGATTGGTTCTTTAACTGTGGCTTCTTACTTTTGTGAGGTTCCATTGTTAACTGTCAGTCTCAAGTCCCAGGCAAATGGCGTCCTAATCAGAGAGTCCTACAGCTGAGGCCTGCGGGCACGGAGGCCTGCGGGCACGGAGGCCTGCGGCACGGAGGCCTGCGGGCACTGCTATGTTTTCTTCTAACAGTTCAGGACTTCCGGTTTCCCAGGAGCACCACGTTCCTAACATGAGCTCACGGAAACCTCACCTACCATTCCCTTCACCTACAGCTTTGACTTGTTTGATGCTTTGTCTGCCACTTTCATTTCTGTTGTCAAAAATATTTCCCACTACCCCCCTCTGAAATTAAGTATAAATTTAGTATGGTTTTTCCTAGACTCTGAACTGATGTTATTGCCTATTGGCAATTTTGAGTCTTAGCAAAACAAGAACAAACAAACAAACAAACAAAAATGATCTCTATCCCCACCCAAAAAAGGAATTATATGCCTCTTGTCTTCTGGCAAGATTTCCCCACTGATCTCTGACCCAGCTTTTCTATCCCCACCTGTTCAACTCAAAACATAAACTTGCTTCTGGCAAGTACTGTAAAGATCAAACTTTAACAGAAGGATGTTGCAAAGTTCTTATAAAACTCTGTTACCATAACAAGACTTAAAAACAAAACAAAAAAACAAAAAAAAACAGTCCACACACCACCTGAAGGTATTTATAGCAACTCACAGCCACCGAAACTCAGACGACTGAGATGTCCTTGGGTAGGTAAATGGAAAGTTAATCTTTGATCCATCCAAATAGTATTACTTTTCATAATTAAATAGGAAAACTAAACCATAAAAATACATGCAGGCAACCTTAAATAAACGTCACTTAGAGCAGCAGCAATCCAAACAGTGTCACACATTTCAACTATGACATCCCAGCAAAAAAGAAAAAAATACACTCCAGAGACAATAAGACTCACGCTTGCCTGTGGGTAAGAGGCCTGGGCTAGACAGGCAAAGCATTGTTTTCAAGCAGTAAATATCATACACATTTACTTAGCCTGATGAGTCTAAATGAAAATTATGGGTGATGATACTCTGTCAATGACCTTCATGAACTATGTGAATTACCCTGGTAGTGGATGTCGGCTACCATTAAGGATAAATATTTGTAGTGTCAGGTGAAATTCAAGACCTTTGTACTTTTTCCCCCAATTCATATTGCTGACCCTAAAACAACTCCAAATTAAGAGAAGAAGAGGGCAGGTCCAAATGGAAAGCAGAAGCCATGCCAGACATCAGAGTTCCCTTCAGGAGCCCCTGACTCCCACCATTGCCTGCATCTGTCTCATGGGTCCTCTTTCCTTTGTATTGAGTTCTCCAACCACCATGATGGAACCCGGTGCATCCAGATGTTACAATTCTCCAGAAAAAAGGTACTTGACGTCTGATAACTTTGTGCCAGTTGGTAACCAATTTAGACCCCCCCAAAAGAGTATGTGGTTTTCTGATATGCTAATACAAATGAACATTTAAATCACTGCACACCTTTGAGAAATAAGTCAAAGTATTTATTTATGACATATTTACATACTTACAAAATTGATTTTATCCAATACATCATTCTATGCAATATCACAAAATGAATACAATATCCTAGGAAAAAAAATCTACACTTAATAATTTATGTTTAACAGCAACTTTTACATCAGATTATCAATTTGGCTTCACAAATCACACAGTCCTATATAGTTTTCCTTCTTTCTTTTTGCCAAATATAGTAAACTAAAGGGCAAGGTGAAGTAATTTAGTTGACCCTGAGTAAGAGCTAATTTGCATAATTCAGAATAGATGTACATTACGTGCCTTCATTTATTTTCTTACAAACCCACACTTACCTCTATCTAAAGACTAAGGAAAAAAAATAACGATGAGAGAATCAGAAAACTCCCAGCCTCTAAAAGTTTTCCAACTTCAGAAGTCTGTGGCAGTACGGAGTGCTGGGCTCGGGCTTAGCAGAGTGCTCGCCTGGAGCACACGAAGCTCTCAGCTCCACGCCCAGCATTAGTATGAACAAATCGAGCCAGAGCAGAAACAAGACAAGCAACAAAAACCGAACAGGATCTTGGAACTAAACAGACGAGCAAGCCTATGAGATGAATGTTAAATTTATTTTTACTGTTTTCTTTTTTAAATAAATTAAAATAAAAATCCAATAATCTGGAGCTCAAAACGAAAACCAAAAACTTCACAGAAAACAAAACAAAACCCCAAACACTACTGCCAACCATGGCAATGGTGACAAACTGTTACATGATTTTTCCTGAAAGGCTTGAAAAAGGCAACAGCCACCCACAAAGTCTCTAAAACTGTCAGTGTGGACGCTACACAAAGACACGTAGGAAAAGAAAAGTACACAGAACAAAGGGCTGGGGCGGGAACCAGGATGTTGGGCTGGCCAGGCCTAAGCCACCACATGGTCTCCTGGATAGGCTACAGGAGAGACAATAAGCATTTGCTGTTCATTGATTTAGCAGAACCTGAGGAGGACAGAGGTTAGGGAAGAAAAGCCTGTGCGGTCAGCCCTGCTCTGACAACTTCCAATCCTGGGCCAGAGGAAACTGTCTCAGATAGATCAGACTGGATCGAATAGCTCTCTTCCATCTGCCCTTCACTCTTCCTTCTCCCTTCTCACCGAAGGCAGACTAGGTACCAACAACCATTCGGTTGCAAACAAGCCATCGCATAAGTCGGCCACTGTTATTTGATGATTCGAGGAAAACCCAATGAGATGTCAATGACCTCCTGGCGTCTACTAGGACGAACAATCTCTAAAACAGTAACTAAGCTAGTACAAACTCAGTTAAACAAGGAAGGGAAGAACACGGTGCCTTCGGCATCTGCAAACCCTGCCTTCAGAGTACAGTAAACACCAACATCCAGGCAATGCCCCATCAAATACTGTTATATGAGGGCAGCTTTTAATCCCCCCATCATGTACATGTGCACATTCATGTGCATGAACTAGAGGACCTGACATTACTGGTGTTCTGTCACAAAGTTACATCCCAGACCCAAAGGACAACTTTTAAAGCCAGAACACAGCAAACAAGTGGTAGAGAAAGGCCCACTTCTTACGCTAAAGAAGCCACCAGAAGTACTGAGGCCAAGTTTCCCTGGGCCAGACCACCATACAAGCCACAGCAGTGTCCTTCCTACCTCACCAAGCAACACATGCAGTGTTTGGAGACTGGCACATACCCACCTCAAAAGGAAAACTTCTCCTTCTGTAAAAGTAGCATAAATGATGTAATTACTGAAAAGCAGTATGCTTTTGTAGGCATACTGCACATGTCAGGACAGCGAAGAGTAAATGAAGAGACTTCTAATGCTAACATCTCCAGAACTGCATCAACAAGGAAAAGAAAGTTAAGTCACATTTACGTATCAAATCGTCATCAGGAAGCTATCTGAATTGCATATAAAGAGCTCAACTGAGTAAGAAAAAAATTTACTTAATTTTGACCTAATGGAAATCTCCAAATGGTAAAATACAGTTATGTCTGGGAAGAAAACATAAACATCATTGGATATAAAACTCATCCCATTGAAAACATCCTTAAGAAATAAAGGCAGATAGGCACAGTTAGGAATGCCAGACTGTGCTTAAGGCAGACTAAGAAGTAACCTCAAATTTCACACATCCCAGCCAGACAACATCCCAGCACGGATGGGCTTACATCCCTCAACCCCCTAATGCACACGGCTGGGAAGTTCCTGGCAGTTGGTGGCTTCTGAGGGAGGGACAGTCAAGTTTCTTTAAGGGTGTCATCTCTTGTTGGTCAACTAGACACAGCCTCACACCTATTTGGACAATACAAATGGCACTTGGTGGGCTGGGGATAAAAAAGAAAACAGGAACTGGAGCACATAGTAGGGTGGAAGAGTTAAGGGGGGGAGTTAAATGTTATCAGAACACATTGATGTAATTCTCAAATAATAAAAAAGAAGTAGCTTTAGTTGAAGAAAATGTGCACCATCCCAAAAGGCAGGGGTCCCTCTTCCAGTCTGCAGGATATGAGTGGATGCAGAATAGCTGTTGTAAGAGCTGACTTGTGGAAGTGCTAACACCATTATATAAAGGTAACCTGGGGGAATGGGGGTGCTGGAGAGATGTGTCAGTGGGTTAGAACACTGACAGCTCTTCTAGACCAGTCAGATTCCTTCCCAGAACCCACAGGGCAGCTCACAACCATCTCTGACTCCAGTTCCAGAGCTCTGCTGCCCTCTTCTGGCCTCCTTGGGCACTGTACACACATGGTACACAGCTGCACAGGCAGCAAACACCAATATACAAAATAAACAAAATTAAAAAAAAAAAAAAACACAAATACACTTCTGATCTAAGATATACTTAATTTGCCCTTTAGTTTTTAGATAGCAATGAAAAAATAAAAACATTATTCTCTGATGTTCATAATATAAATCTGTAAAATACCAAAATTTAAAACAAAGAAAGAAACAAGTATAACTTCCAAACTATACATGTACATAATGACAAAAAATATCCATTCTGTTAATTTGGCCCATATTCTGTAAAACACATCAAACTGTGCACCCCTGAGCCCAGCAAGGACTGAGGTCATGTGCACACATAGATGAAGGATCAAGCCCTCAGAGATAGTGAACACACAGACCTCATTACATATTAAGAAACCAGAAGAGTAAAGAACAAATCATCAAATGTGTGAACTCAGATCTCCCCTTTATAAATCTGGTATACTGAATTGTGCTGTAAGTATATTTGTGTATGTTTTTTGAGAACCAGGATGTATAAAATTATGACAATAAAAAGAGGATCTATTTCTTTTGTTTTACTGGAATGACATGTGCCTTTATTTTTTAAACAAATTTTTTTAAAAGGACTGTAGCCCACAGTAAAATCATAAAAACTGTTGGATTCACGGAAGCATTCAGTTTCCTTGACACGGAGCCCACAGTGACTACGGCAGGTCTTGTGTCCCAGCAGCTGGTCTCCTTACATGGGCCTGGGTGGCAGCCGCTGCTTATACATGCCCGCCACAGCCTTGGCTGCGCTGTAGATCATCTGCCGGCGAGACATGCCAGTGAAAGCCAGGTGCCAATCTGTCCGGCTGACGTTTAGCAAGCTTTTTTCCAGGACTTCGCCCACTGTTACCAGAAGGCCTGACCACCTCAGGTTGTAGTCCTGGGGAGTCAGGCTTTGCGCCTAGGAAAAAGGAAATACACTGACACGGCATTGTAACTCACTATGTTAGAAATGAAGCTCAAAGTCTCAACTCAAAGAAATCAACTGATTTCTAATATAGACTATGACAAGCCCTCTAAAGTTTAGCTATGCTGCCACCAACTGTATAAGGTGACACAGGTCAGAAGAACCAAGCAGCGCTACACACACCTACTGTGTTAATAATAGCCATCACTCTCTGTCCAAATATAACCAGTCTCCTCATGTACTTCACAATTTAATTGGTGCTGAGAATGAATAAAGAGGTTGAGCGTGGTCCAGGCTGAAAGAATCCACCTGCTCACAACACACACTGAGGGCTTAAACTCCAGTTCTACATCCAGGGTCACCTCATGTTAATAATAGGTTTGTCTAAAATGATATTCTTATAGTCACAAAGTTCCAAGCAGAGAGAGACGCATATTACATCTCTAGCCATTTAAGAAAGCTTTTTTAGTGTGGGGAAACGTGTCTAAGAACTGGCTAATGTGCCAATAAGTCACTAGCTGTTCCCAAACAGCACCCAGGCTAGACCAGCACCCACCAGGGCTGGCACTCACCACTGTGGACCTAGCCTGTACCTGCTATGAAAGTCATTTGCTCATACACAGGAGTGAAAGGCAAATGGATTCAAGTGCTAATAGCCAGGGTTTTGTTTAGAGTGTTACACAGAATAGATCTGCACTGTGCACAGATCCCCAGTTAGCTGCTTCACAATCACGGGAGGGGCTTGCTTTTCCCCTCAAAAAACAAACAAACAAACAAAAAATACAAAACCATAATTTCTTAGGCTCAATTTAGTTATCTTAAGACAACTAAATTGGAACCACTACAGCCTATTCCAAGACAAATAGTCAAGAGTTACATCACATAGCTTCCTAGCAACCCTGACAGAAATAGTGCAGTGCTCTGTGCTACACCATTGCAGTGGGCTTCAAAGAGAGACATCAGGTCTTCAAAGACCCTGGGCCTGCCTCTCACACAGCACAGGAGTCTCCTGGGGGTCTTTGCTGAAGTGCAGTCCTGACTCAGAAGTTCAGTATAGGGGCTTGGAAGCTTCTATTTATTTATTGTTTTAGTCAAATTTGTAGGTGACACTTGTGATGTGGGTCAAAGGTGATACTTCTGAGTGATCTGATTGTCAAGAAAAACCCAGAGCAGCTAGCTGGGCTCTATGGGAAGAGAAAAAAGAATAAGTTATACGATGACAACACGTTGAAGAAATGATTTCTAAGTCCTTAAACTATGAACCTGACCAGGCACAGACATAAGACATTTCAGGATAGATCAGGAGGCCACTGAAGAGTCCTTTACAGTTGTGCTAAGGATGCTGAAGTGCAGCTCTGTACCATGATGGCTTCTGGGGATGCAGGGAGGAATCAGTTATCTTTAAAGAGCTAGTCACTGGAGATGGACCACGCTGCAGTGGGTGTATAGACAACACAAACTGGACTGGTGTATTTTTTTTCCTTTCTTTTCGTTTTCTTTTGTGGGGGAGGCTATCAGGAGGGGCGGGTGGACCTTGGAGGAATGGGAAGCCAGTGTGATCAGAGTACAGTGTGTGAAATTCCCAAATAATCAATAAAATATTATGTTGGGGGAAAAAAGCAAAGAAATGTAAACAGCTAGGAACAAAAGCTATTTCAATGCATATAAGTATTTATCCTGGGAATTTTGAAACCATACAATAAAAATTAAACACAACAAAACACAAATTCCACGGCTTGAATAACGCTTTTCAGTAAACTGTACTCAGGGCTTGCTGTGCACCGGCCCAGCACCCGGCGGCATCTGCACATATTCTAAAGCATGTGAATCTCTGACCCCTGACCTACCCCTCCATCTACAAGCCATTACAACTCTCCCAGTCCTCTGGGTGCTTCAGCAATAGACTGAAGATGGGCTTTGACACTCCAGCACACACACACTCCTCATCCTGATTAGCTAGGACGATGTGACGGCATGCTTGTCACTTCTAGCAAACGCCTTAGCTCTGCTGAAGCCCTTTCTCCTTTACTCTGGTCATGTAAGCAACCACACAGCTGCTGCGTTGTGAGCTCCTCTCCAGCTCTCGGGTCAGGACACAGTGCCCTGAGGTGTTCTGGGCTGGGTGGGGTTACCCACGATTCCCACACCTGCCGTGAGCAGTGTAGGTGAGGTCTCACAGAGGCCTGTACACCATTCTGCCTCTGTCACTGACTCTGAGCATCATGAGAAGCATTCGCCCTTTAGTGTTTGCAGATCCCCTCACGATATTAGTCAGTGATCTATTGCAGGGCGGCAGCTTTCCCTGTAGTGCCTCACGGAAGTAATTAGGCTAAGTCACATGAAACAGGGCAGGGACTCCTCAACTATTAAAGACAGCAATTTTAAATGGCTCCACTAATACTTCTGGAGCAATAGTCAGTTGTAAAACTTCTTCCTAGAAAACCTGTAACTCTAGGTGGGATCTAGGTTTTATTGGTACAACAACGTGCACAGCGTCAGCTTCAGGTCAGAGTGACAGGAGGGTTTCCAAAACTCCATGTATCTTTCTACACTGCAAAACATCTGGAAGGACCACTGGCTGCTTTTAGCAACTTTATGGCCATACATTAACATAAACTAAAATGCAGCTGTATACATGCATTTCCTCAGAGAACCCTAATGGTCCTCCCACAGTTTCCAATGCCTATACACTCTAAATAATCTTAAAAGGGATCAGTTAAGAGTAAGAGGATCTCAACGACAGACACTTTCCATTTTGTTCCATTGACACTTACAGAAGGTATAGAAGTACAAATCCATTTAGAAACAGCCTGTGGCTACATGATTAGGCCAATTTTTCAGCCAGCAAATCTAAAGACAAATTCCTATCAACTCCACTTTTTTAAACTTCATTTTTATTTTATGTACATGGTTACTCTGTCTGCCTATATGTGGGTGCACCACATGCGTGCTGGGTGCTTGCAGAGGGCATTAAATGCCCTGGAACTGGAGTCACTGCCATGTGGGGGCAGCCAATGTTATTAACTGCTGAGCCAACTTTCCACCCTCATCCAAATTTTGTTATATTTATTTTTTGAGAAATGATCTCCCTGTAACTCTGACTGGCCTGGAACTAGCTCTGTAGACTAGGCTGGCCTTGAGCTCACAGAGACCACCCTGTATCTGCCTCCCAAGTGCTGGGATTAAAAGGTGTGTGGCACTGCACTTAGCTTTCATCTAGCTTTTAAATTTGACATGTTACTAAAATGAACAACTAAGAGAGAATACTAGATCAAAGAGAGGGGAAATAGGCAAAATAGTGGGAATAAAGCTGAGATAAACAGGGCTGGGGATATAGCTCAATTGGTAAAATGACTGTCCTGTAAGACAAGGACCACACTCACATAAGAAAAGCCAAACATAACAGCACCTGCCTGAAATCCCAGTGCAGGGCAAGTGGAGACAGGAGCGTGCCAGGCTCTGTAGCCAGCCAAGCCTCACATACCTGGTGAGTTTCAGGTCTATGACAGACTTGTCTCAAAAAAAATAAATAATAAAAATAAGCAAGCAGTGTGAACAGCCGCTGAGGAGGGGCACCAGGAGCTACCCTCTGGTTTCCATATATGCACACACACATATCTGCACCTGCATCCATACACAGCCACGCTGAAGACGAATGAAGAGGAAGGAACACATCACACAGATTTAAAGGCCTACTTCCCTCTGATTTCAAGGCCATGAGTATAACCACGAAAAAGGGAAAATAACAAAATGGCACAATCAGGACACCCACAAGCAAAAGGAGACGACAGAGTCGGGGGTGTAATCCTCACAATAAATGCAGGGCTCAAGAAAGGCAGAGAAACCAACCTGCTGCACAAACTCCAGCGGCACCGGTGTGGCCTGGGTAAAGGCTTCCAGGCGGATGCCGTGTACAGGATCCTCAACCACCAAGCAGCCGATGTCAAACCATCTGCAACAGAAATGTGAGCGGCACACTGCTTACCTGCTGCATAAAAGAAGGCATGGAAAGGAAAAGCAAGTCTACCTACTGTTCAGATCAAAGGGTCACAGTTCTCAGAGAGAGAAAAACATGCTTTCCTAATTAGTTTGCAAATGGCCAATCCGTAAATACAAAGATAGAATTACTCTATTGTCTTATCCAAGAAGAAAAAGGAAGAGAGTAGCAGAGCAGGAAAGCTGAAGTTACTGACCATGGGAAATTTTCTTCTTGCTAAGATGGGGAGGGGGGCTATGAGAATGGGGTAATCAAACACGCAGCTGATAAAACATACACTTATTTGAACATGTAAAGAGTTGTTTGTGAATATTTTTAAGTGATATTGCTATGGGGAAATTTGTATTACCAATTCTCACCAGCAGGCGGCACATCTAACAATGTTACTACTAAATGGAAAGTTAAGCTCACTCAGAGGAAATAACTACCTGTGTGGTCCTAATGAACATAATCCCTTCGACTCACATGTTCCGAGCTACCCTCCAGGAGTTGGCCTTTAAAAACGTACTCATAACCTCAAGGCACTGTTCCCACTGAAAGATACTTACCTGGATATTATTAAAACAAACAAACAAACAAAAAACAAAAAAACCCCAAGGCATTATAAACTGACTTACGATAACTGGGGTTACAATGGAATTCTAGCTACCAGAATCATTAAGCAATACTGAAACAAATGTAAGTAGTAAGGGAATTGGTCAATGTCTCTATCTCTTAAAGAATAAGCACCTTTAATAAGCACAAAGAACTGCAAAATGAATAAGGAGATATATGGATATTTAAAAACAGTAAGACAGAAAGCAGCATTAATAAGCAACTGTGGAATATTAAAATGGTACTTTGTAATGTCTCAGCATTCATATCTTAAAAAATGCTTCAACTTACGAACACTGAATAATATTTATTTATTTATTCTACTTGACTACTAATCACATTTTCATATTTTATTTTGACAATGTTTCTCGGTCAAGGAGATGTAGCCTCGCTCTGCTAAACCTTGATTTTGCCTCATTTTGCATGCTCTGGGCTCAGAGTCCATCAGAGTATGCACTGACCCAGCCAGAGGCGGGCACCTTTGCATTCTGAGGAGCCGTCACCCAGGCACGAGCAGTGTCTCTCTGTCACACTGGTGAACACTCATCAGAACACCAGTCAATCTCTGCTCTTGAGAGCACCACCTCCAGCAGACGCTGCAACCTGGAACCTGCTTTCCCAGCCCCTCCTCTGTAAACCTGCAATCACTGCCACCTGCCCAACACCCAACGTTTCAGTCCCTGGATCTGCTTGCTATGGGGACTTTCCGGTTTCCCTCTCCTTCAGAAAGTCCTTCAACAGGATCACAACTGTGGAGGGGAAGGAGGTATCTAAGTTTTGATCACCAGGGATCTCCATCTTCCAGTTCTGTGTATAAGGACACAGGCTGTGGCTCAAAGCAGTTACATTTCACATAGCAGAAAAAAGTTCACAATACACTCAGAAGCCACAGAGAGACTGCCTGGCCTCACCAATCAATTCCCAACAAAGGAGTGCGCTTAACACGTTATGAGAACGTTTTTGTAACTCAACACCAATCCAAGACTAATACCAAAATCTAGATCTATTCATCTCAGAATACTTACTGGCATTATTCTGGATGTGGAAATCAAACTAATTTTTACAACTTAGCATGGACAAATTACAATACTTGAAAGGTACTAAGTAGGTTGTACTATCACTATGGTATTATAAATGTAAGTAGAATGCAACAAAGTATGGTTGTTTATTATAGAATAACAGCATATCTAAAAAGGGTTTCCATTTTTTTAAAAAAATCTATTAACAGCATATAATCTTCAAAAGCAAAGCTAACTTGTGATTTCTAGAGGGTTTTTTAAAGTTAACCACGCAATGCTATGTAACTCTAACCTGTTAACTACCATCAAGTCTTCTTGCCTGTGTCTGACACTAAGGTGAGTCACCAAAGGAAGTGGTGTGCCTACCTGCAGCGTTCAATTACACCCAAGCCAGCGTGCACTAGGTCCTAGGTATCAAGTGTTGTAAGCAGGCCTGGCTCTGCACTGCTGAGTTACAGAAGAAAACTGAGGACACAAGTGTCAGCTAAGCTCAGCAGTCCACGATCAGAGCAGATTCCCGCTCAGAGTGAACTCCACACACCGCTGGTTGATTCCCTGGGAGCCCCACACCTCTTACTTGTCAGGCAGCAGCTCAGCAATAAAGTTTTCCACAGACACTGCGGTCTGCTTTTCGTGGATCGCTCCAGACCTCCGCAGGCTATCGATGCGTTCCTGGGCGCCCTAAGCAACAGCAGCACAAGTTGGAAACCAGTTTTAACAAACATTAATTTTAAACATAACAATAGTTACATAATATACACACATATTTAACGTACACACTGTAATCTTCAAACAACATAAAGGTATAGATAGTGATCCCAACCTGGGTGGAGACCCCTTTGGGGCACAACAACTCTTTCCTAGGGGTCACCTAGGACCACTGAAAACACAGGTATTTACATTATGGTCCGTAACAGCATCAAACTTACAGTTATGAAGTAACAAAGAAAATAATATTATGGTTATGGGTCACCACAACATGAGGGACCATTAAAGGGTCACAGTATTGGGAAGGTTGAGAACCAGTGCTTTAGAGTAAAACTGTCCAATGGAATTCCCTTGATAGTAAGTTTACGTACATTTTCCACATTATTCCTTCATGCATTATTGTGTTGTTTGCAATAATTTAATGGATTATTTAAAATTAAAATTTCTAATTGAGTATTCATATAAGAAAGCCTCATTTTTAAATGTTCATTTAGCAAGAGGTCATCTTTCAAAGTAAAATCTTTTCAGCCCTGGCATCTGCTTGGTCATTTGCTCTTGATTTGGGTTTGTGGCCACACCCACACTCAACATGTGCTTCCCCAGTCTAATTCCCTTTTAAATATACATGCAGAGATATAAAGACTAATAAAATAAAAATTTACATGTGGATGTGGTATACTAAAGCTGATTCAGCAAAAACCATTGTCATTAATGAATCCAACCTGGCTTGGATAAAACTGAGCAAATAACTCAAAGCTAAGAACACACACACACACACACAGACACACACACACACACACACAATTTCAAAACAAAACTACACAAGAATAAGCCTATTTTTAAGGAGAGAAGAGTTAAGAGAGAGAAAGGGAGGAAGGGAAAAGGGAAGGAGGAAAAGGAAGGAAGGAAAAATGGAGAAAGGGAGAGAGGGAGGGATCAGTGCTTAATTTCTCCTCACACAATGGTTAAGAGACAAATGAAATAGAGGGTGTCAACTACATGAGAATGGACTCAACAGCCTAAGACTCAAGCTTGGGAAGAAGACGGCTAATAGGATTCTACAGCAGAGCGAATGTCACTGTCAACTTCTGAGCAATTCTATCTCCTACACCCAGCATTAGGCGTGAGCACACAAGTGTTCAGTAAGACCTGCCACATGACAAACCAAACAACAGAAAAAGCCAGTGTATAAACAGTGTAAGTATGGTCTCATCAATCTCCTAACACTGAAAACAGGAGGTGTCTGCTGATTCTAAAGAATACAGATGGTTTAATCCTTTATAATGTACACTATAAATGTACCTAACTCAGTCCTCCCACACCTGGATTAAAAAGGAGCTGAGACTTTATTTCAGTAAAAAACAGCTATTAGTGGGCTGCTCAGGGCCACCTCTCTGACCTTTGGATGTGCCTCTGAGCTATGCCTTATAAAGCATTCCACATGTCGTGCTTCCAGGGAATACAGACGTGTCTGTTTAACTTTGCCATCCTACAACACAAGACTTCATCCTTCATGGGATTTAGGTGGTGATACAGACAACCGGTACCTACCAGGGGAAGGATAATCAGCTAGATGGACAAGTTTTGTTTGTCTATGGGTTTCACAAAAGAAAGTGAAAGGGAGCTATCCCCAGCCTCTCTCCCACTGACTAGCATGTTAATTAAAGGCAGCTGCTTTTAGAGTTTGAGATGTTTGAGTATTATTCCCTACCAATGTTTTGAGAAGAGAAGTCTACTCTTATCAGTATAAGGGAGCCATAATTAAGACAGTTTTGAGGCACATGAATAATCTCTAGCTGAGCTGAGGCAGAAGAGCTCAGACTTTGCTGTATCTGAAGCAAACTGTTCAGACAGACAATTTGATTGCACACACACCGTCATCAGGTCACTGGCACTGCACACATGGTCACAAGGCTCACATGGCAACAAACATCGAAAAGCTCATGGTTAACTGACATCATAGCTCACTGCACTGCACACATTGTCACAAGGCTCACTGTTACTGACAATCATCATAAGGCTTCACTGACACTGCACACAACCGTCACAGCTCTGGTACTGCACACATCATCACAAGGCTACTGCACGCACACATGTCAAAGCTCATGGGCACTGCACACACATGCTCACTGGATGGCACCTAGTCATCCAAAAGGCTCCACTGGCACTGCACACCGTGCACAAGGTCACTGGACTTGCCACATGGTCACACAAGCACTGGCTACTCACATGGCCATAGGTTCACTGGCACTGCACACAGGTCACAAGGCTCATGGCACATGCACACATGGTTCCTAGGCTATGGCACTCACACATGGTCCAAGGTCACTCGCACTGCACACTTGGTCTACAAGTCTACTGGCACTGCAACATTCGTCACAAGGCTCACTGCATGTGGACATGTTCCCTCCATGTACTGAATAGTTATTATGCATTGTGATATGCAGTCCAAGCTTTTACAAAGATTTATGACTGCATGAAGCTTCAGAGCTTGCTAACTTAATATTCGTAATTTCTGTATTAAATAAATTTAGATAAGAAAATCTAACTTTACGAAAGTCATTGCATACCAGTAAATCTGTACGGAAAAAACTTATAAAGAACATTCAATTTAAGAAAAAGTTTTCGTGCTATATGAACTCCCTTTTTTATCTGGCGGAAGTGAGGGGGGGGGATCACATATTTTGTATGTATTCTCCATTTTGGCCTTACGGAAGGTTGGTAAAAATAATTCACATCTAATTTGTAAAACAAACCAATTAGCTAAAATAAAATGTGAAATGCAAAAAAAATCCTAGGATAAATGAACTCCAATCACTATTCTTATTCAAAGAAAAACCCAATCACTGTCTTTACATACATGCATAACCTACGTAAAAACTACTGTGCAGTGACTGACCTTACAGTACTCAGACCTAGCGCTTAGACACCATAGTAAAAGCAGACTCCAGGTGGGCAGGTAGTGCAATTCTATCTTTGGATGCTAAAACTGCAATCCACTCCCTCTTCATTACAACTAATTACCACCCTTCAAATGTCCACCCTGTCCACACTTTCCTTCACATTTCCAGAGACAGACTTCACAACCTCAGGACTGCTGTCTTTCTGAGCACCTCCCACCCAGCATCCACAGGTAAGCTCTGACCTCCCAGAGACAGCTAACCACTGTGAGGAATCTACAAAGCCACTTGCCACTCTGTCACAAAGTAATGCCAGCACCGAATCCTATTTGTATTAGAGCCATTCCTTAAGTCTCTATTGTCAAATACACTATTTCTATTTTAAAAGTCCTGATGTCTTTTGGCCCAAATCTACAAATTCTCATTTGCAAAAGCAATTTTGAAATCTTGACAAGCAGAGACTCAGTTCAGGCAGAGATCTGTCCCCACCTTTCAAATGGAACTCGTCCATATAATACTCATGATTTATCCGAAGGTTTACAATTATGATAGCTACATATCTATTTTCTCCAGTTTACCACTTTTCATTTCTAGGTTAGATGTGTCACAAGCCCTAAAGATAGCAATTAGCTTTACTATATGGGATAAAGAGCTTTTTATAAATGTACACTAGTGCCAACATCAGTGCCAAATTCAGAGAATGGAGAGACAGAGCGAATGAGGGCCCCTCACCTATTCAAATAAATTGTAACTATAATTGAAAAACACCTGAAATTTGTGTAACAGAACCTATTAGAATTAAAATAATCTAGTGTCAATGTGAGATTATATTTAATTACTAATTATAATCAATGCACCAAACTTTTCTCCAATTTCCCTCATTCTAATAAATTCTAAATGAATACAAAGAAAAAACCTGTATGCTTACTTCATGAGGCAACAGTAAAATCGAACCCTTACGTGCTCTTTTAGACAAAGTTTTAAAATGTAAATATAGTTGATCCTTAATAATTCTAGAATCTGTATTGGTGAATTTGACTATTTATTAAAAATATTGGTAATCTCAACATCAGATGTGAACAAAAATACAAAAACATTTATGCTGGCCCTGTCCTGTACATCTCTAGTCCAAGTCACACCATAATCTTGGGTTGTTTAAAATATGCCACCATTCCAAACGGCCCCAAGGATAATGCCAAAGTGCTGTCTGACGTTCCTCAGCACAGGAGGGCTATGAAATACTTCAGAAGAAAGACATGAACCTGCTAAATAAACCACAGGAATGCTGGCTTTGACTTCATTATAAATTACGTGTGTGTGTGGTGTGTGTGTGTGTGTCCATGGCGTGTGTATTGTCAATATCTGTAGAGCTATAGCTAAACAGAATCAGACATTAAAAAAAAAAAAAAAACCTTCTATGTTGACAGGCTAGAAAAAAGCATTGTGGCCAGGGGCTTACAGAGATCTAATCCTTTATCCCTTTGGTAAGAAAAATACCATATTCACTGAGGGTATATAGCAACCTCACAAACAAACAAACAACAACCCAGCAACCTTTAAGTCTGTCTTGCAAATAAGAATGAATAACAGAACAGAAACAAGCAGGAAGAGACTCTCCAGGTGGTGCCAGCTTTTCTCTTCTGAGAAACGGATGGATGGGGCTGCCATTGATGGAGATGAAGAGCAGAGAGGAAGTATAAAAAAAAAAGAAAAGAAAAAGTTCCATTGTGGACACAGTGAGTTTGGGATACCCAAGTGATGCTGTCAAGAAGGCAACTTTCATGTAATTAAGAAACCATAATAGTCTCAGTGGCAATATAAAGCTGCAAGATGCTGGCTAAGGCCAGGGAAGGCAAGAGATCAGGAAGGCGAGCCTGGACACAGAGACCAAGAGCAAGGTGGGGAGAAAAGGAGGAGCCAGCACAGGAAGCACAAAAGCAGAGAGCGCAATCAACGAACTCCAAAGAAAGCCAGGTGTGCACCCAAGAAGCACAGGGGAGACGAAGGAGAGAAGTGTAAGTTAGGCACAGCAGTGCACGCCTCTAACACAGGACTCCGGAGGGAGAATGGGACCACGAGTTCAAGGCCAGTGAGATGCCACAGTGAGTCTGAGGCCAGCCTGGCTACAGGAAGTCCATCTAGACAACAGAGAGGATGGCTACCTGCCAGCAAGCAAATAAAACAGTCAGCCTAGGGCCTGCGAGGGCAGACATGTGGCTAAGCAGCTGGGAAACCAGAGAGTTAGAGAAAAATGTTCAGAATTCTTGCAGTTTTGCTGCAAAAGGAAACAGCATGCTAGAAAGATACAGGGGAAGTGAGGTCAAAGAATTTGCTAGGATTTCCCTTCGCTTGCTTTATGACAGGAAATGTTTAAGTGCCATCAACTTCATTTGTTCTTGCATGATTATGTCCTTATAAAACTACAACAGAGAGTATGTGTGTGTGTTCACGCATTCATGTGTGTATTGTGCATCTGCATGTGTGTGTGTATGAGAGAAAGAGAGAGGGGGGAGAGAGGGGGAGAGAGAGAGAGAGGAAGAAGAGAGAGAGAGAGAGAGAGAGAGAGAGAAAATGAGAATAACTGGGATCCAACAGATATTATAATTTCAGTAAGTGACTTGAAAATCAATACTAAATTATGAAGATTCCTTCCAAGAGTATCTACTCTTTTCTATCTTAATGTGACTGCTTTCCTGATGAGTGTTCACCAGTGTGATAGACACTGCTTTCCTCTTCTAATAATCCTCTATTAAAACTTCTTTATATCTTCATCACAGTGTTGTCTAACTAATGACAATGCTGGTATTTCAGTATATAAATATTCAGTACGTTCCACACAGACCGAGGACCGTAACTCCAGAATAGCTTTTATTACTTACCTTTAATCCAGCTGCATACCCTACTGGCTGTGGGGCGATATTGGACTGTCCAGCTTCCCCAACAACCACAGCCAAGCCAAAGACCTCCTGGAAGGCATCTCGGACAGCAGACACTTTCACGTCTTTATTTGAGGTTACAACAATATCCAGTTCACCTCCAGATTCTATAAAAAAAAAAAGAAAGAAATTTTATTCCAATTCTAAGCAGTAACTTTCTAGTAATTACTACCACGCTGTGGTGGTTTGAATAGAAATGGCCCCCACAGACTCATGTGTCTGAATGCTTGGCCCATCTGGAGTGACACTATTAGGAGGTGTGGCCATGTTGGAGTAGGTGTGGCCTTGTAGAAGCATGTCACTGTGGGGAAGACTTTGAGGTCTCCTAAGCTCACGCTATACCCAGTATGGTATACAGTCTCCTTCTGCTGCCTGTAGATCAAGATTTAGAACTCTCAGCTTCTCCAGAACCATGCCTGTCTGCATGCTGCCATGCTTCCTAGACGCTGATAATAGACTGAACCTCTGAAACTAAGTCAGCCCCAATTAAATGTTGCCTTTATAAGAGTTGCCTTGGTCATGTAGTCTCTTCAGGGTATTAAAACTCTAAGAAGCACGTCATAGGCTCACACTGTATTTACTAATTGTTACAAATCTCTTATGCATGAGACAGGATGACAGAGCTTTACCCACCATAACACAGCTGCTAAATACTACTGTCAGAACTCAAACCCAAGTTGGTTGGACACAAATCTTCCTTCTGTCAAATCATCTGATATAACCACACATTTCCCACCCTCTAACTCAAGTATACTATTCCAACCTGTGCTTACAACCAGACTACCAACTTCTCTTGAGTTTTAAGGACGGGAGTTCAGCACCTTATCTGAAGCCTTACTTGAAAGCTGAGGCTGGCACACACCTCCTCCAGGCTCTGAGTTACCTGTGCTACTCGGTGAAGAGCACAGTTCTTCAGGATTCTATGAAAGCTCCAGGACACATTCTCTCTGTCTGAGGCACCACCTTCTGCAGGCACACAGTGGGTGATGGTGCCAGTAGGAGGGACACCAAAGGCTGAGGGCTATGCTTTCTCATTCACCAGCTTCACTACATTGAGGAAGACAAGGGCTGGTTTCTTTGTAGAAAAAGACCTGCTTCCCCAATGGGCTTGCTCTAAGAACAAGAGTTCTAATACAGTATATATACCCAAGAGAACAACAAGAGCTCCAGAAATGCTCACTCCTTTACGTAAAATATGTAATTTAGTAAGTCTCTTCAGCTACATTGGTATGGATATATGACTATGAAATTTAATAAATGTGGTAAAGTCAAATCTTTTGGATAGTTACTGACACAGAAAATTATTTGAAATTTTATGTTTGTTTGTATGTTGTTTTTTGTTTTTGTTGTATTTTTTGTATTTTGTTGGTTTTTGAGATCATGAGCTTACTATGTTCCTCAGGGTAGGCTCTTACATCCCACGTTGCAAGTGCTAGGATTACAGGCATGTGCAACTATACATGGCTCCTTGATTATCTCCTGATTAATTCCCACTACACGGGAAGCAAAGTAGAATATACAGATATAGATGAATGATACATGTATATGTAAATTCAATTGAGTTCCAGCCATGCATGACCTAATATAATAACGTATGCCTTTTTAACTCAGGTTCCTTACCCACAACTGAATGAAACAGCGGATTTCACAGCGCTGTGAGCATCAGTGTCTAGCAGAACAAGCACTTGAAAATGTTTATTATCTGTATAGGTCTGACCAATGGACACACATGAGACAGGAAATCACCAACAGAGTCAAGACAAGCTCTTAGCTTTTTATTGCCACTAAAAGTTTCTGCTCAAGTACCGACTACACAGCTCCAACTTGCAAGGAACATCTACCAGCTTATTAACTATAGGTTTATTCTACAGCTAACCCACATTTGTTCATATACTGGAAATTACATAAAAATTAAAGAGCAGCATGCCTGTGTCAACTAGCTGAGGGTTTTTGAGGGAGGTTGAAAGCAGCTAAAAATTTTTTCCAGCAAACTTAGTAATAAAAGTTTATTAATTGCTAGAGTAGGTTTGCCTAAAAAACTTATTCCTGATTAAGCATAATCATGTGATTAAATAGATAACTAGAAAAATATGCCAAAACCAAGTGTAAACAAAGTATCACTTTAAAACTAACTGAATAAAGAAAAATTCCTATAAACCACTAAAAAATTACCATCAAAACTCACAATCCACATTGTTGTCACTCTGTGGAGCTTTAAAACTTATATAATGATAACTAAGAAAAAGATAAATCAGTTAGAACCCAAAACGAAGACTGAATTAGAGATTTGAAACTAGTGTGCACACGATAGAGATTTTTATATGGTTACATGGCTCAGGGACATGAACTGAAAGGTACTCTTAGCGTGTGACATGACGAACACATTAGAGACAGTGGCTGATACTGATCTCACGTGTGTACATACTGATATATGGAGCCATGCCAGGATCCAGTGTCGTGATCATGCTTTCTACAGAATGCTTGGTCTTATCCAGGACAGATTTCACCATAGGATTACCAGCCACGCCCTGCACAAAGCAAGATGCAAACATTCATTTCAGCCAAAGAACATCTTAACTTTTGTAAGTGTGAAGAACTTTTAAAACTTTACTTTTGAGAATTTCATACACGCAAACAATTAAGTATGATCATACTATCCCAATTTTCTTCTCCAATTTTCACCTCCCAACTTCATGCCTTTTCTTTGATAACCAACTAAGCCTGGTTAGTACTGCTCATATGTACATAGATGTGGGCCATCCACCGAGCACAGGAAACTTACCAGTGGCCACAGCCTAAAAAAGACATTCTCCCTCTGGTTTTGTGTGTCAACTTAAGACAAGCTAGAGTCATCAGAGAGGAAGGAGTCTCAGCTGAGGAAATGTCACCATGATATCCAGCTGTAAGGCATTTTCTCAATTAGTGGAGGAGGGCCAGCCCATAATGGGTGGTGCAATCCCAGGGCTGCTGGTCCTGGGTGTAAGAAACCAAGCTGAGCAAGCCATGATGAACAAACCAGTATGCAGCACCTCTCTGTGACCTCTGCATCAGGTCCTGCCTCCAGGTTCCAGCCCTGCTTGAGTTCCTATCTTGACTTCCTCTAATGATGGACTATGATCTGGAAGTGTAAGCCAAATAACATTTTCTCCCCAATTTGATTTTGATCATAGTGTTTTGTTGTAGCAACAGAAACCCTGACTAAGACACCCAGTAACTGTCCACTAACAATAGCTCCTCACTAAGGGGCAAACAGTTATAAAAAGAGCCAACGTACCTTAAAAGAAATGCTTATTAAACAAAAAGGGAAAGTAAAAACTCTCAGGAACAGACTAAATATAATGCTTTGTTGACTCTAAATTTTCTTAATGTTGGTGAAAACAAACAGCAGCCAAGAGACACTGGGTTATCGAAAAAACTGCGGAACTGAGCCAACCAATACACTATAAGGACGTGCTGACATTAGGATGGAAGTCTGTTACAGTGGGGACATGGTTATGCTTATGTATCTACAGGAAAAGAAAAAATATGGTTACCAACAAAACTTACAAAGATTAGATCTGACCAGGAAAACCCTCTTATCAGCTGAGACATGAGTGTCTTCACAAAGCAATAAGTCAGGTTGATTCACTCCCATAGACTGTCTCAGATACTGATTTCTCCAAAATATGCATGCACATCAACTGCAAAAGGGCTAGTCCAAATAAATGATCGATCACAGAGACTGGACAACACACAGACTTGACCGACAACACAAAGACTGGATTAAAAAAAAAAGAGGCTGGGCAACAAATGCTACAGCTAGGTTTTCAGGGGTGGAAAGGTATTGGATTGACCATTTTCTCCCTTGGGCTCCAAACAGGAATTCTTTGGACCAATTTAGCATGAAGCAATTAGAAGACTATTGTCCCTATCGCTTTAAGTTGGGATGGATGGTTTTGGTTGTTTATATGTTGGGGTTGTTATCATCTATGGTGGTAGGTTTAAATTATTGTATATTGGTAGGAATATAAAGTTGTTTTATTTTTATTGCATAGCACTAAAAGTTTAAAGTTGTTTTGCTTTTATTGTATATTGATAAAAATTTAAGGTCATTTTATTTAAATTACGGTATTCTAATAAAAATTTAAAGTTGTTTTGTAAGCTTATTGTACATAAGCTATTTATTTAAATATGTAAAGTTCTAGCTTTATGGTTCATAAATTATTTTTACCTTATGTATATTGTTAATGTTAGAAAAACAGACAATTGTTAAACAAAAAGGGAGCTATGAACTGGAAGTTTCTGGTTATGTCATGTGATACAGACTCACATGGTGTCTTGCTGAAGCAAGACCTGTGAAGGACACAAGTTTGGAGACAGTATAAATAGAACCCAAAGGACAGTGATGGGTGCTTGCATAGCTGGCCTTGCAAAGCTGCATTGATCTCAAGTCTTTGCAGATGTTGAGAGAGGCACAGCAGAGAACTTCTCCTGGTGTCCAGGCTGGTCCTGGTCACTCCCCCTGACTTGTGCTGATTCTAAGGAGGCCTGGCTGGTTTTGCTGGATTGTGCTACCACTGTTGATTTATGTTTGGCATCCTGACACTACCGAACTGGACTGCTGCTATCCTGACAACAGAGATTGAAAGTGTCTGAAAGACCACTCCTAAACAGGTTCACATCCCTTTGTCCCATTTACCATCTTTTCTCCTCGACCTTTGGACGAAAGACAAAAGGGAGGGTCGAAGCGTTTGAGAGATCTTACTAAAAGTAGGTTTTAAGAAATCTAAGCCTATGTGGCAGAGCCTAGAGATCATGTACAGCATCTATACTAAAATGCTTGCTACTGAAGAGATGCATTAGTGGGTCGTAGTGCTGAGGATAGGAGACAAGTACTCAGTACTCGGCCCTAAATAGGACAACTTCGCTCCAACCAAGGACCAGGGAGCATCACTGAATAGGAGGCAGGAAACCTGTGAAAGCCAAGGGATGCTGTGAAACAGAGCCTCCTGAACATGGACGGCTACTGCAAGCTTTAGCTTGCGACAGCTGCGGCTCCCTTACAGGAACTTGTCTTTTAAAGCTCCCCATGCCTTGGTGGACCAGTACTTCTGAAACCTGTAGAGCAGCACTTTGGGACACCATAAAGAGAATGAGGTCACTCGATATCGAATTCCTACCAGGCTTCCCTTCCATACAGAAAGCAGACCAGCTGTAGCCTGTGGAGGATACTGGAACAACACTGCTGCTTCACTCGGCTTTGTAAGTGAACTGTGTTTCATTTATAGATACATTCAGAAGACAAACTGTCTTTCAGAGTTCCAAATAAGGACTGTAATCAGATGTCTAAGTGAGTCAATACTTTGTTCCTAAAAAGATAGAAGCAGAAAAAAAAAAGAAAGAAAACAGAAAGAATAAGCCTCCTCAGCGTTACCCTCCAGAATGGCTCCTGCAGAACCACTGCATGTTCTACTGACGTTTCCTCTCGCTGTATCCATTCCTAAACCCCTTCCTCAGGCAGGTTTCTCCCTTCTGGAATCTTCAGACCAACAGCACCAAGAGACAGAGAACCACCCAAGAACCAGCCAAGAGCTTTCCTTCTCACACTCTAACCTTTCTGAAGTAAAGGGCAGAGGGAGCGCCCCTACAGGACATCCAACAGACTGGGATTCCCTCCTGCCAACATAGCACTAAGGTGACTTCAGACACAAGAATTCAACGAGTGAAGTTTAGGACTGCCAGGCAACCTCACGTTAAAAATCATGTACGTTCTTGTCAGCACTCCGACAAGAACCAGAGAGCTGAACCAGGTATTACAACTAGCAATGGACAGTTTTTACAAGGGAAGGAAGGAGAAGGCCATAGTTTTGTGTAAGATTTTTAACTTTACAGAGATCTACAAAAGCAAGTGTAAAAAGACCAGATGGACCTGAAACATGACTACTTAACCACTTAACTTAAAACTATGTTTACTGTATGTAATGAAACTGAGCAGCCTCTCAGTAGAACACTGGGAGGAAGTTGGCAGAAGGAATTCAAAAGGTTTTTTCATTAAGAAAGAATTGGGAATGATCAGCCAAGAAATCCTGAAGAAAAACCCGAGGCTCCCAGCGCTGGTACAGAGGCTGCACCTCTCCTTTCATCACTGAATGCTCCACACACCCACCTGAGCACACAGGGAGCTCTCAACATGCAACAGTGGATTGACTAAGCGTCACTGCAGTTTTAATGGTGTGCTACTATTGCAGGGACAGGCTCAGTGGGACAGAAGACAAAGCTCATTGACCAGCATTAAGGTGTAATTTAGTAAGAAAGATAAGGGTCATTCGAAATACTCCACTGAGAAGCTGGAAAACACTTAAATTTCATCTCTACCTTACAGGGTGCATTCAAACACATTTGCTACATTGAATGCTAGAGTAAACTCTGAAATGGCTAAAAGAAACAAAAAACAAAACATAACAAAAAAACAGATTGAATGAAAATGTATTCTTTTAGCATACAGATCTGAAAGAGATTCACAGAAATACCTTCTGAACATTTAAGAATTTCTGTGATGAATACATAGTAAAAATCAAAATGTAGATTCAACTGGAAAAAGATATAATGTGTATTTATATTTGCTTCAGTCAGAGCTCTTAACAAACCCAGAAAAGCAAATCTCCCTACCCAACTTCAAACTGAGCAAAGACAAACATAGAATACATAAAACAAAATTTCATGGGAGCGGGAGACCAAATTTAATAGGTAAGAAATAGAAACTAAAATATGACTTCAATGTTGGGGGTTGGCTTGTCAAGTAAAGCCCTTGCATTACACATATGAGGACCAGAGTTGGGATTCCCAGAATCTGCATAAACACTGAGTGGGTGTGGTGGCCACATGTAATTCCAATGCCCAGGAGGGAAAGCCAGGGCAAGGTGGCTAGCCAGACTAGTCCCAACCATAAGCTCTGGGTGCAGCAAACCTGACCTCAGTATACTGGGTGGAGAACACTCATAGAAGATACTCTGTATTAACCCTGGACCTCCACACATATGCAATACATGTTCGTGTACACACACACATACACCAAAAAAAAGTTCAAATGTTTTTGTCTATTAAATCAGAAAAAAAATACTGTACTTCAAAATAACATATACCACGAGGAGAATGCAAAACATCACACGGGTGTGGCCACTGGAAAGGAATAGGGAAGTTCTAGGGCATTCACTAGGACTTTCTCAGGAACTAGTGATGCCAGTGATGGCCAGCAAGATGTACGCACAAGACTGTTCATCAGTTTTATTTCTCAGAATTAAAATTAAGGGATCACTGCACAGCTCAATGGCGATGTCACGTTAGTCAGGCCTGGCGGTGCAGGCCTGCGATCCCTGTTACAGGCCAGGCAGGAGGAGGAGGACTGTAAGCTTCAGGCCGTCTGGGATACTGAGTGAATGCCAGGCTGATCTGGGCAACTTGATGAGACGCTTTATCAAAATTAAAGTAGAGATATGGGAATCAGGCTGAGAAATAAAGTGCTTATCAGTGTATGTAAGGCCCTAGGTCCAATCCTCAATACACCAAAACAATAAAAAAAAAACAGCACATTTACACATTTTTCTCATTAAAGTAAGTAAAATGATTTCAAACTGGTAACCAGATAATACGGATAACAGATTTGTAAAATAAAACATAATAAATGCAACAGCTACAAAAGTAATTATTAGAAAATTATATTCTAAAGAGGTAGAACTGGAGGATGAGTCAACAGGTCAATCCACGAAGCATGAGGCCCTGGGCTCAGATCACCACACCCATGCAGAAGGCAGAGCCCTGCGGCGCACGTCTGAAGCCCCGCACTGGAGCAGGGTACAATGAGACATCCTTGGAGCTCACTGGCAAGCCAGCCTAGCTGAACTGATACATTCCAAATATAACGACAGACCCTGACCAAAAGTAATGTGGGCAACAGGGAAAGTTCCTCATATTGGCCTCCACACTCACATGCACACACATAGGCCTGCACACATACACCCATTCAAACATAAGCAGACTCCAAATACTCAAGAAACAAAGTCAGTCAGTCGGACGGTCAGACAGACAGACATTTTTGGCTTGGAGTACGTTAATAAAGTCTTCTAGTCTTCATTATTTCAAAGAACTTCATTAAGAGAAGGAATACAATGGCCAGTCCCTAATTTAACTGGATTCTTAGTAAGAGAATAAATACATGTGTACAGACACCCACAGACAAACGGACACACACAGACAAACGACAAGAGCAACTATAGAAATCTGGCCATAAAGGGCTTCCTTCCCTTACTCTATACTGTGGTCTCAGAATTTCCTCTAATGAACACCTGTCAGCTTTACGATTAGAACAGTAATTTGAAAAGCAAACACCCTTACCTTAATGAAACCCCAGATTCCACCAGCAGGTGCCTCATCCTGGCCTCTGTGAATTCTAGGATCTTCCTGTTCCTCTGGGAAAGTAATGGCTGATGTGGTTCCAGGTCCCGGGCCAGAGATGTCATACTGGCTTGCTGAGTAATGGGGGCTGGCAAAATACCTAGTCAATGGCAAAAATTTAGTTGTGTAATTTATTCCACAAATGTTTTCCTATAAAAAGATGCAGCATGAGAAGCTCAAACCAAATTCAATAATGGAACCACATAAGCCTTAAAGAGGAAGTTATTAAATGAAACCTTTATAAATAAATGTAAATGAAAAAATCCCTTTAAAGATATTTCCCCTTTTACATAAGTTTACAACAGTGTCCCAAACAACAACAAACTTGCGCATATATATCACACATGGGGTATCTATGTGCGTGTGTGCTCCTGTGTATCCTAGTCAAGATTTAGATGACTGGTGCACTTCTACTTTCCTTAATCCATACAAAGTACTGAGAACTAAAGTCCATCATAAAAAATAATAATCACTACACATGTATGTACAGTATGTATGTATGTATGTATGTATGTATGTTTATGTATGTATGTGTAATACATACACATCCAAAAGAAAGTACCCATTGGGGCTGGAGAGAGGGTTCAGCAGCTAATAGCACTGGCTGCTCTTGCAGAGGACTCAGGTTCAGCACCCACATTAGCTGCTCACACCTCTGTACTCTAGTTGCAGGGATCAACAGGTTTTCTGGTTCCCAAGGCACCTGCATACATAAGGTGCATACATATCTCAGGCACAACACACACAGAACACACACACACACAATAAATACATCTGTGTAAACACAGATAACCATGTAATTCTTATGCATCAAAATACATTTTATTCGTAAAGGTAGATAAGCCAAATTGGATACTAAATAATCAAAGCTAAATTACTCCTCTAGCCTAAAATAATAAATGACAGAAGATATCAAAACTTAAGTTTTTATCATTTGTTTTTAACAACCATACTAAAAATGGGGACAAAAAGGGATGCAGTTGGCCTAAAAAAAAATGGGACTGTATCACCACTTATGCACGGGATTGGCCAAATAAAATCTATTCTCTAGGAAAGCTGGTTCTGATTTTTTAAAAAAGGGACCTATAGTGTACACTTGGATTGCAACCTGCCGCTAATCAGTGAGTAATAAATGTTAGCATGGAATTTGGGAATTCCTTCTCACACCTCACATACCAATCATACATCAATTTTTATAGCACACAAAAACTGCACAATATGTTCCTTTAGTTTTACTGTCAATAATTTAAGTGGTAAGATGTTGAGTGACTAGGAGTCAAAGACTGAGACTAATCATTAACACGGAGAAAGTAAAACCTATAAGCAGCAGATGCCCACATCTACACATAAACCAAGGTACTCCACTGTGCACTATACAATCGCAACACGACACAACCTAGATCACAGCACACAGTAGTAACACATTAAATACAGCTGAGTACCAAAGAACCGTAAGGGAAGCTCACCTGTCACCGGAGGTGCAGAAAATGATGGCATCAGAGGTGTCTGGGGAGCTCTCCCGGCATGTCCCCTCGTGATGTCATAAGTTGTACCGACAGAAAACCCTGATATGGGAGGCCCTGAAGGCGGTGCAGACAGAAGAGCACCAGAGGCGGAGGTCACAGGTGGGAAGTGGGACAACGGAGGGCCGCTGAAGGCAGTGGCAGGGGATGGAGACACGGAGGGTGGCACAGAAGTGCCACTCAGGGGAACTGAAGGAGCTGGAGACAAAGGCACAAAGGGAGGTGGCGCTGATGGCTGCACAGGGGGCAGGGAGGGCTGAGGCGTGGAATACGCGTGTGGCGGCAAAGACTCCATCCCAGACACGTTGGGAGATGAGAAGGAACTAGTTGCAGCTAGAAAAGAATGGAGAGGATAACCACACAAAGCTAGAAAGTCGTTCTACTTCATTTTCAAACATGTACTCCTTGGGGAATTTCTAATATGAAAAGCCAAATCTTCATAACTAATTTTAAAGGTGCAATTTCCAATGCATAACAACTGTATCTGAGTACAGGAGCCATGTAATTCCACTGGGGAAAGAGCAGGACTCAAGGAAAACACACTGCCTGGGAGTAAACCTTCCTTTCTATGTGTTTATTTCTTGAGGAAAAAAAAAGTCATTTTTTTCATCCCTGATAGGAACATAAAAACTTTGGCACTAAAACCTCAAAGACAAATCGTCACAAAGTCAAAGAACATCAAAGACAGCACATGCTTTGAAGGCTGGCTGCAGAGAGGCACACAGCAAAACAGTATGCTTCCTTATTTGTGACAAACGAGATTATTTCTTTGTTATTGTTTACATTTAAAAGGACAATTTCTTTCCACCCTGACAAGACTAAGAGAAGCACTAACACACTAATTCTTCTGACTCAGAGAGACCAGTGTCTCCAACCCTCCAGATGCTCGCCACAACACAAACCTAGGTGAGCCTCAGTGGAAGGCATGGCAGCCAAGCCTGCAGGATGCGGGGGAGGGGTTCCAGGTGGAGTTGTCTCGATTCCACTTTCTTCCATCATTTTCCCTCAGTTACAGTGGTGCACTGCAAAGATATACAAAGGTAATAAGCTTTACACGGGGCAGCAGCTTATGTAGTCAGAGAACAATTAAGACGAATCACTAAGAGGCAAGTCGGTCTTTACTACGCATAATGTCTGGAGGAAGGGCTTGTTAAAACTCCTGAGAAGCTGGAGAGATGACCAGAAGGTGGCAGCTCCTGAAGAGGATCTGAGTTCAGATCCCAGTGCCCAGATAATGGCTCACAACCACCTGTAGCTCACAACCATAGTATCTTCTAGCCTCCGAAGGCACCCACACATGCTATACACACACGCAAACACACACACACACACACACACACACACACAAGAGTCTTTGGGTTTATTTACAACAATTTTTGTAACAAAGTTTTGAATAAATTTAAAGACTATGAAACCAATATGCAAATAACCTGTGACATTTAAAATAAAAATATTTTACAACCGAGGGATAATTTTATGTTAAGTAATTTATTAATGAAGCTATATATTTTAAATATTTTATATTATAGAGCAAAGTGCCAAGTTAATTTTGGCCACTTGAATCCTGTGAGAGTTATGTGTAGATTTCAGTCAAGATGCTTAAAATGCAAACATCTAATTTAACTAATTAATTAAACTAATTTAATTCCTCATCTTCTCTCTGAAAGCACTCTGTGAGGGGTTACTCTGTTAACACCTCTTTTTAAAGGTAAATTTGCTTGATTTTACAAATGCACATTTGTAAAGTCATTTGTCCAAGCATTTGTAAATACATTTGTAAATGTATTCTCTCAATACAGTACAAGTGGGCTATACCTACTAACATTTAAACAAATATCAAGTTGAATTCAACTTTATAAGCTGGTTAGATTCCAGTCTCCTGGTCCACTGCAGACAGGGAAATGATGTCCCTTGAGTTTTAGAAGTTAACAAAAGAAAACAAGCCATGAGAAAGCAAGGTCCTAAGCAGGTCAATATAAGACAGCATCCTTACTAACCAACTGCCTCTAGGCACTTAGCTTCACACACACAATCTGTGCAGCTCTCCTCCCTCATCAGAAGAGCATCTTTTTGCAATGGATGGTAGTTAACAGAGACTCAGGAATACCCAAATAAGTGACTGTGGAGTGCTCAGCCCTAAAAGGGGACTTCTAAATAACAACCCTCCCACCAAGACTCAGGGAACAACATGGAAGACGGGGTGGGAAGACTGAAGACCCAGAGCTTGAACTGCTGTGAAACAGTATCTTCTAAACACAAAATGAATCCAGTCACATTTCCAGTATATATGGAGGGGCTCAGGAAGCCGAGCCCTAGCTGAGGGGCTGATGACGTCAATGGCTGTAAAGAGGAAGAGTCCCTTTCTTCAGCGATATGTCCCATGATAGGCTGCCTATACTCTAGTGCATGGTCCCACACCTATGCACACAGACACCACTATTTGGAATCAATGGGTTACAAAGAGGCCATGAAATTGGGAAGGACGGATGGTGGGGCAGACTTAGGAGGAGGTGTGAGTAGGGGGATGGAGTGTGGATATGATTCTATAAAAAATTACAAATCTTAAGATTCATCTAAAGTATATGGTAGTGATAACTTCAGTCAACTTGACAGACTCTAGACTCACCTGGGAGGATGAGCCACTGGGTATTGCCTGTGTGCAATATCCTGATTGTTTACTGAAATGGCAGGCAAGATCCACCCACTGTAGAGGGCACTCTCCCTGACTGGGATCCTGGGATCCTGGACTATTAACATGGAAAATGGGAGTTCAGCAGCACCAGGGGCAGCCATTTTGTACACTTCATTTTGGTCGGCTGGTAACAATTCCAGCAACTGGAGTAATCTGGTGTCTAGAAGTTAATTAACCTGTTCTATGGCTTATTGACTCTTCTGGCCTGTGGGCCCCAGGGAAGATGTTTATTGAGCATGAGACATTCTTTTACTCACTGCTCATTTTCCTTGGACAGAAGCTTCTCAACTCCCTGCCCCCTGACTTCTAACTACCTCAGTGAGTAAACTCATGGTGGTCTCTGATTCTTGCTGAGACCCCTCTTTAGGTTTTACTCTTGAATAAGGACGGGTCTACACTATCCTAAATCTCTTATTCCCCGGTTTGCCTCCTTAGTCACCTTCCATTTGTGACCCACGCCCAGAAGGTGCCTACGCCAGAGAACCTGCAAGGCAGAGTGGGATAAGCAGGGAGCAGGGCAGAGGCCAGGAAGATAACGGCTGGAATGTAAGAAACCTTGAACCATATTCCACTGAGCTAAGTCTTTCTGAAGGCAGCAAACATGCTTTCCTCTTTCCAGAAGCAACCACTGTCAAAGGGCAGTGCAGCCAGGCCATGTTGCAGTAAATTACATTTGGGCTTTTACTCCTAGGGCAGTTAAGTTTATTTTATGTTTATGAGTGTTTTGCCCATGTGCCTGTCTGTGTATCATGTGGGTACCTAGTACCCACAGAGGCCAGAAGAGGGTGTCAGGTCTCCTGAAACTGGAGTTACAGTCGGTTGTTAACCACCATGTAGGTGTTGGGAATTGGACTCAGATCCCATGAAAAACAGTCAGTACTCTGAACCACTGAGCCATCTTTCTAACCTAGGGGCAGACACCTTTTTTAGGAAACAGGAGCCCCTCTAAGCCAGTGGTTCTCCCTTCCTTATGTTTTGACCCTTTAATACAGTGGTGTGTGGTGAGTCCCAACCATAGAATTATTTCACTGCCATTTCATGACTAAATCTTGCTACTGTTAAGAATCTTAATATAAGTATCTGATATTTCTGATGGTCTTAAATGACCCCTGTCATTCCACCCCCACGCCAATTCCCACGACCCACAGGCTGAGAACCACTGCTCTGTGTAGTTTAGCAAAGTGCTGTCCCACAGCCATAAAGAGAGATGAAACAAGAGATCGCCCAAACAGAAAGCAGACTTTCAAAAGGAGGAACACCCTTTTCCTTGAAAGATCCTAAGCCTCAAAAGGACTGGGACATGATTTCTGATCCTCGAGAGGGAGAGCAACAGTACGATCTGAGAGAAAGCCCTGCACTGAGCTGGGTTTGTGAAGGCTCCACCCGGCTGAGGGTCAGAAAGGAAAAGTCTCCAAACGGTAAAATCTAAAACAGCTCGCCCAAGGTCAACACAGTCACTGTCTGATGAGTAACAAAGCATCAGTCCCTGTTGGAATTGCCAAGGGGCAGGCAGGAGCAACTTCTAGAATGGACTTAATCTGAGGAAATCAATGCCTGGGAGGTCTCTAGATTGGGAAACAGACAGTCACCGTCCACTTAGATCAGAGATAGTTACAGAGGAGCAAGTAGGGGTCCCAAGCGCCCATTGCAAGATAATGGAGGTATAAATTCTGAGAGACTCTAGACTAAAAGGTGACCATGAGTATCTCTGTGACCAGTCACCGCCAGGGTCTGAAGTGAGTGGGCAGTTTCTAGGAGAAAAAAAAAAAAGACTGGAACGCTTATTACTGTATTTGGGGAAAACGGCCACCACGTAACTAAAACAGAGAAACCCTTCAAACCAGTGTGACCATGGCTAACAACAGCAGCAGCAGGCACCCGTTCATTCGCCATTGCTCTTGATTCTGGATGCCATGTGATGGTCAAGCTCCCGCCCACAGGTCTCCATCTTGGTGGGCTAGCAAATACAACCACCAGCACCATGGGGAGTGGGAGAGTGGATGAAAAAGGATTCCTTTGGCTGAAGTGAGCACTGACCAACTGGGCAGGGACACACTTGGGAATATAGAAGGAAGTGAAACAGGATCTGTCAATATCCTACTCTAGAAATAACCATAACCTCGTATCCCCAGGGTTTCCATGACAACTTCGGTTGTCACTAGAGTACTGCTGGTATAGATTAGGTAGCAGTTCAAATTCCCATAATGCACATCCCACAACCCACAAGAATCATATGATCCCAAGCATCCATAGTGCTAGGCTGAGATTCTGTGGCCTAACTAAGATGGTGGTGATGGAGATGAGAAAGAGGAGACAGACTTGACAGACGTTTAGGTAAGACTCAGTGAGTAACCCTAAGTAAGACAGAGAGCAGTGTAAGAGGCCAAGGAGGTTGATGGTGTCTTTTAGAGGATCATAAAGTGTTTCACCTCTAACTCAGCAGGATCAAGTTCCTTGAAACACTTAAGTAGTGACAACAACTGAGCTGGAGTTCACAAACCACAAACCATAAGCTCGTGGATATACCAACGGCTTCTGATATCACGTTCTGCCATATCTCTTCTTAGAAGGGTATACCAAAATAAAGGGACTACTACTTAACGCCAAACCTTCTTCCAGGCATATAGCGACTAACCTGCAGAAATACAACCAACAGAATGGCAGGGAGAAATGAGGAGACTGTGGTTCTCAGATGGCAACATTTCAAGGTAGTAAATACTGAAGAGAAGCCAGAAGGGACGCTGTCAAAAGTTTCCACGGGTTTGCTAAAGTTCAGACAATCTCAGAACTGTTTCCAAAGAAGGGAGACTGGGGAGTAGGAAAGGAGAGGAGTCTGTACCCCACCACAGCCTGGTTGTGAAGAGGGGAAACACAGATATTAAAGAGGCTAAATCTGTCTATTCCCTACCTGGATAAAGATAGATAACCTAAAAGAGAAAGGCCCTTCCATAGACTGCATCACTTTCTACCAAGGTTATCTCTTTCCTTCATCTCTTATCAGTCATTCCTGTTCCTGCTCTTCTGAAGAAGCTATCTAATCCTTGCCAATGGCTGGTCCTATTTAAAGATAATCCCAATCTCTCAGCAAGCAAAAGAAGCACACCTGAAATACAAGACGTTTACCGGTTTACCGTTTGAGCAATGGATTAAACACAATACTGAGATAAACTTCGCAGACACAAACAAAAAGAAGGAAGGAAGAGAGAAACTTATTAGGATGGGAACACTGATGCAACAGTTGAAGAGCTTTTTTTTTTTTTTAAAGAACAAAAAGTTGTCCAAATTCATCAACATTACTACAGGAAAAGAGATGGAAATATCTTAGAAGCTGAGACCTCAGAGTCTGATCAAACTGCTCTTCGAATCTGCTTGCGTCTACTTTAGTCTGTTTTTTTTAAAAATAGGTGGCTACTTAAAAGAAAAACAGGATAATGGACTTTTGTTAAAGTCAGAGGATCAGAAGCTACTCCTATTAATATTACTGATGTCCTAAGACTGTCTCGAATACCCTGGGCAGACGTAGGACGGAGGTCAGCAGTCTATCATTCTCGGTGCAGAGCCCAAAATAAACTTCCCTAAACACTCAGTGATTCAAACAGTGCTCAGACAGCACTAAAGTGCCAAAAAGTGCCAGGTTCACAGTTGAGTCAAAGCTGCCTCTCAGATCAGAGTCCTGACAAAAACTCTTGGACAAGACACCCTGCCATTTAGGAAATAAACAGTCCTAAATTTCTTGCCGAAATGGGTCGGGGTTAAAGACGGCGCTGGACACTCCCGGGGATCCCGGGAGAAGCCGCTGCGTCCCAGCGGGGCTGGCGGCCTGGGCAGTCTGTGCCACGTCTGCAGGCCGGGCAGGGCCGGGCGAAGGTCCGCAGGCCTGGTCAACCGTGCACGCGCGGGAGAGTGCGGCCGCGAGAGCGGGGATCGGGGCCGGAGCGATGCCAGGAGGGACCCGGTTGTCCAGACGAGTGTCCCCGCCGCCCGGAGCCCCCGCGCCCCGCCGCCGGCCGGCCCGCCCACCTGGGGCTTGCCCGCGTCTCGTCGCCGCCGCGTGTGACACCGCCCTGCCCAGCGCTCACCTGGGTCGGAGCGAGCGCCTGCGCAGATGCCGCACACGCCGATCGGGGTCGGGGCCCGGGTCGGGGGTCCCGCGCGGGGATCCGGCTTACGGTGGACGAGGAAGACCAGAGGAGCGTGTGTCCCGCGCCAAGATGGCCTCCGCGCCGCCCCGCTGCCACGTCGGCGACACGCCCCGACACGCCCCTCGGCCGGCCTCCACAGGGCCGCCCCACACCCACCCAGAACTTCCCGGGTGCACCGCCGCCCACGTCGTTCTGTCCCCACCCCCTTCACAGCGGGACAATGATCAAAGCTTTCCGCGTAGCTGAGGTGGCCTCCCGAGAGAGGTAATGGGCAGGAGAAGGGTGACGAGTTACTTGCCGATTTTCTTCTTAAGTACAGGTAATGCATATTATTTAATAATAATAATGGGAAAGTCTGGGATCAACTCCTTATCATATAAGCACCTGAAACAATTAATGTCCAATAATCCAACCACATAGGTTAAAGAAACTAATGAATGAAATGTAAAACAAACAAACAAAAACAAAAAAACCAACCCCCCCCCCAAAAAAAAACAAAAACAGAATTTCATAATCAGAAATCTTAATTTGGCTCTAAAGTTCCCTTATTCTGCAGCATTCTTTTGTATGAACCAATTATTCTCCTTATTTCCATGTATAAAATGAGAATTATATTATCCAGCACTAACTCAGGTAACAGAGTCACCAATAAAATTAGATGGATGAAAGGATTTTTTAAGCTGCCTAGTGTTCAATATATGAAGGATGGCAGCTTTTGTTGTAGTTGGAACTTTACCTATGGGATTTATTCACAGGTTTGACACTGATGCATCTCTTGATCTTGGCAGCTTTACACACTGCAATACTTTCCTGAAAACTGATACTATTGAGCAGTTCCCTGACTGGAGATCTGGCTCTGTAGCTGCAGTGGGTTGTCCCCTTTGTTACCTTATCCACTCAGAATGTATGTGGGTGGCCTTCTGTTGTTTGGGGTGGTGCTGAAAGTAGATACCATCTTCATACCCTTAGCTCACACCCTTAATCGTTATAAGGTATGTTGATTTCTTCATTTGTTTAGTAAATATTAATTAATGTCTGCAGTGTGCCAAGCATTGGTGCTCTGTATACTGCAGTGGAGAGACGAGGTCTTTCTTAATGTGTCGCTTTCCTTTGAATAACATAAAGTCCATGAGCTGGAAAATTAGCGAGGAAACACAGAGTGATATGACATGGACCTTAATTTCACACTTAGGGTGTGGAGTAAAAATGTAAGGCTTCGTGTAAGAAATGAGATTTGGGCAGAAACTTGTCCCAGTGTAGGCTGTGGTTATCTAGACAGAAGGAAGAGCACAAAGGGAGTTGGGGGAGGTGAGTGCTTTGTCAAGGAGGAAGTTAGAGGTTGGTAAGAGTAAGGAACCAGGTCAAACCCAGCCTGTAGGCCATGATGAAGCCTATGGGTTCAATTCTAAGTGAAGTGGGAAGCATGGGATGGGGATGGGCAGAAGAGACAAGTTTTATTTCAGTTTTACACCACAAGCTGATTACCATGCGCCTGTTGCACACAGAGGTGTAAAGATGACCAGCAGAGCGACAGTGGTGGCTTAGACTGTGAGGGTGATGTGTAGCCTAGACATGTCTTGAAAATTGAGTTGCATCTAATTTACCGATGGCTTCAGTTTGAACCCTATGCTTTTCCTGAGTCTGTCCTAACAAATGGCAGTGGTTAAACAACAGATTTTATACAGAAGCTAGTGCTTCCAAAACCAATACGTCGGTGGGACCACTCTCTGAGACTTAGGACAAGCCTTTCTTTCCTTTCAGCTTCTCTGCTGGTACCAGGTGTTTCTGAGCTTGTACCAACCTAGCCCCAGTCACTGTCTCTGTGTTTATGTGGCTGCCTTTCTTCCCATGGCTCTGTGGCACCTTCTTTCCTTGTAAATATATTGTCACTGCGTTGAGGATCCAGCCTAAGTCTAAAGACACTTAGGAGTCTTACTGAGAACTTACTTACAAATAAGGTCACAGATTATATACATATACATATACATATACATATACATATACATATACATATACATATACATATACATATCTTAGGCATAGCTCTTATGACTAAGGCCTCTCCCCACTGCGTCCTTGATGAGAGAGACAGTCTTTGCTTGTCCAAACTGTTTATTCATGGAGGAAAAGGATGCTTTGTTATCAGGGTGGACCAGAGATTAAATGCCTTTTGCAGGAAAGAATACCTGGGAAGGAAAGCTTATTGGCTAAACCCTTGGGGCCTATCTAGATACCTCATTTGCATGCAGAACTCTAGGCTCTGTGCTATGTGACCAGTTGTCATGGTTGTCTTAGTGGGGTGTTGTATTCATGTGCTCCAGGACAGGAATCTGGCAGGAGCTAGTAAACTGCTGCCGTTCTCAATTAAGAGTTTGGGGTGCTGAACTTTTGCTACTACCTTACCAGTTCTTCTGTCTGGTAACAAGGTCCTCACAAGCAAACCCCTCCCACACTGCCCCCTTCAGCAATGGGCAGAGATACCTTGTTGGTGGTGGTGTCTTTTATCAGTCAGGGGCAGAACAGATGGTAGTCCTTTGTTCATCCTAGCTTGATGCCTGGCTTGGTGACCAAAGCTGTATTATGCCTAGGACACATAAAAATCAAATCAGATCAAATCCAGGCAGTGCAGCTCAGAAGGAGGAAGACAAAGTCCTGCAGACTGCCATGTCACCCACAGACCTGACCCCCAGTGCAGGCACAGGTGGGCCATAGACACCTACTTGCCTACGCATCACCAGGGTCCCAACAGCAATGTGGCCAGCCTGCAGCTCTAGTCACACAATGAGCCAGTATGAGGTGGTCAAATGGGAGAGAGAGAGAGAAGTGGAGACTTGAGGGTAGACAAGAGCAGCCTGTTGTGAGTAGCCAGCCCCATCATCTGGGGCCATGTTGAGGGCCCAGACTGAGCTGCCAGAGAGGGCCATATCTGAGTCCCTGGCTATGCAACCAGCAGAAGGGGACTATATTGATGTCCATGACACATATTACGACTAGAGAACATGGAGATGTCCCAGGTTGGGGTAGCCACTGGAGATTATGTGGATGTCCAGGAGCTGTGCATAACTGGTCATGCTTTTCACTGGATTTGGTGCTCTGGAGAGCTGGCCCCATCTCTCACTGCTGGTAGCCCTCAGAATAGCAGGACCTGCACATCATCCAGGCACCACAGAGGAGCTGGCCCTAGGTGAGCCAGCCCAAGGACATGAGTGTGGGAGAGCTAACTCCAGCACTCATCTGCCCACAGGATTTTGAGCTCTAGAGAGCTAGCCCTGCCCCTCAGCAGCTTCAGCACTTGGGAGAGTAGGCCCTGCAACTCACCTGGAGACACAACAGAGCTGACCCTGGTGGTGGGGGCCTAGGAGAGCCAGCCCCAAGGGTCTGAGGGTGGAGAGGTAGTCCTGCTATTCATCTGCAATGAGGTAGCCTGGGTGTAGGGATGATACCTCCCCACTAACCCCTTACAACCTATGACAGTTGGGAGAGCTGGCCCTGGAGTCATGAGAGCAGGTGTGCTAGCCCTGTCCCTTACCAGCTGCAGCACTTGGGAGATTGGGCCCTGCACCTTGCCTGGGCAGCACAGTAGAGCTGGCTTTAGCAGTACGGGTGGTACAGGTGAGCCAGCCCCAAGGGCGTGAGAGCAGAAGAGTTGATCCTGCCTCCTGATGGTTGCACTAGGTGGCCTAGCCTGAGCAGTACTGGAGATCTCACCCTGGTGGTGCTGATAAGGCAGAGCCAGAGCACTGTCCAGGTTGGCTACCTTAACAGAGGCCCAGATCCAGGGCAGCCTACCTCAAAATCTATATCACCTTCGAACAGTTGGGACCCATGAAAGGCCAGTCCTGCTGATCCAAAGCTGCAGGGTCTCCATGGCACAGAACAACGGCAGGATAACCAGGAGGAATCCGGGTGAGGATCCAATGTTGATGGGGTTACAGAAGCCAGAGATCTCGAACCAGACGAGTGACTCATTGCAATGAACATTCGATAGTGAAGATGTGTGGACAGAGCGACATACTGTGGGACACACAGCTTCCTCAGGATGACATGTTTTCTATGCTTTGTTTTTGTTGTTTTTGCAGTTGTTTATTTGTATGTTTTTTTTATTGGGGGGGATACAAGGGTGAAGGATGGGTATGGGGGATCAGGGGATGGAGAGATGAGTGAGACAGGGTTGCCTGATGTGAAACTAACAAAGAATCAATACACAGGTTTGTTTTTTTTTTTTTTCAAAAGTAAAAACATAAAATGAGCAATTGCCTAGATACATTAATAAACCCTTTCCTCCCCAAGTTGCTTTTGGTCAGTGTTTTATCAGGGCAAAAGCAAACTAGGACCATTCCTTAAAGTTGTTTCCTGTTTAAGTTAATGATAAGTTCAACAGTTTCTCCTTGAAAGTCTCTAAAACCATTGGACTTTGTCCGTATGAAAAAAACACCATAGTTCCACAGTAGAGTCCTTTGCTTTTTTTCTAAAACACTACAGTCTAAGTCTAAGTCTAAGTCTAAGTCTACAGGCTTAGATTTTTCTAAACCAGCTTTATTTAGGATTCTAGAAAGTTTCAACCTCCCTTCTAGCCCACCAAGCAGAGGTAGGGGAAAAAGAAGGTTTATAGGAAAAGGAGGATTGTGGACCTGTTCAGAAGCAGTTCTTTGGGATGATTCTACTCTTCATTGTCAGGATACCAGCAGTCCAGTCCAACAGCAAACACCAAACAGGAATCAGTAGCAGCAGCTCTGGATGCAGCAGAAACAGCAAGTCTCCCTGAATCGTCACGAGTCATCGGAAGCATCAAGGATAATACCACTTGGAATTCATTTGCATGTCTCTCTTTATGAAGTGAAGTGCAGTGAAGAAGTGAGACCAGCGAAGCATTGCATGCGAGTGACTTCTTGGTGTTTATGGGGTCTCATTCGTACTCTCTCCAAACATCATGCACCCTTTCAAGCGTCCACTCCAGCAAGACATCACAAGCCTTCACAATGTCTGCTTCAGCAAAACATCCTCTCACAAGACAGCTTACAGAAAGACATCCCGTGTTACACCTGAGTTTCCAAAGAAACCAGAAATTTCACTCAATAGACAAAAACAAAAACAAAAAACAAAAAAAAACATACCCCACTCAAATCTAGTCCAATTAGAGTTAATGGATCTATTTTTAAATATTCATAGGACCACTCTTTGTGTCTTCAGTATTCTTGTGGCTATTCAAAAAGACAGTCACAGGTGATGAGAGCGCTGCTGACGTGTGTGAGCACAGCTGGAGGGAAGGGCTGTTGATCCTGGGTGCAAATGATGGGCTCCCTAGAGAACAGCTCAAGAGCAACACAGAGAGAGCTAGGCCACTTCAGCAGACTCCGTAATGATATGGTCAATCAGTAGAGGTGCATACACACAATCATATGCATACAGTATGTATGTGAATTGTTTTGGCAACTCAGAGAGTAAACCTTGTCATGGATAGTGCATGAGACGCACTTATACTGAAAAATTATATGGTTGTGAACATAACTCGGGGGTCCACACATACATTAAAAGATGTAAAAAAAGTTCTTAAAACTCAAAAATTAGGTCCTCTAGCTTGATTTTTGGGTGTGAAGTTAAGCAATCTTAAACTGCCATAGAAGTTACAGATGTCTAATGTTGCATGTCAAAAAATTTAGATATAGGGGTATTACCTCTGTTTGTTAAGAGAGTTACCTTTTATTCTCAAAAACATTTCAGTTTGACAATAGATGATATGTATGTGTGTGTGTGACAGAGAGAGAGAGAGAGAAGAGAGAGAGAGAGGAAGGAGGAGGAGAGAAAAGAGAGAGGAGAGAGAGGAGAGGGGAGAGGAGAGAGAGAGAGAGGGAGGGAGGGAGGGAGGAGGGAGGGAGGGAGAGGAGAGGAGGGAGGGAGGAGGGAGGGAGAGATTGAGAGAGAGAGAGAGAGAGAGTCCCTGGCCTTGTGTGGGTGCACTAGTATATGTGTATATATGTACATGTATACATGTGTACATAGAGGCCAGGGACAACATGGGATGTTATGGGTGTTGTCTACCTTTTCCTTGATGTATACTTTCTGAATATATTGGAATTCACCAGTGAACTAGGCTGGCAGGCCAGCAAGCTTCAGGATCACACCAGAGCCTCCTTCCCAGCTCTAGATTACTACTGTTCACTGCCTCACCAGGCAGGTTTAACATGAGGATTGGAGATCCAACTAGGTCTTTGTGATTGCAAAGAAGCATTTTACAGACTGAGTTGTGTCCCAGCCTCACCAGTAAATTGTATTATTAGCTACAAAGACATTAAGTTGTGTGTTCTGTGTAGGTGAGCTATACTGTGAAAGTGTCAATACCTGTTTCCCCAACACACACACACACACACACACACACACACACACACACAGCCTATCATCATACAGTTACATTCTAACTGCCTTTAAAATGAACTAACTTGGCTTTATAGAATACATACTTATAAGAATCCCAGATTCCCACATTAGCTCTGACTATCAAAAAAATAACCAAGAAAACCAACTTAGAGGAGAAATGATTTATTTGGGCCCATGATTTCAGACATTGCAGTTAATGGCCTATTGGCTCCATTGCTTCTGAGCCTGCGCTGAGACAAATATCATGGCAGGGAACTGAGGGCAGAACAAAGATTCTCAACTCAGGACAGCCAAGAAGCAGAGGGAGGGGTGGAAAGGCTCTGGTATCCCATTCAAAGGAACCCTGCCCTGTGGTGCTTCCTCCAACAAGCCCCTCCTCTCTAATAATTGCTCCATCTCCCAGTAGTACCACAGGCTGTTAACCAAACTTTGACCTTGGCTCTTGGAAGACTTTTTTGGATTCAAACCCAAGCAGGCCTTTGTTTTCCACATTAAAAAAAAAAGTGTAAATGTCCAGTCTCACTTTGCTTTCTAGACTCTTCTTTAATGCTATAGCCTGCTCTACGTTCCTTCTCTCAGGCACCAGCCCCAAGGACCTGTACTGCATGAGCCTGACCTACTATGTGTCTGACCTATTTGACCCTTCCCCAAAATGTGCATTTTCCTGTCTGTCTTCTGCTAGCAGGAGTCTCTCAGTTTTCAAGGACCAGATCAAAGTGTTCCTCCACCATACCACCGTTTCACATTGTCACCGTTGGGTGTACATGCTTGTATCCCCTATTCATTTAGGAGCTACAATTAGACTCCCACTACATTCCATGCCACTGAAGGCTGTTCAGCACTCACTCAAGTTAAAATTCCAAACTCTAAGGCCCTGTGCTCCGTCTTCTGAAGGCTGTTTCCTCCTGGCCCAGAGTGACTTTCCTTGAACACTCATGTGCTCCTGATAGGACAACATAACTCTAGGTTTACTATCTTTCACATTATGAAAACAAGCTCCAAGGACAGTTGTGCCTGTTTGTCCTCCTGTTGTATTCCCAAGGTTAGTCCCCATACCGAGCAGGCTCAGTCCTGGTTAAAGGAATCTGAGCCCCATGGGGGTTAGGGATTAGGAAACCCACTGGAGTCCTGCAGTCCCTGCAGTCCCTTCTCATTCTTTCCAAAGGCTCACAATTGTGATTCAGTCTGATCAAAAACATGATTTCAGACACAGCTCAGCTCTTCATATATACATAAAATTCTCCATGTGAGGAGTTATACTTGGCCTCAGAAAGTGGTCTATCATGGACGTTAAGATTACTCACGTAATTTGCCACCAAGGCATGTGGCTTGTGTATAGGCTAAGTTTTAGATGTCATAGCTTCCTGGAAATATTTCAAAATTTTCATGCCAATCAATGCGTATTGAGTGAAGCTGTATACCAGAAAGCAAGACCAGAAATAGCACAAAACAATTCCTTTCCCTTTCCCTCCTCTTTCTCATTGCTTTTTCTAAAACTTTACTTCTTTTAGATTCTCATACAATGCATTTGATAAAGTTCCCTCTCTCCCCAACTCTTCCCAGATCATCTCTCCTTTCCTTTCCTACTCAACTTTTTCTTTCTTTATACCCACCAAGGCCAACTGTGCTGGCCAGATAATTTTGGATGCGTGGCTTTCTACTGGAGCATGGGCAACCTCTCCTGGGTTACACTCTTAGAGAAGCCGAGCCTTCGTCTCCAGTTGCCAGCAGCTCCTCAGCGGGTGGAGCTCTGTGCGAAGCTTTCCTCTCCACACTAGGATTTGGTCTGGCTCAGGCTCACACAGGTTGAGTGCCTGGTGTCACAGCTGCTTGAGTTCATATGTGCAGCTACCCTGCTGTGTCCAAAAGACATGGTTTCCTTGTGATTATCAACTGGATCTGTCTCCTTCACTCTTTATGACCCCTCTTCACAATGAACCCTGAGCCTTCAGAGGAGGAGGTTTACATGCACTGTTTAAGGCTGAACATTCTACTAGCTATGATTGGAAAAGATGCATCCCTCTTGGCTAGATTTCATAGTGCTAAAACCTACCAGAGGGAGGACAAAATTGTAAGTCATATCCAGCTTTGAAACCTGTAGCTATCGTAATAACTAACCAGGAAAGACACACCTGTTAATTCAATAGAGACATGAATGTCATAGAAACAACTAACCACTTTCTGATGGAGCTAAGGTCTACTCTCCAAGGTGAGGCTCATACCTGAACCATCACATCACCGAGTCAGACTTCCATGGCTAGTCAGGTCACAGACTTCTGGAGAGAGCTTACTACTGTTATTCGGTAGGAGAGAATTTATTACTACTATTATTCTGCTAGGTGGCATTGCATTAAACTGAACTACTAATGATGCATACCCATAAACGAAGGAATCTCGCAGCCCTTAGTAGAGAAGTTTTGGTTTGCTTATGATTATTAACACAAAGACCCACAACTGGTAAAGGCACAGAGAATAAGAGAGTGAAGAATGTTCAGTCCTACTTTCTTTCCTGAAGAAGATGATGTTCAGTAAGAAAGATGTCTGCTCAGAGTCTGAAAATGTTGGTACTATCACTGATGTACATGCAAGAGAGAGGGAACACATACTGTGTGACATACCTATCATTGAAGGACTTTCCTGAACCTGCCAGCAGACAAATAATGACACAGAGACTTAATGATTTTATTATAGCTTAAGCTACTTCTCAGCATGCTCATCTAAATTAAACTGACCATTCTAGTTCACATCCTGTCACATGGCCCATTATCCCTCCCCTCCCTCCTCTCTACTTAAGTCTGACCTCCTCCATGTCTGACTAGAGAATCTCTCACCTCTGCTTCTTCTCACTGAAGGTTTCTCTCAGCCAGGAAGTCTCACCTTCCCTTTCCTGCCTAGCTCTTCATTAAAAGCAGTCAGCGATTAAAGAAGGTATATGTTTAAAAAATACTGAGGCAAGTGATGAGCCATAAGGATAACCAAAGTCTTGGCTAATACTCAGGTCTCTATCAGTACAGAATTACCAACTGAATAATACAAAGGCAACCTTCACTCAGTGGACCCCAGCAAGCTGTAGTATATAAAGAACCCTCCCCCATCTGAATATGGCTCCAGTAGAAGAGTAATCGCAATTAACAGTCAGGAGAGGGGTAGCTGGGAGTTTTGCACTCCGGCCATGTTCATGTTTACTCATGCAGGATTACTCTTCTGAAAGATCCTGTCTTATCTTGCATGCATAAGATGTGCCAATCTCTTCTTTCTTTCTTTTTTCTTTCTTTCTTACTATCTTCTCTTACAAAATGTGTTATTTTGTTTTCAGATCTTATTTGAGAAGTACCTATTCCTTACGGCTATCATGAGAGGCATCTTTAACAAGGGCAAATCTGACCCATTTTATTCCTGCTATCCAATAGCACACATGAGAAACAACACCAGGATTAGCATCGCTTCATTCCAGCAGAGAAGAGTAGAACCAGGCTATCATTCAAAAAACCATGAGTCTCTGGGCTTTCAGGAGTCACAGGATATCACCCACCCACCACTGCCCTTACTACTGTCATCTCTCTCCAAATCCCCACTCCCCAACTCCCACAGTGCTAGTCAAAAAGGTTCAGACTCTTGGTTTGTGTGTAGAGTTTGTGTAGCCAGAGGAGATGTCAGGTGTTGTTCCCCAGGATCTGTGCTACACACCCCCCCCCCGTCCTTTGAGACAGATTTTCTCATTGGCCTGAAACTCAAGAGGCTACTACCTAGGCTTCGCCAGCAAGCGCCCCAAGATTGTTTCTCTGTGTCTACAAATGCACATTACCACAGGCAGTGTTCTCTCTCCTCTCCACCTTCACTTTATTTGTCTGTGTGTGTGTGCCTGCATTCCTGCACACAGACGACCAGAGGTTTATGTTTAGCATTTTCTTCCATTGCCAATATTTTATATTTGAGACAGACTCTCTCACTGAACCTGTAGTTCAACAGTTGGCTATGTGGGCTAGTCAGTGAGTTCTGGGTACCTGCCTTCTTCTGCCTTCATATTACTGGGGTTAGATACATGCCACAACGTTCAGTGTTTTACATAGGTATTTGGGATCTGAACTTGGGTCCTCATGCTTGTATGATAGACCCTTTAGCCACTGAGTCATCTACCCAGACCACACAGCTGGCCATTTATTTGAGTTCCTGTGACTAAACTCAAGTCTTCATGCTTGCAAGACCAGCACCTAACCAGATGGGCCATCTCCCTGTCCATTGGTACATTGCTTTTAAAGACTGTCAGTCTCAACACACAGTCCCTACTTACAGGAAGGAGAAAGAATCAGCTATTACAACTTCCGTACCTGTCTGCCTGACTTGGGATCTTCCCAAATGTAAACAATTGGAAGATAAATTCATCACTTTATCCATGAAGCTGTTTTCAGAATTTGCCTTTTCCATTTCATCAATGGTATCATTCAGCAAAGAGGAAGAAACCCTGATAGCTATTCCTCCTCCACCAACTCGATTAATCAAAACTCCAAGCATGTTGGAGCTTTCTATTGCCTCTTGCACCATGGCTGCACCACTGTTCAGGTACTAGTTTAAGGTACAAGGCTGAAATAATAACACAGACTTAGATTTCTACACACTACTACAAGGTTAATCATATGAACTTTTATTTCTTCCACCCCCAATAGGGGAATAAACTTCAAATCCTTTAGCCTCGATTTGCCACTGTACTAATTATGCAGGGTCTTCAAGAGCAATGTATATGACCCAAGAACCCAAGATGCCAAAAATTCACAGACATCAATGATCCACTGGGACAGTGGCTCTTAGTTTTTTTGTATCTGTCTTTGCAGGGTTTTATTGTTATGAAGAGACACCATGACCACAGCAAACTCTTATAAAAAATTTTAATTGAGACTGGCTTCAAGTTTAGAGGTTTAGTCCATTATCATCATGGCAAGAAGCATGATGGCGTACAGGTAAGACGTGGTATTAGGGAAGGAGCTGAGAGTTCTACATCTGGATCCAGAGGCAACAGGAAGGAAGACTAAGCCACTGGGCCTACCTTGAGCTTTTGAGACCTCAAAGTTCACCTCTCAGTGACACACTTCCTTCAACAAAACCACACCTACTGCAACAAAGCCACATTTCCTAATAGTGTCACTCCCTATGAGTCTGTTGGGGCCATTTATATTTAAACCACCATAGTATCATACCAAAGAAGATCAATGGTCACTTGAGAGTAAGTAAAACCCCAACAGGGGATGGGAGTGGGTGGGTGATGATCATACAGTATCTATCTATGAGATGACCAGCTTGTTAGGGGAAGTTAAAATCCATCTGTGCATCTCTGACTCCAGCTTTGGCCTTGACTGTTTGCTAGTTGTTAGTCACTGGCTGATGTTGCCACCCTTGACCTTGAAGGTGACCCAAGTACTGTTAATTATACTAAACTCTGGACTCAAATTCACATTACCAGTGACAGCTACAACCTTCACCATGACAGTTAATCCAATCACAGTGACTGTGATACACCACACACACACACACACACACACATTATACATATATATATGCAAGTCCTTTGGTTACCTCCTATGTAACTGCTTGTCTTTGGGGTGGTTTGAGGTGGTCTCCTAGGTGATAGCGTTTTGTTAGAATCCATCCTTACTTAAAACTTTATCTGCATTGGAAACAAGGTACTGAGAGCAAGAATATCAGCAAGGGTGATGGAGCTTTGGATATGTCCTCAAGGGTTGGGGTATGGTTGCAAGCCAGCCTGCTGCTTAACCCAGAGCCTTGTCCTGCTTCTTATTTGTAAAGTTTATCTCTTATGTAGCTGTGAGCCCTCTTTATCTTCCTCAGTGTCTTGGACTCTGCTGCTTTAACCCTCCATCTCCCTTTGGAAGCCAGCCTGTGTTTTCACTATGAACAACATGCTGCCTCTTCTCTTCCTACCTATAGAGATCCAACTGCCAAGTTGTCAACATGAGCTCATTCACGTTCAACATGTAACTAGCCATCCCCTTATGTAAAGCCCGATATCATCCTTATTTGTTTTCAACATTTTCTGTTCCGCACAACTCTGTGTATCTAGGGCCTTTTTTCCTTTAAAACCTCTCTTCCTCATTGCCCCCTTTAAAGCCTTTATTTTCTCTGTCTAGCAAACATTGGTTCTGTCAAGAATTTCTAACTACACTCGAGTAGTGTGTGAATTGTGTATGTGTTCCAATAGAGTGCAGTTATTGCCTTCCTACATAACGCCAGAATTCCATAATAGCCAGAATTATTTTCCCATAAGTTTCTTTACTATCTACAATGATGTTTTGTGGTTAACTAACCACTACTGAAAATGACTCCCAGAAAATGAGATCAAGCTCCCACTTGTTCCTTATTAACTGAGTGACCTACAAGCAAGGGAAGTTCAAAACAAGCTTGAGTTTATAAATCTTAAAGGTCATATAGTCCATATTTGAGGAACGACATAGGGAGTACACTCTAAGCATAGTCCTAAATTGTGAACAGATCATCAATGGGTGACCTAATGGATCAGTAACAACTTGGTAACTCACTGTAGCGATGCTTTAAACACTGGCTCTGGGGGCCAGCACTACACTTTGGCACCGAATCACTACAAGGACGATCAGCCTCAAAGGTGTGTGGTCCTTGTAGTGATGCAAGGTCTCACTATTGAAGGTCCCACCACTTGGCATAACACTCTTTTTACCATCTTGAAAATGTATATTTTAAACAAAGAACTCCTCACATTTTTTATTTTCTTCCATATTTGAGAAATTATGTATAAAGATGCTAAAACATTCTTTTATATGATTTGGTGTGAACTTAAGTTTTCAGATCCTTTGAGAAAATATTAAGGAGTTGTCATGACTGGAAAGTAAAATCCCATTTACCACTGTTTGGAGAAAAACCACATAAACCATTGACCAAAATGGCTGAGCCATTCACCTTCCTGCTGGCCTTGTCTGAGGACATATATTGTTCTTCGTCCTCATCAGTGTCTGTTGTTTTATTACTGTGGGCTTGACGTAAGGTATCTTTCAATGTGTTGTCCTTTATTACCTAAGACATGAGACTTGTAGGTGCAAAGTTACTCCCAACTTCCCTTTAGTCACCTGTTAGCATCCACAATTAAGTAGTGATGGCTTCTCTCTGACTGGTGATATTACTAGATGGTATCTTCTTCTGTTCTTAAGCAGATATTTGTCCCTTTATTGATATTTTCAAAGGACTGAGGCTAGGATTTATAGATTTTCTTTATTGAGTTTTTAAATTTTATTGATTTCTGGATTTTAGAATTTTTATCTTCCCACTTTAAGTTATTCTGCTATTGTTTTTTTATTTTCTTAACATAGAAACTTAGGTTACTGAGTTTTGGGGATTTCCTCTGATACACATGCGCAAAGCTTTAAGTTTCTCCTAAAGCAAAGCCTTTGCCAGTGCTCACATGTTTTGACAAGTTTTATATCCCAATTACTTACATTTTGTCGAAATTTCTAGGTATCATTTGGCTATTGGTGTCTAGCTTAATTTCATTGTGGCATAAGAGAATTATTTTAGAAGACTTTTATATTTATGTAGTGTCTCTGTATGAGAGAGTGGATGTGTGCCATGTGTGTGGAGGTAAACATAGAGGACAAGGACAGTGTCAGGTCTCCTGTACCTGGACATACAAGCAAGCAGTGGTGAGCCACCCAACCTGAGTGCCAGGAACCAAACTCATGTCCTCTGTGAGAGCCACAAGTGCTGGTGACTGCTGAGCCGTCTCTCTAGCCCCCAGCGTTTGCTTTTTAAGATTCCCTTTCCTGAAGTTTGCTAAAGTGCTTTGTATGATCCATAATGTGCCTTTTTTTTTTTTTTTTTGCAACCATTCTGTGCAAGCTTGAGAAGAATCCATATTCTGCTGCCATTGAAACCTTCTGTAAATGTCAAATAGATTCAGTTGACTGATACTGCCTCTTCAGTTCAGATGTGTCCTTAATGATTTCCTCTTTTCTGGATTTGCCAATTACTGAGGGAGGAACACCGAAACCTCTAATTAGAATGATAGGTTCATTTATTTCTCTCTGAAGTGCTCTTCGATTTGGGCTCATGTGCTTTGATGTTGTGTTGTTGGCTCATACACCTTAGGGACTGTGGTGTCATTCTGGATACACAATGCCTTTACCATTTTGTAATATCCCACTTTTTCTGAATTTTTTATTTCTTAATTCTTCTTTGTATGGCGTTAATATAGCTATCCCAGATATGATTTATATTAGCATGCTGTATATTTCTTCATTTTGCTTTGGGTGTACTGAAAGATACCGTAGGTTCATGTGCGGAACGTTACAATAAATTAAATGCCACAGGGGAGCAAGCACCATGAATTTCTGTGTTTCCCACCACATATAAAAGTTACATATACAACATGCAATAGAATTATGTTTAAAACAATGTGCAAATGCAATGAAGTTTGCTGCATTAGTTGGTTCTCCCTTTCCCAACAGTTGTCTCCGTAACTTCACGCCGCTTCATTACCCATAGTAGAGCATCCATCAAAACTGGGGCCACTCTCCTCAGCTAGCCTCATTCGACTGTCTAATTCCTTTGCTGTCATTTGAACAGTGTTCATCACATCTCCGCTAAGAGTGCATTGCAAGTAGCTGCTTCCTCTGCTCATCAATGAAAAACATTCCCTCATTCTTCAAAACAGTTTTTCCTGAGCTTGAGCAATTCAGTTCTATCTTCAGGCACTGGTACCATGACGGTTCGAACAGCACAGGTAAGACTGCACACCCCAGACTGGCACCTGGGCAGCACAGAAGAACAAGTTGCACCTCAGAGATGACCATGATCATCTGGCTGCCTTGTTGAAATATTATGAATGCACTATGCATGATAAGAAATCTCCTTTGGGTCATAACGAGCATGAAAAAAGTTAGAGAGAGAATCTGCAAATACTATATAAATATATGCAGCTATGTACAACATTAGGAATCAAAATCAGAGTCCATTTCAGTGTTAACATCAAGCCCTTAGTAGAAAAACTTTTCAAAAATCCTGTGTTGCCATTTATACACACCAAGAACTACTTACAATTAGGGCTAAGATGGGCAGCAATGATGCTGGACAGCCTCTGCATCTGGAACAAATGCTTAAACTAATATGAAAGTCTTTTCCAGCCAGCACGTAAGCCTCCTGGCCATAAGAATGACATTTATCAGTCATTGACTAAAACCAGGAGAAAGCAAAGCAGGTCTCAGAGAGCCTGAACCTTTCCAAATGGAAAATTTTCTTCCAGGTCAGGCTTCCTTCAGTCAGGAAGATGAGTTAAGGCTTTGGATAAAATAATCCTCTGAAAAATTACTTTCTCTTACATCAAGATAAGATAATAGTGGCTACTGGATTCTCCCTGTGTCTCTCTCCATCTCTGTGTCTCTCTTTCTCTCTTTATGTTTGTCTCTATCTCTGTCTGGCTCTCTGTTGGCAGGAGGAAGGCTCTCTCACATCTGTTCCACACAGGTTCAGGCCCAACAAATCTGGCTCTTACAGAAGCAGGAAGGGCATCATGGTTCATGCTTTCTAATAGGTTGAAGAAGTAGCACTCATTGCATCTTCAGAGGTTTTAATACCGGAAGGGCAGTTGCTTTCAAAGTACTTGACATCACTGTCTCAGTCCATCTGGAGTGCCATGATGATCTATATAAGGGCCTCCTGATTGCAGTTAGCAGAGGTTAAGTATTCTTTCTCTGGTAACTTCTGTCACTGTGTTTTCATGAGTAGCACTCTTAACATTTGGAACCTGTTGCTTGTAGAGTAAGCAAACATGGTGTCAGGTGCACAGGAACCCATCCAGGGAGAAGCATCATCATCAGTGACAGTTTGAGTGGAAAGAACAAGGGCTGCTTCTCTGGCAGGCCAGCACCCAAACTGTCATACAGCGAACAGAACCCTGGGTAACAATTTAGGATGTAAGGGTCTTAGTTTCTACATTTAAGTCAGTTACATGGAAACCCAAACAAAAATACCGAGACCAAAACAAACAGACAAACACACACACACACACACACACACACAGAGAGAGAGAAAAGAGAGAGAGAGAGAGAGAGAGAGAAAGAGAGAGAGACAGAGAGAGACAGAGAGAGAGACAGAGACAGAGAGAGAGAGACAGAGAGAGACAGAGGCACATACATACTTCATGTGTTATTTAAGGTACCATTCACTGCTTCCATATATCAGATAGACATTGTATCATGCTCCAATCAAGGGAGATTTCATGTCTACTCAAAATGTTTTGTTTTGTTTTGGTGGTGGTGTAAAAGCAGCCAGAATCTTTCCTTTTATCTTTGTGTTATGTAGGGCTCAGTTCACTAGTTGATTACCTCCCCGACTCTATTTAGGTCACTTCACCTAGCTTAGATTGATCTCCTTTCAAGTGCTGAGACTGCAGGTGTTTGCCAGTATGCTTGGCTTCCATTGCAGTTTCAGATTTCTCTGCCTCAACCCAAGACAGCTAGTCTATACCTTCATTTCCAACCTGCATTCAGACGGACCATGCTTTAAGAATGATTTAAAATCAGGTTTAAGAATACTTATCTTTATTAAAAGGCTTCACTGACGTCTTTTAAAAGCCATTAAAACCGAGAATCAGATCTGCAGGTCTCAACTGGTGTCCAAGAATAACTGAGGGCTGGTGGATGGAGAATGCTAAAGTTCTTTGCACTCTCCAAAACACCTCTGATGCCAGAGACTCATAAATCTCTCTTAGTGCCAATTCTTCCTGCTGAGTGTCAGAGCCACACCTGGTGGGCTGTATGCTCAGTGCTTAGCAATCTCAGCATCAGCTGTGCTCGAAAGGGATTGGTCATTAACAAGCACTGATCTAGTAAAGCTTGTAGTATGACATCTATACGTTAGATCTCCTCTCTTCATTGGGTTACAACCAAGATTGATGCTTACATCCACATCCTCTTGGACATAGTGGAGAGTAGCACCAATATTCTCAAGAGCAGCATTGACTAAAGTCATGGAGTCATCTTGATTTGTTAAAGTCCATTCTTCATGGTTTGTTACTGTTGTGGCAGGAAGTGTTCATGAACCCCAAAGACCACCAAAGAGCCGATTCTGATGCATTGAGATCTCTTCATTACAAGCTGGAGCTTGGGCCCCCTGCCAGCCTTGATACTGGAAGGCAGAGCCCTGAGTGTAGTTTTAGGCAAGCATTTATAAAGGCAAGAAGGGGTTATCTAGCCTGGGACACATCTGATTGGGGGGTGGGCATTATGGCCTTTAACATAATTGCCTAGTGCTGGAAGGCAAACCATAAACTTAACTTCTGCTTTCCTCTTGGTGGTTGTTAGGAAGTGAAGTGTCAGGGGCAGGTTTGTAACCTGGAGGTGTAGTTTTGTTGGGGAATAACCTGGAAACTGGTGCAAGGCCCAGGCTTGTTAGTTAACTCGAGTTTTAACCTTAAGTCGATTCTCTAAGATGGAATCTGAACCTAAGATGGAGTTCATTACAGCCCAGTCTCTCATTACAGTCTGGTAGCTCATTTATACCCAGCTCTTCTTGCACCTCACCCCATTGTTCTACACTGCCAGCCTGTTTATGAGCATCCAGGGCTGCAGTTCAGTCAACAGGACCTCCCTTGTTTTTTAATGTCTGGCTCAACCATGTGGGGTTCTAGCTTCTCTGTCATCTCTTCAAGTTCCTTCCAGGTGCCCATGGTGATCTTAGGAGAGCCCCAAATGGGGATTCCAGTTGCTTCTCCTGTTCTCTCTGGGAGGAGTCTCTCCTCAGAGTCCTGTTTGAGCTCTGTGTCAATATTTATTTCATGTAAATAAGTCCCCTCAGAAATGGAAGGGATTGATCTAAGAGAATCCTTAGATTGGATTCCTGATCTAAGAGAACCAACTCTGGGGAGCCAGTGCCAACCTCTGGCAAGAATTTAGATTTGTGCTAGCAGGCTTTTTTTTTTCTTTTTTAAGATTTTTTTTTTTTTTTTTATGTATGTGAGTATACTGTAGCTGTCACCAGAAACACCAGAAGAGGGCTTCAGATCTCATTTGAGATAGTTGTGAGTTAACATGTGGTTGCTGGGAATTGATCTCTGGAAGAGCAGCCGTTCCCTTTAACCACTGAGCCATCTCTCCAGCCCTGCCCTTTTAATTATTCTCATTAGTGGCTGCTTCCGGATGAGACTTGGAGGACAACGTACAGAGTAAGGAGCTGTCTATTGTAACATCTATGTGCCCTGCAGACTTCCCAGATGTCATAGCAACACAGTCTTATGGGGTGCTTTCCAATCTGGCAGCAGAATGAAGGACACTGAGGTCTGAAGGAGCATCCTCTGGTTTAATATGTTCTTCCACAACTTGTGATCTTTGATGCTATTTTTGTCCCTGCTGGTAAGTCTCCTGACTTTTACTAAACAGAGATATGAAAGGCCCCCAGAGACAAACAAACAAAGCTGCTTGATTAATCCAACCTGAAAGATCACTGATCAAGTTAATAAATAGCAGCAGTCTTAGTTACTTTTCTGTTCCTGTGAGAAGACACTACAGCCAAGGCAATTTTTAGAAGGAATCATTTAATTGTGGCTCACATGGTGGGCACATGGTTGCCAGCAGCAAGTAGGCTGGCAGGGCACTGGAGAAGTAGCTAAGAGATTACATCTGATTCACAGGCAAGAAGAGAGGGAGAGAAGGAGGGAGAAAGAGGGAAAGGAGGGAGGGAAGGAAGGAGAGAAGAACAGGGGAGGGGAAATGGGAATAGCTTTGGCTTTTGAGACCTCAAAGCTAATCCCCAGTGACACACCTCCCTCAACAAGGCTATACCTTCCAATCCTTCCCAAACAGTTCCAACTGCACACACACACACACACACACACACACGCATATATATATATATATACATATATATATGAGCCTATGATGAATTCAATCTTCACAATAGTTCCAATTACTTCCTTCATTGGATTTCATGACATGTTGGACATGTTGTTACACATGAAGCAATCATGAAGCACGCACTCAGCATAGGCCTTTTGAACTCCCCACACATCAGAACTAGAAAAACTTGGACAGCAGTATTTTCTTGGTAGCTTCCTGGCCAACTCCTCTTCAAATATGTTCAAAATTGGCAGTACAGACTTTTCAAACATGAAACATTCTACAGTTATAGCATATCTCACAAAGGGAAGGATAAGACACTCTGCATTCTCCTTCCCGATCATGGGAGCCATCTTGCACATTAGAGCCTTGGCTCCTGTCTTCATGTTATCATTACTATCTAGGGGAACAACTCTATGGGGACAGGGCACATTTTGGTCTCCACATCAAATTACTATCAGCTCCTGCTCTAACAGTGCCAGCAAAGCTGCCTTAATTGTCTTCCTCACCTGATTATTCTGATCTTTAAGAAAGTTCTAACTCCAGTGGATAGTAAATATTTGGAGAAAGCATAAGGTGTCAAAGGCCAGTTCTCCAGAAGTTATTGAAACTATTGTGGTGATTGAATTCACTGTAGGCTCATATATGTAAGTGCTTGTTGCTGCAGTTAGAACAGCACAGTATGTGGTACTTGTTCCCCCAGCTCTGCTCTATAGTAAGTTCTCAATCACCAAATCTGCTAGTTCTTTTCAAAACAACAAGACAATCACTTCCGTCATGGCCGTCATCCCTCAAAATACCTAGCAAACTGCAGGCCATCATTTTTCTGTTAAGTACATTCTCACTTGTGGCATGTACTTGTCTAGCCTCCCATGAGGTGTCAAAGTTTTATTGTGTGAGATGAATTTCGGGGTCTGCGTGTATCCTCCAGCAGTTCCTCCTAGAGCTGTAAGAGGTGTGAAGTCTTGTGCTCACTCACAATGATGGATGCTCAAAGATTGCCTCTGAACTCCCAAGCTTCAATTGGTTCAATTACTATTTCCACTACATCTAGAGTGACTTGTTCCACAGTAGTCTTGAAATTCCCAAGCTCATCCTTGAAGGTTGGGATCAACTTCTTCCAGATTGATGCTGATGTTGAGATTCCTACTTCCTGTAAATCACACATGTTCTTAGTGGCAACTACGATGGTGAACCTTCCCAAGTTTTTAACTATTTTGCCTATATCCATCAGAGAACTCACTATCTAAGTCAACTATGGCCTTGCAAAATTCTTCATATTTTAAATAAAGCTTGCCAGGTGTGATGGTGAAGTACACAAGAGACAGAGGCAAGACAACAAGGCAAGTTTGAGGTCAGCGGAGGTTTCCATGCAAGAACCTATCTCAAACAAACAAACAAACAAACGAATCAGAGATGTATGTGTATTCATTACATACATACACACACACACACATATGCATTACTCTAAAGTTAGAATTCATGCATGTATACACACATATGATATACACTCCCACGTCAGATTGATTTCATGATCATGGGCAGCAGAATAGATGTGTCACAGCTATAGAAACAACACTGGTCTCATGGAACGTCTTCCTCAGAGCTTTGTGGTGACCATGTACTTTCTCAATGAGTAACTTGATTCAACCTCTACACAAGCATTCTCTGTTCTGCTCTACTCTCTCTTTTAAATCACGTTACTCTTTGAGACCTTTGTACAAACTTACGATGTGTTTTGATCTAGCCCAGTCCCCATTCCTTCCACTCCAGTTCCTCTTCCATCCTTCTGGCTGCTATTCTCTTTCAACTTCATGAGCCCCCACCCCCACCATCAGCTTCCAAGAGCTCCGCAGCGGAGGGTGGGGCCCTCCTCACTCCACGCTGAGATCTTTGTCTGGTTTGATGTTGTGCAAGTCCCCTGTAGGTCATAATCACTGTGAATTCATATTGTTTTTGTCCTCCAAGCACTGTTTCATCATAGTCATCCACCACCTCTGGCTCTTATGATCTTTCTACTCATTTGTGATGATCCATGAACCTTTGGAGGAGGGCTAGATGTTGTTGTCCCATTTAGGGCTGAGCAGTCTACAGTCTCTTATTCTCTACACCTTGACCAGTTTTGTGTTTGTGTTAGAACAGATACCATCTACTGAAAAAAAAAAAGCTTCTCTAATGAGTGCAAGAGATGCACTAATCTATGGATATAATATGTCATTGAGAGTCAGTTTAATACTATATACACGTAACAAAGGAAAGTAGTGCATTCTCCCCTGGAGTCTATGACCTACCCAGCCATAGGTTATGTCTTTAATAATAGTGCTAGGAATGTGTTATGTCAGAGTGTTTCAGATCCAATTTGGAAAGTGGCAGCGGGCGGCCCCGGCATTCAGGTACTGAGACAGGATGCAGTTTGGACAAGGCCAAAGGCTGATGATCTCTGGCCTTGTAACAATCTCTTACTGTTCTGGGGGGCCAGAAGTTGCTGGTTTCTGGTGGTTTAACTCTTTCTTTAACTCTTTGCTATTCTGTGGCCAAAAGCTGCTGGCTTCTGGCAATTAACTCCTGCTGATAGGGTGGGGGTAGGGTAAAGAAACTTAGTTGCTTTGGTTCTTTTCTCTTTAACTCAGGCCTCTCCCTACCAGGCAAGAGACTTGAAGTTCCTTAACTCTTTGTGAGCCAGTGAGAAAAGAAAAGAAACAAAAGAAGGAAGAAAAGAAAGGCACACATACAAAGCCAAATGCATATTGGATTAAGCTGAAGAAGGCTGCATACCCACTTTATTGTAGTTCTTAGTTTTTATACTTTCTCAGGATAATTGATCACATGGTTTTCTGTGCAGTTTTACATTCCATAAGTTCACAGTAAATTTAAAGCAATACTTCATATCATAGATTGGTAAGACTTTAGGAGTTACAACAGAATTATTTATATGTCTTTCTATTAAGACAAGTACCTGACTAAACATTCATTATGTGTTAATAGCTTCATAAGTTCATTATAAGTTTAAAGCAATAATTTTTATGTCATAAGTTAGCATGGTTTTGTCAAGAAACAAATCATCTGCCTTGTGTCTTATTACTTTGAAGTCTTGTATAGATAAACTAGTCCATCATTTATTGTCTGTCCTTGCACCTACAATAAATTGTCCATTCCCAGTTTATGGCCTTTAGTTACCAGATAGTGGCCTTGTTCCTAACCTAAAAGGAATGTTTTCCTTGATTATAAATTTGTTCCAAGTCTGCTTTCTTTTCCTAGTAAAATTAGCCTGTGATATATGAAGATTTACAGAACTCTATTAATAGTTTTTACTCTATGGGGGGGTTGAGATTACTTTATAAATTTAGGAATTCTATAAAATCATTATCAGGAATTATGAAATCATCAGTTCATCTACATAGCATCAATATATGAAAGTACGTCTTCATATTGATTCTGCAGAAAATCTGCCCAATAGGGTGGACTGATGCCCAGGAATCCTTAGGCTGTGCAATAGTGACAGGAAAGGCATATCAGCAACAAGAAGCAGTCCTGGGATGAAGTCTCCTGAGGATCTTGCATCTCAGAGCACATACTCATTGCAGCCGTGCAAAATGATGGGCCATCTCCAGAAAACTGACTTGCTAAGCCTTTCTTAGAGGGTTTCTGACAGGAGAGTGGTTGTTTACTCCTATATTCTTGCCACTAATGCACTGATGGGCATATCCTGACAGGCTGGTCATTTTCGTAACCTAAAAAACATAACTCAATTGATTACTTTTCTCCTCTATTAGCATGCATAGGCCCCTATTCAATAAAGACAAAGCTTCCAGGGTAGTGAAGCTTGATTTCCTCAATGGTCCTTTTTAAATGGATTTTATTAAACTATTTTAGTTATTAATGTGACCTAGCAAGCCCCCTAGTAATCAAGGAAGAGTCCTATGGATTTGTTTAATCAGCTTAGTGCAATTACTGGGGAATTACCCCTAATCTATTTTTCTATACACTACACTGTCTACTTCCTAGCTATACTTCCAAGTACTTGCTGTTTGAATCTTGCTTGGGTTATTTCTGCTCCATCAGTCCATCCTCAGGGGCATATTATTCGACTACATGCACTTGCTCCATCACATCTAATGAAGACCATCTGTTCTCTCTGTCTCCTTTTTCCTTCTTGTGACCCCCAGCCTAGTACCTGAAATTTCACCTACCTCTATTCTCTCCAGTAATTGGCTATAGACACTTTTATTTAACCAATAACTTTAAATTGGGGAGAAAAGTTTACAAGTATCACTTGGTGTCTGTGAGGATCTTGGGTAACCACATTTTGGGGACCAATATTTAGCATTTGAATATATAGCAACACCAGACCAACCCCGAACAGTCCATGGCTCAAGTATAGGTATCTTCAGCAATAAGATTTCACCATCATTTTTGCCTTTTATGTTACAGAAATTGCTTCTTTAATTTTAAGTTCATGAACCAAGCTCTGCTAGCTTCAGATGTTTCTTCATAAGCATCCTCACATCTCTGCTTTCCCAGAACTAAAGACAGTAAGGGTCTTGTTCTGGATTAGAGTTTAGCTTAAGAGACTTTTGCCTCAACTTAGGGTTGCCCTGACTGGAGTCATGTGGGAGTGAAGAGATGACCTGCCACTGAAGAAACTACAGACACAGGTACATAATAGCAGGGATCCATCCAGTGTTCTGTGCTTAGTCTCATGGAGAAGACTTACAATGAAACCCAGAAACTTCTTGTCTTATGGTTTCCATTGCTATGATGAAACACCGTGACCAAAAACAGCTTGGAGAAGAAGTGGGTTATTCCCCTCACAGTTCCATGTTACAGTTCATCAATAAAACCAGCAAGGACGGGAATTCCAGCAGGGTAGGAGCCTGGAGGCAGGAACTTGATGCAGAGGCCATGGAGGGGGCTGCTTTGGCTTGTTCATCTTGCTCAGCTTGCCTTCTTGTTAAATAGCCCAGTTAAATAGACTACTAGCCCAGAGATGGCCCATCAATCATTAATTAAGAAAATGTTCTACAGGCTCTAGCCTACAGCTCCATCTTATAGATGCATTTTTAAAATAGAGGTTTCCTCCTCTCCAATAACTTTGCTGGTGTCAAGCGGACATAAAGCTATCCAGCATGCTCCTAGTTGGAAAGGCTCTATAAGGAAGTTGTATCAGGCTGTAACCACCTGGGAGGAAGAAGCTGTGCTTGCTAGCTTTTGTGCACCATGTGTACTGACTGGTTTTGTGTGTCAACTTGACACAAGCTGGAGTAATCACAGAGAAAGGAGCCTCCCTTGAGGAAATGCCTCCATGAGATCCAGCTATATAGTATTTTCTCAATTAGTGATCAAGGGGGAAGGGCTCAGAGATGGCCTGCTTGATAAATATTTGTTGACTTAAAATGAATGAGATTACAGTGTGTAATCACCTGCCTTAAATATACTTTAAAAGGAAGGCTGCACTAACATAGCGATAAAATAAATCAGACAAGCACTCTAAATCAATTTGGAGACAAAGATTTTTGGACTCTAAATGTCAGTCTACACTAATTGAGAGGGTGTATTCATTTTGTCCTGGGTAATGTTGTTTTGGTTTGGTTTGGTTTTGTGTTTTGTTTTTATTTCAGGTGCAAAATGACAGAATGGGACTAATCCTTATTCTTGGCTGTATGTGTTCTGTGCCTGTGGAAATGGTAGTCTCAAAACATTCTACATTATAAACATACACTGGAGATGATGACAGTGTGTTTCTCATGAATAATGCAGACAGAAAGTCCAGGTCATTACTGAACCATGTGTGTATATGCTGCACCATGTGGGTATATGCTGCACCATGTGGATATATGCTGCACCATGTGTGTATATGCTGCACCATGTGGGTATTTGCAGCACCATGTGTGTATATGCTGCATCATGTGGGTATATACTGCATCATGTGTGTATATATATGCTGCATCATGTGTGTATATGCAGCACCATGTGGGTATATGCTGCACCATGTATGTATATGCTGCATCATGTGGGTATATGCTGCATCATGTGGGTATATGCTGCACCATGTGGGTATAAGCTGCTTTCGTCACCACAGGTGCTCCGGCTGGAACAAGTAGCAAAGCAGACACATTTAACATAGAGGGACAGGACAGAGCTAAGGGATATAGAACTTTTTCCTTCTGAGAGATTATCACTCTACAGCTTAGGCTGGCCTACAATCCACTGTATAGCCCAGACTGTCCTTAAACTTAAGGCAATCCTGCCTCGGGCTCATCGGTGTTAAGACACCACACCAACTCTGATAAGTTTTTAATATTGGATAACAGTTACTTAATAACAAGTTTGAGGTTTGGGTTTTAATTATTTCTGGGAATTTTTCTTTGAGCCAGTAGAGGGAGCTCAAAGCTTAATTTTAAACCCCTGACTGGCTAGCTTTTTAATTTTCACTGTTGGCATTTATGTATATATTTTACTTGTGTGCATATCTATTTACCACCTGCGTGCCTGGTGCCTGCAGAGGCCAGAAGAGGGTATCACATCCCCTAAACTTAGAGTCACAGACAGTTGTGAGCTGCCCAAGGGGGCTGGGAACTGAGAGAAGCTAGTGCCCTTAACTGCTGAGCCATCTTTCCTGCCTGGCAACGTAATTTTCCTAGATTTTTTTTTTTCCTTTTAAAAGAATAAAGATTTTTTTTTTTTAAAAAAGCAAGGAGCTGTGAGGATGGCTCAGTTGATAAAATGCCTGTCATATAAACATGCAGACTTGAATTCTGATTCCCCGGCACCTACATAAAAGCCAGACATGGTCATGTTCGTGTGGAACCCTGGGACTGGAGGGCAGAAACAGGATTATCTGAGTCTGCTGGTCAGTGAATCTACCCGGAAGTGAGACACTTACTCTCAAAAGGTGAAGAACTGCAGGAGAAATAGTTTGTTCTTTGTAGACAGTAATTTTCCAATGTAGACCTCTGGCTTCTGTATAAGCACATATACCCATTAAACTAACTATTGTAACAAGGTGGTTTTGCTCCAGGTTTTTTTTTTCTTGCATGTATGTCTGTGTACCACATATGTGCATAAAATACACTTAAATTTTCCTTTAAATCAAATTCCAGGTACATAAAGTTTGATCCATAGTGTGGTATGAGAATGGCTTCCACAGGCTCATATATCTGAATGCTGTTCCTCAATGGTGGATCTGTTTGGGAAGGATTAGGAGGTGTGGCCTTTTTGGAGGAGGTGTGTCCTTGGGGTGGGCTTTGAGTTTTCAAATACTCAAATCATTCCCAGTTAGCTCTCTATGCCTGCGCTTGTGGGTCAGGATATAAGCTCTCAGTCACTGCTCTAGCACCATGCTTGCATGCTCCACACCATGATGGTCATGGACTCACCCCCTGAAACTATAAACCTCAAGTAAATGCTTCTTTCTGTAAGTTGCCTCGGTCCTGGTATTTAATTACAGCAATAGAAAAGTCACTAAGACACATACGTGCTTTTATAATTCAGATCCAAGTATTTTCTAAGTTACACTACACTTTGACATATTTTGAACTTTCTAACCATGTGACAATTACTTATCTTTCTATTTGCTCATGTGAAGCTGCTTTATAAATAGATGGAAATATGAAACTGTGTTATGAATCATGCCAGTTTTTTGGGTTTTTTTGCTTTTTGTTTTTTGTTGTTTTGTTTTTGTTCTATTTTTTTTTTTTTTTTTTTTTTTTTGAGACAGGGTTTCTCTGTATAGCTCTGGCTGTCCTGGAACTCACTCTGTAAACCAGGCTGGCCTTGAACTCAGATATCTGCCTGCCTCTGCCTCCCAAGTGGGTGAGCCACCACTGCCCGGCATGCCAGTTCTTTGGTAGATGTTGAGACTTGTGACTTTGTTTTGTTTTGTGTTTATAGATTCATACTGTGACTACGGATAGAGGTGCATGTAGTGACTTTATGGCTGGATCTAAGTTTCAGCCAAGGCCTCATAGCTTGCTAACATACACAGCAGAGAACGTAAGACTTCTTCCAACCTTTAAATCAACATTCACTTCAAAGCTGGATGCTGGATAAGAGAGGATAATGTGGTCATGCAAGTGCTCCTTTAATTACAAACCCAGAGAGCCAGGAAATCTTTCCTCTCCATCCAGATGTGGAACTTGCCATTCTTAGTTGTACTGGTGGTTTGGTGTGTCAACTTGACTCATCAGAGGGGAAGGAGCCTCAGTTGAGGAAAAGCCTCCATGAGATCCAGCTGTAAGGCATTTTCTCAATTAGTGATCAGTGGGGGAGGGTTCAAGCCATGGTGGGTGGTGTCATCCCTGGGCTGGTGATCCTGGGTTCTATAAGAAAGCAGGCTGAGCAAGCCATGGGAGCAAGACAGTGAGAGGCACCCCTGCATCAGCTCCTGCCTCCAGGTTCCAGCCCTGCTTGAGTTCCTGTAATGACTTCCTCTAATGGTAGACTATGATCTAGAAGTGTAAGCCAAATAAACCTTTTACTCCCTTAAAAAATAAAATCAATAGAATGATTCTGAATGTGGGAATATAAGTTGAATAAATTTTTTTCCTCCCCAACTTGCTTTTCGGTCATGATGTATATTGTTTTATAACAAAAATCCCTTCTGTTGAATTTTACCAAAGAAGTCTTAGGAGCCAGAGGCTGAGGTGAGAACCTGCACCCAGCTGACCTTCCTACTGTACTCCATGACACCCTGGAATGAAAAGCAGCCTCTTCCTCTTCTTCCTTAAGCCATGCTGTCTATCTCCCTTCCCACTCAGCATCCTTCCTTTCTCCTTCCTTATCTGTACTCCCTGTCAGCTGGTTACTTGCTTTGCCTCTTGAGCTATAAGTGACTTTATTTAGCTCTTGGAATAAAGGTGTGTGATACGGCTGAGCCACACCACAACTAATTGTTTACAGCAAACAAAAAGCTCTAGGTGCAAATTAGAAACAGGTTCTTACAGTTCACAATCTCGAGATTCACAATATGATCCAATACCCTGCAACAATGATGTTTTGTAGTAGCAATAATAACTCTAACTAAGATACTAGTTTAGTCAAAGCCAGGGAGACATTTGAAAAGAACCAGTCAGAGGGATGGACAAGGATAGAGAACTCAAGGATACAGCAATCGGTATCTGACTTGTCAGCTTTCTGAAGGCCTGGGTGAAGCTCTCAGGGCTGTATGGATGCTTTCTCAGGAGACCCCGTCTGACATCACTACTGTGAAGGGTTAAAGAAACTACAGTGGAATGGGGATTGCCGAGAGCTAGTGACTAAGTTCAGAAGTTGTAAGCTGTACTCGGAAGAAACATTAACATTTTATTTTTAAATTAGAGTGGCTTTTATAAGAAAGAGCTAGAAATTGGATATGAATATAAAACAGTGCTTCTTACCAGATTATAAACTTATGAGCCTTGAAAAAAGTCACTCCCTAATCCCCAACCCCCGAAGTTCTCCTTTTTTACAACCTTTCCCCTCTTTCCACTGGACAAGTGATTCCTCCTTCCCTGTTGTAGGCTTTGAGCCCACATTAGTTAATCAGGAAAGGAGATCTGTCTACAGTTAGGTGGGGATAGAAAATTGATTGCATTGTACTGGATTACACTTTTATAACCCCCCAAACAACTAGGGAACTGTGAAACTTCTCAAGATTTCATCCGGGAACAAACCAGAGGGCCATGAGAATGAATAGAAATAAGGAGCAGTGCGGGGTGGGGAACTTGGGGAACCATTAGATAGATCTCAGGTGCCAGGGATTCTAGAGGCTCTCAGGACTCAATGGGAATTACATTAGCCAGGACATAGAGCCTGAACACATCACCTCCAGTAGATAGACATGGCCCCCAGTAGAGGGATGGGCTAACTACCTATCTTAAAATTTTTAGCCCAGAAATGTCCCTGTCTAAAGGAAATGTAGGGACAAAAATGGAGTAGAGACTGAAGGATCCACTGTGTGATCCATTACATCCGCAGACACCAAACCCAGACACTATTGCTAATGCCAAGATATACTTGCAGACAGGAGCCTGGTGTGGCTGTCCTCTGAGAGGCTCTGCCAGCACCTGACTAAGACAGATGCAGATACTCACACTCAACCACTGGACTGAGCCCAGGGACCTCAATGGAAGAGTTAGGGGAAGGGCTGAAAGAGCTGAAGAGGATTGCAACCCCATAGCAAGAACAACAGTATCAACCAACCAGACCCCTCAGAGCTTCCAGAAACTAAACCAACAACCAAAGAGTATGCATGGGCCGGTCCATAGCTCCCGCTACATATATAGCAGAGGACTACCTCATGTGGCATCAGAGGGAGGGGAGGCGCTTGGTCCTGGGGCAGCTTGATGCCCCAGAGAAGGGGGATGCTAGAGGGGTGAGGTGGAGTGGGTTGGTGGGTTGGGGAGCACCCTCTTAGAGACAAAGGGAAGGGGAGGAGGTGGGAGGTTCATGGATTGGAGACCAGGAAGGGAGACAACATTTGAAATGTAAATAAATAAAATGATTTAAAAAAATGAAGTTGGAGGATTAGTTACCTTCTCACTGCTATTTACTATAACCAAATCGATAGTCACTAAACTATATAGAGGAATACACAAATATGTCTATGTTTTATCTATACACACACACACACACACACACACTTACAACATACACCACACAATGGCTAATTACATTCTAAAAACATGTTATGCCTTTCCTAACTTTCCCACATTTTCCATTTTCTACCTTTCCTTAAATTATTTTCAATTCCCTACCATAGTTTTAGATGACCCTGTCAATCCTATGGGGATTGAGAATTCTCATCTCTAGGCAAACTGCCTCTTTTAGCCACGTGTAATTGTCTGTAATAAAGCTTTCACTTTCCACTCTATTGAACTTGATATTAACGTAATAACAGCAAGTTTCTTCGGTTGAATGGGGCCTGCTTAGTATGTTTTTCTCCATCTTTGGAACTTCTTTCTTGATCATTGTACTTTAAATAAGTCTTTTTGATGACACAGGACACATGTCTTTTGTTGTCACGTACTATGGAACCGTGCATTCTTTATCTGACAAGTTTATCTCATGTATTATAATTATTTGTTCAGGTATTTTCGTAAGATCTCACTGCAGCATGAAATACTGCAGTCGTTTTCTGGGCTATGTTCTCCTTTTATTGACCTTAATTCATCAGTGTTTCTACATTTCCTTTTCCTCCTTTCACAGATTAGCATAAACACAGATTTGATTTCTGCATTTTATAGGTTTACCTAATTTTAAATAGTAATTTTGTAAAAGCAACACTGGAAGCTTAAGCATGCAAAACTTTTGTGTTTAAACATTTGATCGAAAAGAGCAACCCCTGCTTTCCTTTCCCCAAGTTTCATTCCAAAAGCAATTTCTTTAAATACTTTTAGCTCATTTTTCTAATTAACATACATATATAGTAAATAAAGTTTTCATGCTGCTATTTAATTTCTAAAATTGTAGATACTGCCTATTGACTGAGCCTTAGTCTAGTGACAAACTATATACCTGTGTGCTCTCTCTCTCTCTCTCTCTTTCTCTCTCTCACCTCCTCCAACAAGGCCACACCAACAAGGCCACACCTCCCAATCCTTCCCAAACAGTTCCACCACTGAGGGATAAGCATTAAAATATATGAGCCGATGAGTGCCAGTCTATTGAAACTACCACACTATGTATCAAAGTTTGTGTGTGTGTGTGTGTGAGAGAGAGAGACAGAGAAAGAGACAGAAAGAGACAGAGAGAAAGACAGAGACAGACAGAGGCAGACACAGAGAGAGACAGAGACAGAGAGATTGATTTTCTGGTATTTCTTTTACTGAACACTCTATTTCCTGAACTCCATGACTTTTCACTGCTTACTCTCCCAGATGCTTTGAGAGATCCCATCTTTCTGTCCATTCTTGGACAGGGAGAACTTAGAAGAAAGCTCTCAGAGCCTGCTTTTCTGATTGCTAGTTATGGTGGTAAGTATCCGTAACTCCAGTATCTGGGAGGCTGTGTTCAGAGGAGCCATGACTGGGTGATAAAGATGATGAGCTTCCAAGATGGTCTCTTCATCGTCACCCTCCTGACCTGAGACAAAAGCCTGGATGCTTAAAGCAAGTGCCTGTGGGCTTTTTCTTCTGCCAGTAGGGCCCCTGCTGATGAACTAGCTCATCAGGTTCTAGACCAGATGAAGCCAGATTAGAACATATACAATAGTTGTGGGCCAACCAGTTAACACAGCTTCCTTCAAATTAATGAACCCTAATGTAGGGAAGGAAGACCCTTCAAAGGCTTTAAAACCCAGCCTTCAAGGAGAGGCCAGGGTTAGGTTTCCTGAGTCCCTCCTTGCTTTTGAAAGTCTCTCTGTGCTTACTGTATATGTATTTCCTCACCCCTAGTGAGAGGATTTCTTTACCAGAAGATTCTGTCTGCTCTGTTTGAGATTTTCCCTACTGTTACCTGACATGCTTGTGAATACCCTGCCTTTTAATTCTTTAACTGGCAGAGAACACAAACCTGATTGAGACCCCTAGATGGTAACACACTCTCCACTCCCATAGTTTATTTACTTTTATGTACTTTTTATGAGACTATAAATTATAATTTTCTTTTAGGTTTTTCTATTCAGAGTCAGAAAAAGTTGTTTCTTCTTGTCAATTATCTGGAAACAGTGCTTTAAATCTTAGAATAATGAGGCAAGAGGAGAATGAAAGGAATACAAATGTGATAGGAAGAGGTAAAATATCTCCATCTGTAGATGCTATAACTCTACATTTAAAGGACCCTAAAGATGGGGGCATGGCAGCACACACCTTTCATCCCAGAGCTCAGGAAGTATAGGCAGCTGGATGCCTGTGATTCTTCGGCCAGCTTTGTCTACATAGCTACTTGCAGGTTACCTGGGGCTACATAGTGAGAGCCTTCTGGTCAATATGGTTCTGTCAAAATTGGATACCCACCTGCAGAAGATTGCGATTATATGCATATTTTTCTTTTCTTTTAAAGGTTTGTTTATTTATCTCATGTATATGTGTGCTCTATTTGTATGTACACATGCCCAGCAGAAGACTACATCAGATCCCCTTATAGATGGTTGTGAGCCACCATGTGGTTGCTGGGGATTGACCTCAGGACCTCTGGAGGAGCTCTTACTGCTGAGTCTGTATATACATATTTTTCAACTTGTACAAAAATCAAATCAAATTGGATCAAATGCCTTAATTTAAAGTATGAAATGCTGAAACGTCTAAAGGAAGCATAAGGAACATTCTTTAAGACACTAGGGTAGGAAAAACTTCTTGAACAGAACATCAACAGCACAGGAACTAGCCCGGAGTACCAACAGATGGGATGGCATGAAATTAAAAAGTTTCCATTCAGCAAAGGAAATGATCAGTAGAGTAAACAGACAGCCCACAAAGCAGGAGAAAATTTTTACCAGCTGTACTACAGACAAGGGGCTAAAATCCAGAACTTACGAATTGCAGAAATCGAATGCCAAGAAAATAAACTGCCAATCAATAAATGGGCTAATGAGTTAAACACACAGTTTTCAAAAAATAAGAACAAACAAACAAACAATAAAAAAAAATACAAATGACCGTAACTTAAAAAGAAAATATGTTCAGCATCGCAAGACATGGGGGAAATGCTCATTAAAACTACTCTGAGGTCTCACCTCACCCGAGTCAGAATGACTCTCATCAAGACATCTGACAAGTGTTGGGCAGGATACAGAGAAAAAGGATCTCTTCCTTATTCACCATTGGCAGGGATGTAAATTACTATACAGCCATCATGTGACTCCTGGGGTACACTCAGAAGTTCTGTACCCTACCATAGAGATATTTGAACCCTATGTTTATTACTGTTTCTGAAAGAGTCCTGCATTCTATTTAATGTAGTAAGGAAATGGAACAAACTTAGTTGTCTGTTAACAGATGAATGAGTAATGAAAATATGGTATACATTCAAATCAGAATACTATTCATCTCTAAAGAAAAATTCAGTCACAGAATTTGCAAGAAAGTACGGATGGATTTATAATGTATAATACTAAGGAAGAACACTCAACCTCAGAAAGAAAGAACAAAGTGTTTTCCCTCATATGCAGACCCTAGACTATAACATATCCATGTATAAGTATAAACAAGTGTATGTGTGTGCACAGTATAACATATAGAAAGAGAACAAGAAAAGGTAATATTAGATGATAAGAAAGGAATGAATTCAGGAAAAGGACACTTAAGCCATGAAAAAGAATGTAAAGCTAATTGCCTTTCTAGTTTTAGCTTCTGTGTGTGTTGTGTGTTTATGTGTGTTATGTGTGTTGTGTGTGTATGTGTGTTATGTATGCGTTGTGTGTGTTGTATGTGTATGTGTGTGTAGTGTGTATTATGTGGTGTGTAGTATATGTGTGTGTTGTGTGTGTATGTGTGTGTGTTGAGTGTATATGTGTGTGTTATGTGTATGTATGTGTGTTGTGTGTATGGTGTGTAATGTGTGTGGTGTATGTGGTGTGTGTATGTATGTGTGTGGTGTGTGTGTGTAAAACCCACTTTCACTATCAGTTATGTTCATATCCAACACACAACACATACATACACCATGCATATACTCACACCACACACACATGATAGAGGCAAAGAAATGCAATCAGATGACCCAATTAATGCCAGCTTTAGTGAGGCTGAGGCCGGGGAATCGCGAACTCCAAGCCAGCCTGAATTCTTTGAGAAAGCCTATCCAAAGGAGAGTGGGAACGAAAGGAGAAAAAGGAACAACAATGGAACAGGAAAAAACTGTCCTACCAAATTGGATCAGGCATTGGATGAAGAAAATCTAAAAGTGCAGACTCTGCCTGTGTATGCTCAGCTCAGCGCTGGCTTCAGTATCACCTCTAAGTGTTCTTTCCTAGGTTCTCAGATTCAGTTACACCCTTAGAAGGTCTTGGTGGTGGTGGACTTGCTCACACTACTCATGCTTCTGAGCAGCCAATCGCCTGATGTTAGGGTGTGCATTGGGAATCTGTGTGTGGTCCACTGTAGACTGTAGCTCAAGCCAGTTTTGACTCACAGATTCTTTCCTGCTGTCTACAAGTGTTCTTCAAGCCAGGTTTCAGGACATGGTTTCAGAACACCTACTCTGATAGTATCTTTTCCCTCTACTGTCAACAAGCCAATGGTTCACCAGGAAACTTTAAAAAATGTCTGCCCTGGTTCAGTGCTTCCTCTTCCTCTGCCAGAGCTGCTGCTACACTCCTCCCTCTCCTTCTCACTCCACCCAGTCCCCACCTTCCCAACCTCATTCTTGCCTTCTCCCTCACTCTAGTTATTCTGTAAGACCAGAACTGCAGTGCTGATTTCAGAGGCCTTCCTCGAGCTGTGGTCCTGGCCCTCTGCAGATGTACTCTCTCACTCTTGCCCTCTGGGACATACACTAGACTTCCCTGTTTTCTCCCCAAGCTTTCCTAATTTGTTTTGCTACTGAAACTACAGCTTTTCTGCCACCACTCCCTTCTATTTGTAGCTATTGATCTAAATGCTCCCAGTTGGAGATCCTAGCAGTCTATGCCTGTGTCTTTTGCCATCTTCCGGTATCCTGTTTGCATCTTTTTAAAATGTCCAAGCTCTCTCCATCCTTCAGGGCTGAGCTTAGGACTGGTCTTAGCTGTCCAAAGGATCCCTCAGCCAGAAATAATCTTTCTCTTTCTGAGCAGCAATATCACATTATATACTATGTCTGGCTTTCATAATAGTTTTGGACCATCTACAGTTTTGGAATGAAAGGACATGTATCCACAGCAAAGCCCTTAACACAACATCAGATACAAACACACAGGGTAACAGGAGTACATGGCACTAACCATCAGACACCTGTTATGTGACTTAATGTCTTTCACTCTATTTATCTATAAAATGAATTATTATAGTCATCCTGCTTACCCTGTAGAGTTGCAGTAGAATAAACTGAAGTATGTGCACATAGAAAAACTTTATTAAGTATATTACAGAAAGCTAAGATACTTTTATTTGATATTCCATCAGTGTTTATTGAGCTAATAAAAACATTTGAATGGATAGATGTTTACTACTTCATGGAAATGAGGGAAGAATGTTCGAAGAAGGTGTGACTTGCATGTTAATTCACGTGCATCTTTCATGTAATGAAAAGTAAGCTTAAGTGATGAGGTAGCAAATTAAATTGCAAATGATTTCTAGAACTCATAGACGGAGTATATTTCTCATGCATACAAAATAGTCCATCACATTGCATTAAAGTAGCACTGAACTGGGGCTCGAATAATGGCTCGGTGGTTAAGAGCACTGCTTTCTCTCCCAGAGGACCTGAGGTCAAGTCCCAGCACCCACATGGCAGCTAACAATTATCCATAACTCCAGTTCCAAGGGATCTGACACCCTCTTCTGAACTCCCATGCCCTAGGCATGTACATGATGCACAGACATATGTGCAGACAAATACTCACACATATGAAATAAAATATGTTCTAAAATAAGGTACCGTAGAACATAGAAAGTAAGAAAATAATCCATCTACCATATCTACTGAGTCATCAAATCTCATTAGCCAAGTGTGTTTCTCCCACCTCTAACCGGCAGCATTGTGGCAGTAAAATTTCTGAAAATATTCAAGAAAATCAGTACGTTCTGAGAAGTTAATATTTTTGAGTATGTGTAGCTTAGTAGCTAAGAGCAAAAATTTGAAACTTGAAATTGTGCTGATTGAGTCTTGTTTTTTTTTTTTTTTTTTTGTTAGTGCCATAAAGCACTCTCACCAAAAACAACTTAGAGGAGGTGTATTAGTCAGGTTCTCCAGAGGAACAGGATTGAGAGAATACTCCAATGCAGGCAATTTCTCAACTAGTGTTCCCTCTTCCAAAGTAACTATGGATTGTGGCAATTTGAAACTGAAAACAAAGAGAATAGTCAGCCTAGTGACCTAATGGTGTCTAAGACCATTTTCAGAAGACCAGAGCTCAGTTCCCAGCACCCATATCAGATAGATCACAACTGTCTTGTAACTCCAGCTTCAGGTCCCTTCTGGATACCTGTATTCACATGTACATGCTCTCTCTCTCTCTCTCTCTCTCTCTCTCTCTCTCTCACACACACACACACACACACACACACAAGCACTCCCTTAAAAATAATAAAACTAATCTTTTCAATCAACAACCAGTGCAATTCTGATGGTTGAACCCTTTACTTACTAGTATATGACACCGAACATATACATTTATGTGTATATGCATGGAATTTAAGCTGTTTTGTTAAGTATAAAATGGGTATAATATTTCTAGTTATGAGTATTAAATGAACTGATACATGTAGAGCTTATGTGACACGTATAGTAACAACTGCCATAATATCTGCATTTATAGTTAACCCTGTAGGTTTCTGTTGGGGGGGGGCCTAAAGTAGTAGAAGAAATTATTTAAATCGGCCTCTGATGTTGGGCGCTAATTTGTAGCGGTAATTATTTAAACACCAAATTTGTTGCTGTAAGATCTCCTACCCAAAGGAGACCAGTAAAGGAAAACACAACTCAGTAATTATCATATAAATTGCATGCCTAGATTGGGCAGATTTACCACTACACTACTCTAATCCCCAGCTATGAGATCCCTTATAACTTGCGGTTTATCCAGGCTGCATGCTTGTCCTCCCAGCTCCGACTCCTCTGTTGTCGGCTTCCTTCCGCTTCCTCTGATGACTTCTGTCTGCCGTCGACTTCCTTCTGCCTCCCTTCTGCTCTACCTTTTATATCGAATTCCTCTCACTCTCTCCTCCCCTAAGCCTTTTTCTCCACCTCCCCTTCTATTGCCCAATCACTGGCTCTAGCCTTTATTTTACAATTTATAATTGGACAGAAGGTTCACAAGATGTCATCTGTGTACAGATTCAATCATCCTCTGCAGCCCCTCCCAGGAAAGTGAAACTAGGATCAAAATACAAGGCTGGGGCTATCCACTGGGAACTAGGATCAAAATACAAGGCTGAGGCTATCCACAACACCCTAAGGCTCATGTGGATACAGAAGTCTCTAGCTGTTTGCATCCTTTATGTAAAAACAGCATATTGTTTCAATAGAACCTATGCACACCCTCCTGAGCACTGGAAACCGTCTTCTGACTACTTAGAATACACAATGCTGTGTGCTCTGGAAATAGTTGCTGTCTTATATTACCTGGGGAATAGTGTCAAGAAAAATTCAGTTGAATTTCTGAAAGTTGAACCACAGGATGTGGAAAGACGACTGTGTACCTAGTGACACAGCCCAGGGTAGAGCATTTGGGATGCTAAGCTGAACAGGGTTCATAAACCAGGAAGGTAGGAAAGTGATCCTAAACTAAACAGCTGTCAAAGAGGATGCACCAGGTAGGGGCAGAGAACAAGTCAATTTGAAGAAAGCCTCGTTGTAAACCGACAAATCACCCATGATGCATTTATAGGAAAGAGAATGAGACTTTTGTTGCCTGTAGTAATGCAAGGAGCAGGGGTTCTGTTATCACAATCGAAGATAATCTTACATTCATTTCCACTCACGGAATGCTTTAGGAAGCATTATGGCATCATTCAAGGGGTAGACTGTGAAAGGCTATCTTACAGTATTCAAGTAGCTTTTATTTCTCCCAGTCTGTGGGAGAAGAGAAAGGCATGGTGCATGGGAAAACCAGTCAGGGTCATTGACTCTGGAGCAGTGGTTCTCAGCCTTCCAAAGGCAGCGGCTCTTTAATGTAGTTCCTCATGTTGTGGTGACCCCCAACCATAAGATTATCTTCATTGCTACTTCATAACTGTAATTTTGCTACTACTATGAATCATAATATAAATATCTGATTTCTGATGGTCTCAAGTGACCTCAAAGATGTCATCACCCACAGGTTGAGAATCCCTGACACAGAGAATATTCAAGGTAAAAAATGCAGACAAGAAATAAGCATTGGTAACATCCCTTGGACAGTGATTTGACTTCACTGTGAAGTTATTTTTTTCCATTGAGAAATGGAGACAATATCTAAAAACCTATGCTATTACTGTAGGAAACATTTCTTTTTTAAAAAAAAAAAACTTTATTTTTATTTGTGTGTGTGTGTGTGTGTGTGTGGTGTGTGTGTGTCTATGTGCGTGTGTTTATGTTTGACTATGCAAGCAAGAGTGGACAGTCACATGGAAGCCAGAAGAGGGCATCAGATCCTCTGGAGCTGGAGTTAAACAGTTGTGATCCACCTGGCGTGGGCGATGGGAACTGAACTCATGGTCTCTGCAATAACAGCACACATTCTTAACCACTGAGCCATCTCCCTAGCCCAGAAGCTGGACCTTTAATGTGAATGAGGTGCTCTAAATGGGCATCATTCATCTTTAACATGGGTCTGGTGACAATCTTTGCATTATTGTTATAACGGGTGCTTTTAGTAGATAGTTGACATGAAAATTTAAAAAAAAAATGTTCTAGCAATTTGTCTTTTTTGTACCATCTAAACTGTTTAATATGAAATTCAGAGTGAGGAATAGAGTCATGCAGAAACAGAAGTTTTCAATATTATGAATGATAAATATCAGTGATGTTATTAAAATACACAGTCTTAAGTGTGATACTTTGTCATTGTTATAACCTTTAGGTAAAAAAAATCGTTTTAATGTAGGTTTATTTTAGGCTTTGTCAAATGACTGCAAATCTCTGTCTTAGTAATTTTACTTTCCCCTTTTCCTTTGACTTTCATTGCTGTTGGCTATTAGCTGAGAGCGAAACATGACTGAGTCACCTGCATTGATATTTTGTACGCTCACATCTAAACACTGAACGGAGTTATCTGGTAGCCCAATAGACAGCTGATGTTTTCTATTTACACTGACTACATTAATTCATAAAATTACTTTCTTAGGAACAATAATAGGAATTAAATTCTTATTTCAATATTTCCGTTGAAATAACTAAATAACAGACTGCAAGAAAAGAGAGGGCAAGGAATCCTACAGGGACAAAACATCCAATAGGGCATCACTTCAAGGAAGGGCAGGACTACAGCATTGTTGGATCTAAAGTGTGGTTCAATTCAAAATTCATCATAAGATTTTTGCACCCTTTGGGAGAAATCTGGCAAACAGAGACCAACTGACACCATAGTTTCACCCTTGAGCCATCCTGTTTTATACATTTAAACATTCCACTATTTTGTTCTCCCAGAACCATGGAATACAGAATTCCAGGAAACAATGCACAAAAGTCAGAATATCTGTGTGCTTAAAGGAAATGGCAGCCAGTACTTCCCAGACTGGCCGGGCGTTCATGGTGAGAAACTTAACTCTTCAAGCCTTTCAGTCATTCACTTTTTTTGTCCATGTCAAGATGAAGTGGTCTTTTGTTTCCAACAATGAACCAATTGATGATCACATCATCAAAGCCACTGGAAGTGGACAAAGCACGGAGGCATGTCACACTGTGCAAATGGCCCTCAGCCTGACCGCTGTAGCACAGTTACCATTGTGTCCGAGGGTCCAAAGTCTGGCCCAGGCATCCAGTCAGCCCACCACCCTGCATGGGAGAAGTCACTTAAAATGCAAACCTGGACCATGACCTCACTCAGAACTTTAACTATTGATGGCAGCAGCCATGAACCTGATTCTCAACCCTGTATGAGAGCTTTCTAGAAATAAAAGAGTAAATACAGAAATGATCAGAGAGACTGTGTTAAAGCGCTGTTCTTCCTCACAGTGGGAAAGGCGCAGTCTACTTAGATACGACTTCTTTGGGGTTAAAACCTCAGCAAACTTCCGTCTGTGTTATTCCATGCAAAACTGGCGATTTCAATTTGATGCGTCAAGTTTGTGAGTTTTCATTTTCCAGAAACAACGTGGCTGCTAACAGGAAGAAGAAGACAGCTATCACCATGCACACGATCTTCTTCTACTTTTAAAAGACAATGTGCTTGACTGAGGTACTTCTGGATACGTCTGCATCACTCTGGCTGTTTCCCACATGGCAGTGGACCTCTTGTGTAAACAGTGTGCTTCACTCTCCTGTATGCGCTCCATGCATGCACTCTCTCTCTTACTCCTTACTTATATCTGTAAAACATTTGCAAATCCAATAAGCAGATACAGTTAATAAAAATAAGTACAAAGATATTTACAGTGACACCTTTTTTTTTTCCTATTCACAGTGACCCTTTCTTTTTTCTTTCTTTGATTAAAATTTTTTATTGGATATTTTATTTACATTTCAGATGTATCCCCTTACCCCATTCCCCCCAAGAAACCCCCTATCCCATCCCCCTCCTCTTGCTTCTATGAGGATGTGCCCCCACCTACACCCCACTCCTACCTCCCCACCCTCGAATTCCCCCAAACTCCATGTCCAGCCTTCACGGGACCAAGGATCTCCTCTCCCACCTATGCCAACAAGGCCATCCTCCCCTACATATACAGCTGGAGCCATGGGTCCCTCCCTATGTGCTCCCAGGCTGGTGGTTTAGACCCTGGGAGCTCTGGTTGGTTGGTATTGTTGCTCTCCTTATGGGACTGCAAACCCTTTCAACTCTTTCAGTCTTCTCTCTGACTCCTTCATTGAGTACCCTTGATCAGTTCAATGGTTAGCTGTGAGCATCTGCCTCTGAATATGTCAGGACTCTGGCAGACCTCTAAGGAGACAGCTATATCAGGCTCCTGTCAGCATCGCACCTCCTGACAACCACATCAGCATCTACCTTTGGTGACTGCACATGGGATGGATACCCAGGTGGAAACGGTCTCCAGATGGACCCTCCTTCAGTTTCTGTCCCACACTTTGTTTCCATATTTGCTCTCTAGAGTATTTTGTTACTCTTTCTAAGAAGGACGGAAGCACCTACATTGGTCTTCCTTCTTCATGAGCTTCATATGGTCTGTGAGTTGAATCTTGGGTATTTCAAGTTTCTGGGCTAAAATCCAATAATCAGTGAGTGAATACCATGTGTATTCTTTTGTGATTGGGTTACCTCACTCAGGATGATATTTTCTAGTTCCATCCATTTTACCTAAGAATTTCTCGAATTCATTGTTTTTAATAGCTGAGTAATATTCCATTGTGTAAATGTACCACATTTTTTTTTTTTTTATCATTCCTCTTGTTGAAGGACATCTGGGTTCTTTCCAGCTTCTGGCTATTGTAAATAAGGCTGCTATGAACATAGTGGAGCATATGTCCTTGTTATATGTTGGAGATCTTCTGGGATATTGCCCTGGAGTGGTATAGCTGGGTCCTCAGGTGATGCTATGTTCAATTTTCTAGGAACCCCAGACTGATTTCCAGAGTGGTTGCACCATCGTGCAATCCCAACAATGGAGGAGTGTTCCTCTTTCTCCACATCCTTGCCAACATCTACTATCACCTGAGTTTTTGATCTTAGCCATTCTGATGGTGTGAGGTGGAATCTCAGGGTTGTTTTGATTTGCATTTCCCTCATGACTAAGGATGGTGAACATTTCTTTAAGTGCTTCTTGGCCATTCGCATTTCCTCAGTTGAGAATTCTTGTTTAGCTCTTACCCCATTTTTTAATAGGGTTATTTGGTTGTCTGTAGTCTAATTTCTTGAGTTCTTTGTATATATTGGATATTAGCCCTTTATAGGATGTGGGATTGGTAAAGATCTTTTCTCAATTGTTGTCTTTTTGTCATTGACAGTGTCTTTGCCTACAGAACTTGAATTTTATGAGTCCATTGTCATTCTTATCTTAGACTAGCCTTGGTGTTCTTTCAGGAACTATTTCCGGTCAAGTATTCAAGGTTTCCCACTTTCTTCTATATTTCAGTGTATCTACTGTAGTGAAGCTTATACACTTGGATTAGTTTCTCTAGGAGATAAGAATGATCGATTTAGCCGGGCGGTGGTGGCGCACGCTTTATCCCACACTTGGAGCAGCAGGCGATTCTGAGTTCGAGGCCAGCTGGTCTACAGAGTGAGTTCAGACACCGGGAGCTACAAGAGAACCTGTCTCGAAAACCAAAAAAAAATAAGAATGGATCGATTTTCATTCTTCTACATGTTGTCCTCCAGTTGAAGTAGTACCATTTGTTGAAAATGCTGTCCTTTTTCCACTGGATGGTTTTAGCTCCTTTGTCAAAGATCAAGTGACCATAGGTATGTGGGTTCATTTCTGGGTCTTCAATTCTATTCCATTGATCTTCCTGCCTGTCTCTGTACCAATACCATGCAGTTTTTTCATTTTGCTCTGTAGTACAGCTTGAGGTCAGGGATGGTGATTCCTCCAGAAGTTCTTTTATTGTTGAGAATGTTTTCGCTATCCTGGGTTTTTTGTTATTCCAAATGCATTTGAAATTTCTCTTTCTAACTCCATGAAGAATTGAGTTGGGATTTTAATGGGGATTGCATTGAATATGTAGATTGCTTTGGCAAGATGGCCATTTTTACTATATTAATCCTACCAATCCATGAGCACGAGACATCTTTCCATCTTCTTGTCATACAGATCTTTGTGTAACTTTGTCAGGTTGGTTCTCTCCTTCTATCTTTTTGTGGGTTCCAGGAACCAAACACAGGTTGTCAGACCCATGTGACAGTCAAACTATCCACTGGGCCTTCTTTCAAGACCAAGCATTTTCTAAGCAGCACACCCCAGTTCTGAAATCACAACTGTAACAAGGACGGAATTAAAGTGTCCTCCTGATACAAGAGGCTGAGGCTCAAATCAAGTATTATTTGGCTCTAGTCTTCTCTTACTTGAATGTGTACAGACATACTCTCTGCTGCGTCAGAGAACGCCCCGCAGATGTTTCTGGGATCGCTGATGAAATCTGGGTTATTAATCCATGCTGAATGTAGTCTCTGATTGGACATAAATCCGAGCAGGTACATAGGTTCTTCATTCCAGTTTTGAAGTCTGTTTTCTTCCTAAGTCTGCTGTGTGAGACAGAACCTTCTACCTAATGTTTAGTTTCCAAGTGTAGCTTTGAACTAGCAAAATCCACAGCCCTGTAATGGGAGACATCACCTACCACGGTTTCAATTTTCTGCATCCCATGTTGGCTGCCTCACAAACACTTAGAGATGATAAGGGAGAACAAACAGATAGCCATTTCTCCGAGTGAACACGACCATGCATTGCACACCAGCAGACACATTCAACTGGGAAAGCAGTTTAAAAGACCCTTCTTGCTGATGTGCCAAATGATTGTGAAAAAAATTTCTACCTTTCAAAAGTGATAAATGACCATGTTCCTTTTTAATTTAAGCCGCGGAAATGCGTTTTTCAAACCAACTCAGAATAGATCACACATGATGCCCAGTCTGTGCAAACCACGCTTGGATAACACAAGCCGAGGCAGCAAGGATTAAAAAGTAATGAGACCACTGAATGAGGTATTAAAAATAATTGCAAAGAAAAAAAGCTTAGCAAAGGGTGTCCAGCTCTTGTTTCTATTGGGTCTGTTTTGCCAGCTTAGCTGTTGGATGCTTTGATCAGAGATAAAATGAAATCATGTATTGTTTCAAACAGGAAGTGATTTATTGCCCCATGGCGGTCTTGACATAAAAGGATTCAGTTATTTCTCTATACATGTCTGGCTAAGAAAAACAGAAGGAAGAGAACTTATAGTTGGACAGTGTGTCTAAGCTTTAGATGTCTTTGGACAAAGCCCAGCAGCCTGACTAGGGTAGTGAAATATGTGGATTTATTGTAATGGTTGTTTGAATTAATCCTGGGAAGCTTATTCTTGGGCTACTTAAGTTGAATTTTAGCATTTTGAGAATTTAATGGCTCTGGAGCCAGCAGGTCCTGAGAGAAGATGAGGTCAGTAACAGTTGTTACTCTTCTTATTGCTGCCACACCCAAGGAAGAGAGTTTGGTTTTCAGTAGAAGCACCAGAAAGGTAAAGCTATGAATATTTTAATACACAGTGCTCTACCCAGCATTGTATTTATGAAAATTCTCACCTGAGATGACAAGAATGGAGCTTTCAATATATATATGAATATATTATACATATACATATGCATATATATATATATATATATACACCACACACACACACACATATTAAAGGGTAGGGGAGCTAAAATGTTAATCACTGTAAATTTCCACTAACATAGAGCAGATAGACTTTTGAGACCTTTTATTGAACTCAGGCCCTTCTTTATATTTAAGAAGAATAAATAAATATCTCTTCTATAAAGCAATTATATACATATAATTTTTGGTGAGCATAAATGTGTATTTTGAGAAGCCCAGCATCCTCTAGCCTTCCATGCACAGAAAGGAAATGCCTAATTCAGCCTCTGCTGTATAATGTGTCCTGTCCCATCAAATGAGAAGGAGAGCTCAGTAACACTTGCAGCATTAACAGCCCAGTTCATTGGTTCTCCCAAAGACTAATCACAGGACTATGGGACTATTTCGTATCTTATTGCTGCGTGACTAAGGAATAATTTATCAAGCCTCATGCCCACTTTCCAACAAAAGTGCAAGGTAAATAAAAAAAAAAAAAAAAAAAAAAAAGCAAACACCCAGCTTGAATCAATGGGACATGAGATAGTACTATATAGATAAATAGGAATTCCTAGACCACAAACATCCTAAAGGTTTTAATATAAAAAGCAGATAATATGCGGGCATGGTGGCGCACACCTTTAATCCCAGTACTTGGGAGGCAGAGGCAGGCAGATTTCTGAGTTCAAAGCCAGCCTGGTCTACAGAGTGAGTTCCAGGACAGCCAGGGCTATACAGAGAAACCCTGACTTGAAAAAACCGAAAACAAAAAACACAAAACAAAACAAAAGCAGATAATATACAAAAACAGTTGGGAATATGGAGAAAGGATCAAAAATAGAGATCAAAACTTCATCAGGAAGTGGCGACTGTCTCTGGTAGGTGGACACAGCTGGGATGCATCTCTGAACCTGAGAATATGACAGTAGACATTTCCAAACCAAGACTGTAAGAGAAGGAAGGAAAAGGGGAAGAAAGTAGACGATTGCAGACCATGTAACACGGACCCAGTAAGAACTATGGAAGATAAAACAATGTTGAAAGCAAAAAACTCTCCCAATTTAGGCCTACTGTTTTCTGCAGGGAAATTGAGGAGGAGTGGATCTGAGGGAGGGAGAAGTGTGGAGCGGAGGCCTATTGTTGCCTTACTATTGACTCACCATAAACAATACTGTACTCTGATTGACAGTGGCACATGTCATTAAGAAGGCATGTCAACAGATGGGGAAAATATATGTAAGAGATGGACAGGATTATGCATAAACTTTTTCTACTGGCCATTTACTATGACCCTATGACTATTATAAACTAAGTTTACTAATTTATTTTAAAGTGGTGTTTCCCTTACAGAAGATCATCTCTGCTTTAAGACATACTTGTTCTTTTATAAGTTTCTCAGAGACACATGCCGTTTCTACCCTTGCTCCTGTAGTGTGCTTGACAGCAAGGAATAGCACACACACCTCTAAGGCACCATGTGAAGTCATCTAAGCAGGCTATGCAGAAGTTCATCTTGTAGCTGAGAAGTTAACGGGACGGGGCCTGCAGACTACTCCTAAGTGTGGTTTGTATCCTCACTGAGACTCCCATAGAGAAAACTAAATGCTCATTTGTGATTGTCATCTGGAGATCACTTTAGGGCACGGGATGGGGGAGTGTTTCCATCTGTCCTCTCAGCACTGGGACCCCATCTGGTGCCTACCCAGGCAGGCTCTCTCTATGCTGCCGCAGTCTCTGTGAATTCAGATGTGCACCAGCCCTGCTGTGTCGAGAGAGCCATGATTTCTTGGTGTCCTCCATCCCTCTGGCTCTGAAAATCTTTCAGGATCATTTTCTAATAAAGTGTATAGATACATCATTCCTCTCTGTAGGGTTAAGGGTGTACACTGGCCACCGTCTTATTCTCTTCTGTATGAGGGCAACACCACAGTTTGAGTTGCCGGGTCTTTTCCTGCTCTATTCATTATGTTAATAATCAGAGCAATGGATTCATTACAGCATTTGCATATATATGCACATCATTGTACTTAGTTATCCATTGCCTTCCTGGATTGCCCTCTCCCATACCCCTTGCACTGCTGTCTGGTTTTATCCTCCTCCCAGATAGAGCCCCCTCTGCTTTCTCATCATATGGATGCTATGTCTCAACTTCCTACGTCTTTTCATCCCTTCTTCTCACCATCCCCTTTCTAGTTGCATGACCTACATACATACATCTATAAAATCTTGTGCACACACATGCATGACCACACACACACACACACACACACACACACAGAGTGTACTATTTTATGCTTTAAAAAATTTATTATTTATTTTGTGTATATGAGTACATTGTCTCTGTCTTCAGACACATCAGAAGAGGGCACTAGATCCCATTATGGATGGTTGTGAGCCACCATGTGGTTGCTGGGATTTGAACTCAGGACCCCTGGAAGGGGAGTCAGTGCTCTTAACCACTGAGCCATCTCTCCAGCCCCCAAATGTATGCTTTTAAATCTAGGTTCTGCATATGTGAGAAAGCATGGCATTTTTCTAATCTTGGATTTTTTCGCTTAGCGTAATGATTTCATGAGCATCCATTTCTCTACAAATGTCATGATTTCATGGTCACGTACATTTCCACTGTGTATGTGAAGCACAACCGTTCATCTGTTGACAGACATCCATACTGGCTCAGTTTCCTGGCCATTGACAATAACATGACTATAAACAAGGATGTGAAAGTATCTTTGTGGTGTGCTGGTACATATCAAAGCATGGTACAATGAAGTCACATGGTAGCTCTACTTTCAGTGTTTTGAGGAATTGCTGTACTGATGTCCACTGTGGCTGCACAAATCCCCCCTTCCCTTAGCAGTGAGTAAGTGTTCACATATACATATAGGCTGGGGTGACTAGAGTCTCAAGGTTGTTTTAGTTTATATGTCTCTGATGGGTAAGGATACTGAACACATTTTCAACTATTTCTTCTTTTGAGATCTATGTCATGAACTTATTTATCAAACATTTGTTTGTTTTGTTTGGTGTTTACTCTTTACAGATTTTTTTTTTTATATTTCCTAGATGCTCACCCTTCTCTGATTTGTAGTTGGCAAAGATATTTTCTCATTTTGGCAGTTGTCTCTTCACTATGGCAATTGTTTCTTTTGCGATGCAAAACACAAAAACAACAACAAAATCAAAAGACCACAAACAAATAAAAACAAAAAAATCAATAACAACAACAAAAAACAAAACAAGAAAACCTTTTATGCTATATTTCATGCAATCCTATCTGTCAGTTCTTCAAATAATTTCCTGCACTATAGAGTTACTTCAGGAAGTCTTTGTTGATGTTGCATGTTCAGTATTTGACTTCACTGTTTCCTCTGACAGTTTCAAAGGTTCAGGTCTTACATTAACATCTTCAATCTCTTTTGATAGTGTGTGTGTGTGTGAGATTATGTATGTGTGTGTATATGTGTGAGTATGTATGTGTGTGTGTATGTCTGAATGTGTGTGTGTGTTCATGCATATAAGGTGGGAGATAAGAATCTAGTTTCTTTCTCTTCAATCCTGAGTCTGCTAATTTTTGACAAAGCCTTGTGTGTATGTGTGTGTGTGTGTATGTGTGTGTGTTCATGTAGATGTATGTGGATGCGTGCATTTGTGTCCTCTGTTTGTGAAGAAAAGGGGCTGACATCAGGGATAGTCCTCTGTTGCTTCCCAACTTAATTTTTGAAAGTAGCTCTACCACTGAACTCAGAGCTTATCAATACAGATGTGCTGGCCTGCCAATACACGCCAGCACATCTCAGCCCTGGGATCACAATTGTGCACTGCTGCTCTCTGGATTATTTTTTTATGTGAGCATTAGAGATTCAAACACTCATCTTCATGCTTGTACAGCAAACATTTTACCAACCCAGTCTTCTCCCCAGCCCCAACAAAGCCTTTTCCCTCAACATGGTTCTGGGAAAACTGGATTTTCACATGTAGAAAGAGGAAACTAGATCCCTATCTCCCACCTTATACATACAAACACACACATGTTGGCTCATATCTGTCTGTAGCTCCAGTTCTAGGGAGATACAATGCCTTCTTCAAAACTATATGGGACATGGTATATAAACATATATGTAGGCAAAATACTTGTATAAGTATAAAAAGTAGTCCTAGTCTGGTTTGTTTTGTTTTCTTCTACACTTACATGTTGGTGTACTGATTACACCATTACTGTCAAGTTATGATGTGTGTGTGTTTTGAATTTGAACCCAAAGCCTTTGCTATATTAGGCCTATGCTCATGTCTGAATTACATCCTCAAGCCTCAAGTCAGGTTTATCATCCACTAATTCTACACTTTGGACCTTAGGGATTGGAGTATGATGTCAAGTGCAACCCTTTTACTTCATTATCTCTGAGGTGTATCATGTCCAGTAGAACTCAAGCACAGTATAGTTTACCATGTCCTTGGCTTAGTTTTAGCATGGCATCTATGTTTCTCTACTGAACACATTGGAAGCAATGTCTCAAGACATATAGGGAGGACTGTGTCCCTGTCTGTTCTCCTAATTGTAGTAATGATCATTATGTAACTAAAGACAAACTATCCACTACCCTGGGAGCTAAAAGGGTGGTTTAATTAGCCTGAGAATCTAAACTTGGATCTTTAGCACTTGATATAAAAGCTAAGTGGGGTAGGCCATATCTGTAACTCTAATGTTAGGGGAGGCAAAAACAGGCAGATTGGTCAACTGATCTACCTGAATTGACAAGTTCCAGATTCAGTGAGATGCATCATTGATAAAAAGAAAGAAAAAAAAAAAAGATAGAGCGCAATCAAGGAAGAGAAGACACCTGACATCAACTTTGGACCTCCACTTGCACACACATACACATGTACTTGAAATCTCACTCACATGTACACACAACCTTACAAATTCACACACCCCATCCACACACAAAAGAAACACTAACCTGACATCCAGCAAGAAATTTAGAAAACAGAGAAGTTCACTGTTATTTCAGCAACATATTCTCTGCTTTGGGGGCATTAAATGGAGGTTACAACAGGTTAATGAATTTGGAATTTCTGTTTGTAGGAGTTTAAAGATCATTTGTTCCATAATTCTGGGCATAGCAAGCTAAATTATTAAATATGCTATGGCTACATGGCCACTTTATAGTCTACTTTGATATTTTTCTACCACATGATAATCAGGAGTGAATTCTAAATCATTAACACTGGATGAACTGTAACATAACGTTCGCCAACAGCTATGGAAGTTTTGACTCATTCTGACCTTGGAGTTGTAGTTTTGCTGGTTCCTTAATAGCAAGTTAATGATGAACAGGTGCTTCTGTGTCTCAGCCTCCTCCCCAAGCCCATTGACAGCACAGCACCTTCTGTGCTTCCAGGGCACTTTGTCTCTTCTTGGTCTATACTAGTTAGGATCAAAAACTGAAACCAAAACTGAAAAGGGGATTTTAAATATCCTGCTGACAGGTGGCCTCCTTGTCCTGGCAAGAGGTACCATAGATGAGAAGGGCAGGCAGTTACACAACTCAACCCATCCAGTCATTCCTGCCCTTGCCAATCGCAGCTTCCTCTTCATTCCTCTTCCATCTTACACTGTCTCTATTTGCTTAGATTTTCTCTACTTACACAATTTGTTAAGTCTTTTTGTGTAGTTTAAAGATTTCACCAGGATGTGCCATTATCCACAATTTTTCATTGACCCATCAGAAAGAATAGGCCATACTTGAAAGGGAGATCTGAAAGCCTGGGTTATATTGTGAAAGGTTTCTTCTGTTATTCTTCATAACTTCATGGTTCTCCATTTTTCTCAAGACCAGCAACATTTTTTATACCAGGACCCTTGGACCAGCCTTTCCACACCTATGATTTCTATCTGTAAGATTTTACTCTTGGGCCAGGGAGATAGTTCAGTTGGTGAGAGCACTTGCTATTCATGCAAGATGACATGTACTTAAATCCTCTGTGCCCTTGAGCAAAAACTTGGTCATGGCTGAGCATGTCCAAAACCTCATTGATGACAGAGACACAAGAATCCCCAAAGCATGCCAGCTAACCAGCCCAGCCAAAACACTGCACTCCCAGCTCAGTGAGAGACCTTGTCTCAAAACTAAGGTGGAAAGCAATAGAGGAAGACACCTGACCTCCTCCTCCTTCTTCCCTCTTTAAACATGCACACATATACAGATATAACACACACACACACACACCACACACACAGAGAGAGAGAGAGAGAGAGAGAGAGAGAGAGAGAGAGGGAGAGAGAGAGAGAGAGAGTTTTTAATTAATCTTTGAAGACATGAATTCAGTCCTCTTAATTAACATATTGCCAATTTTTATGTTCCACTAATGAATTTGTAAAGTAAAAAGTCAGTTTTAGTTCCAGGAAACTCTCTCTGCTCTTATGATTAAATTCCCTAAGAGTTTCGATCCTACTTACATTATCTCCATCTTCATAGTAGAGGCCTATTTAATTGCCTACTTTCATTTTTTCCTTTCTAACTATGCTACAACATTCCTACCAATCTTCTTCTGTCTGTTCATATGGATAGTGTATTGAATTCCAGCACGTCTGTAGATAGCTCTGGTTCTTGGCATAGTGCAACAAGTGGCCTTCACAGATAGCCACTAGCCAGGCTAGTCTTTTTTTCACCATGTCATAGGTAGAAGGCTCTTCAGTTCGAAAACTCAAGTAGAGACAGGTGTCCTCAACCCAACTTGGGAATTATCCATCCTCACTTAAGAGAACCCAACACTTCTAGCTTCTGTCACTGCTATGAATGCAACAGAAGAGACATTCCTCCCCGCCTTTCTCTTTTTGTATCCTCCCAAGTCATCTGTTTCTCACTGGGTACCCCCTTCATAATCACCCCTCATCCGTTCATAGACAGTTACATTTCTCTTTCTACCTCTATCTGTACCTTCTTTCAAGGACTTGACATCTGTCTGTATTGGGACGCTTGACTTATTTGGAGTCTAAGTGAATCTTAAGTCTGCATGCACTGCAAATTCTCAGGAAGATTACAAGTTGTAACCAGATGAAATAATACTTGTTTCTTTAAATTATTTCTCTAGAAATAAAATATGTGTGGAATCATGTGACAGAACAAAAAAAAATAGACCAAGATGGTCACATAAACAGATGGCTTTTATAATATTCATTTAATGCTCATTTCTGATCTTTCAGTCTTGCCATTCATCTGATTGCAAACTCATTCATATTGCTTACTTTCATACCAGTGATGTTGCCTAACATTTACCAGGTGTCTATACATGCCAGCCTTTGAAAACATTCTTGCCAAGGATAATTTTTCACCCTCAACAAGCCCCATGAAATAGGTGCTAATATTCCAAATATATTACAACCTGGAAACCAAGGCCTTGCAAGGTTCAGAAGGTTAGTAATGTCATATATAACTAGTGAGCTGATTTACCTCCCTTAGCTGAGTACAGTGTTGAGGCTTGTAACGCTTCTCTGTATTGTCAACTACGTCTGGCATGCAGGTCCACAAGCAAAGAGATTGTTGGTTTGAATGGGAATAGCTCCCATAGTCCCATATATTTAAATGCTTGGTCCTCGTTAGTGTTAACTGTTTGGGAAGGATTAGGAGGTGTGCCTTTGTTGGAGAAAGTATGGCCTTATTTGAAAAGATGTGTCCCTGGGGTGGACTTTGAGGTTTCAAAAGATTTAGTCTTTGTCTTTCTGCCTCCTGCCTGCAGAGCAGGATGTAATCTCGCAGCTACTACTCCAGTAGCATGCATGCCTACCTGCTGCCATGCTTCCCACCACAATGGTCATGGACTCCCCTCTGAAACTGTAATCAAGTCCACAAGTGAATAAAATGTGCCTTCCTTTTTTTCAAGAACAAGTAATCTGGAGCTTGGGATAAAGTCCAGATGGTAGACTACATGCCTATCATGGTCAAAACCCTGAGATTGAGCCCCAGCACCACATAAAGTGGACATGGTGGTGAATGCCTCTAATCCATACCTCAGAAGGTAAAGGCAGGAACATTAGAAGTTCAGGTCATCCTCAGACATCCGGCCTACATGATACTCCAGCTCAAAAACCAAACCAAAACCGTCTAAGTCGTGGCTCTCAACCTGTGGGTCATGACCCCTTTGGCAAACCTCTGTCTCCAAAAATGTTTACATTACTATTTATAATATTCACAAAAGTATAGTTATGAAGTAACAACAAAATAATCTTATGGTTGGGGTCACCACAACATGAGGAACTGTGTTCAGGGGTCGCAGCATCAGGAAGATTGAGAACCACTGGCCTAAAGGAAAAGCATACACGGTAGCAATTACATATAACAAAGGGATAATGCCTTTTAATGTACATGTAAAGTACTACGGAACCACACATGACAAAGTGCAAATTTTCTAGTAGCATTGTGAACCTTTTTCGCCCATTTGATCACCAGAGTCACATGAAGAAATAATACCACTGTAGAGCTGTTTTTAATCGGAAAGTTTATTGCATTCATCTATTGACTATTTGGTGGTATAAATGACAACAAGACTAATTCTGAGGAGGGTTTATTGTCTTTGGGAAAGAGAGAGAGCATAACACTTAAAGCATTAATTTTGTTTGCAATCACCGAGTAAACCACACTACATTCTGAGTTTTTCTTCTTAAAAATATATATATAGAAATACTGCAATTTGGTCATATCAAAACAAAGCTGGGACAAAAATGGTGAACTGGACTATATGGGGCAGTTTGCCGTGTGTAGCCCCTGCTTCATAAGCAACCACTCCACACCAAGCCTCTGTTCATGTCCATGGCAGTAAGTCTTTAAAATCAAAATAGCCCTTCAATGTTTCCTTGGAATAATAAGGACATGTTGCCCAGAGATGGAAAATTCATTATTTTAAAACCATAATCCTAAGATTTGATTTTATAATTTTTGTCTTACTTGAACTGTAGCTTTCTAATATCAAGTTGATATTATGCTGTTTTTGTTTGACTTTGAGTTATATTTGGTTGAAAAGTTCCCTAAGACTGATCATTATTATGGCCCACCGACATAAATATAACCATATTTTCATAAAGTTGCCTGCATTTCTCACAGTCAGGAGGTATTATGCTAATGGATTTGGCCATGACACTCTACGCTGCTCTCTTGTAAAATTCTAAGGTCAGTTTTTCTGTTCTTGGCCAACACCCACAAAACATCGCTAAACACATTGAATTCTGTATGTTACTAGTACTCTATGGGAAGGGCTGTCTAGCACTGTGAGTAATTATGAAGATTTCTGTATCATAGAATTAGCCACAAATACCATATTCTCCTAACAAAAGCAAGTATTTGAGTTATCATCTGGGCAAGTTCAGATATAACACTGTACAAATATAGTAAATGGTAAAACTTTTAAAACATCAATTTCTAAGGAAAGAGTAATGACTAGGACCACATTTGCATATGGATGTTCCATACAAGGTACCACCAAACTCATCCAGAGCTTTCTTCTGAAGGGTACCAGAGAGAAATTATAGAAAAGTATCTAGAAAATTATGCTTTGTCTCCAAAGACAACATGGGATTTTTACAGTGTCTGAAATGTGAAGTGTTCTGACTTTGAGAAAGTCTTGAGGAAACTTCTAGGTAAACCCTTCCTTGGATCCAGGTTCAGGAGAGATCAGCTTGTGTTAGGACATGGGTATCAATAGGATTCTATAGGGTAGCTTGTGGGTGTGTCATCCCCACTTCATACGACAACTGTTTGAAACCTTCTCTGTAGGTTTATCCCAGTAAGTTCCTCTCACCTTTGCACACAAATTTTTTCCCCAAATGGTACAATGAGGAAAGACAGCTTTAAAAAACAAACAAACAGACAAACAAAAAACTATCTCTATAGAGTCACAGGGGACCTCAATCTTACCATCATGCTTAAAAGAGATGATATTTAAGGAGAAAAAGGGAAAGTGTTCAACCTTCTCTAGCAGAAATACTCCTATTGTTGCTAACCCGTGTGTCTGTTCAATGCTTGTTCCCTAGGGATCAGCCAGTGCTTACCTACTGGAAAAAGATAGATTGTTTCTAAATGTTCCAGATAATATAAGAGCAATTGCCCTAAGTGCATTTGCAGGACTATTTACCTGACCAAATGAACCCATCATGATAGGCACAGGTGTAAAACGCAAAATGACTAGACACTCCACCTAAGAGGCAGAGTAGGACAACACTTTATAGCTATTGCTAGTAGATGAGTGTAGTAGTCAGTTATTAATAGACTCCAACAGACTTTCACATGGGTTTTCATGTCATTCTACCCTGATGTTACATACCCTCACAGCCTTTCCTGTCTTCTGTGTGCTCATGTATAGCAATGCTTTGTTGTATCCTATTGGTGTTCTCATTGAGACAAAAGCCTTGGGGTAAAGCTGTGTCTGCAATAGTGCACACCAGGCAAGCAATTGTTCTGGTCTGCTGGGAACAGTCTATATTTAAACCCAGTGCCTGATGAATTATTAGTAATGTCCTCATTTACTATTACAAGTGTCCCAGTTTAGATGCTCAGTTATTGATGATCATGATGAAAGTCTTTAGCAAAATCACTGGGAGTACTCATTGCTCCTTCTTCCTGACTTTAACCAAGACTCAGGGAACTAATAGCCCCAAAAGAGCTCCACTGTGGACTAATAGAAAGTTCCACCCAGTGATCAGCTACTCACCTATGGCTGCTATACTAGTTTAGCAACACCAATTTTAATAGGTTCAATTTGTATGTTTTCATTTCCTCCCTCCAAAAGAAAGATAATGCATTCTTATCGAGCAGAAGATGAATGGCAATGATTCAGGAGATGATGGACATATCATAATTCTGCATTAAAATCCAAACACTACACAACAGAATACACAACTTAATGAGAATACAAACTAAAAGGAAATGAGTGCATGTCACATTAGCAATGCAAAAGGCCAGCTTAAGCATAGTTTCTCTAAATCAACAGTTAATAAGAAAAGTGCCCTTTCCCCAAATATGCACAAAAACATTTCAGTCACTTGTAGGGACAAAAATTAAGGAAAACATCACTCTAAGTCTATATTACAGCAAGTATTACTAATGGTTCCTCTAACTTAAGCATCTTACATATAAAATGTATATCCTTTGCCACTCACCAGACACTCACTCAATCAAAAAAAAACAAAACAAAACGATTGCATCTTTGTATTTACGAATAACTGATAAGCTATGATCCTCAAGTGGTAAATATGCATGATGGGATAGCAATTCGAATGAAATCAAGAATCTAATGTGGCCCAAAGGTCAAACAGAAACACCACATTTATGTATTGATTTCTGCAATATTCATACTATGTCTAAAATAATTCTAATTGTACATTTCTCATCCTAAAAACGAACATAAAGTTTTTATGTTTAGATTTGCTCCCATTGCTATCCAATCCTACCACCTGACAGAACTCTTCTGGTCTTGAGTCCAAATGGAAAAAACATTATGCAAGAAGGACTCAGAATATATTCCTTGTCTCCTATGTGTTTAGTGATTTTCACTTTTCTTAGGTAAATGTGTGGTGACCTGCACAATCCTAGGAGTGGCTCTGTGATGCTACAAACAACAAATAGACTTTAGTTTTCCAGGTGACAATACAATGTCTCCTCCAGTCTGTGCCTCAGAAAGGTTCTGAGAAGTTCACCTCATTGGCCAACATCTTAAGACAAGTCATTGGTGCCATTCCTAACCTAACAGCAATGAGAAATCATGAAGCTCTCTCCTTCCAAAACCCGGGGTTCACGACACACCTCGATGGGTGTCAGCCTCAGCTTGGAGCTTTCTGGTACATGTCCAACAACTGCTTATTAGAATAATTCATGGTCATCTGCAGTGCCAACTGGAGATGAACTGAAGGCTTGGAAAGAGTACCAATGGTTACCCAGTAGTCCTTTGATGTCATTCACTGCTGCTGCTGCTGCTGTGGTGGTGGTGCTACTGCTGCTGCTGCTGCCACCACCACCATCCTCTCTCTTTGGGGAGGATGAACTGTCCCTTACTGGCAGCAGGTCATAATGGCAAGGGATGTGACTGTTCTTTGGAAGGTCGTATGGGTCTTGGATGGCATGACCACTGTTGCTGAATACGCCTTGCACAACACTCACTGTAGGTTCTGTAATAACCAGGAACAAAAAAAGTATCAGCAAGGGAATTTTTTTTAAGATGCTGCTATTTCTTGCACATATCAAACACAAAAGAAGTACTTTATAAAAATATAGGGAAATAGTTTTGAAAAAGAATATTCTTTTATAATCATACAGGGAATAGAACTCTATAGTTGTTGTTTGGCAAACGGACACTGAGAAATGGTGTTCATAGAGAAGGACGAAGAAATCAAGGGAATAAACAGAGATTATGGTATGAATCATTGTCTCAGGACACCTTGAGAATAACCAAGTCCACGCCCCGACTCTACAGGTGAAAATGTTCTTAGAGGTTACCTTAATTTATGGAACTACTAAACATGTGCACAACTTTGGCCTCAAACATGGAGCTGAGTTCTCATCTTACTGTGGTGGGGTTAAAGAACAGTTGGGGGGATGCTATCACTGTCCTATAAATAAATTAATTAATTTTCTTCATTATCAAGATGTTTTCATGCTATATATATGGACAGAGAGACTAAACTATATAGACCTACTATTTAGTCAACATTGGCTGCAGTATGTTTATATTTTTTCCAAATGGCATCCATAGATGGCACTTAAAATAAGCATAATTTTATATTTAATTCCTCCTAATTTGTATCAGATTCATATGGTAATACATCTGACATATTAAACAAGTTTAAAATTAAAAGCATTATGTTAATATCATGCATACAGGAAATGGAAATGGAGCCACAAGTTTGTTCCACTTGAGCCATTTGTTTGGGCTTGCCTGGTGTATTAGCTAATATGAGGCATATGCTCCTTCACACATGTGCTACAATATTTATCATGGTTATGAAACAAAAGATGATGGCCATGTGGAAGATAAGGAAAAATATTTTAAATTTGCTAAATGTTATTTTCCTGAGATATTCATTTCACATCAGTTGATATGATCTCTGTAAAACCCAATGGGAAAGCATGGGTTACTTAGAATTGCTTCGAACACAGTCTTGTGCCAACGTCTTTATATGGATAGAGAACTCACCGACTTCATAGACATTCCTGTTGGCTGAAGTTGAGTTGTTGATCTCTGCATATGGGGAGTCTCTCCGAGCTGGTGACTTCATCTCTACGTAGCCACACTCAGAGCTTTTAGGCAGGAGTGCAGGCGGGTCTTTAATGGTGGCATATGGGTTTTCAGAGCTGCTTAGGGAGCAAGTACTTGAATTATATTCAGAGTTCTTTCCCAGATCTGAGAAAAGTAATGGAACAAAAGGAATAAGTGTAGTTTCACTGGACAACATCATTTCTTGCTGATAATTTCCTTGGGCAGATTATTTCTTTTTCTTTATGGGTAAGTTTCTATAATGGTGTTTTCTGAAAATAATGTGCACTTACCACTTATTCTGAAGACAATTTTCTATAAAATTGTCTATCTATAAAGTAATTGTAGCTCGCCTCTAAGGAGATTACTGAGAAAAACAGCATGGCTCTGATTTCATTTTGATGATCACATCCAAATACAATTAATTCTATTCTGATACTATGAGAAAATTTATTCAAGCCTTTAAATCAATAAACCAGGAGTTGATGGTCCCAGAAACACAGGATAGTGCTATTATCACAGAGAGAGGGGCATTTGTTCTGTAGAAACCCTCTGAACACTTCAGTACTGGATGCCATACTGCTCAGAGTCATGGCGGAGGTCATTAGATGGCCATCTGATCCCTTTTTATCCCAGCTGTCTCCCACTGCACATTTCTCTTTCCCTAGACACCATTTAATTTAAAGAAAATGTGAGTATATTCCCTCAGAAAATTTGAACCTTTGCTCTCAAACAGATCCGCCATTGTCTTTCTCTCCATGTCTGTCAAACATGTTCATGTCTTGGCACAATGACTTATCACGTAGAAGGTTCTAGATCATGTTGACAATTCTACTTTTGTTCACTTTAAGAATTATTTAAGAATCTCAGTCTCTGAGATTCTTCTTCAAATATACACCATACCTTTTAAGGACTTTCCCATGTAGCTTCTGTCCAGCCCAAAAGCACCTGTGGTGAAAAAGGACAAAGCGTGAGAACTGAAGGTAAACGGAAAGGAGTCCACATGGCAAATTACCACAGACGTATCAGTCATGCCAGGGGCTAGACCCAAGCATCCTGTATGCACAGACATGTTCATCTTTCATTCACCCACATTGGAAAAGGCTGATAAATTCATGTAGTAACAAAGTGACAAGGGATTCAGCAACCGTGAATCAAGGCTGACTAACATGAAGGATAAGCCAAAACTAGACCTGAAAGTTCACATTCTACAGCTCCTTCAAGGGTCTGAGTATAGTTCCACATTAACTAGTATTCAGTTATAGGATCATCTCTGTTATAAGTGACTTGATACTTTATAAGCCAGTGATGGACCTTGACCATTTTTATTAATTTTTACTTGAAAATTTTGATTTTTCTAAAATCAGCCATAGGCCTGACATACATACATGCTAACACAAAGTCTTGGGTCTCTGTGGAAAAACACTGAAACAGCAGGCTATAAGCTATTGTAAAAGGCAGCTTTTGTGGAAATTTACCAGCCTGAGTAGTCATAGACCTTGTAAATAGGCAGCCTCAGCAGATAATACCAACTTAATAAGGACAAGTGAATCTAGGCAGAGTCATAGTGACCTGTCCCCTGAACCTTCACCCAGCCAATACCCTTTTCTGAAGGGTATCTGTACTCCCCCTGAACACCTAGCTCCGGTGTCATCCCCTTCACCACGTCCTGCCTTTTTGTGTTTATAACCCCTGTGTGAATAAGTAAAAATTACGATTTGATTAAAAATAAATAAATAAATATTTAAAAAAAGAAAATTTTGATTTTTCCAGTATAGAGGGTGGTGGTGGGAACATTTGCAGATGAGTGTACCTAGGCAAAATAAATAGTTGGCTTGTTTTCAAATATCTGTACTTCATGGAGGTGGGTGTTGGTTTAGAATAAATAGTCCTACTCACACTGGGCAAAGTGAATTCTGTTAGCAGTCAGAGCAAGTAAACATTCAACACAATGATGTCGTAAGTACCTTAGATAGAGCATTAGACTGTAACCTCCAATGCATAGCATTCACACTGCGGCAAAGACAAGAATTCCCTCTCTAGCCTGTTCTATACCACCTTGCACAAATGCTACCTCGCACAAATGCTACCTCGAATAAATGCTACCTAGCACAAATGCTACCTCGAAGTGCTAGTACTGAACAGCAAACAAGGATCCCACTGGAGCTGTCAGGAGAAAGAAGAAAAGGCAGTGGATAGGAGCCAGAGCACTTAGCTCCCATCGCTCCATAACTCTAGGGCAGATGCTTAGCTCTGAGTGTCGGTTTTCTCTTCTCTAAAATGAGGACTACAAAACCTGCACTCCAGCTTTACATAGCTGTTCTCATCATTAAATGAAGTAGAACGTGTTTCGAAAGGCTTCCAGACTCTGAAGCACCCTATGAATAAATGGGATTTCAGTTACTGTAACACTTAAGGTGTCATAGCACCATCAGCACCTGTAAGCTTCTGGGAGCATCGCAGGGCATTGTTTACCATCTTTCAAAGCAATGTTAAAGACTTGACTAAAAGCAGAGAATATGACGTATCATGAACCTTCCAACTCTTAAACAGAATGTTTCAGATGTTAACCCATCCCTATACACTCATCTGTTAATGTCCTTAGATTTAGGATTAGATGGTGATACCCTAGAAGGACCTCTGAGGAGAAAAAAGAGGGACTCTCATAAAGGAAGCTGTTTAATACCAATCATTGTTGGGCAAGATATTTTTTTTCTCCAAAGCTCACTTTCTTGGGTCTCAGTTGTCAACCCAACCTCACATTGTTGGTCACGCTCAGGAGTCTACAGTGCAGTGGAGTCTACAGTTGAGAAACCTGTGGGTCACAACCCCCTTTCCAGGAGTCACCTGAGAACATATCGAATAGTTATATTATGATTCACAACAGTAGCAAAATTAGTTATAAAGTAGCAATGGAAATAATTTCATGGTTGAGGTCGCCACAACTTGGGGAAACTATATTAAAGGACCACGGCATTAGAAAAGGTGAGAATCACTGTAATTGAGGGACAGGATGAAATAGTTTGTAATAGAACCCTACCAAAGAGAAGCCTGGCCTTGGCCGGCCATTAGCTCTTGAATGGCAACCTCTAAGATCTTGCAATATTTTGCCCAGTAAGAATATTTTTTTTCCTAGAGGCTCAGGGTTGAAGCTTTATTAGACAGATCAGAAAGATGATTCAAATAGGGGATTATGTTATATCAGTTTGCCTATAAGGGGATAGAGTATAAGTAAGGGTACAATCATTTGGGCAATTAATCATGTCCATAGGACAAGTCCCTCAACCATGGATAAGAGTGGTAAGGTGACCCTCTCAAGTTGGCAATACTGAGAGGTTTATGTTGTGCCAGGAAAAGTCAAAAGTACCTATAATTGAGTGGGGAAAGACCACTGGTCACCTTCATGCTCTGACTGTTCTTGAACTCTTCCCTTGGTAGGTTTGAATCCACATCCCTTTGCTAATAATCTGAAATCATGATTACAGGGCATTCAATGAGTTCTGGGAATCATTCTTGAAATTATTGATCCACACTATCATCTTTTGGACCAGTGAGCTTGCAGTTGGTGTCAAAAGCAAGAGTGGTCTTGGGACCTCACAGACTTGGTGGAAAGTCTCCATGGATGGGAAAAATATGCTGCCTCTGAGAGCCATATGACTATAGGGCTGTGGTCACATTACTCTACAAAATTCTCTTGGTCTTCTCTAAACTACAGGCAGTTTTCTTAAATGTCCTTCTGGGTCTAGACTCAATGTTTATCCTTTCTCCAGACATTAGAGAGAAAATCAGTGTGGTTAGGTCAAAATCAGGAGACAAGTGTACCCGCAAGGCCACTCAGCCAGGTTCTCACCTATTGTTGGAGGGTGTGGGGGCTGATTTAGTAAGGGAGCAGGTGGACTCGAGTCCTTCACATCTCCTGTTTGTACAGATCCTCAGAAAAGGGGCTTTCAAATGCTCAGTTTAATCTGGTTCCCACAATAAGCCAGCACATGCTTGCCACCCCCATTTTAAACATGAATAAATAAACCCAAGAGGGAAAGTTCCAGGCCAGTGCTATACAACAACAGGAGTGAATCTCTGGGCTCTTTCTGTCAAGGGTACGGCTATTTGAAACATCATCAAAACAGCTATTCCATGGGGGTAGAGGGATGGCTCAGTCAAGTAAGATACCTGGCTGCTCTTCCAGAGAACTGAAGTTTAGTTCGTCACACTCACACCCAATGGCTCACACTATACACTGCCCAACTTCAATTCTCGGGGAATCTTGCACCCTTTTCTGGTCTCTAGGGACACACAACTATGACATCCCCTCTCACATACATGTGTGCACACAAATAAGAACAAACAAAACCACTTTTCCATTGCTTTTTTAAAAATCCTACCTGGTTTACCACCCATATTGTGCCTATGTATTTTAAAGAAAAATTACCTTTTTCTTCCTGTGTAAGTTGCTCTTAGGGAGAAACAAATCAAAAAAATTCCAAGCATCTCATGAAGAGTTTAGAGCAATAACTCTTGGGTCTCTCTAGGTCAGAAAGCAAAGATGTGTCCAAGGCCATGATTGTTTAAAATCAGGACAAATTATAATAGGTTAAAACAAAAAAAAGATTTCCCCATTAGTATTATCAGTTCATATATTCTGTTGGGCTAGATTGTAATTTAGACTTGTATTGAAATCTGACACATAATCTTACTGTTGAAGAAGTAAAAGCCCCACTGATGACATTATTATAGCTTACAATTAAGAGTTAGTTTTCACTTACTGTTCTACTGAGACATTTGTACAATTAGAGGCCTCCACAGCCCGTAGATATTACGTCCTGCATCTTAGGAAATTCCATATGCATGGAGACCACGGAGGAAGTAGAAGGGACAGTCATACACTCTACCTTGAGATTCAACTTTCCCCCCTTTCCTTTTATCTGTTTGGACATTGCCCTCTGAGCTTTTTGATTTATGCATCTTTAGGATAATATTCGTGAGTAGGTCTACCCCATACAGCTGACAGATTTTTCAAAAAAGTTCATTTAAGTGTAGTATTTATTCCATGCAACAATTGTGTTTGCCTAAGGCATTCCATTGGGCTTCCTGGCAACTCCAACATTTAACAAATATATGTGAAATGTTGTTGTGGTTAGCCTTAAATGTTAGCTTGACACAGTCTAGGGTCATCTTAGAGGAAGGCCTCTACTGAGGGATTGCCTAGATCAGACTGACCTATGGGCGTATCTTAGGGGGTTGTGTTGACTGCTAATTGTAGGATGTAGGAGGACCCAGCCTACCGTGGGCAGCACCACCCTTGGTCCGATAGTCCTAAATTATATAAGAAAGTTAGTGGAGAGAGAGAGATAAAGGGGGAAGGAAGAGAAGGAAAGAGTGGGGGAAGGGAGGGAGAGAGAGGGTCAGGGAATACTCCTCTATGGTTTCTGCCTCGAGTTTCTGCCCTAACTTCTATAAGGAACTGTGCCCTAGAATTGTGAGATGGAATAAACCCTTTCCTCCCCTGAGGTGCTTTTGGCTACAGGTTTTTGTTGTTTTGTTTTGGTTTTGATTTTTATCACAGCAACAGAATAAATTTAATAGCACACAGCACCATGTGCTCAGCAGTATATTTCAGAAGCTGGTACCCACAATTCCTGATGAGGAGGTCCTCAAAGTCAACACAATTTCCAATAGTAAAACAGTATTGCCTGCCCGTCATTCTAATTCTCTTTCAAGTGAACAGTGAGTTTTCCCTGAAGCTCTTCAGCATGAGCTACTCAACCAACCGACTGCAGAGCCGACAGGAGAATCTGGCTATTTACTATCAAACCAAACAGAAATTAAAACAGTGAGGCAGTACTGTCCTTCCTACAGATCTCCAGGATGGGGGTGGAGCAAAATGTAGTTTTATAAAATACTCTCAGTGATAGGAAATGAGATTATTATTATTGCAAATTAGCTAAAATAACTATTTTTAAATGTTCTTAATTTTTAATTTTTAAAATGGTAAATATCGCCGGGCGGTGGTGGCGCACGCCTTTAATCCCAGCACTTGGGAGGCAGAGGCAGGCGGATTTCTGAGTTCGAGGCCAGCCTGGTCTACAGAGTGAGTTCCAAGCCAGCCCGGGCTACACAGAGAAACCCTGTCTCAAAAAACCAAAAAAATAAAAAATAAAAAAAAATAAAAAAAAATAAAATGGTAAATATCAAATAGACATAGTCTACATTAGTGGGACCCTTTGGGGTGTTGAATAATACTTAAGAATATAAATTGATCCCAACTGCAAAACACTTGAAGATCACTAATCTCATAACTGTTTCCTCACCTGGAAAGGGGACGGGATATTGAGCACAGCATTCAATATTAAGAGCAAACAAAATCATATCCTGTCAAAAGTTGACAGCGTTCCAAGGTCAGTTCTAACAGGATTTTAACACAGTGCACCGGGCTTTGTGGAAGTTACTCCGGCTCTTTATGGTTCTTTTGTTCAGCTGTCACGTGGTGCTGGGGATTCCCTCTCAGAGCTGGTGAGAGCTGAGTTAATATGGAGGACGCTCCTAGCAGGCAGAGATGCTTTTCTAGAAGTCCTGAAGCAACGTGGTACCCCAATGGTATTCGTTAAACAAGTCGTTAAGGCTACTAGTAAGCCCTATGGAGGTGTTAGACATAATTCATTATTTGGGTTGGGTGCCTGTTTCTGGTGGATGGCTATAGTGCACATACAGAAGAATGAACACTTAGACTGTCAAGTATGCGCATGCGCTCCACTCGTGGGCCTCACCAAGCTCATTGAGGTAGCCTCCTTGCTTCCAGTCAGCTGGCAGCGTCCCGGTGCAGTCCACCAACGCACCTCTCTTCCCCGGGTTCACGTTTTTAAGATTCACAAACAGTTGGTTGTTTTTTGACTATGAAAAAAAAAAAGCAAACAAACAAGATTTAAGAAGAGAACACACTGAAGGAAAGTAAGTTCAGAATTCATGGCCAGGTCCACCCCTCAATTCAGGCTGAGAATAGGTGAGGTAACTCATTCCTGGCATGCAGAGTGCCTGTCCCTCTGTCCAGATTTCCCCCACTCCCACCACCCGCCCCCACCCCCGTCCCCACCCCTGAGACCTGGAGGTCTTCGTTTCACACTGTAACCCTTTGCCAATTAATTTTATTTCAAGTCATAAACAAAGAATTTTAAATTGAAGAAAAGAATTGTGGTATAAGTTCTATGAAAGTCTCCATGATGCTGAGAGTCCCCAGTGCCTTGGCCATTCCAGTGGGCATAAACATGACCATAAGACCCTGTCTGAGACCTGGGTGGATGGTGAACACAGTATTTGGGAGGGTGAAGTGCTATTTATAACTCTGAGGTGCAGCTGTGAAAAGGATTAAATGAATTAACTTGATATTCCCCTTCTTTTGTTCTGTTCCTTCTTTCCCTAATAGAAATCTGGACAGTGGCGAGCCAGACAGTGGAGACTGGACACAGTGGAAAGGTACATTTGAAACTCAGAGCATCCTGGGAGGACACAGAAGAACAGGTGGTCAGAGAAGATAGTGCGATTTCACAATAGGCCTTTACGTTTATATTGACATCATCATGAGATATCGTTTTCATCTCGTGTAAAAGGAGGACCATTATCCCTGACGGAAGATAAACTGTGGATTGTTGCTAGCGAGACCTTAACACACACAGCAGAAGTGGAAGGGACTGGAAGTCATTGTTACTTAGAGGTGAGTCCTCTGGGGATGCTCAGCCACACTCAGGACACTCAGAGGACAGTTTAGGAGGAATCAAGTGAGCAAGACACAGGAAGTTATCTAGAGCTGCGCGCGGTGGCGAGAACATGTGCCTCATCTTTCTCCCCTCCCCATGTTCCGATTCCTGAGACATTTTCGTCTCACCTTTGCAATGGTCATCCTGTCCCTGTTGTTCACATGAGGGGATGTGGCACACTGACTAAGTGTGTGATAACTGGGATTGGTGAAGTAGTGGCTGTTGGCATTTCCGCCATTGCTGTGAGGCAGGGTTTCTGCAAAAGGAAAGGAAATGGTTAAATCAAAATGATAGTACACATGTTTTCCTCTCCTGCCCAGCCCTTAGAAAGCCCTTAGAAGAGCAGGCAGGGCTACTGCCTCCTTGGAAACTGTGAATGCATTCACGGAAGACTGCTCTTAGCTTTGGGGCCTGTAAACACAGAGATAGTGTCATAAGAAACGACATCTACACCCATCGGCTTCTTTTAAAAAACACTTGATTTCTTGACACAATAACTCTGCGCTGAAAACATACTCTTATGTAAATTGCCTATGTTGCATATTCTCCCAGAATCATAATATTTATAAGCATATAGCCAGAGTCCTTCAGTAACTGCTGAAGACTAAATAAAAGGAAACTTAGGTGTTACTCCCATTGATGGTTGAATGTGAGCGTCGTCGTCGCTGTCTTCCCCCCCACCCCCACCCCCACACCACTTGTGACAGAAAGATTCAGAAGAGGTTTCATAAGGGACTGCCTTGGCTTTTGCTGATACCTCAGGCTTGTCTCTCGTATACCCTGGCTCTCTCCAGTTACTGATATATGCAGGCGCAGGGCCAGAGGACGCCAACTGAAGCACACACACCAGAGACTGTGCTCTCTGTCCCTTTTTCTTCTCAACATGCAGATATGACAGAACTTGGACTGGCTGTTCAGCAGAGTCTGTCCATGAATTAAAACTGTCTAAATATAAAACAGCCATTCATTGATCCCAATTTAAAATTTCTTACTGAAGGGCTGGAAAAGGCAGCTCAGTGGTTACGAATGTTTGATGCTCTTCCAGAGGACTCAGGTTCAATTCCAAGATCCCAAGCACCCACGCTGGACAGCTCACAACCATCTGTAACTCTAGCTCTCTTGGGGATCTGACTACTTCTTTTGGTCCCAAAAGGCACCTGCATACATAAACACACACACACCACACACACACACACACACACACACACACACAAGTCTTTTTTTCAAAAGCCTCTGAAAAAAATGAAAGTGATGATTTTTCTACTTTTAATATGTAAACCACTCCTCTTCAGAACTCGAGGTCATGCCAGGGAAAACTGTCAGATGTGATGGACTCACAGCCAAACACCAAATTCCAAAGAACCTAACGTTACTAGGAGAGTTCCCTGCAGGGCAACCTCCCTGCACATCAGCCCTGCCTGCACCAGCCCTGCCTGCACCGCAGCCCTACCTGCAATGGTATAGTCTGCGTTGATGACCCTCATGGCGGGGGTGTAGGTCACGGCTGGCATGGTCGATTCCTTCCTCTTCTGCTTGTGCCTGTAGATGATGAACAGGGCCAGCAGGAAGAGCACAACAAGAACAAGGACCACGATGCCCGCGATGGCCCCGATCTGATAGGAATCAGCAGGAAGGGCGGTGCTGGTCCGGCTTAAGCTGTTCAGATTGCCCACGATGATGACCCCAGCTAGGAGAGGGTGGAAACAGACCGAGTGTGGATGACCGTGGGCCAGATGCAGGTTCTATCTTTATTAAAACAAAAACCAAAGCCACGCCCACTGGCCTAACGCCTGGGTGTTTTCAGTCCACGAGAGACACTTATTTGGAAGCAGAGCACAGTAAAAACAGACACTCTGCACTTTCAAATGCCACTGGTGCTACATCCCTGCTCTAAGCCCTCGGGAGGCAGTGTATGAACCCTGAGAGTCAGGCTCGGGGTCGAAGCTACTCATCTATTTCAGATTGAGCTCAGATTGGCAATTAAGCTTGGATAATAATGTTTCTAATTTTTGTTTTGCTTGATGTGTCCTCTAGTACTGATCTTACATAGGAATAAGTCATATACACCCACCTGACTAATTCAATCTCTCACTTATCCTTAGTATTTTTAAGAGCAATTTGCCTTCTGAACAAGCAGAGCTCTGACACAAACCTAGGCCAAACCTCTTTACTGCTAGACACACTATCTTATGAAGAACTATTTTCAGCAGCAGAAAGATTTCTCTTGATAGTTCCTGGTAATAATACCTGTAACTTTATCCATCAAAGTCAAAACTTCCAGTGGAAGTCCCTCTCATAACCACTAGGAGCACATTCTCAAAGGGCCCTCTGCCCCAGAGTGTCAGAACTGTCTAAATATGTCATGAAAAATATATTTGAAAAATAATTCCAGATGATTACAGTGAGTACCCCAGTGAAAACAACACAGAACCCAAGTTAAAACAACACAGACACAAATGTGTCTGTTTTACAACTCAATCACTCTCTTCTGGAGGGTTTAACCCAAAAGAGATGAAATCATGTGTCATATGGGGACTGGCACTCATTGCTCACCCAGCCTTAACAATGATGGCCAAACACGGAACACCACCCAGATGGCCACAAATTATGGTATGTCTATTCAAAGGAACACTACACAGCAGCAAAGAACTGAACTATCGATTTGTTTAAAAACATATTTTAGAATACTTACAGTAACTAACCAAAACCAGGCATAAGAATACAATGTGGTTTCCCTAACTGGGCTGCCTTGTCCAGCCTCAGTGGGTCAGAATGTACCTAGTGCTGCAGTGACTTGATGTGCCACCGTGGGTTGATATCTGGGGCAGCGGCTCCCACTTCTCAAAGGAGAAGGGGAGGAGGGATGGGGAAGGGCTGCGTGAGAGGGGACTGGGAGGAGGGGGCTTCGATTGCGATGTAAAGTGAATAATAAATAAATTAATGAAAATCTACAAAACAATAAAATGTGATTCTCTTCACAGGAAATTCTAGAAAAAAAATGCAAACAGTGGCAGAAATATGGTGGCCGGCAGTGTACGGAAGAAGTAGCAGAGGCAGGCATGCAGAAACAGGTAAGAGAGTGACAGACAGATGTTATCTTTATTGGAATGATCGCTTCAGGGATATGTACAGGTTTCAGGTTTCAGAAAATTATGTAAGGTAAATGTGTGTGGTTTTATTTGCCAATTATGTCTAAATAAATCTAAAAAAGTTAGAAAGTTTATGGATTTTAGAATATGAAAAGCTCTGATTGTCACAGCTATGTGGCTTTGGGGACGTTGTCTAACTGCTATAACCTTCAGCTGGTCTCTTTCTCTATTAAAGACAGTGAAAATAAGGTATCCATCGGCAACCACATTATCAGCTAGCATGTATGAGTTTTAATTAGGTCTACCCCTGTTGGCGTAAGTGAGAGGACTTAATACTGAGTGTGCATGGCGACCACACACTAAGAAGCAGTCGTTATTTACTAGTACTTTACCTTGGTCACATCGTGCCCCTTTCCATCCTGGGCTACAGTAACACGTGCCAGTGATGTGGTCACAGGTGGAGTTGTTCAGACAGTCACAGATCTGGCGACAACCATAGCCTAGTTCCTGCAGGGCATTCTGGAGAGGAAAGGAAGCCACTGTATTTCCCAAGTCTTGGGGAGACGAAGCCTGCCTTCTTCTGTGTGTGTCCTGCATATCAGGCGGTGAGCCCTGTCCATAGGTTCCTGCTTAGACAGACTGGGGCCATCGGAGGTATGGGAAGCTGGACTGTGGTCCTTGAGCCATGGTAGGCTTCACAATCCTGCTCAGGACTGAGTCAGTCAACAGTATGGCTCAGCTCCTGACACATGTGCCTACTGAATACCCAAGGTATTCTCTGAGGTATGAGAGGGTCTGTGGGACTTCCCGGGGAAACAAATGAAAACATGAAAAGCAATTTGATGTGACCCCTCCTCAGTCACATCTGTGGGTCAGAGAGAACTGGACCCAACAGTGTAAGCCTGAGATAATCCCTTCAGAACACATATTTTATGTAGGCTCTGGGATTCCTTCTAAAGACATGTTCTCACTGAGATTAGCAGAAATTAGGGGCGCTTTTGGTTATTTTCTAGGTAGGAGTTTCATTTGACATAGAATGATTCAAGTACAGGTTTGTCATGCTGAGTTCTCAGAGACTAACATAGTACGAATCTTATGATATGCTGTTAATCAAGAGAACCATGTACGGGGATGGAATTTAAATCTGAAGTTTCAACACAGATGTTGTTTCCAATGTGAACAGCAGGGGCCGCTGTGCTATCACTATCAGAGTCTGGCAAACCTTGCCTTCCTGTTTATAAGGAGCATTGGGGACTTCAAAAACAGGGGCACTTTAATTCCACATTCATATTCAGAGCTATCATGGAGGCACTTAAGAGGTTTTTCTTGATAAGACCTTAACTGGTTGCCTGGTAGTTGAATGCATGAGCTCTAGGCTTAGGTTTAGCAGGCAGGCATAGATGGCATTTAAACACACAGAGATTGCTACTTACAAGATGCTGTGATTTAGTATATGTTTTATGATCACCTGCAAAGCAAACGCTGTGTTGTCTTTGTCTGGAATGGGCTCCGGGTGGCTCTTTGCTGCATTTGCAGAAAGAAGAGTCTGCACAAACAAGCTATGTATCAGCACCTAAGGCTGAGACCATTAAGCTTCACAGAGGCCGCAATGTTGGGAGGGATGGGCAGAATGGTGGCCATACCATCTCTGTACCCTGTCATCTTTACAACCACCTTCCTAAGAATACACTCGTGGTCAGTGGTGATCTCTCACTTTGCCTTGCCTCGGGCTTTTAGCATCAGAGAGTGCCACACACAGCTTTGGCCTTTACTGTTTCATCTTCAGTGCTGAACAAAGGCCACAGAGGAAAAGAACAGTTTGCTCATCTTAGGCTAACTGTCTTGTAACCCTGTGAGTGGATACACAGCTCATGGATCCTGAACCACAACTGAGATGGGTAATTCCTACAGCATAGTCTCCGGAGGACTGCAAAGAAAAGTGTAAAGCCAATGTGTTGGACTGAAGATTAAGGCTCAGATGAAAATTTGTTAGTGGGAAGAGTAAAAACCATTATCAAAAGGGTGGTGACACTGGGCTGGCCTCAGGCTTCTCCCTAACCACGTCTGTCCTCTTGTAAATCTGAACTCATGGCTGCCATGAAGGCAGACTCGTCATGTCTGCTAAAGCCTCCAAGAAACCGTGTTCCAAAAATAAGAGAGGGAGGGAAAGCCAGGAAAACATAATAAAAAAGTTGCATTTGACTTCCTTCTTACAGTATCACCCTGTCTACCCAGGGTGCCAGAGTGGATTTCCACGAAGAACTCAGAGGAAAGACAGATAGCAAGGATTCCAGTGGGAAGGATTTCTTGAGAACAGGAAACCAACTGTGCTGGCAATTAACCGTCATTCACACGACTCAAGCTCCAGTCCCACCGCCTTAGCGTCTCTGGGCTTGAGGAAGGTAATCCAGATGCCCAGTGATGGCATGTCATGTACTCACTCTGTTCACAGTGGCGTCCCATGAATCCTGTGCGGCAGGTACACTGCCCCGAGATGTGGTCGCAGTCAGCTCCATTTTGACATTGGCATATCAGTGCACAGTCCTTGCCATAGAAGCCCAGAGGACACCCTGTGTAAGGACAGAGGACAGTGGAAATCAGAAGGCTACCTAGGAGAAACAGAACTCCTGCCTGCATGCACCAGTGATGAACTTGGAGGCCTTCGAAGACTGTTCAAGAGTTAAGGCTGTTCCCACACATCTCAGCTGTCACAGGGCTGCTTGGAAGTCTCAAGTCGAGCTCCCGCAAGGAGATTGTAATCCACAAGCTGGAGGCAAGAGAGTCCCTAGCTGTCAGTATAACCTTTGCCGGTGTCTTCTACTAAGTTCCTTGGAGCCCGGGAAGGATGCAATATTCTCTCTCAGTCTCCACTTAGTTTCTAGAACCCTGGATTTGAGTTCCCTGGGCTTTGTATTTAGATAATTCGTACATTTTTACATTTTCTTACAAAATGACTCAAATTCGTCTACTAGTCCTGTCTACTGTATCCATTTTTGACTTAAATTGTATTATCCCTATTATCAAATCTATGGGGTATAGGGTAGAACCCTTAAGGCCAAACCAACTGTGTTTCTTAGGGGATTTAGAAAGTACTTTAAATCTTCACACTGCTACATGGCTTCCAAGGCTTATGTCACCAGGAGCCTGGGCAGAACGCGCGCGCGTGCACACACACACACACACCACACACATGCACACACACCCCACACACACACAAGCTCTCTTGGCTTTCATGGGTCAGCAGCTGCTCTGCAGGAGTGCTTAAGGCAGGACAAAAGCATCAATACAGGCAGATTTGTCAGTTGTTTCTAAATACTGTCCGTGCCTTTATTTTGCCATTTAAGGAAAGCTCGAATTTTCAGAAGCATGAATGACACATAGGTCTCAGACGCCAGCACACAGTGGCAGCCCCTATCTCAGACACCAGCACACAATGACATCCCTATACCATATATTTGTCTGACACCCACTCTGTCCTGGATTTTTTCCTTTCATTTGTCATCTACTCTTTAGTGCCCTAACATTACAGGGGTAGGTCTTCTACTAGGCTACAGACAAGAACTCAGCCCTGAGTATCCCACATCACAGCTGGTAAATCCAGGATGGCAGGGCTGTGTAAGGCCAGACCCATGCAGCTCCCACTGTGTCCTGCTTCGTTCACTTTAAAAGGTTCCTCTGCTTAAAGTAGCCCCTACTTCAGAATTGTAAGTGACCTAAGTGTGCTTCCCTTCTAAGGAGTTCGGACACCTTCATGGATGCGAATTTGTCCTTGCAATTCTTTCAGATCTTAGGCCAACAGCCATCCCTCATCCTAGAAATCTCTAGAAGTCTCCTTCCTGCTAGTCTCTAGAATATATATAAATATTTGTAATTAGAATATTTGTAATTAGAATATTTGTAAATAGAATTATTTATAAATTAGTATTAAATAAGAGTTACCTACTTTCTAACTCATCTTTTTTTCTTCGGCATGGCTATTCTTTGAAGTTATATTATTGATAATATCCTTAATAAATGCTTGTTTCCGTGATTCAGCTAAAAGCAGTATGGGATTTCTCCACAACGTGTTTGCACATTGCATGTTGTGATGCTAAACAGCCAAACACCACATGGGGTTGGATAAAGGGAGGTATGAGATACAGGCTAAGAGTAAGAACTACAGTAATGTTTTTAAAGCATGATCCTGAGTTAATAGTACCACCAATGGACAGAAATGCAAATTCACAGGTCCTGGTCCTGATGCACTGAATCAGAGACTGGGATGTGGGCTGGGCATTTGGAGTTGTTGGTTCCTATAGGTAAACTTTGTTTTCTCTGTGAGCACACAATCAGCCAAGCAGTGAGGTGCATGTCTCTACTGACTTCTAAATCCCTATCATTTATTCTCATATTTGTACAGTTGGAAGAAATGAAAGCATTTCATGCATAAATACTGTCTGGTGGAAAAGAGAAAAGGGAACTCAGTTACACATTAGAAATGAATTACACACAGTGCTTGCTCCGCCTCAATGTCCTGATATAAAGTAGCAGAAGGATACCTGGAATGCGGGCTTCTTAAACACTCAGAGAAAGGTAGTTATTGAGAGGTCGTTAAGTAGGGTTAAGTAGGTGCTCTCACTGATGTAACATGATACACACAAACAGGGAGGCTATTTCCTCCATGGGTTGGCTCCCTCCGGTGAACCCCAGCAAGGCCCTTGCTTACTCTGGGTGCAGTAGAGCCCCGTCCAGCCAGGAGTGCATTTGCATTCCCCGTCATAGGCGCTGCAAAAGGCTCCGTTGTGGCAGTTGCAGGTGTGGATGCAGTTCGGACCCCAGTGGGCAGGTGGACAGGCTGAAAGCACAGCAAGTGTGGAGAGATGAGTCACATTCCCCAGGGCAGCACCAAACAGAACACTTAACCCACCTTCTCTCTACTCTCCATGTGCTGGGTTAATACTACTAATAAAGTCAAGAGACTCACAACTCACTTCAAAGACCGAATACTGAATTCTACACCAAATCCACAAGACAACGCTGGTCACAGTAACTACCAACATTACTGACACACACACACACACACACACACACACACACACACACACACATTTATGGCTTCCGAGGGACTTGAGCAGCAAGAATTACTTTAAAGAGTCAGTTGTTAAACAAATGTCATCACTGTGTACCTGGCACTGTTCTAGACCCAGGAAAAGAACAAAGACAAAATGGGAGTCAGAACCACTACTCAAATACTTCTGTTTTGCGAGGAAGCAAAACTATCACCCAACTGGGAGGCAGTGACAAAGGAAAAATCAGGTGAGGTAAGGAGGAGAAGGAGAGCTTCTCTTCAAACCCAGGCCCATCAATGAAGGAGCACTTGAGTAAGGATCAAATGGTTGTGGGGATTTCCCTTGGAGCTCCTAGGTCCTAGCTCAGGACTTTGATTATCAGTCCTGTCCCAGTCTCTAGGTTCCAGAGTTGATATTAGAATCTCACTTTATGTGCTAAGGTTCCCAACTATAAGAATCAGTTTATTCATAGGAACTCTCGATTGGAAGAAGAAGGAACACATCCACTAAATCCACCGTCAGCGGAAGAGGTTTTAGAAAGCAACAGAAAGCATGGACAAAATAACTTGATTTATTAAAAGAATATAGTTTTATTTATATTCTTCAAGAAGCCATTTAAAGAGATGGCTACTTACGATTTCCATTTTATTATTTGATTGAGACTATAGAACAATAAAGAAATAAATGAGGCTGAAGTCATTTTGAAAAGTATTTCCCAGAAACATATGTACCGTCTTTACCCAAGAGCCGGAGAAGAGTAACAGCGGACAATGCATGGTCCTCAGGAGTATTAAAATGGGTTTTCTCTCTAGTCTCCCTTATTTTGCAGGTGAGGAAGTTTTGGTTCAAGAGTGGGTAACAGGATCTTATCCAAGGTCACACAGATTCACAGTGATAGTTGCTATTAGGTACATAAGCACGGCTTCATTCTTAAGGCTACCATGAGACTCAAGGGTGGAGACAACTAAAATGTCCGCCCTACCCGATGTAGCCCACAGTACTCAACAACCTACTTGAAAATAAGAAAAATCCAACTTGTTCTCTTTCACCTAGCTTCCCTAACAGTGTATCTTTTCTTTTTATATTTACATATTTTAGCTGTGTTTCTGTGCCTGTGAGTGAATGTGCAATATGTGTGCAGGTGTGCACACCTGTGTGCATGGATATCAGAAGAGAGCACTGGGAGTGGAGTTACAGTGTTAATGGGATGTCTCTCCTCCCCGCAGCTTGTTTAGAGGATGCTGGGATCCAAACTCTGGTCCCCATGATTCAGCAGCAAGAGCTTTAAATCATAAGAAATTGCTCCAGCTCCAAACTATAACTAATGATGCTTAATATGTTTCCATGAACCATCTTCTGCCTGGAGGATATTTAAGTTGGCCACTTAAAGCAAGCAGGCTCTATTCGTGTGTTGGTTCTGATCAAAGGTTATAAGTAAAGATTATTCAAACTTTCCATTTCCAAAGGTAAGCATAGAGACAAGGCTTTAGATATTCCCTTTGCCAAGAACACCTGCCCTTTAAATGTACTCCATTAGTTTTCACAGTCTCTGCTTGTTTGGTTAAGGACTTCCCTTTTTAAAAACTAGCTGATGAGCAGCCAAGAAGAAATATTAAGATGGGCCCCCAGAGACCATAGGAATCAATGAAACCGACGGTCCCCAGGAGAATCAAGGCTTGCCAAACAAATGGGGTTCCTCTGCAGTGATTATGGGGACAGGCCATGCTATTGTCTCCATTCACAGTGCTGTTCTCATTTTCGTTCCTTCCAGCACATTCCTCCTCCAAATGAGGAAGTGACCAACTTCCAAACTAAAGAATAAGTTTTAAAGGAGCAAAATGAGACTAATCATGTTCCAGCAATGACATCGGATCTTTGTTCTCTTTCCTAAGCCCCTCACTCATTTTGAGTACCTATTCCACAACCTGCTCCTGTGCCAGCCTGAATCCATCAGAGGCTTCAGTGCACAGATCTGAACACATGGCAATTACTTCTGGAATCCCATCCCCAATAGATTAAAAACACATACTATGAAATCATCTGTAAGAACAAGCATCGCTCTCACTGAAGGCTTTCTTATCTCAGCAATAGGAGACAGCCTAAATGACTAAAAGCAAAACTAATATTCAGACAAAGACATATTCCATACCAATTAATAAGTACAGATTGATTTAAACTCTAGAGTCTGAATTCAATGGCCAACAAAACGCCATGTAGAATAAGAGTCATTCCTTGACCTATCATATGTGCCCCATGTTAGAATCGATATGAACTGTGCATGTAAGCTATGATGAAGCGAAGGCAGACGTGTGCTGTCTTTGGTCAAAGGCTGAATCCTTTGTGAAAGTACACAAACTAGCCTTTCAAGGTCTGCCTTATGGTCACCATCCTCTCTTCATGGCTCCGGTCGTCTAAAGTCATCAACATAATTCCTCTTAGAACATACTACACCAATCTGAAGAGCAGTATGAGAGGCTCCTGGGAGTCAAGGGAGACAGGACAAGTTGTGACATGCAGTGTGACAGTCAGTCTGCCCAGGACAAGCTATGAGGTACAGTGTGGCAGTCATTCTGTCCAGTACAAGCTGTGAGGTGCAGTGTGACAGTCAGTCTGCCCAGGACAAGCTGTGAGGTACAGTGTGACAGTCAGTCTGCTCAGGAGCCCAGAAAGTTTCTAAGACTCATATCATTTGCTTTGACTTTTTCATGGTTCCATAAATTTCTGGATGAGACTACATAATGGAGCCATATATATGATTAGTCATTGAATATATATATTCTTATTACCATATTTGCTAAGTTTTCTCATTCCTCTATTTTAACTAGACCTCTTGGTAGAATAGGATATAAATCCAATTCATAAAGGTAATTATGAGTTTCCATATATATCATTGATTTACATATATATTTATATTACATGTATAATTATATAAATATTTAATATGTTGATATAGAATATATAATATGTTGTTCCCTCTCTCTCTCTCTCTCTCTCTCTCTCTCTCTATATATATTATATATCTATATATATATATATATATATATATATGGATGGTTAGTCATTGAGCAGTGAATAAGAAAACATCTTACACATTGAGGTTTTTCCCAAAGAGTCACATCAATTTATTGGTAGATACTGATAGAGCTCTTCATTTAAAAACTATAATGCATTTAACAAATGGTCATGGTAATATATTCTTTCCTGATCATAGAAACTCTCATCATCCAGTCCTAAGACATAAGCTATCAATCAATTATTTTCCAACAAGACTTACGTTGGGAGCAGTCGCTGCCAATCCATCCTGGGTAGCACTGACAGGATCTGTCAATGGGGTTACAGGTGCCATTGTTGGTGCAGGTGCAAACGCCTGCACAGTTCTTCCCAAATCTGCCACTGGGACACACTGTGAATAAACACAAATCCAGTCAGCTATAGTTGGAACGTACCTCACAGAACCCTGAGAATGGGGAACCATTTCCAGCGTCACACTCAGCTGCCTCCTGCCTTCGCTTCAGAAGGCACATACCCTAATCCCAGATGGGCTCATTTTTACAAGCACATGAAACCAAAGGCTTCATCTCAGCATCTCAAAAAGTCACTGTCGTGTTTGTAGAAATCTGAATTATAGTTTCTCACGAGGGAGTCAAAATCCTTCCTCACATTGACTTTTCATGAGGGGATGGTTCCAATGAAACCATAAGACACAAGCAAGGCAGCGCCTCCAATATTTATTTTCAGAACTACCTAGAGCTGGTCATAGCAGGACATACGAGGCCTTGCAGAATTCTGAGTATGTCCTAAGGAAGCTTGATCCTCTCCATGGCTCTCCCAGGTGCCTGGGTATTTACCTTCATTGCACAGGGCGCCGGTGAAGCCAGGCAAGCAGTCACACAGGCCTGTGATGTGGTGGCAGGGCCCACTGCTGTGCACACACTGCGGGCATGTCTGGCTACAGCGATGTCCATAAAAACCCGGGAGCAGACTGCAAATAGAAACTCAGAGTTACCTTCCTGAGTTGGGTTTATCTCCTGTTCCACACAGAGGCCTAGTGAAACTGGAGGAATAAGAAAACTCAAAATGATAATGGGGATCTTTCAGGCATGAAACAAGAAGGCAGCTTTTAACAAGGGAAGAAACCACTAAAACTCCAGATCTCTGGATTTCACTGGGATGAGAGAATGTCTCATGTATACGTCACTATATTCCTGTGATTGGCTCAAGGCTAGCCGTAGACTAGGGGCTCAAAGACATTTTATAGAACTAAGGAAATGGGAAAAATGAAACTCTAAATATCAAAATCTCAATTAAGCATCGCCAAGCTGTTTGCTGATCCTTTATTCTTCAAGAACCATGATTGGCAAAAAATGATAAACACACAAGGTTTGAAGATCTTTCTCCTTAAAAAAAAATATACAGGTTAATAACTGTGATTAGATTAGAGAGAGTGAGTAAACAGAATGCTACGGATCTGGATGCTCCAGAGACTTTATTTGGATTTAAATATAGAATGATTGCATTGAACTCTTTAATGGAAAAAGCAATTGATCTGAGAAATTACAACAGTGCATGTTATAACAGCTCACATATTCTTTCCTGATTACATTTACCGAAAGATTTAGCAATATGTTGCAGATTGTTTTTCAGTTCAAGCTTTCTACGGAGCAACATCTATGGTCTCCATTTTTAACTTTCAATTCTGCTTTCCCTACAGCACTGACTTTCAGATTACTGGTGAGGTGTGTGATTGCCTCAAGGTTTGGCTGATGTTGACTTCTGGTAATTGAGGTGAGACTGATGCCAAATTGCCGAATAAAATATTTACAGGTCAGTGGATTTCTGGAACACCATTTGTACACTCTAGGGAGGAATTGTGAATTGTGTCCTGGTAATCGTGTCAGTGAGGTAAAGACATAGTCACTGAGAAGAAAGGGTTAACACCCCCATCTGTTAAGTTGGTCCTGGAGGTTCAAAAGAGTAAAATTCTTGGGGAAGTGTTATTTGAGGACAGTTCTTTAAGGATTCCTCTTCCCTCGGCTGTCACTAAATGTCACTAGGAACTAAGGGGTGGGGCATAGGTGACTCTGTTCATAATTCCCATGGAAGGTAGGTGTGGGGGTGTGTGTGCAGAAACCATTATGCAGAAGACACGTACTTCTCTGGCAAGTGGTGCCTCGGAATCCTGGTGCACATTCACAGATGCCATCATCCGGAGAACACGAAGCCCCATTTTTACAGTAGCAGGGCAGCGAGCAGTTAGGACCCCAGCGTCCCTCAGCGCACACACTGTCACAGTGTACACCTGAAACATCACACACAGGGCAGGGATGAAGGAGGTGCAGCGTGGGCCCCTGAGGTTGCTAATACAACAATGGGGGTCAGGAATGGTGTAAAACCAGCTATTTCAGACAATTAGCAGAGATGGCACCAGGCTTAAATCTAGTTATCATCACGTGTAGACACCAAACACACAGAGTCATCCTAATGTTATCTAATACCCGGAACTCCCTCCTATGCACTCAAGGAGAGAACATTTATTTCACTACGTTGACTTTTCTTCTTTAATAGAAAGGACCAACAGGGAGCCCCAGGGCCTTGTCTATTAAAGGCAAATTTTATCAGAAAAAAATACTATTGATTTCCTACTTATGCCCCCATTTTGTTTTTACAGAGAAATAAAAAGGCACAAAATGATTAAATTATTTCACGTGAAGGAAACCCTACTGGGGAGTAGAGAGCACAATCCTAAAATATGTCAGAGATCTAGTGTTCTAGATAAGCTGATACACTCAAATGTGTTGCCAGCTTCATCCTTAAAATTTTCATTTCACTCCAAACAGATAGAGGCAGAATATCCCAGCCCAATACTGTTTATGTCCTTTTGTCTAAGCAACTCTTATGAAACTGTATGGAGCTATTTAACTTTTTATTTGGCAAATAAAGACCCCTTAAACTAGTCATGACCCAATAAACAAACATCTATAGGAAGCTAATCTGGGAGGCGGAAAATAAAGCTAGCCATTACTGGAGGCAGAGGAAAGTTTCGTAAATTCATATTTGAAGAACAACAGGGATCTCTTTGCTACATCATAACTCAAGACCTTCACCTGCAAAGGAAAGAGTTCCAGCTTGGGCTGCACTGGTGACTGTTGGTCTCAGACCAAGGGAGAACATAGTACAGTCGTGCTCCCTCTTCCATTCCAGAAAGTTCACAGTGACCCTGCCTGGAGGACACCAGGCAGGTCACCTCCAGGCAGGTCACACCACATTTTGCCTGTCTTTTTTCTTTTGGAGAAAAGTTATTTTTTTCTGAACCTAATATGGAAGTCATTGTAAATGACCACAAGTATGTCAGCAGCTGGTAGAAAGCCATTTCTGTAAAATAACAAATCTCTACTTTTTCCTGTCTCTGTGTTCATACTCCAGAAAGTCCTTAGCATGGCAAAGGCTAGCAAATCAGGCCCAACTCCATTTTGTCCAACTCAGGTTAGCAACAGACTTTTATTCCAGAGGAAACCAGTTGAAGACATAACACTGACTGGCGACTAAGTGTTCCCTATAGGATAAGTAAATGGAATGGGAGCCCGACATTTTTTCCCCCTGTGTTCACACACATCTTACTTTTCAAAGTGTTTTGGGAAGCTGAGACAGACTTGCAAATTCTACTCTCTGAATGTGAAGTACCAGCTATGGAGTCTCAGCTGATTTTTTTTTTTTCAAACCAATACCTATACAATACAGAATCATCAGATATTCAGAGGAGCTTTGAACTCAGGAGCAAGCTGCAAATGTAAGCTCTGTTTTATATCTAAAGAAAATACTAACAAGAGTATCTAACCTGCCTGGGGCTTCCCTCTCAACTGGAATTCAGGTTTTCCACTCTCACTGTAAGCCAGGGCTCCTGTTTGACAGCCAAGGTGGTAAGGGGCCACCTGCTTCCCAGATTCAGATGCCCTTGGGCATTTTGACCCAGAGCCATTCAGACTACTCGCAAAGAGAGGCCTGAGGATGCAGAGCCCAAACAATTACTCAGATAACCTTATAACCAACCTGAAAATTAGTTCTGACTTCTCTATGCTTTTTTTTTTTTTTAATGTGAAATGAGGTTTGAGAGTTGAGACTTGTCCATTTAAGGTGACTTACTTTATCAACTGTTGGCCAAATCATATTACACTTAAAGTCAGCTATAATATACTAGCTGTATTAGTCAGGATTCTCTAGAGAAATAGAACTGATAGAATAATCTCTGATATGTATACTCTGGTTTATTAGACTGGCTTGCAGGCTGTGGTCCAGCTATTCCAACAATAGCTGCCTACCAGCAGAAAGTCAAAGAATCATTATGTTCAGTTCATAAAACTGGATGTCTCAGTATACACCAGAATACCAAAGAAGTAGGCTCTAATGCCAGTGAAGGAACAAACTTGCTGGTAAGAGAAAGGGCAAACAAAGAGCAAGCCCTCCTTTCTTCCGTGTCTTTTCCATAGGTTCCCACCAGAAGGTGGGGCCCAGATTAAAGGTGGATCCCTCACAGGTGTACCCAGCCACTTGGGTTATAGTGAATTCTGAATGTAATCAAGTTGACAACCAAGAGTAACCATCACACTGGCTTTGAATATTATAGGTTAACATGATTTGTGTATAAGCACACAGAGCTAGTTATGAAAAATGACTGAAGGCCAGATGTAAATTAAGTGATCGTATGCTTGGTATTTGATTTCTTTTCCCTCAGGAGACTTGTCCAGCTGGCTAGCACACCCATTTGTCATGATCAACTTCATCAAGGTAATTTTTCCAATAAGTAAAAAGCACCATGGAATAGCAAAGAGACCCATTGGGGGAAAAACTTACCATGTTTCACATGATATACCCGTCATTTTGTTTCAGAGATTGCCTGCTCGCAGTTGGATAAGCATATTTCAGCAGAACTAAGCGTGTTTTTGAAATAGCTTTGGTTTTTTTTAGTTTTAGGATTGTGAAAGAAACTTTCTGTTGAATATAAATTATAAACATCCCATTTTCTGTTCTTTCTTGGAAATTCAACTCTCTTATTCTGTATAGTAAAGGAGTCATCATTTAATAGGTATTGACATCTAGTCTATTTCAAGACAAGAATTTGAGATGAGACAAGCCCACAGAAAAATAGGATGCTATCTTTCCTCTGTAGCATTTTTTTATCCTACAGCCCAACCTCTCCTCAGAACCTCTGTACTTTTTGCCATCTCTTTCATTATATATTCAGGGAAGGACATGATAAATGTATTATTGCTGAAATCCTGTTTTTCTAGAGATTACTAATATTCCAAGAAGGCCCACATTTTGAGAGTCAAAGTGTAAAACTTCAGACAATGAGAATCACAATTAAGTCTTGGTGAAGCGTTTCCTTGAATCACCTCCTGGCATCAAACTGGGGATGTGTGAGGCATCCTCCAAGATCAAGAGGTGCTGAAGGAATTGTGTTTGCTTTAACACCCCCATCCTCTCATTATTTCTATTGATCTCATATTTGCCAACTTTGATCAGGTTCACAAAACAGATTTTGGTTTCTTTATTTGCTGAAGATGAAAAGTACCTTAAGTCAGTACACCTTCTAGGAGTTTAGCTAGTGCTGGCTTGTTGGTGAGACATTCTCAAAAAAAAAAAAAAAAAAAAAAAAAAAGTTAACTCCAGGGTGACAAAGCCACAGGCCATATCTCCAGCTTTGTCTAGTAACCTGGATCAAGGAAGAGGGAAGATAGGTCCAGGCTGAGGCAACAGTGGCTACGTGACTCAGAGTTCCAAGAAGTATGCAGAATTATTCAGAAATATTCAGGAATCACCAACTTTAGGAACAGGTGAAACTTAGGAACTAGAAATATCAAGAGAAGCATCTGGACAGCTGTGGACCGATGGAGAATAGCTAAAAGCATTATAGTATGGAAGGAGACCCTCCCCCACACCCACACCCATATACCATGTTATCAAGACCAATGATGGCATGGAGACATTTCTGTTTTATAGGAGAGTGGATGATGGTGTAAAGAGATGAGTCTTGAAGACAAGTCTGGGGACAGATTGAGATTATTGAGGTGACAAATGAAAAAAACAAACAAATGAGAAGACACAGAAACAAACCATCCACAAGGGAAGAAGAATTCTATAGACAGATGGAGAAGATGCAGATGGAAAGTTCCTCTGTTCCCTACCCTACCGGAAACAACACATCCTGTCAGCTGTAAGAGCAAGAGAGCCTGGCTGTGCTGTCTAGGACTACCACACATGGAGTGTAATGTTTGGCCCTGGGTACCAGTGTATCTTGATTAAGAGGTGATGCTTTCAGTGTGTCTGTCTCGGGGTGGTGTATGCAGAGAGGATGTGGGCCATCAAATAGTGGAAGAACATTTGCCCTGAATGTGGGGGCTCAGGAGGCCAGAAGCCAGAGCAGGAAGGTCCTCATGACACAGGTCCTTGTGTGTGCTAGCCCCTTTTCCTTCCTGAATCAGGAAGGCAAACTTTTGTGGGCTGGGAGCTGTTACCCCCAACTAAAGAGAAATAGGAAAATAATGAAATACTCTAAGACAATTTCTTTGGGATATTGACCAAGGAATAGATTAAAAACTTCAAAACTAGTTGCTTCGGAAAATAGTTTCTAAAATATATGGAGGAGGGAGCAAATGGGAAGAGGTGGGTTTAGAGCCACAAGCAGTTTTGCTCAAGAGAAGCACTTCTTCCTGATAAAATTTCAAACACTGATAAGGCAATCTGCGAGGGAATGTTTTTTGCCAAGACTGGGGACAAAGAGCCCATTGATAGGCTTCTCAAGTTGCTAGGCAATGGCTGAATGACCGTGATAAACTTCAGCTAGGCAGCACTAAAGAAATGCTCATGCGTTTAATGCCTGATGCATTAAGCCGGGGACCTCCACGGGAAACCAGCATTCCCTGGGCACTTGTGATTGCATGGATGTGGTAATAAATCATCTGGGATGTCATTATTTCCCCTCTCAAAGACATAGCCCCAAATCCTCATATTCCTTACGCTAATATTACAATAACTGGCATATTGGAAAAGAAAGAAAGTTATTTTGATTCAATGTCTCGACCCTGGGCAGCAATCTATTAAACACATGTTAGAGTAAGACAGATATTTGTTAATAGTAATTAGGGTAGGTTAGAGGAGAAGAACTGTGGTATCTGGTCATAAATTCACTAGTTTCCCAATCCTCAACATCGTCTTCCGAGTGATGGCACAGATGGCATAGGCAAGCGATTCATCAGCGTACCGCCGCTGTCCAGTTTGTCCTGACAGAACACAGAAGGAGTTGACACTATTTTATGTCTTCCCTACCAGAGCACAGACACCATGCTCGTGTAGAACATGGAGACACTCGACTGTGATTGTTGAATTGCACCTTGTTATTGGGCATTGACCAAAAAAGTCTCTCTCGGTCATAGATAACAGGGAGGCTCACATCTGTAGCCACGAGATCAGCCTGCTAACAGCCAGTGCCTGCTTTACTACAGTTCTGGGTGAAAGCAGACAGCAGGCTGTGGGTCAGAGTGGGAAAGCTGGGGCTTTTCTGGAGCCATTCTCACTTCAGAGACTCTGTCCATCGTGTGAGGGACAGACAGACAGATACTGGCTCTCTACACGTCCAGATCTAGAAGGTCCCAGAAGTGAGCCATTTGCACTGGTGGTTAATTGGGTACTTGCATGGTGACTAGACTCTCTAATGTAGTTATTGACATTAACTTGGATTTTCGCTTATATGACTCTGGGACGCCGCTCTCCCAAGCCCTGTGGTAACTATTTGGGCATTACCTGGGGGGGGGGGTGGACGCTAAGGTGCCAGAGAGCTATGTTGGAATAGATGAACCCTGAAGGTAGTTTTCATTTGTCTCAGTGGTCGCAGTGGGTGTTTGGGACAGAAAGGCTGCCTAGTTCTGCTTCCTGGGGGCCACGGAGAAGCTGATTTCTTGTTATTGACATGCCCACGGGCTTTCTTCTCCGGTCTCCCATTCCTGACTGGGCTCAGTTGAGGACCTCACCTCTGACTCCATTCTGTGTTCCCATCTCCCTGCTCTACCATGCTGTGTGATCCCACTCACTTTCTCAGGGCTATCAAGGGCTGGTGTGACATTAACCCCCTTCTGACCATTTACTAGCCAGGTTTCCTGTTCTGGCACAAGGGCATCTTTGAGCATCGTCTTTTCTTTTGCCACTGCTATGAGGCTTCTGTCAAGAAATAGCCCCCTGGCTCCGTAGTCAGTAATCAGGAAGACAAGGTGTACCGCATTCCACTAAACAGACTGCAGAATGCTACTCTCTGGGCTACTGGGCTAACTTTTTAAAACAGAAAGGACCACCAAGTCATGTTGTATAGGTAGTATTCTAGACAAGCGCCCCTGGAAGACACACAGCTCACCCCATGTTCCCAGGAGAGCACCCTGAGAGATTGTCAAATCTTTTCAAAATTTGCACAAAAAGTGCTTCATGGATTGGCGAGAGCTCCCTCCTCCTGGTCTCTTCCCCACGCCGCCTTCTCTTCCACTCTCCAAACTCCCATTCAGTAGGTGTTAGATGGCAACTGGGAACATGCAAACGAAAGTGGTCCCAGGTGACAGTGATCTTGGCCAGAGCCGGGAACCAGGCCACAGACCACACATGTTTCCAGGCAGCTGGAATTAAATGGTGATTAGCTGTGATGCTCAGGGAGTAGGTGCTCGTGGACCACTGAACCCAGAGCAGAAAGGAAGAACCGTCAACCTGTTTTTACCATTTTTTTAAGGAAGTACTTTAAAAAGCCTGTCACTCCACTACTACTTTGGAAAACTGCATATCCATGTATGTCTATCTACGTAAAACTATATCTCATCTGGAATTTCTCAATCATTTCTGAAAAGCTAGTTTCAGTTTATAGCTGTGTGGGATATGTTTGTACATGCACCAGATACGGTCTATGAGTGCACATGTATGTGTGCAGTATGTATACTGATGTGTACAACGCCCAAGACAGCCTCGATATCCTTGATCACAGTACCACGTGCCCCACAGATCCAAAAGAATTAAAATGTATATTCTTAATACAGTGGCACTTCACTTTCCCCAGCTTTCCAATGAGGTCTCTTTCGTTCCAATAAAATAATTTATTGACTTAAATTGTCAATAGACTAAGGCTTTAACTATCTGAGGATAGTGAACATGCATTTCCTTTCTTTGTGGAAGTGGTACACTTATTTTAGAAAGAGAAGTTAGAATATTGAATGCCTCGGTGGATAGTACCAACTTAGATAAGGACAAGTAAATCATAGGCAGAGTCATAGTGACCTGTCCCCTGAACCTTCACCTAGCCGATTCCCTGTTCTGAAAGGTATCTGTACTCCCCCTGAACACCTACGCTCCGGTGTCATTCCCTTCCCCACTCCTGCCTTTTTGTGTTTATAACCCCTGTGTGAATAAGTAAAAATTACTATTTGATTTAAAATAAATAAAAATAAATAAATAAATAAATAAAGTTGGAAACGTGAGATAACACTGAAAAGTTTTGGGTGGTGATGACTCCAGGTTAAGAAACCGGACTTCCTTCGAAGACGAGGTGATGACTCTGCAGTCTGTTTATACTGATGTCCTCCCCTCTGCCTCCAATCTCTCCTTCATGGCCACCCCTGCCTGTGTCCTCACTGGCTAAACGCTTTGTGCCACCTTTGTTACCTCAGTCAGGGGAATAGCCTAAGCCCTGTTCACTGGGACATCTCCCTGTTGTTACATCAGGCTGGACCCTCTGCAGCAAGCGATCCCTCACATGACACCTAGAACAATCTCAGCAACCAAGAAGAAAAGAGACCGATTCCTGGCCTTCCCTGGGCTCATGGTAATGATTAGGCTGAAACCTGGCTCCTTGGTGAGAAACAAAGCCTCCTTCCTGTGATGAAAACCAATCTTAACAAGGAACTTCCTAAAATCAAACTCATCATTTTAAAAAGAGGAGTCTATTCATGGCCAGCAATGAAATGATGTCCTGTGTAAATATTACGCAGAAACTGTTCTTTCTGTTTAGAAAAGGTAATCCAACTCTCATTCCGAATGTGATGTGTTTTTAAACTTTCTGAAACTATCCCCCCACGCACACACACATATGTTTGCTTGTGTGGGGAACAACCTTTCAGCAGGCTCAGTGACTGACAGCTACTTAGAAACCCATGCCCATGGAAGACCCAGAGAAATGAGGCACTGGGACCAGTGAGCTGACCTGAGAGCAGTGGAGACATAAGTATGGGCTATAGGAAGAGAGAGAGAGAGAGAGAGAGAGAGAGAGAGAGAGAGAGAGAGATCCATGATATGAGACAGGAAGCGGGCCGGTCACAGATGCAGAAAGGATTATATGATTACACTGTGTGGCATTCCCACAGGAGCCTGGTAGGTCTAAGGCCAGATGGGGGATAATTTGTCTTACCCCATGACCCAGACTGTGGAATGCCAGGAACACATTTTCTGACTGGCTGTAAGCCAGCTCATCTCTTGCTTTCCTCTTGTGTATTAGGGTGTGCCTTTTACAGCCTGGCCTTTTTAAATCATCAGAGCAGGTTGACACTTGAGTTCTGACTGGTATGTTCAGTGACACCTCCCATTCTCTATGTATTTATAAGACAAAAGTAGACTTGGTAAGGTAGGGCCCAAAACAAGTAATGTGGCTTCTCTGTCAGGATCACACTGAATTTACCAGATAATAAGTGCAATTTTCTCACTAAAGTCACTGGGAATTAAATACTGGTCTGTCCATTGTGCAAAACTCAAGACCCTGGTGAAACCACAGCTGTTTTTTAAGACCTGACATGATCCAGCCTCAACATCAGTGATGATAAGGGACATAGAAAGGTGGTATTGTAAAGCCAGGTTCACAAGGCAAGAAAAAACTACAAAGACAGGGGCCTTGAGTCCCCAGGTCCCTCCTACTGACAGCAAATAAGTCATTGTACAGCTAGTCCTAACTGATAAGATAGCTCTAACACATGACGCTAAAATGACAGTTCATCCTATTTCTTTCTACCTATCTGCAACTGAAGAAGCTCTCAGCGAATTCTAGGAGGGATAAAAGATCCACTTGAAGGAGTTGCTCATGACAGGCCATGCTTTTTAGTCTCTCCAAATTAAACTATCCACTAAACTCCATTAAGTTTCCATCTTGCTTATTTTTAGAGACTAAAGTTTTAATGCTAAAACCCATATGGAAATTCAAGGGGTCCAGCATGACTGAGGCAACCATAAAAAAGGAGGAAGATTGGAATGTTTATACTTTTCCCAATTAAAAACTTCCTATAAAGCTACTGCAATCAAGGAAGAATTTTACTAGTGTGAGAACAAACATACAGACCAATTGGATTGAATAGAACATCCAGAAATTAGCTTTATATCTATGGAAAACTTGACTTCTGGCAAGGAAAAAAGAATAAGACATTCAATAGGGGGTAGAATAGTATTCAAAAAACTGTTCTGGGATCACTGGTTATAGAATAAAATTTGCCCCCCACCCCCGCCCAAATCATACTATGTAAAAGATTAACTTAAAGTGAATCAAAGACCTAAGTATAAAAGATATAGAGATAGAGAGATAGAGATAGACAGAGAGAGAGAGAGAGAGAGAGAGAGAGAGAGAGAGAGATGTGTGTATATATAAAATTTTAGAAGACAACACAAAAATAAATCTCTGTAATTTTGTATTAAACAATGATACCTTAAAATTTTTAAAGATTTATTTATTTATTTATTTATCTATCTATCTATCTTATGTAGAGAACCATTAAAGATTATTGTGAGCCACCATGTGGTTGCTGGGATTGAACTCAGGACCTCTGGAAGAGCAGTCAGTGCTCTTAAACACTGAGCCATCTCTCCAGTTTGATTCCTTAGAATTGATACCAAAAAGCACAAGGGAACAAGATTTTAAAATTAGACAAGGTAGACTATCAGAATAAAAACTTCTGCTCCAAAGAACACTATGAAAATAACAAAGAAAAAAATCAGAAAATAAAAAGGAATGTTTGTAAATCATGTCTGGTTAAGAACATTTATATAATGTGGTCTTAAGACTCAATGATATAAAGAAAAATAGCTCAGCTAAAAATTAATGAAGGCTCTAAATAGATATTTCTGTGGAGAAGGTTTATAGGTGACCAAGAAATGCACAGGATGGATCCTCAGCCACCAGATGAGCACAAAGTGAAACCTCAAAGAGGTACCACTTCACACCCACGGAGATGGATGTCACCAGAAAGACAAAGTGTTGGTGGGGATATGGGAACACTCAGGCATTGCTGGTGGGAATGTAAAGTGGTCCTGCAAGAAGAGCGATGTTCTTGCTCATGATTTACTGTGGGCTTTGAAGATGGCACTAAATGTCTAAGCAAACTTGGACATCATGAGTAAAAACATCATTCTTCTTCCAGTACCATGACTTGCCTGATAAACTTCATAGCTGAAGTCATAAAACCACATAAAATAAGGAGGGATTTCCACTGTGGTTAGAAAGGTCATGCTCAATCATGATATGAATTTGTCATGACTCAAATTTTTAAGAAAGATACAGTTTTTAAACTTTAATTTCCAGGAAAGAGATTCACTATTTGTATGTGAACTATATTAGTAATAGTTAATAGTTTTATATCCATAGTGATTCCAATTATAGTTTTGGAATTTATTTTTTTCTTCCTTTCCTCTCAATACTCAAAATATATCACAGAAATCTTGTTGTCCTACATTTTAGCAACTAGATCTTGAATGTCAGCTCAATAGAAGTGACTACCCTGGGTGACTAATTAGTCAGTCCCACACTTAACATATCATAGCAAGATTGTGTCCCCTTGCTGGGGACTTTATTACATTTTGATTTTTTTTTAATGAAAAACCGAGCTGTATGTGTTTCTTTGAAGAGGCAAACAACACCACTAGATACTAAAGTGTTGGTTATCTCTTTCAAACACTGGCCCTAAGCTCCTACCTGACCATCCAGGAAGGCACCGGCAATGGCCCGTAGTAGGGTGACAGCCATCTGCATGGCTGCAGTCACAGCGCTCAGCACAGTTCAGCCCGTATGTGCCATCCTGCAAGGAAGAGAGCATTAAAGTCAGCAATGACAAACCTAGGTATTCCCATGACATCAAACAACAAGGGCCCTGACATGCTTCTTAGGAACATGCATCGTACTACCTGTCCCCATGATGCAAAATGAAAGCCTGAGGAGGTAGCATTTTAAAATCACTTTGACTCTAGCTTATTCCTGATACAATAGTTGGGAGATTTGCATTGTTAAACCACTCATGCCAACACATGCATATGCATACATACAATAAATATAAGCATGCCAGTTGACTGAGAAAGCCTTTTCTTATCATTACCACAATTTAAAAAAACTGTTTATTTGTCTCTCACTATTCTTACAACATAGTTTGGTCTTCCCTACCATTGTCTTCCTTAGAGGAGAAAGAGGTCTTTGTCCACCTAAAAAAGATGCACACACACACACACACATCACAACAACATACAACACACACTAGATAAGGCAGATTAGATAGATAGTAAGTACACAGATACATAGATGTTACTATAGTAACATATTACATGGTAACATAGTTACTTAGAAATATAGTAATATAGTAACATATAGATACTATAGTAACATCTATATGTATCTATGTACTTACTATGACCTTATGTATCTAATCTATCTAGTATGTCCCTGTTTGTTTGTGTATGTGTATGTGTATGTGTATATGTATATGTATATGTACATATATTTATTTGAATTAAGATCATTTCTATAAGTTGTCAATGGAATATATGACATAATAAAGAAAACTGAAAATCTCTCATTATTTTCTTTAATACATAGCTTCTTTTCCCAGAAGGAGGCCAAGCTGTATAGAACATTATGATTCAAAACTGTAAATGCACACTCCATCGGCAGGCTCCTCATCCACCGCTCCACGTACATGCTACTGTTGAGTAGTCCAATGAAGAGGAGACTCTTGGGCAATGGGTATGATTCAGGAGGAAGAAATGGAAATGTTTCTACTTGGAGAGAAATTTTATTTTTTACCCCAGATCCTAGGAACTGGTGTAGGGTATTACAAACGTCCCTGTATCACCCAAACAATGAGGAAAACAGCCCAGTGACTGGGGGTGGGGACATAGAAACAGATTACCAGGCAGCGGGTGTTAGATGATGTAATCATTTGCCTAGAATTTATTAAGCAAAGAAGCCAACTAACCACTTGTGAGGCTACACTAATGTTTGACAGGATTGCACAGCAGTTAGCTCTGTTATAACAGACGCCACTGAACCATCACACTCCCCAGATCTACTAATACATCTAACGCAAAACAGTGGGCAGCTTACACTGGGGTTTCCACTTAGTCTATAATGAGCAAGTAAAAGACAACTAAGAGCCTAGCTCCGGGCATTGAGAATCGGTTCACTGGTCTGAACAGACACAGCAAAGCTAGCTTAACTCCTGGGGGTTTGGGGAGCACAGAATGATGCAGGGCAGGAATCCTTTCTCTTTTAGAAAATGGGTTGTACTTAACAAGAGGAGGCCCAGAGGAGGAAAAAGAGGTGTGGGGGAAGCCCTGTCTCTGAAATGGCCCAATTCAGGGGAGTCACATTGTCATCTGATGATGTCCCGGGGGAAGAGAACATACCACTGCTGTTAGGATGCTTGAAGGCTCAAGAAGAAAGTGTGATGCGAACAGGAAAAGAAGCCAGTCAAGTGCTTGGAAAGCAGGCATGCAACAGGTTACTACAGAACTCCCCATTTCACCGTCAGCTAGCCTGAAGCAGCTATGGAGGAGGGTGCGTTCTAAGGATGCACAGCTCCAAATTAGGTCAAGGGAAGGGAGTGCTCACCGAGGAGACTCCTGTGCCTCCAGAAATATTTACATTAGCCAAGGCTGTTCCCAAACCTGCCCTCATCACTCCAGTGCACATTTCTGTGACACCAGCCACAGCTCCCTTTTCAACCCCCTGCCACTTCCCACCCCAAAGCATGCAGATTTCCATTATAATGGAAACAAAATACTTGGAGAGTTGACAGGCATACACTGGGTGTTTGACCAGTGCTGCTGCCTGGCTGCCACCAAAAGACAAGTGTATAAGAACCAGAAAATGCTGGACTGGGGTGTGGGGGCTGGGAGATCAGCAGAGAGCCAAAAGGAGAGAAGGAGATATTCTTTAAGGCCTGTCTAGCTGATTTCCACTGGATCCCTTTCCATGCCTCATTTTACCTCAAGTCTTGTAATAGTCACTGAAGACTGAGTCACACTCATTCACTTTCCGTCAGGAAAAAAAAAAAAACTGTACAAAACTGTTATCCCTCTTGCATAGCCCTCCAGGCATAGCTACCCTGAGCATACATACCTGGCAGGGAAATTCACACTTTGGCCCTCGCCATCCGGGCGCACAGGTGCAAGTCCCATCCAGGGTGTTGCAGGCGCCACCATTGAGGCACTGACACGTTAGGTTACAGCCAAAGCCCCATGTGCCACTGGGGCAGCGGATGGAACAGTCCACCCCGTGCCAGCCTGCGTGACGAGAACGACAGAGCGTGTGAGGAAACAAAGGAACGGAGAGCTTTGCCGAGCCCTTCCAAGCCACATCTCCCTGTTCAGACATCTTGGAAATGCATAACAGCACTGCCCCAGAAGTAGCAGACAGCCTTGGATCTGCCACAAAAGACCTCAACCAGAAATGAAAAGGAACCCCGGAGGGACCAAACAGCCAACTGTGCTGTGTGATCGGTCAGGGATGCCAGTGCTGAGAGCGTCCCTTGGGCTCCTTGGAAGGGACGTGGAGTGAGGTTGACTTTAATGTGCTGTGATGTTCAGGGTAGAATGATAAGCTTTGTCTGTTTATATGAGAGGCAATGGAAGGCTCGTCCTTAGAAGACCAACCCCATCTTTGAAGCAATAGCCATTAACTATGGAAAATGTGTTTCCAAGATCCTGGCTGCATCTATGAAGGACACATTCTGTGCCACACATAAAATCTGTGCTGGCTACATTGCTTGTCATGATTCCAAGTTGGGCCATTTGGGGGCATAGACACGTCTGCTTGTTTACCCTTTCCCAAATCATGGACTCAGACTTTGAAAGCTGGCAGCACCTTCAGAGAGAACCGAGTTTGAGTTTCTTTTCTGGACTTGGATGCTGAAGTCATCATTTTATGATTTTACTGAATTTAGAGCTAGAGCCCCAATTGGGGTGACTTTCAGTGACTCTAGGAGGTAACAGGACCAGGACCAGATAAAAGATTCACATACATGCACTTACCTGCCTTACAGATACATGATCCGTCCACAGGAGAACAGACAGCATCATTTTTACAGCCACAGCGAGAAGAGCAATTTATCCATAGCGTCCCAGAGGACACGGAGTAGAGCAGTCAGTTCCCTGGATGAGCATAACAGCAGAACGCAGGCTATTTTTACCAAGTGAATCTATGCCAGCACAAACACAAATATACTTTGGTGATGCTAATTATAGTTCTTCTCTATTTTTAAAACTCTATACGTTTGAAAGTTGCTATAATTCCATTCCTATACAAATTGTAAAGATTCAGGTACAATCTTAGTTGGCTCATGCTTATCATAACATATCAAATATGACCTCTGCCTCCACGAAAGCCCAGTGACTTCCTTTGATTTGTCTTTATAACAGAACACCAAAACAAACCTTTCTCTATTGCTTATGCACGTAGATATATATACGCAAACTATAGCTGTAAAATTATTGTCAAAAATACAACAAAAATATAAACACTGCACATCAGTGTTCATAGGCTTCTAAATGCTTCACGGGTTGCCTTGTGTAATACGTAATTTTGTTGATGGTTGAGCCACAGCAATACTCAGCCCATGGTATGATTCAATTAATCCAGCAGTGGGCATTAAACAGAACTGAGCTACCAAAGGTGACCCAGGGACATCTCTTTTCAAAACCACGAAGACGCTTAAGAGAAGGTTAATTCAGGGGTCAGCCTGAGAATTGTGACACTGATCAGAAAGCTCTGGAAAGGTCCTCTTGGCTCTGTGACTCTACAGCCCACTCTTTCTAATTATGTGCCCTGGAATGACCACCAACAGTCTTCAGAGTTCAGTGTTATCTTTTTTACAACGGGAAGAAATGAATCATAGTTAACCACTTCCCCCTTTCAATAGCTATAGTCATAGGGACCACAGGCACAATTCAGTGCTGCACAGGTACATCTGTAGAATCAGAACCCCCAACGGGGCCTCAAAACCGTGTATACAGTGTGAACATATCATAAATGCTAACCTGATGCTTGTTGTCTTTCAATTTTGTGGAATTGAAAATAATAACTAACAACCACGTGGAGAGCTATTTCTTTGTTGCCGATAGGTCAGATCAAAATCAATATATAAGGAACAGTTATAATGGGTCATGCTTCCTGATGTGTTCTAATATTGAACATCAATGATGCCTTGATAGTCTCATCAGTGTTCTCAGCCATCAGTAGATTGTTAAAATTTCTGATCTCAAACAGTTCCCTTCCCATAAGTGCTGGGAATGGTTTGATTACATTTACTGTTCTTCACAGTAGCTCACGTAAACCACGCTGTTGCTGTTCTCCACCTGCCACTCCTCTCCTACCTCCAGAGCCCAAGCTACTCACTTTGAATCCTGGAGCGCAGGCACACCTTCCAGTCACACTGTCACAGTCTGCCCCGTTTTGGCAGCTGCAGATCTGTTGGCAAGCCTCCCCGTAGAAACCAGGAGAGCATGTTTCATTACAGTACAGTCCAGACCAACCCGGCTTGCAGCCACACTCTCCAGACATGGGATGACAGCTGAGAGACATAGATGAAAAAGAACAAGTCATTCTGGGGTAAACGTGACACTTGAGGCATTCGTACATGTTGCTTTCTCAATAGTCACAAATGTGCTGGTAATTCCACGAACATGGTTTAAACCTAATTCCTATGGGTGACATGACTTAACCAATTGGCTGACATTCTACTATTACTGCAGAAACAATGAATGAAATCAGCACCATGCTCTACTCAAGTGACTACAATAACTGTATACTTTTCTCGAAAATTCTTTTTAATTGTCTCACATCAAAAGCATTAACTCAATAAGAAGGTGGCACCATGAGACACACTGACCAGCTCCATCTAATGCTAAGTCCACTGTGTGATAACCAAGGAATTCCAAAGGCAATGGCTTTGCAGCATGCTTCTCCTCCAAGCACAGCTACCTGGTAGTAAAGCAGCAGCTGCTAGCTGGGACAGCAGCCACATCGACAGGCCAGGCAGCCAGCTGTCGCTCCTCAGCAAATGGACACATCAGCTGTGCTAAGATGCTCATGTAAGTGAGTGGGCACAATAAAGCACTCTGTAGCAAGCTGGTTCAAAGCATGTGTGCTTCTTGACACGGGAAGCCTCGACAATCAAACTAACTCTGCTGACAACAGGAAGTCTGTGTAAAGACGTCTCCCCTCCCCACAAATCCCAAACCTTCCCCTTGAACAGGGCAAACAACATGTACTTTGTGTTTAGACATTTGCTAAACGGTCTTTCTACAGGACTCTTTGTAGGATTTGTACTCTTAGCGGGAAAGGGAGACATGTAGAGATGAAGACAGAACGTCTAGATCTGTCTACCTGAGTGACGTTAGGGAAGGCACAGAGACTTCTACCGGAAGTCCCTGCTGGTGTGAAAGACTCGGACACACGCCAGAATCTTATTTTTTATGCATATGAGTGCTGTGCTTTGCCTGCATGTATGTGTGAGCACCATACACATGCCTTGTGTCTGCAGAAGTCTGAAGAAGGCTTCAGATACCTCCCCTAGAGGATGGATGAAGTTACGGTTGTGAGCTGCTGTGTGGGGGCTGGGAACCAAACCCAGGTCTTTTACACAAACACTAGATCCTCTCCACTTCCTAGTCATCTTCTTCCCCCCCCCACCCCAGAAATTCTATCTGTGCGTTTCTCCTTTTCCTTTCTCTGCTCCTTCAGAAGAAGCTAGGAGACTGGATGCTTTGATCTTCATTTTCTAAAGTTTTCTTTCTTTCTTTTTTTTCTTAAAATAGACTTTCAGACTCCTGCTATAGTTAACTATTCACAGGAAAAAGTCAAGAGATCCACCAAACCATGCTCAGCAAACATAAAGAAAGAAACCTAAATACTTTGATAGAGTTGAAATTTCCTGTGTAGAGAAGGTTTGGATGCAGAGGGCAAGGGTTTGGGTCTCAGACACACTTAGATCTACATGTGTATGGATAGACATAGTCCCTGCTATCATCCTTGGACAAACACCTGGCATCTCAAGCTTACTGTGCTGGGCTCCGACATCCTTCCCTTCTTTTATATCTATCTACTCCAGTCAGTTATCTGTATTTCTGTATGTTGTACCTCCATCCACCTGCCTAGGGATTGCATTGTTTGCTGGTGTGTTTGTTTGCTTGCTTGCTCATTGCTACAGGATCTTGCTGCATAGCCCAAGCTGATCTCATAATCAAGATCCTCTTCCTTTGCTAAGATTATAATAATGAACTACCATGCACAGCTAAGACTTGTTCTCTATTTTCATTATGACTCAATCAGATTGGCCTATGGTTATGTCTGTGAGGGATTTTCTTGACTGGTGATTGATACGGGGTGGGGGGCTCTCAGTCCACTGTGGGTGGCACCATCCCTAGATAAGTGGGTCTGGACTATATAACAGAGTTAGGTAAGCATGAGCAGAGATGGAGCCAGTAAGCACCCCTTCTTCATCATTTCTGCTCCAGTTTCGTACTCAGTTTCTACCCTTGGTGATAGAGTATTAGCTGGAAGTGTAATCTGAAATAAGCCCTTTCCTCCCCAACTTGGTTTTAGTCATGGTCCTTATCACAACAACAGGAAAGCAAATTAGAATAGATGTTATTTGCAAAATAAGACACGCACTGACTGCTCAAGGCTACTGAATGTCCTTATTAGCAAGGGTTAATAGACACATGATATGTGCAATCTAATTAAACTGGTTTTGCTTTCTTACGCAGAATAATTTCTGCTATGAAACTTAGTTTTCCACCTAAGGTCTAGGTCAGTAAGAATGTCTTTGGGTTCACTATGATTTAAAGTATTAATATCACATGTAAATATGTTTAAATTAATTTCAACTATATAATGAATTAAAAACTTAAGTGGCTACAATTTGGAGGGGTGTCCCTCTCATAAAGAAACAGAGGCCAAGTTCAAGGCCAGTCTGGTCTACATAACACGTTCCAAAATCAACCAGGGATATACAATAAGACCTTGTCCACAACATTACATACATACAATACATACCTAAATGAAAGAAGGAAATGAAAAGAAAAAAATAGCACTTATTGAATCTTGATCCATTTGTAAGTGTTGTTTCATCTTATAAATGAATATTGGGCAACATGACATAAACAAAGGCTTAAATGTATTTAGATATTAGAGCTTTCCCTGCTTATTGTTGCCTTTAGAAGCCAGATGGCTAAAATGAGCCCAGGCTACCCTTCCGGAGACTCTATGGGCCTAGTCATTCTTATCCAGCCAAATGCCAAACAGGAAGTGAGCATTTCCAGGACCAATCAGCTTCCAGTGGATCTGCCAGGTGAAAGTATGGCAGATAGCAGAAGAGACTCCCGCACTGAGCCTAAGTCAAGCAGTAAGAAGTCATTGGCTAGTCATACCTGATGGCCTAAGGCTACTAAATTTAGCATCGTTTGTTTGTTGTGAGTCAACTACGCTAGCCTATATTAAGCCCTCCTCAAATGTGTGGCTCTCATATATCAACATGTACATGCACAGAGCCTAAAGACTTGTAAACTATAAACATTGCATTAGAAGTATTATTAATTACACAGAAAGGGTTTTGGATACATTTGTTGCTTGAATTATATATAATGGCAAATCTCTACTCACTTCATTAGATGATAAGGGAACAAATTAAGCTTTCAATTAAAGCAATGATTCTATATGCCCTCCCCCCCTTTTATCTCTAAATAACCCTGCATTTTGGAGGGTTGTTGAAGATATGTTAATTAATAGATGACTCCAACTGTGTATCCAACAAGATAGACCCATGTAATCTTATGTATCTAGCTTTCATAGAAATTTGTAAAAGCTAATCTTTTAAAATAGCTTTCATGAATAATGACATTTGACTTATTTCTAAATCTTCTGAATATTTGATACGCTTCATTACAGTTGCTTTGATCTATGTAATAGTTAAACAATCTCATTTACTTTGTTAGCTGCGTGTGCATTAGTCTGATGGGGCCTCTGTCAAAAGCATCACAGTCCTGTGACAAAAAAAAAAAAAAAAAAAAAAAAAAAAATCGCACTCCCTCTGCATCTAAAATCACCAAAAATCAAGTCTCCATGCTTCTCCAGTTTCCCTCAGAACAGAGGTCTTCTTTTGCTTTCTTCTTTTCTTAGGTTTGCTGCATTATTAGATTTCATCTGTTTCAATGCGCAATACAGTCCACTGGTGATGAGGCTATGTGAGGCTTACCTTACTGTAATAAAGGAAGCCAAATTCATCATGGTTTGTGTTAAACTGTACCAGCTCCTTATATATCAGGAAGTTGAAAAATAAATCTTTGCAGAGAGGTTATTACCTAAATATTTAAATGTTTCATGTAAGACATAACAATGTTCCAATGAAGGAGACCCAAAGTTGACCATAGCAAAGTTACTTGAATCACTTGAAGAGTGCATTTCTTGCACACACGCGCACACACACACACATTCCAATACAATACAAAGTACATTTTTCTTCTGTTCCTAGTAATGGCTTAAAGAATAGAACAACCACACACCTCTGTGTCCTGTAGCTCTTGTGGACTTGATATGGCAAAGTATAAATGTAGTACCATCTGCACTGAATGCAAACAAAATTCTTTTTTGCTAACATCTGAACTATTGCATACTGTACTAAATTTTTGCCAAACTTATCTTTTCCAGAAGTCTGCAACTGGGCTGGGAATTCTAAGTCATATGTATCTGATCCTTGAAGGAGGGCAAAGAAATGAATAGGTGGGAAGATATTTTTCAGAGACAGACAAGCACAGTGGGGTGGCAGGATTATAGCTTCCAGTTCCCAAATTTTTTGGAGAGATTTTTTGAGCTGAAAGACCCGTGAGGCTTCTCTTTGTTTGTTTGTTTGTTTGTTTGTTTTTGTCAGAGCAATCAGTTCCGAAAGATTGCACATGTGACGGCCACATGTGAAGTGCTTTCACAAACCCTCCCACTTCCTCTCCGTAGCCTTTCCTTCTTCCACAGATGTGTTGTCAAGCAAATGATGCTTCAGTGAGTGAGCATGATGCTTTTGAATCCTGAACTTGGCTTAACCCATCTCTCCATGGTATCTTTCCTTCTAAGGGAATGTCACACAAGCCTTCTTTTAGGGAAAAATTCTGTTAATCTCAGAAAAAAAATCATTTTTTACCAGATAGAATAACTTAATATCCACCCACAACCAATAACCTTAACCCTTTGAACATGGGCTTTCCATTGCTAAGGTGAAAACTTTAATAAAAAATATTTTTCAAGAGTTAGCTGGCACTCACCTATGAGTGTTGTCCAGGTGACATGGGCACCGCTTGTCACATTTGATGCCATAAAGCCCCTCGGGACACAGGCGTGCTTCACAAAGTTCACCTGCAAAGCCTGCTTCGCACAGGCACGAGCCACTGACGTGGTAACATTTTCCTCCGTTAACACACCTGCAGGTCTCAGCACAGCGAACGCCATAGGTTCCAACAGGACATTCTTCCTGACACCTATTCAAACAAGACACCAACAGTTGGTTCAAAAGAGCCTAACTGTACAAGCTGAGCTGCCTTGTGAACCCATACTATTTCATATTTATTCCATTACAGGTAAAAAAGTAACGAGATGGATCACTCTGTAGCAGGGAGAACTAAATACAAAGACTCAAGGAATTCTGAACTTCCAAAATCAGATGTCCTCTACTCTAGTTTGTGGGTTATAAGAAGGCTTGGAGTTTTCTAACAAAGTTTTTGGGGGAGTGGAATATCACCCTCTTTGTGAAGGACTGCCAAATGGCAAGGAAAAAAAATCAACCCAAAGTTTCACCTTAGAGTCTTTTTAACAAGGAAGAAACGACTCAGAGGGGAGAGATGCTTTGGTAAGCTGGGCGAGGTGGGAAGCTGATCCCTGGAGGAGTGAAAGGAGTCCTAGCTTCTCCATGGAAAGCATGAATAGTTAACGGGGCCAGCCAAATCTCTTTTCTGTGAGGTGAGGTGACTAGGAGCCTTCTGCCAAGAAGACAGAAATACAAGTCTCATCTAGTGGAGCACATGCCACAGTAGGGGACACTGTCTCGGCAGACACTTCCCATGTGGCTTTCCGGCATGCCAGACTCTGATTTTTTTTTTTAAATGTAGGTCAGTATTGCATTTTTCAGATCTGAACAATGCAAGCAGCAAGACATGCTTAAAAGCAATGGCACAGAAGCAGTTCCAAGAGAAACAGACTTTCTACTAGGCTTGGAACAATTCTAATGATAGGGTGTGGTGAGCATCAATATTGGGATTCTAAGTGTAGAGGGGAAAGCTTGGGAATCTTCTGACATTTTACTGGTTGACTCTGGCTCTTGTATGCACTAAATTTGATGGGGAAAAGCAAAGAGGGCCTCCTAAAAGCAGGTTTTAATGCTTCTAGAACTTTCCAAGTGCACTTGTCAGCAAGCAGCCACTAAAGGCTTAACTACAAAAGAAATTCTGGAGCCATTGAATGAATTCTTCAAATGAATTCAAATGTAGACTTTAGAGCTACACATGAACCACTCTAGCTATTTTTCAGACCATATTATTTTTATAAAGGCCATCAAATATTTTTCAATCTTCAAGATGCTTTTATAAACCAAATCATCTGATTTGTTCCTTTAAAAGGTACACTTTAGAGAAAGACTTTGTGAGGTACAGTGATTTACCTATTCCAGGCTTTGACTAAAGACTGGCAAGACAGCTTTGCAGTATGTCTGACAAGATACCCTTGCAACTCAACGCCAGTGGAAAAAAAAGATAAAATATATATATATATATTACAAGTTCCTCACCCTCTTCCATAAACTTATTAACAAAACAAAATGTTAAACTTTGGGTTGGTGGGATGTTTCAGTGGGAAAAGACACCTAATAGCTGGAATTCGATTCCAGAAGTCACGTGATTGAGGGAACAGACTTCCTCAAGTTGTTCTGCACCACCCACCCCCAACACACACATAAATACATAAATGTTAACCGTGCTAATCAGGAAAAGGCTGGATCTTGGGTTATCTGCATGATTTTAATGTGGTTTTAGAACGATGTAAAGGCTGTTGGAAGCCCTGCATGTCAGATGTCTAGGAAAGTTACCTTGCCCCATCATAGGGAACAATATGTGGGACTCCTTGAGAATTGGCACAGTAGTTTCTTTCTCTTGGAAAGCAAAATGTATAATAGCCGTCCTAGCCTGTATTTATCTTTCTAGTCTCTAATTAAATATCTAGTAGTTTCTCGTATAAATTCAGAATGAAATCACTTGGCTTTTGCTCTCTAAGCCGTAGCTATGGCAACAGGTTCTCTTTGTCAGTACCGCAGCAGCTTCCTGTTAATCATGGTTAGGTATGTACACCTGGGAAGATGGCAGAGGGCCGCTTTCTAGTAGAGACTTTTCCATGGTTTTTAAATCACTGCTACAACTGTACACATGTGTAAGATACAGTGTGATGGTTCGGTGTATACAGAACATTTTCTATTTAAACAAACTTCATAAGTGGCTGTGACTTTCTGGTTGGTCTCTAGCTTTAGATCACCATTTTCCATTCAAACCGTTCAAGTTGCTGTTATGGTCCCACAAGAAAAACAAGAAGGGCTATCTCAGGAATCAGTAATACATTTTCTTAAGAAAGATGGCAGAGAAATAACAGAGGGTAATACAAATTGACCAGAAAAGTAATGTAGAAACTATTTCTATTAAACGATCTTTTATAAAAAGATGATTTCTATTAAAAAGAAAAGAAGAAAGAAATTTCTAATAGTGTTTCGAGAAAGGAAAAAGGATGATCATTAAGTAGACAAAACCTGACAAAACACTAACTGAGCACATCCTTACACCGATATCACTCTGATCACAACTTTGTATCACACTGTGAACTTGGGGATGAAGTCAGGGTGGCAGCTCCTTCTTGTCCTTTGGAGTATGTCACGTCCCAGGGTGACTGGAATAACTGAGCTGAATCATGATTCCGTGTGTAAGACTCACATTCTTCATCAGACCTGGACTCCAGGGTCAGCAGCCTGACTTTGTAACATCTGGAGCTGCCATCCTGGGGGATTGCCCCAGGAATTGGGAAAGAGCCAACTTTTCACAATTGCAGAGACAGAGTGGCCGCTGCATTGAAGACAAGCAGTGCATTCCTCCAATCCTGGGCTGCAGTTCCTGACTTTGTGCTTGTACCTGAGCTTTTCTTCACTTTCAGAATCATGCAGAACACAGATCTGGCAGGGCTGTCTTGGGGTTCACTATAGCAGACTCCCTTACTGAGTTTCAAATCCTCACTGAGCAGTCTTTATAGCATGGACCTGCCTTATCATCAAAGAGCCAGAGTGATCCTGGACACGCCATTAGCACCTTTTAAAGCATCTTCAAGCAGAGCTTTGTGAGGACCTCAGATCATCTTCTCATTCTTGACGACTTCACCGGATTGTATCTCCTTACTGCAGTGTCCTTTGGGCCTTCCCACAAACCTCAAAGCCTCTCACTTGTCATCTGCTATGTCATCCCGCCAGCCCGCAGGGCTCACCCCTTGTTTCCCTGTGGTGGGATGGCGGTCCCACATCCTGGGTGTATTTGCTAGCAGCTGCCTGTGGTGGCAACCACTGTGGAGCAGCCCCTCCTAATCACTCCAGGCACACTGACGTCTCAAGACAAGTGAAGGGACACTCACAGTCCCCACCCTGGCGTCTCCTTCCCACCTCCTGCCACAAACTGCGCCACAGCCACTCTCTGTGTTCTCTCATAGAGACAAATGTGCTTTCTGCATCCAATAGATTACATATGGTAACTTAAAACAGAGGCAAGACTAGCAACGGAAAACAGTAACCACAGGGCATTGCCAACTCTCCAAAAAGCCTGGGAGAACAACTCTCCCCGCCCCATCTCATTTTTCCCCCTTCCTTGAGTTTCAAATTTTTACTTGAAAATTAGCTGCTCTTCTCTTCCCCTGTGTTCCAACCTTGCTAAGCACCTGCTCACTAGCCTTGTAGGTATGATGTTTTTGTGTTTTAAATTTAAAGTCTCTAGAGTCTAAAATGTTTTATATAAAACATTGCTTTAGACGCTGTTTTGTTCCTCTCCTCTTCCTGACCCCGTTTTCTGTAATATAAATGTGTAAGCACAGCTTAGAGCTGGACTGTGGATCACAAAGCCACAAGGCGTAGCCCAGTCCTACATTGTAAAATGAATAATCAAGGTGTCTATAATTCATACAGCAAAACAGTAAAAGGAAATTATATAATTGTATTAATAAACAACAAGATGGCTTTTAATTAAATTAAGTGGACACTTCTAACAAAAGACCTTAACAAAAGGAAGGACTGGAAAAGAGACACTGGGTAACATAGTAAGAAGAAACAGCAGACACACTCAAAGCTGTCTCCAATAAAGCAGTATAAGGAAGAATTCCCACATTGACCTCTATTGGTCGGCAGCAATTCAGAGCTTCAAATAAGTAAACTAAGGAAGTGAGCTAATCATTAGAAATATTTTTAAACCAACCATCTTTAGTGGTGGTCTATCATTGCAAAACTAAACAATTCCAGTCTTTGCTTAAAACATTTAAATTAATTTAGAAATTGGTAAAGATTAAATTAAGAAGCAAATTTATCTAGAAAATGCCCAGTTAGAAACTTAAAGATAATTTTTAAATTACAAAATACTTAGAAAATGCATTTAATAAGTAAATACAGACACTGCCTGGAGAGGTGGAGAAGCTCATAGTATTTAATCGAAAGCCATAAAATTAAAGTAGAAATTAGGAAATAAACAAACCCACTAGAGTAAAAAGACATTTTTAGTTTACATGCATCACTAAAATACAGTGGTGTGTAATTGTATGAAACTCCTAGATTGCTAGTGTTTGCACGATTCCTGCACACCACTTGAGTCACAAAAGCTGCGTGGATAAGCTTCGGGACTGCTCCAAGACCTTCAGTTTCCTAAATCACATCACAAGCTGGAGGGAAAGTGCCATACTCAAGCATTCCAAGGCTCTTTGTTCTTATGCAGTCTGCCCATGTGCCTCTCAGGTCACTGTGTCTGACTTTGCATCATAGGCGATGAACTTACCTGTCTAGACTCCTAGGACCTACGAATTAAGAGCAATGTTGAGGAGGTGGGGCAAGGAGAACCACTGAGGTAACAGTTTTCCCTTTAATACAGGAAGTGGCCAACCATGCATGTAAAAGCCGCAGGAGCACAGGCAGAACAAACTCCCCGTGTGCTTCTGTTTCACACAGATCACAGATTCTAAGTTCTCCCACAGAACTGATGCTATCACCTCTACACAATATAATAAATACAATGGCTATTCTTTTATTTAGATTATTATTATCATTGCTATTATTATTATTACAATGTTGGTGTTCACATGTGCCTGTATGTGGTAGGTGGAGTGGAAGTTCCTGAAGAGATCAGAGGTACAAGGGTTACTGGTATTTGTGAGCCATCTGAAATGGGATGCTAGGAACTGAATTCAGGTCCTCTGCAAAGGCAGTATGCATTTAATTAGGGGCCGTCTCTCCATCCCCAGTGACCAACATTCTTAAGGATATTCTGGGCAATGAAGAGGAAGCTGTACTTTATATAAGACCATAAGTATATGTTCCATTGAAAATCAACCTGTCAATCACCGCATCCCTTTCCTCATATGTCATATCTCAAATCTATCTAAAAGTACTGAAAATATAAAGTGTCTGTCTTAAATACTCACCATTTCAGAGCGACACGTTCATCATAGGTTCTGACCAGCTGATGTTTTATTGTCTTTGTTTTTAAATGTCTCTCTGACTTCCTCCAGTTCACTATTACTGTTCTATGACTTAGTTTCTATACACTCGATGATAGAGTTTTTTGAACACTTTTAGACTTCTGAAATATTAGATAGCATAGATACATGACACTGAGCATGCTGCCTGGACTCTCCAAACCTTCCTTCTAGTTAGGATAATTAGAATCTTATTCATTATGAAATAGAGAAACACAAGTGTGTCCTTACCGTTCCCCTGTATATCCTGGGCTGCAGTGACATTGGCCTGTGGCAGCGTCACACGTTCCTCCGTTGTGGCACTGGCATTCTTGGGAGCAGTTCTTTCCAAAGCGACCCTCAGGGCAGGGCTGACCACACACTGTGCCCTGAATTCAAAGAGACTTAGAAAATTAGATGGGCCACCAGCCAGCACCAGGGAAGACAGAGGAAGAAAACAGGGACAGCAGAAAGGGAGGGAGAGATTTGGGGGCAGGGCTGTGAGAAAATTAGATTAAGGGCATTTTAGAACACAAAACTGTTCATCATCTTTAAAATGTGAGAAATTTCAGACTGACCTATTGACTCAATGAGACAATCTCTCAAATTACATTCAAAGACACCAGAAGAGTGATCCTAAGAAATTTTTGTATTAAAAACTGAACCTTACATTAAAGTTACATAAAATTATTAATGCGACCTAAGCAGCAATCTATAAACCTTCCTATCTATTCTTCCCCGAGCCTTACGTGTACCATAAGTCAACAACGCTCACCGAGCATCTCCTCCATAAGTCGTAACATCTGGTGCACACAGAGCATCTGAATGCTTCCCTAGATGCTAAACACTACCACTAGGGTTTTTTCTTAACACGATATAATATTATAATTATGATATGGTATTAATATGGCATAAGATTAAAACTTTGTGTACTGGAATTAACAATAACATTGTCTAAGAAAGACTCTGCAGGGTTAACTTTTATTTCAGAAGAAAAGACATTTTTTTTCAAGCAGGTCCAATAAGCATTTCTGAGGTAAACTAAACCTATTTCTGAGGAAAAAAACCAAACACTAGGACATTTCTCCTTACCATAGGAGCTATCCTTAGCAAGCACAGTCATGTTTATTCCATTCTGGGCCTGTGAAAGTAAGACATGACCCCAAGATCTCAGTCTATCAATGAAATACCCCACTGTTTTCTACTTTACTGTGTAACTTGTAACTTGGGCTTACGGACTCTGATTTATTGGAGTTATAATCAATAGAATATTTATTGGAGTCACAATTAGTGCAAAGAACATACCCCACATAATGGGATTCCCCTAATGTTTTTCCATTATCCTCTCTTTCAAAAGGGACAGACTGTGTGTACTCTGAAATTGGAGCCTCGCTAGAACACCAGATGGTTTGCTAAATGTTTATTCTGGATAGCGTAAGAAGTACATTTTCTCTAACTACTGGCTACCCACAAAGGCAGTTGGTGAGCTAATTAAGTCCCCTCTGGTGGTTTCTAGCTATCCACAAACAGGAAAGATTCTTCCACAGGCTCTTGGAACCATAAAAGCTTTTGAGAGATGATTTGGGTTAGTTTTAACTGAAAATCATTGCATGCCAGGCATTGTGCTGAGTACTGAGGGTCAGAGATAATCACCTTTACCTGGTTTGTTTATGGGTGATGAGGAGAGCAGATATAAAAATAGCTCTAATCACTCTGTGCTAATACATGCCCCTGCACTTGGCGGATATAATAACATTGCTGAAGGAATGACCAAGGGCCAGTGAACCGCTGACCAAGGCTTGGTATGTGGTGGGGTCTGGTACAAATGCTTACTTTCTCAGGGTTTGACTCTATGATCCATAATGGTCCTTCGTAATGTCCAGGGATGCTGTTGAAGTGTAGGATTTGAATAAAGCTTCATGGGAGCCAGCAGCAGAATGATGATGATGGTGTGTGTGTGTGTGTGTGTGTGTGTGTGTGTGTGTGTGGTAGGAAGGCCAGTTCATCTTTGGAGACATCTAACACAACAATACAACAATATGTTGTAAAGGAGAAATTTAAGCTGGGAGTTCAGTTATCCACAGAGGAAAAAAAAATGACTAGAAGCTTCTATTAAGAAACATCCTTGTGGCCTAGAGGAAGTGGTTGAGGGCAAATTATGGGGGCCCACTGATAGACTCATCTGTCTGCCTCCTGAACTCATAGTTCCAGGCTGTGGCTAAGACTTTCCCACATCATAACCTCCAGGCATCAAGGAAACATTGACACCTCAAGATGAGGCAACTCGAAGGCCCTAACAGGGAAATGCCTGCAGTTCCTCACCCAAAGATCCTGGAGCTCCTTGGACACTGCCACTGTAGCAAGAGCCAGCAAGGGCTAGTATTAGCAGTAGGCTGAATCCAGGAGCTGAGAGAAGAAAAGGACTCAAAGATAATCTGACACTTCTACTTGAGCTTCTAAGAAATGTTGACTTGCACTCAGATCCAAAGGGCGGAGGTATAATATATATATATATATATATATATATATATATATATATATAGTAGGTTTGGTTTCCTAACATTTGCTCTGCTGGGCATGATGGAAATACCTCGGTGATCCTTCCACAGCTTCCTACAACCCACAGTCCTGCGACAAAATGCTGTATCCCCTAACTCCATTCCTTTCTTAGCTCCTACACTTTGCTTTAAAAATCAGACTTTGGCCAAACCTTCATCATGGGTCTGATCAGTTCATTGTACATATGCCCCAGTGGTCCTGATAAAACTCTCCCTATATCTTAAGGTCCACACCTATGTTCTTTGTTTACAATAAAGAATAATTCCAGATAAATTCTACCCCCGCATTTGCCTGTAGAAAGTACTGCTGAAATGAAGCCCTGACATTCGGTGACATTGTGACTACAAGCTACCAAGGTTGGAGCAACTCACAGGGTAGTTACAAATCTCATTTGGGCTCAGGGAAGGTAAGATAAAGATCCCAGGAAAGCAGTAGATGACTGCTAAATCCATGGGTCTGAAGTTCCTGTAGAAGAAATGGCTTAGGAAGAGTTCTTCAGTAAGAGAAGTGGGAGAGTTGGCAGCTGAAGAGGCAGAGGACAACAAAAGGTTAAGACAGAGAGTGGGCGACCAAGTGAGTCACAGCTCCAGAGAAAGAACCAGAAGAGGCCTAATGGACCTGACAACCAGGAAGTCACTAGAGGCTGTTCGAGAAGAGTTCCTGGACAGACATGGTAATGGCAGTGTAAACTGCTCTTGGAAGACGTTGCTTTCTTCAAGAAGACATGCATAAGTCAACTCAGAGGGAGGAGAACTAATTCTGATTCCTGCTTCACATGTTCAAGTCAGTAATGCTTTCTCACTGTGTATCCCACACAGCAGTAAGCCTATAGATTTACTACCTAAAGAAAAAGCACTATGCTCAAAGTCTGGGAAGCTTTGTTAAGTGTGGCTTATTCTTACAGTGTCTGGAAAGTCCTGCAATTCTTGATCTGCATGATTTACTTCAGTGTTTCTTCAGATTTCTATGACAGCCTAATATTTTCATGTGACACTTATCCCGTTAAGAAGGACATTATCAAAGGCAGTGGTAATCTATGGATACAATTGTGAAGACAGTTATTAAATAACTTCAGCGTTTATCAGTTGTTGTCATCTGGGATATCAGAGAAGTGCTTCTTTTCTTCTTTGGGGGAAATGCACAGTACATGGTCATTATTGCTTCTATGAGTGCTCGTAATACACTCTACAGACAAGCACAGGATGAAGTTACCTCCTGGCTTCTCTGGACTGGGAGATTTGTTTCTAAATGGCTGTGTATTCCCAGTGTGGGAGTCACAACCCTTGTTACCTGTCCTTTGTGCATAAGTCTCCATATGATATTCTCTTTTGTGTCCTGGAATGTGTGATGATTGGGGGTGGAAGGGACACTTACCATCCAGCCAGAAGGGCAAGAGCACTCTCCAGTGACATGGTGGCACACGCCTCCATTTTGGCAGGGACATCTCTGCTCACACTGTGGACCATGTTTGCCAGGAGGACAAAGATCCTCACAGCTGAGGGATTTAAGTGAAACAAAAGATACCATTATTTATCCTGGTAAAGGATCCTCAGAGTCACAGATATAATATCGTCCAGAACCCTAAAATATACAACCTTTCTTCATTCAGTAATTACTAATTTAATCAGAACATTAATCAGAGTGGATAAAAAATATCCTGATGGACCATTGGGTCCTTGTTTTGGTTTGAGTTCTTCCTGTACCACCTCTCTCTCTCTCTTCTCTCTCTCTCTCTCTCTCTCGTCTCTCTCTCTCTCTCTCGTGTTGTGTGGTGTGGTGTGTGTGTGTGTGTGTGGTTCTGCGTGCACTTGCCCATATGCATGTATGTGGAGGCCAGAGAAGGATGTAGGGTGTCCTCTATCAGTCTCCACCCTATTCCCTTAGACGGGATCTCTCACTGAACTTGGAGCTCAATGACTATAGCTTAGATGGTGTCCAGCAAGCCCCAGGGTTCCTCTGTCTCTTTCTTCTGGATTCCCAGCACCAGGGTTACGGGCACCAAAGCCCACCCCTGGCTTTTTATGTGGGTACTAGAGATCTGAACTCAGACCCTTAGACTTGAACTGCATGAACTCCCACCATCCATCAGGGGTACTTCCAAGTGGAGGAAAGCGGTTCTGTTCTAGAACTCCAGGAAGAAGAGTCCTTACAAAGCTCTTGAGCTAGAGTGAAGGCTGCTTTCCTTTGGAAGTTTGTTGTAACTTGGAAGAGGATCTAAATGGCCACATGCTCCCATTGTGTGCTTAGTCGCAGTGTTCAGCATCCTCTTCTTTCGAATGAGAAGCCCCCACTCCTTCAGCCCCACTGTCCTTCGACCTTCCCCACTAACCCACCTTAGTTTTGCTCTGATTACCTGTAAGCTTCCCCAGCCCTGGTTAATGTTAATGTTAATATTGACCTTGATGAAAACCCATAAAGTGATATTAACAGTTAAGCGTTTGAGACACTAATCTATTCTTCTGAAAACTGGGTCTTTCTAGGCTTAGTGCGATTTTTGTTTTTGTTTTGTTTTGTTTTTTCCTTTAGCTCTACTTTACAGACATTAGCACTGTCAGCAGGACATATTTACCTAATCAGCTACATTTCCACACTATTAGTTCTGTGATTTACGAGTATAATTTTCTCAGGAAAGGAAGAAGATTTTTCTATCTCTTAACTTTTTTTTTTTTTTTTTGTCAAATTCTGCATTTTAAAAACTCTGTTAACAGAAGCAAGTCAAAGAATGCCCTTCCCAAAATAAAGTCATGGAGATTAGAGGAGTTGCTTCAGTGTTACACTTATTATTATTATTTACTATTAGTAATAATTATTTGTATACGAATATCATTATTACAAACTTGCACAATACATCCTAGTAGATGCATATGTGCACTTTTATGTGCATAACGAAATATGTGTGGCCAAGCACCAATGACCCGGATGACCTTTCACACTTTTGACGTTCATTCCATGCATTTAGTCTTCTTTCTCAGGCTCTGCATCCACCCAGATATATCCAGTTAACTACCACAAGGGCAGAGCCACCTGGACCACTATTAACTATTCCTAGACAGTGATGGAATTGTGGGAGATTTTCAATAGAAATCCACGCCTGCCACAGTAACCCTCAAACACCCTCATTCACACACCATCTATGAGCCTCGAGGCTGGTCCTTACATCTTGACTGAGCTCTAGCACTCAAAAGTCAAACACAGGTTCCCTAGTGGCCACCACAGCTGGTTCCCCCATCTGTGAGGTGCCTGGACCCTGAACTCAGCAGTAACAATGGGGCAACAACGCAAATCAAGGCACACAGTATCTGCAGTGCGACTCCATAGTGCACCAACTTACAAGGCTCCAGTGTACCCAGGTGAACAACGGCATTCTCCTGTGATGTGGTCACAGGTCGCTCCATTCTGACACTGGCATCTTTGGTGACAGTCGTTACCATAGGTGCCCTGTTCACAACGGTCCTCGCAGCGCCATCCCCGGTAGCCGCAGCGCAGTGGCAAGCCCCGGTGATGGGGTTACACAAAGCTCTGTTTTTGCACTGACACCGGCTGCTACAGTGGGGACCCCAGTGGTCACCATCACAAGCTAGGAGGAGAAAAAGAGGAAGGTATAGGGTGTGAGCATGGGTCTGGGCCGTTCTTCACTCTGCTCCCCTTGTCGGGAACGGTATGCTTTCTCCACGACATTGCCACTGTTATTATTATTTTTTTTTAAGATAAAGTTTCTCATCTCCCAGGGTGGCCTCAAGCTATGTAGCAGAGGATGCCCTTGAACTTCTGATCTTCCTGCCTCTACCATAGGAGTGCTGAGATTTCAGGTAGGAGCCACCACACCACATGAAGTTAAACACCTCTTCCCACATGCTAGGCAAGCACTCTGCCAACGACACTGTATCCCCAGCCTCATCATCCATCTTAAGCTGAGCATCCAGGCTCCAGTATCGACAGCTGCATTGCACAACTGGTGCTCAGGGTACCTGGTACTATTGGTGGTACCACTCCACTGCTTAACATTAACATAATCTTGTCCTGCTCCAAGGCGTCACTCTTCCTGTTCCCTAAGCCTAGAGTACGGCTTTGGATGTGGTCATGGTAATGAATGGGCCAGTGAGAGACCCAAAAGGAAAGGCAGGAAAAAGAGGCTGGGGGTGGAGGGAGCTGAGGATGAGCATTTGTACAGATGGACATCTTTTGTGCAAGGGGCTGCAGTTGAATGACTTTAAGCGTGGAAATTCGGGCCATCCTTGGTGTGGGAAAAAGGCAGCAAGAGATTGAGAAGGAAAAGCAAAGAGAACAGAAAGAAGAGAAACTGCTCAGATTAGTAGGAGCTGCCTGCACCCACCATGTGACTGGGAAAGGAAGCGGGACCAGAAGCCAGGATGTTAACGATCTGTCTGGCCCTTCTGCAGTCTGAGTTTGCAAAGAAACAAATAGTCAAAATGTTTGTCACTCGGTAAGCCCAGGGACCTCTAAAGAGAAAGCTGAATAAAAGTGTGGGTTATTTAAAAAGTACAGCCAACCTAGAACTGAAAACAGACAACAAACCAAAAGATAACAGGCACAATCAACCATAGAAAGCAAAAGGGAAGAAGCAGAAATTGAAGGATGCATTACATATGCAGGTTTGAATAATAAGGATGGCTGTTCAGTCGACATCAGTGAGGGTAACTAACTGCAGGTCGGTGAAGAGACACAGCCCCAACCCAACCATCCTGAAACCCAAGAGGGACACAAACACACCTTGATTAGTACATGTCACTCAATTGTTTTATTTATTATTAGATACCATAACTGTCACCAGGGGTACTCACACCAGCGAGAACTCTTAGGGAAAATTGTCTTTATGAGTAACTCTAAGTTCAACAGACCCGGAATAAGATTTTTGAAAACAACAGTTCTGACTGAGCATGTGGTGAACAACTCACCAGAAGCAGAGGCTCCATCTTCCAACAGTATAATCTACCGTGGATTTCATAACAGCAAAAGGTTTAAATGAATAATTCCATTTTTAATCAGCGCGGCTTTGGCCTCATTAGTGTTTTAATAAACACACTTTAACAGAATTAAAAACAATGAGCGAGAATTATTGAACTTAAAGCAGATGAGGAAAGCAATTACCTACGAGTGCACAGTCTTCTTTCGCAAAATAAGATTATGTGTTAACTCTAAAATGAGATCCAAACCTAGTTATTATTCATATCTGTTCTTTCTTTTGTTGCTTGTAGCTTACTTAAGACACTGGAATTTTAAAATTGTTAAGTTTTAGTCTTAAAAGAAAGCCTCACTGTTTTAAAACTGTACATCATGGGACCTTATCTTAGGTGGAGACGAGCATCCTGTTTTTAAAGTCTTCTGAAGACGTGGTCCTGTGTCCCTTGTTCCCTGTTTCATCATCATCAGTAGTGAGGGAAATCTTAATTCTACCCAAGAAAAATTCACCATCCCTTTCATAAATCGTTTCTTCTGCTTTAATCCCAAAACAGCCTAGTTGATTCCTATCCTGTTACAAATGGTCTTATTTCCGGTGCATGAAGATAACATTAACCCTGTTCTGTGTTCTGTGGGATGTAGCCCACATATCTGTGTGTGGGGGTTAGAGGCTGATGTGAGTATCTTTCTCATTTCAATACCTTAGTTTGGTTTGGTTTTGTGTTTTGTTTTGTTGAAACAGGATCTCTCACTGAACCTGAAGCTCAGGGATTGATTAGAATGACTGGCCAGTGAGCCCTCAGACCCTCTCTCTGTGTGACCGTGGCCTTAGGAATACAGGCATTCACTGTCATATCTGTCTTCTTACCTGGGACTGAGGATTTGAACTCAGCCCTCATGCTTGCATAACAAACCCTTTTCTGATTGAACCGTCTCCCCACCTCTTGACCCATTCTTTAATGAACTACACGTTGCAGCTCAAATATCTTATCAAATACTCAATTCTCCAGGACTTTGTATTTTCTTCTCTGCTAGACTCTTTCCAGAGTTTTCGTAGCTTAAGTTGTGGGAACCTCAGGTTAAATACCTGTCCCCTCTTGTGCTCAAATGAAAGTGAGCTGACAGACATAAAAGGCAATTTTAACTTAGAAAATTACCTTGATAAGATACCAAGGTCATATTTAAAAATATTTTTAAAAGCTGTGATGAATTGTTGTAGGGCCCATTTTCCACTGTGACACTGTGGTAAGAGTTGGGCTAATCACATGCACATGACAGAATGTTTTTATAAAGCCAAGAGAATGGCAATATGAAGAAGAGGTAGGTGCTGAGGAAACAGGACCCATCTGTGCTCTCCATGAGCCTTCCTACATCCCAGTCAACATTTTCTCAGAAAAGCAGGCAGGCAGGCACTAGCTCTGATTTCCTGGAATTTGACAAAAGTAAAAAAAAATTAAAAATAAATATAAAAAGAAAGAAAGAGAGAAAAGAAAGAAAGAAAGAAAGAAAGAAAGGAAGGAAGGAAGGAAGGAAGGAAGAGAAGGAAGGAAGGGAAAACCTTAAAACATTCCCTTATGATAGAAATGAGTTTATAATAGAAATTGCTATTATCACCATTTTTTTAAAAACAGAGTTGCAGGCTTTCAAAGAAATATCATATGCCGACATGGTTAATTTCCTGGCTGTGTCTAAGCGCTGTGGCATGCTTTGAAGTGACAGCCTCCCAGCCTTGGGCTGTACTTTCCTACAAAGACACTGCTACACAGACCCCACAGTGTGAGCCCTGTGTCAACATGAGCTGAGGATGAGGGCAGAGCCGACACACAGAAGTCTGCAGAGAGACAACCACAGGAGAATGACCAGAGCACAGAAGCAGGGGCGGCATTCAAACACGATTTCCTTTCTAAGTTGTCTTACCATCTTTGTGTGTCAGCTCCTTAAATACTTGCCGGTGGGTTGTGCAGTCTACATTACAAAAGCCAGCTTTCTCCTCTGACTCCTGCTACTTCTAGGGTAAGCTGACATTATCAAGGCAAGAAGCAGAGATGATTCGTATGTTGATGCAGAATTTGACCAGTTATCTTCAGTTCAAGTTCCGTGTTTAATTTCATGATTTGGGGAAGGTTTAAACAGAAATACACTCAGATGTGTCCACAGTCTCTGCAGACTTGAGATGGATTAACCCAGGAACTGTGAGGAATAAGTGCTCTCTTATTCCCATTTCAGAAACAGACAAGCTGAGATCCAGGTAACTTGTTCAGAGTTACAGGCCATGAGGCATGGAGCACAAATCACCCATCTCCAGAGTCTGTACCATTTTACTCTTCCAAAACTACAATGACATTTATCTCAGCACTCTCTATAATAAAAAAAAATAGAAATAATCTAATTTTCCAGTAACAGGAGACTGGTGAAAAAAAAAAAACAGAAATAATTATGCTTCAGACCACTGTGCACAATTAAAAATGATATAGAGAATAGTTAATGAACGAATCTTGGCAATATCATAATTATAAAAAGTAGATTAAAAACAGTATAAATCATGTGATCCAATTTTAGCAACTAGATGAAACTGCCATTAATTTAAGTTTAAAATGCAAAATATCAGTAGAAGCATTTGGCTGGATTTACTATCTGGGAGGTGGGGGGCAGGAGAGGCGGAGGATACACTGACCTCCACAGTGACGTGTCAGCAGCAGGCACTGCTAGGGCCTGAGATTAGGCATGGGTTTTCCTGGTTTGTTGTTGTTGTTGTTGTTTGTTTGTTTGTTTTGTTTAGCTAGGTTGCCTCCATTTCCCAATACATACCTTCTTGGCAGTAAAAGAAAAGCAGGCAACAATCCATCGTGTTTTAAGATATACTTTATTTGTCTGACACTTTGCATCACAGCAAGCTTTGTATCCTTATTGCATTTAGCACATCAAGGATTAAGGCACTCAAGCAAAATGTCTAAAAATACCCAAATGGTAAGATGTAACATCAGTTTTCAAACCTTAGCTGGAATTTCTGTATGCAAGCTACAAGCACCTTTCATGAGGCCATTTTGCCTGTGAAGTTTTTAGGTACTTAGAATACCCCACAATTGCATTTTACTTAACATGATCCATTATGGCATGACACAGCACTGATAGCCACTATTTAAGAAATTATTTGGGGAAACTAAGTAAGTAGAGTGATACCTAATAAGGAGGACCCATGGGAGGATGCGGGAATGTCACTCAGTAGAGGAAACAAAATAGTCATTGGAGGTGGAGGGAGGGAAGGAACTGGGTAGGAGAGGGCATGAAGAAGGGAACTGGTAATGGGGATCAGGGGGTGTGGGAGAGGGAACAGCAATCAGTGGCTGGGGGAGCATCTCTGAAAGTAACTGGAAACCTGAGATGGGGAGGCTCTGAAGGGTCTATGGGGGTGACCCTAGCTGAGACTCCTTCTAGCTGGGGATATAGTGATTGCAGTGACCACCTGAAGCAAGGCAGGACTTCCAGTAGACGAAGGGGGACATTAGTCCACCCACAAAACCTTTAACCCAAAATGTGTTCTACTTACAAGATACGCAGGGGTAAAGATGGAGCAGGAATTGAGGGAATGAGCAGCCAATGACTGGCCCCGACACATCTCATGTAAGATAGGTAATCCCTGACACTATTAATGATACTGTGCTATGCCTACAATCAGGAGCCTAGCATAACTGTATCCCGAGAAGCTTCATCCAGCAGTATATGGAAACAGATGCAGAGACCCACAGCTAAACATCAGGTGGCAGTCAGGGAGTCTTCTGGAAGAGTGGGGGATAGAATTGAGAGATCCTGAGAGGTCAAGGTCACCACAAGAAGACCTATAGAGTCAACTAACCTGAGCCCATGGGAGCTCACGGAAACTGAACCACCAACCAAAGAGCATCCAGAGACTGGACTTAGGCACCCTACACATCTGTAGCAGATGTACAGCTTGGTCTTCACGTGGACCCTCTAACAACTGGAGTAGCGGCTGTTCCTGACTCAGTTACCTGCCCTTGCATTCCTTTCCTCTCACTTGACTACCTGACTGGGCCTCAGTGGGAGGAGATGCACTTATGCCTATGGTGACTGGATGTCCCAGGGTAGAGTGATACCCAAATGGGGGCTTCCTCTTCTCTAGGAGAGGGGAAGGGGATAGTAGGAGAAAAGATTTGTAAGGATGGAACTGAGAGGAGAGGAAGGGTGGGGGATGGGTGATTGGGATGTAAAGTAGAAAAAGAAAAGAAAAATACTTTGCATTAAAGATTTATTTACTTTTATTTTACGTATGTAACTGTTTGCCTGCTTGTGTGCATGTGTACTACATATATACAAGGCCCCAGGTGTCAGATCCCCTGGCAGTAGAATTACAGAGAGTTGTGAGCCACCATGTGGATTCACACGATTGGCACACAGACATACATGCAGGGAAAATACCCATGCACATAAAACCAAATAAATAAATCAAAAAATTTCTTTAAAGATAAAAAGAAATTCTCTGAGGTTGACCAATAACTCAGGATGTAGGAGCACTGAGGGATGCCTAAACAGTGAGAATATAGAACATTTCTCAAAGGGTATAAAATGCAGGAGACAGTGAATCTGAGCATCACCTATAAACGGACAATGATTTTCCACAAATAGGAAACTAGAAAGCTCACTGTAAATGAGTAATTGACAGGTGCACCATGGAAATAGAAGAGGCCACTATTTAGGGAAGGAGAGAAATCAACTATTGGAATATAAGATATGGAAGAAGTTTTTAACAGGCACTAGGTGCTCTAGGGGCATTACAAAGGGCTTTTATTAAAACCTTAGGATAACTCAGGTAGATAGGTAGAATTATCACAGTGTTTTGCTATGTAACATGGACTCAGACTGAAATCTGCCCCCAAATCATTCAGCACTGACCTGCAAGCAAGGGTTCAACTCCAAGCCAATGCTGCTAACCTGCAGCCCTCCCTCACACCACACAAGCAGAGGGCAGCTTTTGTAAAACTGGCCTCAGTGTAGATTCAAAGGTTCCGTACCTTTGCACAATGGGGTCTCAAAACAAAGACCTCACAGCTGCTTACCTGAGAAATATTTGATTTTGCCTAGAATGACAGTTCTGAGGAATCTAGAGCAGCAGCAGCAGCTTCGTCAGATTGGTTTTTAGAAGAACTATCCTACCACATAGTCTCTCATGTATTAAAAAAAAAATAAATAAATGAGAAGGAATTAGTAAATGTCTTTGAACAAATAGAGATGCTATACTGAATCTCGTTACCATGTAGCTAAAAAGACAATGAAAGAAGACAAACAGGGCAAATGGAAATGCCAAATTGAGAAGCTCTCTCTCTGAAGAAGGAATAAGAACATTAAAGCATTGTCTGATCCCAGGACTTCTACTGCTGGGACCAGGGAGGGCAGGATGAAATCATTTCTGTCCTTAGGTGATGTTTACCATCAAGTTCCTCTTATTACAGAAGTCTTCAATCACTAGCTGGCACATGGAGAGAGGCTATAACCATTTTATATTAGTATGCCCAGGGCCCTAGCTGAACCACATCTACTTACAGCTATGGGACCTTGGACAAGTCTTCTGATTTTGTTATATCTAATTTTCTTTTCACAGAATGCGAATGGGAGAACGTGTTAATGACACAAAAGTTACCTTCTGTTATATGACATGGCACAGCTATTAGCAGCATCTATTTGGTTCCACAAATTGGAATCCCTGACCGATGGAATGTGAGTACTCTAGAACAGCATCCCCAGTGCTCTATAAAGCTAGAACACCATACCTCCCACACTAGTTTGTTTTGCAGAAAATCATGCACACCAGAGAGGACAACTTGAGAGAGGTAAATTTTAAGCGTAAATTATCTAGTAATTCTAAAAGCAAGCCTAAAATATGTCCAGGTCTATAAGGAAAAGAAAGTGCTGTCTCATGTCTTTAACTGCTAGTTAAAGATGGGCTTACCACTCCAAAAGAGGAAACTCACCTGGTTCTGAAAAACCTGGCCAGGAGCTCATGACTGGGGTGGGGGTGGGGCTGGGGTGTCAAACGTCATAGGCGGGGGATCTACTGCTACTGTTTTCTAAATGGTCATGATGTCAAACTGCTGTCTAAACACTCTGTTTATATCCATAGTTACTCCTGTCCTCAGTGTCTTACTGAAGTGGGTAAAAATTAATGCAGCAGCTCAAGACTGATGGGATACCTGTCCCCAAAGGCTCATAAGAGGGAATAGATGAGCCTAATCCTATAGAGATGTGATGCCCTTCGGTGATATGGGGGACACCCTCTGAATGGGGGGGATGGAGGGAAGAACTCTGCAATGGAGGACTGGAAGGGGGAGCAACATTTGGGATGTAAAAAAGTAAAATAAATTAATTTTTAAAAATGAATGTAAGGACCAAAGGAAGGGAAGATACACAACAAAAAGTTTTTCAGGATGAGACTTTGAAAGACTTTGTGGACTATAAGGGCCTTCTCTTGGGAAATTGGTTGGGAATTATAGTCCGACAGAAGCGTTCAGTTCTGTGCGTTTGTGCTACATCCAACAACCCAAAATGAACTGCACCAATATGAATTTCTGTGTATGCATGTGTATGTGAGTGTAGAGGCCAGAGAACAACTTTAGGTGTTATCTCTCAGGTGCTATGCTGCTATTATTATTATTATTATTATTATTATTATTATATTATTGACATGGTTTCTTATTGGCCTGGAACTTACTCAGTGGATTAGCTAGCTACTCAGTGAATTCTGGGGTCTAGCTCTCTCCGCCTTCCTAGGACTGGGTTACAACCACATGCCTTCATGCTTATCTCCTTTGGATTCTGGACTCTGAATCCAATTCCTCATGCTGCTGGCAAGGTGAATACTTTACCAACTGGCCTATCTCTTCAGCCCTGGTCCAGGATTTTTTTAAGTATGATCTTAATACCTCTGGGATCTAAGTCTAATTGTAGGATTGCAGGAGTTAACATCCTGGGAGACATTTTCCTACCACATACTTGTGGTGTGGGGGAGGGAGCATACGGATGCGAGTACCACATACGGACACTTAGTCCTCCAGCTCACCGTGCTTAAAGATGCCAGTTGGTGCTACATAACCAGCCACACCAGGATCGCTGCTTGAAGCAAGGAGGCTCTGAGGACCCTTAACTCAGAAATGTCAAGTATCTATTAAAGCACAGATCAGTACCATGACTTAAGCGGGTTGTGCATGAGGATTGGCTGAGGATGCTTTAAAGGTGAGAAAATGTGTTGTCAAAAGAGTTCACAGGAAGGAAACTCACCTCCATCCCATCTAACACAGGTGCAAAGTACAAACAAGTCACTTTCAAGGCACTATAGAAGAGACCAAAATAATTTCCCCCCTGTCTCAAAGGACAGAAAAAAACACAACATGGTCTTGCTGAAACACACACCCTTTCTTTTTAAGTCCCCTCCATCCTGGCTTTCATCTCCCCATGATTCCATCCCATGTGCTTCAGGCTAACACAACTGCTTTGTTAATGGAGAAGAAAAGATCGTCATTCAAAAACAGCAAGTGGCTTTAAAAATAAAACAACATTGTAAAGCGTCTCCATCCCTGAGAAAGAACAATAAAAATGTATTTTCTGGGTCCCCTGAAAGTACCAAACCCTGTGCCCTTCACATGTCAAAAACAAAAACAACCAAACAAACAAAAAACCCAACAACTCTCCAAGCACTGACAGAATGCCAGCCATCAGCATGGACAGCGCCTCTCAGATTAATTTTACTCACTGATTGAGAAAGAATCTTTATTGTTCTTAAAGATATTTGCCAAAGGTTAGGCTGCGATTTTTACAACTTCACTGTAGGATTGTCTCACATCACAAACCAGAAAGAACGGGCATGAAATGTTTAGACTTTAATGCATATAAATACAAACGTTAGCATGTCTATGTGAAAACATCTTTATGATTATATTCACACTGCAGGAAAACCTCAAGAATATAAAGTGTGTGTGTGTGTGTGTGTGTGTGTGTGTGTGTGTGTGTAAAATAGGAGAGGGGATTACATGTATTCTCTGAAGTCGAGAGAATAAAAACTGTGGGAGCCATTACAGGATAGCAAGGGCTATAAACTCATGCCATTTATTTTTATTTATTTATTTATTTATTTATTTATTTATTTTTATTTATTTTGCTCATGTACTCTCGTATTAAGATGTTTTTAGCCATCCTCTATGGCTACCAAGTTCTAGTTATTGATCACAGGCTACTTACTCCTAAGACAGAAGCCTATAGCTAAAATTCATTATGTAATAGAGGAGGCTAGACCACAGAGATTTATCATGTTAGAGTATATATACTTGGTGATCAAGAGCACAGGACACTGAAGAGAAGACCTCTTCTGTTGTACTTCCTTTCATGGTGTCCTGGGTCAAAAGAGAGAAAGGAATGGCAGAGAGGGCTTCCCAGAAGACCTGAGATGCGGTGAGATTGAAGGATTAAGTATGCAGACCCACCATTGTGAAAATACTATCTTTGTTTTAGATGTTGAAGGCTAAGGCAAAAAGGCCTTATATGATTTGTCTAAAACCCCACAGTAAGAAAACTAGGCCAAGACTCTCCACACTGACTGAATGACTTAAATGTTTTAATATGGTTTTCTCAAGCAAGGTTTTTCTGACTACAGGAGAAATTGTGAGTCCATTAAAATGTAGCCTTCTTTGTCGTGGTCTTCATTAGTTTAATACAGCAGTAATGAATGGGGAAACCATCTAGTTTTTACAGGATCTTAAACTAAAACTCTTTGCTCATCAGCCAAGAACTATTTTCCTATAACATCTATTATATAACCTACTAGAATAGTCTCTCTAAGTAAGACAAATATTTTCATTTTCTTATTTCCTACCTTCATTAGTTTTACACATCTTAAGTGTCCCTAATTTGTTCCATGCAAAGTCACAAATGTTCAGACTCTGAAAGCAACTAGGTTTTCCACAAATCCAAAGGTATTTTTTCTATCATAAAGAAAGAAGTGATTGTGGTTTTTCAATAATTTATTTATTCACTTTACATCTCAATCGCCGCCCCCTCCCTCCTCTCCTCCCAGTCAGACCATCACAAGCCCCTACCCCCATTATCCCACTCCCCCTCCCCCCCTCCCCCGCCCCACTCCAGTGACTACCACTTGGCCCTGGGACATTAAGTTCAGCAGGATTGGATGCATCCTCTCCCACTGAGGCCCAATCAGGCAGTCCAGCTAGGGGAAAGGAATTCACCAGGAAGGGAGATGGCAGGCCACTGAGTCAGGGACAGCCCCTGCTCCAAGTGGTAGGGGACCCACATGAAAACCAAGCTGCACATCTGCTACAAATGTGTAGGGGGTCTAGTCCAGGCCCTGCATCATCTTTGGTTGGTGATTCAATGTTTTGGTTTTTTTTTTTTAATATTTAAACAAGAATTATTTGACACCATCACAAACAAGATAATTGGTTTTGGTCAGGAAATAACTGTGTTGTAAATTAATATATAGCAATTATTCAGTCAACTTACAATACATGGGCGATGGATCTACTAGCATCAGCAGACGCCTAGACAATAGGAGGAGGTAACAATATCATCACTTCTCTCAAAGCTGAGCAGGCAGCAACCACATTCCTGTGGTCAGAAAATGCTTCTTATATATTAAAATGAAGGAAATTACAAAGAACTAATATTCTGAACTAATACCTCTGCTCCCTATCTGAATATTTTAAAAAGTGGACTAAGTTATTCCCTGCTATTTATTGATAAAAGGAGAGTCTTAAAAAGGTTAATGAAATTCTATTCATTGCTGTGTGCTTTGGAATAATTTGTAGTCTGAATTTCTTTGCCTGATTTCTTGCTATTTATTCTCCATTTGGGTACACATTAACAGCTAAATTCTATCACCTTATAGAATTTTCCCCACGAGGAAGAATATGTAAAAATTTCAGAGGGTGGGCTAGTAGACATTCTCTCTTCACATAAAGGCTGACTGGACTAGTTTTCTCAGTCAAAGGCCCATCACTTGGAAGTCACCTCTCCACATCAGGAATCCCTGGTGCTAACAGTAAATCAAGGTATAATTATCTCTCTCTAGAGAAGAAACCACTCCCTGATCCACACATCTGGTATACCTTGACTGACATGGACAGTGTTATTTCAGCTATCAGTTTATAAGAGGAATCCTTTGCTATGTCTCTGGGAGTAAGACAGTCCACACTGCATACAATACAACCACAGTGAATCCTGAAACCAGAGGACTCTGCATCCTCTGTGGCAGCAGAATGAATGACTCCAGACTCTATCTCTGGCAGACTTTGGCCATCTCTCTCTTGACTCCTGAAGACGCCTTGTCTGTTCACAGCCTTCAGTTCTTCTCCTAAGTTGAAAGCACCTTGAAAGACAGAGTGCTACCTCTAATATCTCAGGTTTGCAATCCGTTTACTGCTCCTTGGCTCATTTATGTCTTCTTTCCCTTCACCTACAAATATTCAATGAACATTACAGCATGCCCAGAACAAAGCTAGACAGCAGTGAATGAAACAGTAAAAACCTGTACTTTTGTTTTTCTCAGCCTCTGTGTGTGTGTGTGTGTGTGTGTGTGTGTGTGTGCATGAACGCATGTGTGTTATGGGGCTTACATCTTAGAGGGAAATACAGACCAAACAACTACAAACAAGTACACCAAGTAGATGTTTTCAGGAAGCACCATTTTTTTTCAAGGTTGAAAAGAGAATGTGATAGTAACAAGAGACGCTCTTTGAATATGGAGGTCAGCCATGAAAGGCTCTGACGAGTTTTCCCAGACAGAGGCAACAGCAAACGCAAAAGTGGAGAAGAAACCAGTGTGCTCCGGAACTGGGAGGGAAAGTGCTGGGCGTTGGGAGACCTCGGAAGGCTTACATGGATGAGAAGTTGGGAACAGGACAGATCATGCAGGCTCGGTGGATCACGGAGCTTGTTTGAATTATACTGAAAAGCACAGAGTGTGGGGATGGCAGGAGCCTGCTCTGAAACACATTTTTATAAGGTCAGTGTGGTCTCAAGACAGAGAATTGACTCTTAATAAGCCTGAGGGGGAAATAGGGAAGTCAGCAAAGACACCACTGCAGTCACCCGTGAAGAAGGGATGATGTCTTGGATGGGGATGAATGGAAGCATAAATAGAGAACAAACGTTAGATTTGAGAGCTAAGCCAGCAGATTTGCTGGTAAATGGACATTGCACAAAGTTTTTAAGCAAATTAGTATATTATGTGGAGCTGAATTAAGCAGCATGACAGCCCAGCCTTGCCTTCCAGCACTGCATATGAACCCATCTAGCACAAGTAATGCAAGCCTCTGTAGTGGTCTTACTGTGTCCCACATAGGACAAGCCAGATGTGCAGGCATCTCGTACAGATGACCTTTCCCAGAGGTTGGAAATCGTGCAAAACAAACAAGACAATAAATTAAAAAATAAATAAATACCACACTATAGGGTTTCTGTATTGGAAACACCCTGGCAAGCCATATAGACAGGAGAGTCCTGCTAAGAAAGGGCATGACCTATGGAACAAGATGAGCTGTCTGAAGGGGCTATTCTGTCTGTTGATTTTTATACACACTTACAGACTAAGTGTGTATAAAAGTGACGTCTGTCATGAAAGCATCACAGGCATCCTTGACTTGCCATTATGATGATGCTGGGCACAGTGCTGAAGGCTATGCATATTTTCATTATTTAATACTCACATGATTATGGAGTAGATGGGTAATCTTATTCTTAGTTTAAACACCCAGAACACAAAGGAAGGACAAGACCCAGAATTTGAGAGAATTTGGATGGGGATTCTCAGTCCAGGTAGAGGCTCCTTTAAAAAGACAGAATTGGCAGTTTCTGTGTGTGACTCAGATGGTCTATCCGCAAGCTGCCTTCAGGTGGATCTGATGGACCATTCTTCTCTTCTCACCTCTCATTAGCATCCCCCCCATGCTGACCCCCACACAATGATCTCATGCTCTGGCTGCTCCATCACACTGATTGTCAAAGTGATTCTGACAGGGCTGACGGGCACGTTAACTGCTGGCTATGGGGACTGGGCACCCAGGGCCTTCTCTCCTCAGACAGCATCGATCCCACTATTGTGTCTGGGTAATGGATCAATACCACAGGCTTTGCTAGGGAGTGTGTCAGCTTTGTGTGCCTTACAATGTCTGGCTTGTAATATCTTTCAGACAAATGCCTTCCTTCAAATACCCTGCAGGCAGCTTCTTACCGCTCCCTGTGCACAGCACGCCTGCCTAATTCAAAAGACCCTTACTGTTCCATGCATCGCACCTGGAAATGCTAGACTCAGCCTCGCCTCTGAGGCAATATTTTCACTATTTGTGAACACCAGAAATGCCATTAGTGACTAAATAAAACCCCTTATGGGTTTTTCTGAACCAAAATTAATTTCCAGTTTTGTCTCTGTTTGGTTTTAATCTAAAAACTTAGGAGCCTGAGGAAGAAGTTTTTGTATCTATTTGCTGGCCATTGGCTCATTTGGGATTTTTAGTTGCCTCGTGACCAAAGGAGAAATAAATTTCTCAATGGTTTATTTTAAAATTAAAAGGAAGAGTTGGTAGGTTCAGAAAACAAATGTGTGGCTACCTCTCATAGTAAAGGTGAAGGACTTACAACATAAGGAAAGAAAGCCTTCAGGAACTGCAGAAGCAAACCAACTGAGGGTTTGGGGAAGGAACTGGGAGATTAAGAGCAAGATCACTGGCAAGGTCCTAAACTCAGTTCTCAGCACCCAAGTGACCGGTAGCTCATAGCTACCTGTAACTCCAGCTATAGAGGAGTCAGTGGCTCTTTGGACTCTGCTGGCACATGTCACACATATGTCATACGTACATGTCACAGGCATATGTACACATACACATACACACACACCCCAAAATAAAGTAAGTCTTTTTTAAAAGTCACTAAAGTAAATCACTACATAGAATCATCTGCATAAGAAGGATCACAGATACTGTGTGGGCTATCATTCACAGTATCACCATATGAAAACTCACATTGGTGCCATTAAAATGTCATCAGTTCAGCCTGGGAGCAATGGCAAACACCATCAACCCCTGCACTTTAGTGGCAGAGGCAGGAGTAACTCAGTAAATTCAAGGCTAACTTGCTGCATACAAGTTCCATGTCAAACATGGCTGAGTAGTGAGACCCTGCCTCAAAATGAAATTCATCAAGTCTAATATCTTGCAGAGAGATTTTCCCCCTAATATTTGTCTAGAGACTCCTTCCTGCCTCTTGCTCTTGTTTCTCTAAGTCTTATTAGTCTGTTGACTTTTACTAATGTCTTTAGCTTCCGAAGACAGCATGCTACTGTGGTTAACAAGTACTGACTCTGAATGAGAGTCAAACCTTTGTCCACCATTACTGGATACATAAACTCATGCAAGTCCACTTTTCTACACGCACATACACATGTGCATGCACACACACACACACCACACATACACACACACACACACACTACACTACCTTCCCACAAACCAGGACCTGTACTTTCAACCACAGCATAGAATATGGTCACCATTGAGTTCATTCCTGTGCTTTTGCAATGATGTTTGGTGAGCACCAAATGCTCAATAAAGATGAGTTAGGCTAGCATTATCAGCATCAGTGTGATTTTCCTCCACAAAATCACCTCTCCTATCAGCCAATCACCTCCTCAGCCAGTGTTTTAAAGAGGAGTCAAGGACAGGAGAACAAGGTCATAGAAAACAAACCTCTTTAAGTCCTCCTTCCAATTGTCTACCCTGGATATCCAGAAACCTATGTGTATCTATGCTAGCCAGGTCCTCCTTCCTTGTTCTCCTTGGAACAAGAGCTATGCACATCACTAATGCCCCTTCAGAGCTGGGGTGTTGTGCCAGTCCTAACTGCCACCTAGAATCATCTTCCCCCAACTACCTGATCTCCTTTCTCAACTGAGTCCCCAGCCTCAGAGCCTCTGAGAAAGGCAACAAAGCCTTTTCTTAGCTTCAGAATCACTTCCTCACTTCTTAGTTCCTTCCCTATGGCTTCTCAGAGAAGTTTCTGGAAGAGTCATCTTTTCATGTCCTATGCTAATCTGTTGTTCTCTGTTCCTGGCACAGCACTGAGGCCTTCTTGCCTCTGTCCTTTCAGAAGCCTCTCTACCATGCCAACCCAACTCAGCATCCCTTGGTCTGTCGTCTTACGTTTCTCTGAAGCTATGTCTGTGAGATTAGTAACCATTCACCATCTTTTTCCTTTATCCTCAGCATCCAGTACAATGTTCTGCACACTGTAACCATTCAGAGTGAGTTCTCAAAATGAAGCCACGGGTAACCTTCTCAGAGTTGTACAGTTCACCCAGTCATATCATTTCTGCCAAGTACAGTGGACAATAACGTATTAGCTACACCTGAATCCTCCCCTCTAGAAGTTGTCACCCAGTGGAAGAGGCAGAGGAACACAGGACTGATGCTTAGATAGATGATGGTGAAGGGAAAAGGAGTAGGAAGGTGGAAGCAGGTAAAATGGATTCATGTCAGTCAGTCATATAGGCAGGGGGTGCCATTTGGATGCTAATAAAAGAGAAATATATGTGGGCCTTTTAAAAAAGTCATTAGAATCAAGTTTTAAAAGAATTCATATGTCGGAGTCATATCCATTATTATTTTATTTTAGATACACAGTGCTAGTATTTAGGGGACAAACTGTAGTATTTAGGGGCCACCCAGCAGAGCTGTAACTAACTTTGTAAAGGTATAGAATAAGTAACAATGGATGCAACACTCTCCTTATTTGGAGAAGACAGTGGGAACATTCTCATTTGTGAAATGGGACTCTATCCAATCTGGAGGGAAGACAGAATCATTTTGTTGCTGGAGTGGAGTGTAAGGGTGAAGAAGAATAAATACAGTAGCTGTGTAAGCCAAGGGGTTACCAATGCATCGCTTCCCCATTTAAAATGTATTCCTCAACACCTACTACACACACACACACACACACACACACACACACACACACACTAAGTGCATGTGTGAGTCTTTTAACCACTTTTCTTTGTCCTCTGGCTGAATAGTAAGCATTTTCAGTAGAGGGCACTGGCGAGACACTGAAGAAAGGAAGAGGGTTTTGGCTCTTGTCCCAGGGTGTGAGCTCAGCTGACCCAACTCTGGGGCTTCTCTGGCACCTGCAGCTCCATTGGAGTCAACGGGGCTTCAGCAGCAGTAAGCACATACAGCTTCTCCGGCTTCTAGAGCCTGCAGAACACAGACTAACAACAGTGGCAGACAGCTTCCTCCTTTTGTTAAGGGAATGGTGGAAAGACACTGCTCAATGCACAAGTTTCTTGAGTAAACAGGCTGATTTATAGAAAGTTCTGTCAGAACAGTATCACCATCATTTTCTATCTGATGATCTGTGAGGTATGGCTGAGCTGATCCTACAAGGTCTAGAGCATATGGCCCTGGGACTTCTTTTTCTCAGTCTGAGGAGTAATGGCTGTTATCATGTGCTTTTTCCTATATTCTTTACAGTTCAGCTTTCCTATAGTCAACCCTCATCATCCCTGTCACCTGCTATACTCATTAATTCTCTATGTTTTTGATTAAACGTTCCTCTTTCAGCTTACTCTGTGTTCCAGGTACAATGAGCATTCCCAGCACCTAGATCAAGGGCTAAGAAAGGAAGAACACAAGATACATCTGAAGTACTTTATCATACCAGAAAAGTAAGGAGATGATCAAAAATCAAAGGGATGGGCCATATCTAAGAGATAAATCTGGCTACAGTATCAGTACCAAAGTAAAGTAATGGATGTAATCTCTCGCTCATGAATCTTAGTGTTGCCCTTAACCTGAGGGGAGGCTAGAGTTAGGGACCTGCCTCCAAGGCAATGTAGGGAACAAAATAAATGACTTTGTGGAGAAACCAAAAACCCACATGACTGACGGCATCCTGAGTAATGTGCTGTGAATCCTGATGGGGTGAGAGGAGGATGCTGACAAAACATATAGGCTGAGGACTAGCCACCCTTTGAGATTCTGCTGTCCTCCTCTCTGTGAACAAGGAAAAACCAAGAATTCCACAGACAGAAGAGGACAGGGAAACATGATGACAATGTGCAGTGTGGCTCCAGGGAATCCAGAGCCTTAGAATTCATGGGACACATAGGAGATGCAGAGACCAGCAAGGAGACATCTGGGATTTGCTCAATACCAATGTGCTAATATCAATTAACACATTGCTTTCATTAACTTTCCCAACTTTAAAACCACTTGTACCTGCTGAACCCATCGGGTATTTAAGACGTTAGTGATAGAGGATTCTGACACAGACGGCACATGTGAGAAGTCTCTGGAACATCTTTGCAACTCTCCTTTAAATCTCAAACTGTTCCAGAAGTATTGACTCACTAAAAATATCTACGATGATCTCTGCCCCCTGGTTGCACCATAACTGGTACAAAAAGACAGCCTAGGCATCCAAGCAATCATGGTGTGTGGATCCAATGCACTTTAAACACAGCAATAGCCATAGTGAAGGGAAAAATGGGAGCTGTCCTTATAGGCAGCTGTGAGATGGGAACCAAACTCTTGCCCTCTGCCTCCTTATGGTGTGTGTTGGCTATAGAAGGGCATCTTGGGCCGGGCGGTGGTGGCGCACGCCTTTAATCCCAGCACTTGGGAGGCAGAGGCAGGCGGATTTCTGAGTTCGAGGCCAACCTGGTCTACAGAGTGAGTTCCAGGACAGCCAGGGCTATACAGAGAAACCCTGTCTCAAAACAAAAACAAACAAAAAAACAAAACAAAACAAAACAAAACAAAAAAAAAAAAAAAAAAAAAGAAGGGCATCTTGGGTTAGCATGGGCCTTGGACCCCGAGACTGCAGGTGTTTGGCCACGCACCCAGAGCCCAGGGCCCTGACACTTGGTCTCATCTCCATTTAACCTGTACCATCAGTCACATATGACACAGGTAGAGGGCGTGACTAACAGGCCTTTGCCTTGAGAGATTTACATATTAATAAGGCCGGGGGGCCTAGATAATTAAGTTACTCCTCCTGGTCCCTCCTCCTAACCACCCTCTATATAAGCCAGCTCTCCCCAGGCTGGGGTTTGGGGGCCACTACACCAGATCCAACTATCTCACTATGGATAATAAAGCTACTCCTTGGAAACTCAGTACACGTGTCTTCTGGGCCTGGGACTTTCTCGTGTATGTGGGAACCTGACAGCGGGAAAAGCGGGTTGCTGCGCGCAGGGCCCGCATCCTCCCCTAACCCCGCTGTTTTTCCCACAGGTGTGGATTTAAAAGTGTCAGGAACGTTATTCTTGCAGCATCTTTAAAGACTTCAGGTATCTCTTTGTGTTTATTTATAATTTTTGTTACAAAACCCAAACATGAGTCAAGGAACGAGCTGAAAGCTGCTAATTATATCTTTTTTGTTAGAATGTATTTTCTCAGAATTTTGGAGTAGTCACTGAAGTCAGAAAACTCTAACATAGACAGAAATGGTTTACTTTCTCAAGGGCTCAGATCAGCTCTAAAGAGTCTCATGTCCTTTAGGTTTTTGTTTTGTGAACAAATAGCCCTTTAGTCTGAACCTTAGCTTGAGGTAAACTGCAATCTTAGGAGACAAAACATGAGTACAGCTAAAATCATTCCACAGCCTCTTGTCCTGAAATGAGCAAGAAACCTGTTTTGAATAAAGAATACCATCCATTTCCTGTTTCCACTTTATAATAATAGTTTTCTTAAAAATGTCTAGATCCAAGTGGTTTTAAAGTTGGAAAAATTAATGAAAGCACTGTCAGATTTGAGGTAGTTTAGCCAAGAAAATGGACAAACGCCAAATCCCACATCCCAAACATTCTACTTCAATAACCTGTGGACAGAATGCTCACCCTGGCTCCCTGCTTTCTAACAGAAGTGAAACAAAACTCTGAAATGCAGTTATCTATGGAATAGAGGTGCCTATCAGGAGCAGACTCACAAATATTCACATATGACCTTCATTCACACCCACTCACACACACACACTCACATACAACCACACTCACACATTCAACCCATTCACATACACTCACTTACATAATCCACACATTCACACACAGACACACACACACACACCTCACAGTCCCTATCAAAGTTACAACAAAGAGGCTCTTCACACTGACTGTTCCTTGCATGGGCAGCACAAAGGCTTCCCCTAGAGATGTGGCTTTGGGGTCAGCCAAGAGAGCCTAAGTCTAAAAGCCTTCTTAGCAAAATAAAAAAGAAGCTCTCCAATTCCAAAGAAAGTAAGGGAAAGTCTCAGAAGCCAGCTTATCTGGGAAAGTTAGAATTCTTTCAGGCTCGTCTCAAAAATGTAGTTGGTGACAATGAAGACCCTTTTGGGCTGTCAGAGGAGCTGGCTCAATTTTGGAAAACAATTATTTCTCTTGTATAGGTTTAATGATTTATTCATTGCAATATAGTATCAGATTTCCATTTCCTCTCAGAAAAAGACACAATTATGCACACTGCAACAAGTTATCAGAACACTGAAATGTTAGCTGCAAAATTTATGAAATTAACTGTATTCTATGACATTCCATCATTCCAACATCCTAAAGATGGAGGCCTTGAGGGCAGCCTTCTTAGAATCTAGATATCATTATTTTAATTGTAACTCTGACATATTGAAGACAGTTATATGGTATGCTGTGATTTCATTAAACAAGTATCAAAATGTTCATGAATGAGTTAGATTTGCAAACCACACTACCCTCCGCTTGAGATGAAGACAGAAACATTGGCTCAGAGTCCTCCACAGAAAATGGGCCCATACAACACCCGGAGACAGACAATGGCAGGTGGAAACTTACCACTGCTACAGTTGGTCCCACCCCAGCCAGGCTCGCACTGACAGGTGTTTGGAGCAATGCAGCGACCATGGACACATTTATCAGCACAGTGGGCTGTCAGAGAGAAAAAAAAATCAATCAAACCAAGAACGTTGGCACAAGAAAAACAACAACAACACAGCTGTTACACATCCTAGGCTCACATATCACTTAAAAACAACATGCATGCTTCCCAATTTTCTTCAATCCTTTCCTCAGTTCCTTTAGAGTCTACTGTATAAGCAAACAATTCTCCCTTTTATTTTGATATTTCCAAGTAAATTCCTCCATTTCTACTGTTTAATTCTACTTCACACTAGATTAGGGAAGCAGTGTCAAGGGGAATTGTCTAATCCGCACTTTAAAAACTGTTTCAGTGGGTCCCAAATATATCCTCCTCATGCTGGCAAGAGGGTATGTGAAAATCCAACCATGAAGCAAGATATGAGGACTCTAACCGTGGCAGTGTGGGCCAAGAAGACATTTCCTGTATATGACATATTCAGCAGAAGCAATGGTTACCTTCCTTTGTGCATGAGTTTACACAATGACACAGCAGAGTGGAAAACACATTGTGGTCCACACACACACACACACACACACACACACACACACATTACATAGTCTCTAAAATACCTAAATATATAAGTAATTGTGAGAGGTAATTGAAAGAGCTTAGAGTTACAACATTTTACTTAAGGATGGAATATGGTACCCTGAGTTTAGATACATTTGATTAAATTATTCTTACTATAAAAACTAAATACATTTACCAACTAACCTAAAAAATATCAGTACATAAGTAAGCTGTACACACTAGCAGCATTTTTGTGGTTGTTTTTAGTATTTTTTTTTGTACTATGTATTTTTTTTATAAAAAATAGAACCATAGTAATTTTTAAATTGCTTTCCCACACAATACAATGAGAAATGTCATTAAATATTCTTTTATATACTTTATTCATAGTTATTGGTATAATGTATATGCAGCATAGATTTGAATATATGAATAATTATGAGTCTATAATAGATGACTTATGAATATATAAAACTCACAAGGATAGTCACTTGGAAAGTCTTGACCTCAGACTTGAAGAGACATAGGAAGAGTTATTTGAGATGAAGCAAAAGCCAGAGGTCAAAACAAAAAAACCAAAGAGAGTTAGACGTTTTGTTTGGTGCAGGATCTGGGACAGCAGGGCAGAGAGAAATCTTGGAAAGTTCAAGGGAAGATAAAAGCCTGCAGACAGAGGACCACAGGATTTACTGACACCAGAATAAGCTTTAACACTTTAGTGACTTAGTCATTGGGGTGTCAGGCCGGTTGAGCATGAGGTTCTAGGCTACAGTACAGTTTCCTGAAACCAGAATTCCACAAAAGCACTTGGTGATCTTGTAATATGTGATTTAGAATATTTACCCCTTTAATTGTAATTAAAAGCAGAAACTGCACATAACTTATAATATACCAGCCCCCCAGTATGTCACTTATGCTGTTAAGTTAAGTCAAAGTATGCTGACCGGAGGATCTAATCTCCTTCTGTCTCCATGCACATGTGTGACCTTGCAGGTGGCATTCATTTGTAAGGCTGTTCAGCTCTCCTGTTAATCTGTTTAAATTTAGTTATGGACACTCTTGAAGCCAACAACTTGCTGTATTCAAACACACAAGATCCAGTTAAAATGCACTGGAAGGTGGGGTGACAGCACAGAGCCAGCTCTATACTGCACACACTGTGACAAATATTAGCATGTCCAGAGGACTCCCACATTCTGGGTACTCATATCCATCATAAGCATGCCTCCCTGAGAAGGTTTGGTCTTACTTGCCTCATGGACTGATAGCATTTAGGTTTGAATCACCTGGCTACTTAGCAATTTTTTCTCCCTCAAGGTACTAAATGTTATTTACCTTTAAAGTGAAACAGGGCTCCTTTATTATAAAGGGAGGAAAAAATAATCCTGTGATGGTAATTTTAAAATCTGGATTATTTTAAGAAACTTCTTGAGATAACATTTCACCAAAGTCTGAAACAAAATGTGGATGGGTTATTGACAAAAAAAAAAAAAAAAAAACCAAAAAAACAAATTCATCTGAAAACTAATTAGGAGTGTGTGTGAGGGGGAGAAACTTAATTAAAACTCAGTCTAATGGAATCATTGTTGAGTATTGCCTCCTGAAAGAAAGATCCAGGTGATGGGAAGACTATTCTGTGTATAAGCCTCACACAGCATCTGACTCTGTCACCAAATTCCATTTCTGCTCTGTGTTCTTTCCCACCACCTCCAACTCTCCAGATCCAACAATATCCCTGCGCAAATATCCACAGATAGTCAGGAGCAAAGGGAAGCAGGGGACTGCTATGAAATGCTCTGTGACTTAGAATGACATAGCCTACAGAGACACTAGGTTTGACAGCTTGTTACACAATGACAGCAACTCACTCTGCTCGACTGGTTTAGATCCTAACCTGTCCCCAGTTTTCCCAGACATGCCACCCACTCAGGTGCTGAGCAAACAGGACTAACCCCTCATGGGAAACCAAGTAGGTTAAAGATATGAATTAGCCATGTATATCCTTCCAAAGGGGATTAGCCAAGAAAAAAGGGAAGGGCGTTCAACTTAGCAAATGTTCCCAACAACTTGGGTCCCAGGTATAGATAGAATCATCATAAGATCTCACCCACAAGAATAGAGAGACTTATTATTATTATTATTATTTGTCTTGGTCCTTTATTCCTATTTTTAAAAAGCAGTTAAAAACTAAGATAGCATGGAGCTGGTGGGATGGTTCAGTCAGTAAAGTGTGTCAGCATGAAGACCTGAGTTCAATCTACAGAATCCAAGTTAGAAGGTGATGATGCAGACGGGGGAGAGGAGGAGGAACAAGAGGAAAAACAGGGGGTAAAAGATCAGGGGAAGAGGAGGAAGAGGAGAAGGAAGAGAAGGAGGAGGAGAAAGAAGAAGAGGAAGAAGACAAAGAGGAGCTGAAGGAAGAACAGGAGAAGGAGGAAGAAGAGAAGGAGGAGGAGGAGGAGGAAGAAGAGAAGGAGGAGGAAGAGGAGGGAGAAGAGGTGTAGTGGCACCCAATTGTAATCCTGGCAACGGGGAGATAAAGGACTGGCTGGCCAGTGTAGCTGAATCAGTGAGCTCCAGACCAATAAAGACCGTGTCTCAAAAAACCAGGAATGACATCTAAAGTTGTTCTGTGGCCTCTGCATTCACATGTATACACACACACACAGAGAGAGAAAGAGAGAAAGAGAGAGAGAAAGAGGAGAGAGAGAGAGAGAGAGAGAGAGAGAGAGAGAGAGAGACCTAGCATAAAATTTCTATCTGATTTGATTTTTTCTCATCCCTTTAAACTGAAATCATTAAATACACACTCTATGTTTTTAGTAGCTTTTCTCTGAGGCCAGATATAAGCTAAACCTCTGCCCACATCTGTATCCAGCTGGAAGTGCATCAGGCTGCATAGCCAAGGCATATTTTCCCTCATACAGAAGAGACAAACAGGCCAAGTCTTTGAAGTGAGAGCTGCGGACAGCCTGTCTCTTGGTGGACAGGTGAGGACTGACATGGTGACCCTGGAATCTTCTAATTAGGCTCCTGTTTCAACCTCAGTTCCTAAAGCCATTTAAATCCCATCACTAATGCTGTGGGCCTCAGTCCTTTCACTTGTAAATGCTGAGGCCCTTTAGCTGCCAGGAAGTGTCTTCTCTTCTGCTACATACAGTTCCCTTTGGATTGACTCTTAGGGATGGAGAAAGGACAAAAGGAAGAGTGAGCAGATTAAAGATGCCTGCAGACCCAATATGTGTGTACAAGCCTTGCATCCCTTGCCCTAAAGGCAATGATACAATCAACATTGCTTCTCTGGTCCAAGTATCTCTTGAAAATAACTGCCCAGTAGTTTGCCATTTTGTTTCTCTTTCCCTTCTATAAAGAGATACAGCAGAGCAGGATACCATGTAATGTTTGGAATCATGAAAATGAACTGGGCCTGGCAAACTAGGAAGTCTGTCTGTAGAGCAAGGAGCAATAGGAGATTGTGAGAGGATATTGAATAATTCTATTCATATGAAATGTCCAAGTAGGGCACTAAAAGATACAAAAGATATATTAATGGGTTAGGTAAATGTGGGTCAATACAGGTATTTTGAGATGAAAAATCAATATTTAAAATTTGATCCTGTGATGGTCCACAGCTCTGAAAATATGAAAACTAGACTTAGTGTCATAATTGAACTGTAAATTATATAGTATGTGAACTATCTCTCCAAAGACTATCATAGAAAGTACTATGGGAGTTAGGGGAAGATGTTAACTAATTCCAACTTGGGTGAGATTGAGGAAGATTTCATAATAGAGAGGATATCTAAGTGAATGAAGTAGATGCTTTTAGAATAGTTAACATGTAAAAGTGGACAATTTTAGAACAGTTACATGCTAAAGTGGGCACTTTTAGAACAGTTACTTACATGCTAACATAGACACTTTTAGAACAGTTACAGGCTAAAGTGGACATTTTTAGAAAAGTTAAATGTTAAAGTGGACACTTTCTGAAGTTACATGCAAAAGTGGCCTGAAGTAGCTGCCTTGCAGTCCATCCTCCTAGTACTCGCAGCCACGTAACTTATTTCTTGAGTTTAAAAACACTACTCCATAGACACCAGAAGGCTTTAAGCATAGTGGCCCTGGATGCATAGCCATCATGGAGAGAGAAGGTAAGAGCACACGAGGCATCTAGAACTCTGGATATAGTAAGTATTATGGAAAAACTTCAATACACAAAATTCCTTTCTGTCCATTCTTATAGTGTCTTTCTGTCTCTTAAGGACAGATACAGAGTTATTGCTAGCAGTGTCTTTGGTAGACATTGCTAATTATTCTTCCCTTCCGTTTTATTAACAGAATCTCCATCATGCCAGGGTCACTAGAGTGAGCAGCAATCAACCACATTTCTCGGTTTTCTTTCTAGAATGATGTGGAATCCATGTACACAAAGTCAAACAGACTCTGTGGTCGCTCCAGCTCCCCCTCCTTCCTGATACCCTGAGTGACAAACAGCTGGATTTTCAGAATGTAGTTGACACCAGAGGAAAAACAGGAGGTCACCCATGGAGCTCTTCACTCTGAATTATTGCCATAGATGAGGCACTTACAAACCTTAGTTGCTTGAGTTTCTGCTCCGTATCTGTGTATTCTTCTCAACCAGATTTCAAACTAGTGAATTGGCTCTTTGGAAGATCTGCCAGGTGTGTGCTACAAAGCATCTGTTAGCAGAATGAACTGAAGGCCCGTCTCTGTTAGAAAGATACGTAGAAGTGCAGTTTCTACTAGACTTTGAAGTAAATGAATCACGCAAGCCTATGATCAAATGGTATGAGGAAAACTAAAAACACGCCACAAAGCACACGCCCTACCCTATCTCTGAAGTATAGCTTTAACTTAGAATTAAGAATGGTTAAATAATATAGATGCTGTCAGCCCTAAAACAAACAAAACAGAAAAACTGTTATAGTTATAAACCAAAAGAGACTGTAGACTGGTGGATAATATTCAACAGAAAGGAAGAAACTGAGAACTGAGAAAGGAAGGAACACAGAAAGCAAACCTAATAACAAGAGTAATTAATTCCATTGTATGAAATGCTCTAAACATCTCACATAGATGGAGACTTTTTTTTTAAAAAAAAAGCAAAAAATAATATGATATTATGTTTATAAAAACTGCATGTTAAATATAATAACAAAATGCATTAAACATTAAAAGGCACGCTGTCTTAGTTGTGCTTCTATCTCTGTGATAAAACACCACGTGCAAAGGAAGCTTGGGGAGGAAAGGGTTTCTTTCAGCTTACAACTCTCAGGTTACACTCCATCTTTGAGAGAAGTCAAAGCAGGAACCTAGAAGCAGGAGTTGAGGCAGGTGCCTTGAGGAACGCCCCTTATTGCTCTCCACGGCCTGCTCAGCCCACTTTCTTGAACAACTCAGAACCACTGACCCACTGACAGCAACATTCACTGTGGGCTTGGCTCTGCACATCCACCAAGAATCAAGAAAATGCCCTACAGATTTGCCTATCAGCAATCTCATGGAGATATTTTCTTGATTTAGATTTTTTCTTCCCAGATAACTCTATCTTGTGTTAAGTTGACCAAACACCAATGAGGATACTAACAGTGATTTTTAAAAAATCTACTATAATTATCCAAATATTAAAGATAATTTTAGAGAAAAGGTTGTTTTCAGAAGCAATGAAGGTCATATAGTAATGATAATATGTTCATCAAATTAAGGCAGAACGTTCTCAGAATGGTGCCAGACATCTGGGGTGTTCCCAGCTTGGAGCTGTCACAAACAAAGCAAATTTGAACACCTATGTCCAAATGTCAAACAATTCTTTCATTTTATTCCAGATACTGCCTAAGGGAAGTGAAAGCCACCGAGCACTTATGCACCAGTTTTTCAAGCATCGTTTTTAAATAGTAATGATGGAACTTATCTATGCATCCGTAAGTAAGTGAAAGGGCAGATAAATTGTGGACGATGTATATAAAAATATTACTCAGCAATAGACACGAGCTAATGGTGTATCCAACAAGATGGATGAATCTCAAATTCGGTATGCTTGGTAGAAGAAATGAGACATCAGAACGAACACAGTGCTCTACAGACACAGCCTAACCTATAGGCTCAGAGACAGAGCAATGCTTGCCAGAGGAGGAGAGGAAAGAGAAGACCAAACAGAGGGAGTTAGTGAGCAGGTTCACTATTACGAGTGGGATGAGAGTTTCATGGCTTTGTATTAATTCTGTCAATTCTTACTGATTTGTATACTTAAACATGCGTGATTTGTTTTATGTAAACTCAGCTGTTTAAAAAAAAAATACAACTTGAAGAAAACTTTCCAAAGGGGATCCATAAACTTTATATACCGAGGGGTTGGGAAGGAATAAAACATCTGGACTGTCTTTAAAATTTGTACATACTTTGTGAGATCCTTTTTAATTTTTATTCTTCTGTGATGCCAGGATTGAAGCTGGCTAGTATTCTGACACTGAGCTACCTTTCCAGCCCTACAATTCCAGTAAGGATCCCTGGGCTTTGCAAACGCTTATGAAGGCATTGTTTTGCACCATCCCAAGAAAGAAATATATCTGGAGAAGTGTCACAATGCAATGCTCCCCTAAGCTTTTCCTCAGTGAAGCAAATAACTTAAAGTGGAGAAACATAGCCAAAAACTTGTGTTGAAACATACAGTTGCAATGAAGCCCATATAAGGATAAAAAGGGCCATCTGTGGAGCACGTAATCCTATTCATTGCTCAAAAGTGGAGTTTTCATTTAATTCTGAACTTACACAGGCACTGTGGATTTTGGCCACAACTCTCACACTGGTCCGTTTAGGCTGATAATAAAAGACTCCAGTAATATGAGCCTAATGGGCCACTGTTTCAGAAAGGCATCAGACGCTGGAATAAACTCTAGTTTGCTAAGTTGAAATTCCTAACAACTCAGCCTCCAGCATGCTGATGACACAACCCCACGCTGACTCACTCTGAGCGGATTTTAAATTTCCTCAGTTACAATTAGAGAAGGGACCAGAAGGAAGGAAACTTTGTCTTCCCCAGGCAGATTAGCCCTTTGAGCTCTATCTCACCTATGTCAATGAGAAACATGTGACGCTGCCACCGGAAGTACGCACCAACCTCTCTTGTTCTTAGAGAGGCATTTCTCCTGGCCTGACCTCTCACTATGGGGATATGGGGTCACTTCAGACCTGCTTTCCACCACATGGCATTTGCCCTAGTTCACCTGATTGCAATGCGCTCCCAGCCTCTGCATCTGAATCAGATATTCATAATTGAAATGAGTCCTGGGGAAAGCTAAGAAGGCAATGAGACATGGCCCGGCTTATACTTCTCCCACTCTGCATCCTTGCCCTCTTCTTCCTCAGGGGTGATCTGTAGATACTTCCTTTTTGGAATCTGAGACCCATGTCTCAAAGTCCCAGGTCACCACTCTCCTTTTACATCTATACCCATAAGGAATGAGTCAAGTTTCATGCCCAAGAGTCAAGGACCAATACTAACTGCTAGTTGCTTTCCTTGTCTGGAGCCTTTGCTTCATAGTGTGGACACCTTAAGGAAAACGTGTTAAATTAAGCAATTTAATCTATTAAAAAAGGAGAAATCAAGCAAGCTATACAAACTTGGCTATTAGAATGTCCCACAAGAAAGAAGAAGAGAAGGAAAGAAAGAAAGGGAAGGAAAAAAAAAAGAAAGGAAAGGAAAGGGAAGGGAAGGAAAGGAAAGGAAAGGAAAGGAAACGAAACGAAACGAAACGAAACGAAACGAAACAAAAGGAAAGAACAAACAAATTATATAGAACACCAACTAAAATGCCTTTGGGGACCAGACAGATATTAGAGGAATGTCTATCCAGATAGCAGCACCCAAGATTCAATTTCTGGAAGGAAGCCAGTGTTGGTCTGGAACAGCTCCATGTCTGGTGGCGTCCCTTTATTTATGCCCACAGTTGCATGTAAGTATACCAGACAAACTCAACTGCTGTTTTAAAGCATAGGCATCCACTCAACTGTCCACTAGGATCTTTGCCACTCTTGTGGCCCGGCTGGACAGGGAGCCTCATTTCAGGTCCCTCTGGGACCTGGCAAAGAAGTTTCCCTTACTGAGCAAAAATTTTCTTGGAATTCTGAGTTCTCTCGAGGCTTTTGTAGATGCGTATATCTTGGAAACAGACTAAGTCTAGAACTTCAGATATTCTTAATGCTACAGCTGAAGAAAAAAAATGTCTGTGCAGTGTGTGTGGCTCAGATGGATGCCTTGGGTTTATCACCAGATTATCTGGGGAAAAAAACGCTGCTGGCAGTCACTATGCCAGACTGGGGGGGGAGGGGGAGGGAGAAAGGAGGGGAGGGGGGAGAAAGGCAACTCTGTCACCTGGCCATGTCAATGTTGTGTGGTTGTTTGCTTAGATCAAACATGGTTTTTATATCATTTTAAATGACTTTTTCCTAAATAGATTTAAGCAGGAGTCCAGTCAAAATTGTCTCTTAGTTCCAACTTTTACAATAGTGTGATAATCAGGCCTGTGAACATTTCTACTACCTGTAAATACTGAAGTTTCAGAAGCTCACTTCCTGAAAGGTGAGGCAAGTTCCCATTGTTTCCATTAGCGGAGTCTCCTTGAGACACTAAAGTCAAGCTGCTTTGGCAGAGACAGCAGTAGGCAAGATTTCCGTCAGAGTGGCATTGAGTCAATCTTGAATTCACAGTGGAATTCTTTAAGATTAAATTCATAGTTTCTATTTATAACAATCAAAGTACCAGGGAAGTACTGACAACCCGGAAAACAATAAAGGCCTTCTGCATTATTTATTAGATCAGATCATGTCTTCACTCCTAGCAGAACAGTGTCCCCAACTAGAAAATCCAAGAGTGGGTTCCAGTGTGCGTGTGGGAAAATTAGAATTTCTGCTGGTGCAGTGTATGGACAAAAGGCTTCTCCCGCATTTTCTGATAGGTGCCTCTGAAACAAGTAGGACTCCATAGCAACAGAGAACAGGGTCCCTATGGAAACATGAAAAAATTCCACTGCATGTGTTGGGAGGGGCATGATGGGTAGTTATACTGAGGGACATACTATCTCGCTGTTGTCTCAGGCCAGCCTAAACTGACTGTCTCATGCTCATCTCTCCTAAGTGTGCCCAAGAGTCTAAAGACAGCAGAACTTTTGGAAATGCCTGGCAAGATCAAACTACGAATTAAATAAGCCTGTGAGACTCAGACAAGTTCAGAGTAGAACGATCTGGCTGCCTTCAACTTCCAAAAGAGGCCTTCCTTCTTGCTTACAGAGCAGGAAAACTCTTCTCTCCCTAAACAATACTCTGACAAATGCTGAGCCTTCATAGCCCAAAGCAAGAGGTCTCACCAGCAACTCTCAGTCTAAAACCCTGGGTTCCAAACTTTTCAACAACAAAAAGACCAAATCACACAGAACCTGGATCAAAGGTGAAATGTGTCATTCACTGTCACCAAGCAGGTGAGAGGTGAGCTAGCATCTCAGACACCTCTTTTCCCAAGCCTTACCCTCACATGGTGAGTATGGTCACTATACTCAAGCTTGTTCTCTCTCTCTCTCTCTCTCTCTCTCTCTCTCTCTCTCTCTCTCTCTCTCTCTCTCTCTCAATGTAACCCTCCTTAGAGTGACAATGTGACAGAGTGCAGATGTTGGGTACACTGTTTCCATCCATTTGAGAAAGTGTAGATGGTGTTATCCTAAGTTAATTGGCAAATATTCTGGTTTTCACAGAAGCAGCTAGTTTGTCCTGGAGACAAGAGCTAGTCTGGTAAATAGATGCTAGGACCATTAGTGAAGTGGCTAATCTGAGCTTATAACAGGTGATTTAGGAAACATGATGAACTGGGACAACTGATATATCCATAACACCTCTCCAATAGATCAAAAAAATCCCTTAGGACACCAGATAATTTCAGAGACTGAAAATATAGAGCACACAGGCCACCCAGTTAACTCTGGGTCACCCATTGACAACCAGTGCTTCCTCTCATTCCAGACTCTTTCTAAATGCCATGTTCCAGACAGCTGCTTCCAAGCGAGGCACCTATTTTCCCAGAAGGGAACATTTTTATAAATTCCAGTCTAATATAACTTAATATCCCAGGAAAAAGGAAGAGGCTGGGGTTGGGGGAGAGAATTATGTGTCACATGACGAATAGCCACTTGTGGCTCTCCAAAGTACATCTGTCTCTCAGAAGGAAAGGACTCCTGAGTAAGTAAGCTGCAGGTGTTTGTACCCCTCGCCCCCCGCGTTTCAGTGTAAAGCGCATCACCTATTTTATTTTATTTCATATAAAACCTGTATATTTTTCCATTAAAAATATGAACTATTTTTTCCTTAGCTGTTTCTAAATATAAAACATTTTCTTTAGGTTCTATAAATCAAACTGGTTTATCCTAAATATATACATCTAGAAAGTTCTAAACACTTTAAAATACATATTTTGATTTTTTTTTTGCTTTCTTTTTTAAAGCATGGTATTTAAACTAGAGCAGAGTTCATCTTTAGAGTATTTTCTCATACAAAACACCAACAACAGTTCCAGCTCCCCCATTTGCCTACAGCCCGTTTAGTTTTACATAGAGTTGGCCAAGTTCAAATCAACTGTGAATATTTATTCAGTGCTCTGGTAATCAATTGTCACACTCCTCCTTGCTAAGAACAGGAAATCATATAGAGATCAGTGTGTGGGAGTTCGGGCTTTTTATTTACGGTTCCCAGGTTCTCTTAACAAGTGCCAAAGACAAGAGAGCACATCCATGGGAACTGACAAGCGAAAAGGGGGAGAAGCCAGATCTCAGACATTTCCCTTCAGAACTCCTTGCGAGCCTGAGAGTCCCTATTACAGCTTTAACTCAAGTTAACATTGAACTTCCATCTAAGGAGGATGGGATAACAGCCTTTAAGCTTCCCTAGAAGAAACAGTCTTCAGAAAACGGTCTCTTCCTTTGCAGCGGCACCCAGCAGGGGAATGCAAGGCATCTGGACAGCAGAGTGGGAAGTGAACTGGGAAGGGAGCCCTGGCCATTTTCTTTGTCTATTCATGATTCTGCAGCAGGCCGCTGGGCTTACAACGATTTGCGTTCTGTCATCAGCCAAAATGAAGCCAAGGACAACATCTGAGCTGAGCAATGTATGTCTGATTTTACCAGTTTCCTCCCATGAGGGGTAGCTGTCAATGTCCCACTTGTGAGCTTCTTCAAGTCCTGTGTAACCAAACCCTACCAGTCTCCAGTTTACTAAAGATCAGATTCCAAAGAAGTGACTTGCGTATCAGTTGTGTGTAGCAACAAGCATATCTTCCTAGAATTATAATGTAGATAACGATTAGGTCCTTAGTATTGCTTCAAAGGTTTCTTTATTACAAAATGTTCCTGAAAGAGCTATAGTTCTCTGGGGATCACAACACTGGAATCCTTCATACGAGTTACACATTTGTGTTTCCACTGGACCAAGAGCTCTCCTCACCTCACTGCCATGGGATCGTAGATCATCTGTCTCCTCAGTGTTCAAGGTAAAGAGCATGGGAAGGAGACAAGAGACTACCCTGAGTACCCATCGCCAGGGGAGCATCGAACAGTCAAGGCTGTTGGGAGGGGGCCCTGTGGAAGGTTGGGGTATACAGACAACGTGTGCCCATTGAGATGATGAGCTTAAAGGAATTTGGAGGCCTGATGCTTCTGCTGGCTTCAGTTCTGGACATGTGTTAGTCAATTTCCTAGCCTCAAGCTGTCCTTTTTACCAGCCGCCAACCATCCTAGTCCCCTTTCCTTTGGCACCATCCCCAGGTGATTCTCTGAAAGACAAAGCTCTCTTTTAGCTCCCATTGGCTCTAGTCCTTTAAGTCAGAAGACAAATAGACAATAAAAATAACTTTTAAAAAGATCAGCATCACTCATAATTTGGAAATGCAAAAATAAACCAAGGTCTTATTTTTTTCACCAACATAATGAAAAAGAATATTTAAGTGTTGGTGTTATGAAAAGATGGACACCCTCTTGCATTACTGGGTAAGGAGACATGTAAACTGTTGTAATCCAAACAACAATTTGGCGTTTTGATATAAACACATTAGTGTTTAATATGTTAGTAAGATCATTCTTGTCTTTGCTTCTCAAAACCCACTATCCTCTTCCCACAGATGCCCTCTGCAGCTTGATAAACCCACACTACTACAGTCTTGCCATGAGTATGCAATAGGAAATAGAATATGACCACTTCCATCCTGACTCAGGAGGCAGCTGCACTACCATGCGATTTTCTTCTCATGCCTCTTCCATCAGCTCTTTAGGAACTAGATTGATATATGAGGCTCAATTGTGGTTTGTAAAAATAAAGACCACCCCTAGAGATGGTAGATGGAAAAGGTAGAAATTATTTTTCTCTATTGGTTTGGCCACCATTGGGCACCTCATAGCCAAATCGAATCCTGGATGATGCAGTATGCATACCGTTTGCTACACATTAATATGTATTCCCCACCCCAAGAGGCTTCCTGTTTGAAGCTTGGTCCTCAAGATGTCAGTTCTGGATGATGAGTTTTAAGATCTTTAAACTATAGAGCTTAATATGGGGCTTTATCATGGCCAAGGTGTACCTCAAGAAAATTGTTTCTCATGGAACCTGATTAGTTCCCCTCAGTGTATTTCTTAATAAAACCTGATTGTTAAAAAGCTCAGCATCTCTGACCACCTGTCTGGTCCACACTCATTCTCCCCATATCATGTGACAAAGCCAAGAGACTCCTCTCTATGAAACAATGGCATACTCTTGATCCTGAAGCAGTTTAACTGTGAACTAAATCTACTTTTTTTTCTTTCTAAAGTCACCTGACTAGGGTATTTCATTACAATTACACACCTGTATGGTCTTTGTCCCAGAAATTCTACTTAACTAATTTGTCTTATGAACTACTCATGTCCACAGAAAGACTTTATAAAATGATTCTTATTATTTTAGAAGCTAATATTACTACATATCAATACAATATTATTCAACCATACAACAAATAATTTATTAGTTGTGTAAATTAATGATAAAATCAATAGATTTGATTTAACTTTTGGGAAATATATCCATAATATAATATAAATGAATAAAAACCATGTGCAAAAAAGTGTTTACATGGTATAAATCTATAATGATTTTTTGGATTTAAGGAACTGGCAAAATATAGTGTTCTATACCAAAAATGGCAACATATAAGTGACTGTTTTTCTTTTCCTCTAGTGTTTCATAAAGACAACATTGTTTCACTGTGAAAAAATAATTTAAGGAAACAATTTCAAAGATACAACAAATTATTGTCTCTTCTGAAGTAGTTTTAGGTCTTTATTTCAAGTCAACAAAGTAGCCCAGTTAAGAAGAGGAGACCAAATCATGTGTTCCTCTCTCCAATCTGTACCACACTGCTACGTTGTAACACCACAAAGCCTGAGGACATCAACAGAGTTTTGCTGCTTCTTCAGTCTCTAACAGAACAACTCAGAAGTTAAGATTTCACTTCCAAAATATCCATGAGTTTCAAAATAGAACTGATATTTTGACATTTATAAGATGTGGGTAGGCATAGAAGACAAGAAGTAAATAAGAAGAATCCATAATTGAGTCATTTATCGTGGTTACTAGACAAAAATTCTCTCTTAAGAAGGAATTATAAAATTCAAAGTACTGAGTCAACCTATGTATATAATTTGAAACATAGTAGGAAATGATGTGTCTACAGTATGATGTATCTGAGATAGACCCTAGTGAAGGTGATGGACTAGGCATTCTCCACCAAGTAGCATGTAGAGTGTGCTCTCTGGAGTTTAAAAACTTCAGCAAACAGTGAAAAAATAAACATATAGCTTTAAGGAGAAGAGAGCATCCTGACATGTGCTGTGACATGAATGAACTTCAGGTTCATAATTATAATGCCCACATATTCGTTAAGACCAATTATGAAACCAGCATATTAACCAACCTAAAGTTTTAAAAAAGCCACAGAGCATAACTAACATAAATGTTGGTGTGTGTTATAAAAATGCATTGGCATATGTTTGAGTGAGCATGTAGTTAGGTACAAGAAACTGACACTTTAATCTAAAGACAGCATTTTTATAAGAGATCAGTTACGTGATTTTAAAATCACGTACCTACATGAATATATAAACACATATGCAAATACATACTCAAAGACAGACAGATACATTTCTACATACCACAAACATTAAAACTATTTTTGTTCCCTGGGTGTTTCTTCACTAAGATGAAGATTTTTCCATATCAAAAATAACTAAAGACATTAGATCTGACAATAATTCAAACCCAAAGATGGATGAACTTAAGATCATCATGATTTATGAACAGAGTAAATTCTCAGTGTCACAAATTTCATGTCCTAGTATACCTTCTCTATAAAAAAAAAAAAAAAAAAATCCTATCTCTTCTTTTTCCCAGCCAGACTTTCAGAAAAGGCTATGCTCACACCACTCCCTCTTCTTTTTTGGCTCTTCTTGCTCAATAACACTCATCTGTCTTCTAGCAGAAGCCTAGCTGTTCAATATGTTCTATGCACCAGTGGCTGCTGCACGGCCTCGAACCCTGAGTAGAAACACATAAACCTGTGCCTAACCCAGACCTCCTGATTTAGGGTCTGCATTTCACAGCCTTCCCAGAGGATCCATGCATTCACTCCCATCTCAAGCAGAGAAGTTCTTCTTCTCACCATACTCTAAACACAAAGAAAACACAGTATTGTTCTCCATAGATCCCTTCCCTTGGCCAGCAGAACAAAAAGTATATTTCAGCATCCTCTGCTGCCTCCATTGGTGGTAAACATGGTAGAAGAGTCACATGTTGAAAGACCATTGATAAGAATCTCACAAAGGCTAAATCCAAACTTCTCCCCTTTATGAATATGAAATTTAAAATTTCTGTGTCTTCTGAACTCCCAGTCTTATCCTCCAAACCTCCAAAGTTTTGAAACAGGAAGAGCACCAGAAAGGCTAGTAAGACAAGGCTCAGTAGCTTGTGAAAAGTCCATCCTACCCCATATACATCCATGCATCCACAAGTGGCCCCCCATCGGATACAGACAGAATCATCACATCTGTTATCTATCTAAACAATATCTATGAAGTTCTCTGCTTTCAGAAACCTTTCCAAAGTTTAACTTCAAAAAAAGAAAAATGTTTGCCCATTTTAGTCACTTTAAAAAGAGAGAAAACATAAAGCCAGAGTCTAATTTGTGAATTGAATTAAGCGACTTCGTTTTTCAAAGGCAAAATTGCCTATCGGCTTCTTTAATATCTCTGAGGTCATGAAACCATAATGCCACTAAGCCACTCCTGAGAAATACAGTGTGACAGTTAGGTAACCCTCCTCCACCTATCAGCTGGCCTGCCACTTTCCTTTGCTTGGATGAAGTAACTCGGTCCACATTCAGAATACATACAGCACCGTTTCTCATCACCAACCACCACCTGACTGGTTTCCTCATCTACAAAATGCGTATGATCATATCTGTCTCCTGGTGAGGTTTGGGGGAATTAGTAGAATGATTCCATATATGCCTGGCACAGAATAAACACTCCATTGAGATAACTACTAATCTGTTGTTATTCTGAAGACATTAAAAGCTACTTAGGGCAAACTCCCTGAGGGAAAGGAGCATAGCGCTCTCACATAAGCATGTAATCACAGGGCCCAGCCTTTGGATTTTATATCACAATCAGTGCATGTTAACTTTAACCATCTTTGTACTACACCCTTTTTACTGAACCTAATTCTTTCCTTTGAAGGAGAGGAGAAAATATTTGGGATAAACAAGGAAACAAACAAACAAAAAATCTACAAATTCCTTTACATGGAAAAGTAGAATACAAAATGTCCCTTTAGGACTGTGGATGTAGCTCAGTTGACAGAGCGCTGATCTAGCTTCCTTGAAGCCCTGTTTTTGATTCCCAACACTGTATAGATCTCATAAACTCAGCAAGGTAACACAGGTCTGTAATTCGAGCATTCAGAAAGTAGAGTCAGGAGGATCAGTGAGTTCAAGGTCATCCAAGGCCTTATGGCAAGTTCCAGATCAGCCTGGTATACCTGAGACCATTTCTCCTGGAGGAGATTTTTCAGTTACCTGAAAGAAATTTGATTGCAAATGCAGAAGGAAAAATAAACTCATTCTGCCTTCCATGTAAACTGATAGTTCGTTAACTTAGTTAAGGTTGATTATCATGAATTAAGAACTAATCTCTGTTTCTGCTCCTTTCTATAACAATTAAAAATGATGACCATGCTACCTGGTTGGCAGCAACACCTGTTGGGAAGGGATCATGAAAGCAGAGTTGAGAACGCTAAGTTCTCTCTTCCTACTGTCTGCACAGTGGACCTAGCTAACCCAGCAGTACAGTGTACAGACCCTTGCCGAAAGGCATCCTCCACTGCAATCGAGAGAGAAGTAAGTTCTTTGGGGGTGGATGGATTCAGCAATAAAATAAGCCATCGCAGCTGATAAATGCAAACTGTCCTTAAAAAAAAAAAAAAAAACAAGACAAAACAAACAAAAACAGCAACAATAACAGAAACCAAATAGCTCCCAAGCCAGTGAGAGCATATAGTGAACTGAGTAAATACACTAACCTATCTTTTCCTTTTTTTTTTTTTTTTTTTTTCCAAAAAGTGTTTTCTGCCTATAGGGATAGCAGGTGAGCTAAGAAAGCCTAGAGAAAGTGATTGCTAAAACTGTCAGTCATTCACATAGCCTGGGGAACCCATTATACAAGTCTCGTAGAAGGAAAAGGTTGATATTTTGCCAACATACTTCCAGGCCAGATGAACTAGTAGATTTGCAGCCTTGGCCATGAAACACTGAGCTGTACTCTAACTGGCCTTGCTTGGGTCCATTCTTCCCACACTAGCTGGCCTATGGGATCTCATGTCCTGCACTCAGGCATTCTGACGGGGCAGGGAGGTATAGCTAACAACAAGGCCTGAGCAATCCCAGACTGACAGAATTGTGGCTTTATTCTTGAGTTCTGTGATCTAGCACAGACATGCTCTCTGAGGGTCGACATATTGTGTTTGTTAGGCTGACATATGTGGGTTGACAATTGTGTTTGTTAGGCTGAACCTAAGCTAAGGGCATCAAAACCATGTCACCCACATCCCTGGAAGATGGCCAGCCCAGCCAGTAAGGCCTCCACCCCAGCACTGTATTCTTGGTCTTTTTCCTGACAGCTTCTCATCACTTGAAGCCACTGAGATCAGTTCCTGATTATTCTGATTGATTACAAACATGTAATTTTTCTTACCCACCGTCCTCATTAATCAAAGACATTCAAATTAGGAAGGAAACATGTCACAGGGTATAAGCTAACAGGCATTCTCTCATTTCCTGATGGTGTGCCTATAAACTAGAAAGCAATCCTCCAGATATGCATGCCTCTGGCCTAGCCATTCAACTTCCAGAAATTCAGCATTCACTGATTTAGGAAGTGAAGATTTATTTAACCACAGGATGGCTTGTGGAACAATTCATAGTAGAGACAACTTAGAGATCATGTACATAGTCACATGAGTTTAGTTTAGAAATATCTATAGTAACATGGTATGCTCTCAGAGAACATTTATTGGTGGCAAGAGCCAAGTACTATGTATTTCTTGTTTCCTTTTTGTTAATTCTATGTTGTGTTTTTGTTTTCTGTAAGCATCTGTCAGCAGATATAGTGGTAATTCCGAACCAAAGTTGAGGAGCTGTTGATGTCTGCATGGATATTGGCAGGCACAGATTTAGTTCCCCACCCCCACCCTCTGAGCCAACGAGGAATCTCACAGAGGTACAAATGATAAATCTGAGACCACCCAGTTGAGTGGAGCTAGTACTGTCAACCCAGACAGACCAGTCACCCCCATTGCTTCCAGATTAAAACAGAACCCTGTCTTTCTCCCCCACACTCCCACCCCCACTCACGCCTAACATCAGTGCCCCAGCTCAGAAGTGAGGGTTGCCATAGTGCATTGAGCCACAATGCTTGAACTCAATAGTTTTTTCATGATCTCTCTGCTAAGTGTCTTATACAGAATACCAAGAAACCTCCACTGCAACAGCATCCCATGAGACCTAGAGTCTTCTGAAGTATATTATAAACTCCAGGCTTCTCTCAGGATGCCTCAGAATCAAGTGTGAGATATGCTGCAAAGAAGGAAGCTTGTTCTCTGTGTGCCCTGGATCCACTCCTTCATTTTTCCATGACAAAACAAACAACAAAGAAACAAACAAACCAAGCACGCTGGCCCCTTAGAAGGTAGCAGCAGAGGGAAAGCAAGGATTCTGTTCTCTCCTGTGTCCTCAGCCCAGGGACTCCTAACCAATCTCCAGCTGAATATGACAATTGACTTGGCCACACCCAGCCTTGCAGCATCTTTTGCACAGCTGTTTTCTCTTCAGGCAAGATTCATCTGGAGACTGATAGGACTTGCAGACAAAGTTAATGCTTTCTGCAGAGAGCAAGCAGTCAGAAACAAAGGGGAATGTTCTAACTGCCCCATCTCCAAGGTCTCCACCTCAGAGGCAGAGCAGCACTGGACATGCACAAACAGCTCAGAGGGTGGACACTTCACTTACGGATACACATGTCTCGGCTTTCATAAAATCCTGGGCAACACTGGGATTTGCGCCTATACATGGTTTTCTCCCATGGCGGTAGGCTGTCCGGTAGCTGATTCTGTGTGAAGGAAGAAGATTGTGCCATTAGCTCTGATTGACAAAGTAACAAGGAATAATTTATATTTTAATAAAAGAAACTATCAGCCACAATGAAGGTACAAAAAGCAAGTGTTTCAAACGAAAAAGAAACACAGAGTATAGGGTTAACCAAGATTATTATAGCTTATTATTAAGTTGCTAGAGAGGCTTCCCCAATCCAGCCCATCTGAACATTATTTCAAGGTCTCAGAAAGGTTGTGAATTCTCTACTTCAACTACCTTGAGACACCGTGAAAAGTGTTGACTAATTTCATATGATACCAAATTAGTCATCATTCACTTATGTTTCAAAAGAGGACTTCATAGATTTTCTTTTACCATTCAGCATAGTGTCATCCTACTATAAACGAGAAGACTAATTCTATCATCTGAGTTAACAGAAGCGCCATTCATTTACTGATTCAACACATACATGCATTTCTTAAGCAGTTAGCGTATTGAAGGCTCTATTTTAGGAACCAAGGAGTGGCAGCAAGCAAAACAGTATAAAGACTTTCTTCTCAAGGAACTTTCCCATCTAGTGTGAGAAGATAGAGCTTGTAAAGGTTGTTTAATGAAGAAACATACTAAAAAGATAACTGGATCATAAAATGACAGGTATCGCACTTACTCCATAATTCATGATACTATAAATACTTAGCTAAGAGAATTAAGGTATCAGAGTTCCCTTTCATTACATGCACTAATATTTTTGGCTCTGTTTTCTCATGGATCATAGATAACCTATCTTATTTCAATTTCAACATAAACTGAGTCAGACATCCAGCTAGAAACAGACCGTGAGGCATGAGTTTCTAGGAGTCTGGTGATGGTAATAGGAAAAAATGTCTTTGATTTTTGCTGGCAAGGTTCTCCTGAGCATGAACAGGGCCTGCCCTAGAGTGTGAGCGATATTCCCAGTGCCATTCCATTTAAGAAAACTGATGGTCCCTCTCTCAATAGATATTCTTTCCAAAAAGTCTCTTGATTGGGGGTGGGACTTTCTGCCCACTTCCCTTCCTCTTTGCTGGAATTTTGTCTGCCTTGAGCCTCTCTGCAGGTCTTGGACATACTCATTGGATTCAATGATTTTTAGTGGATTTCCCCTCTTTTTTGTTTGTTTCTTTTTTTAAGAGAGAGAAATAATATGAACCCAGGTATGTAGAACCTAAGAGAAACTGGAGCATAGGAAAACATAATAATGAAAGATATGCTGTATAAAATTCTCAAAGAATTAAAAAAAAAAAAAAAGAGTGTCTCTCCCAGTCATCTTCTATACAGGAGCTGGGTGAGGTTTTTCTAAGCACAGGAAGGACAGTAGATGTGCCTGTCACCTATAGCTCGACCATAAGTCACAAGGGTCATAGACTATATCAGCCTTCTGATGTCCCCTGGGCTTGGGATCAAAGCCCTCAACAACTGCTCGCTGCATGGATGCACTTTTGCAAGTAGCTGGTATCTCTGACTGTATCACACTGCATTTCCGCAGTCAGAGTCATAAACACCCCCAAGCTTCCATTACCTGTGCCGCGTGCATTTAAACCAGTTCAGGATGTCAGTGCAGCTGGTGTAGTAAATCTGATCGAAGGGATGTGGGTAAGACTCCTGCACAGTGACGGAGTAGCTGAAAAGAAAAGCGAAAACCAGGAATCAGCCATTGGTCCTCCACTTCATTTTTACACTAGTTATATGATCCCCACATAGAAAACAAACCAAAAAAACAAAACCCAGAGGCTAAATTATCTTCCTTTGTAACCCATGCTGTTTTTTTCTTTCTTTCCATAGTCCTAGTGATTGAAATCATACCTTAAACCTACATGTTCAGCTCCCATACATACTAGCTTTTAATAGAGAGGACTCTTGTTTTCATAGGTTTTTGGTTGAACTAACACAGCCCAAAGACAGATATTAGCAACAATGTAAAAGACAAGGATTCGCATTACACATTTCAGCAGAAATCCTTTTCCTGTTCCCACTACAGTAGTATTCCCAAAATACATCACTGCCTTTCTGTACTTAATTCGCTGCTCTCATCCCAGGATTCCACGCACAACAAAGACCTTTCATCAAAAGTTCTCACCATAAGTCGGCAGACACACAAGGTTAATAAGCAGAGACAATTCCAGCATTCAGAAAGAACTACATGTCAGTGGTTATTTTGAAAAATCAGAACAATTAGAAGACTTGGCTTTCATGTGCTGGCCCAACTTCCCAGGCAGTAGAAGAGTATACACTACACAAAAATAAGGCTACAGTGAGTTCTTTAAACTCAGTTATAAATACAGAAATAGGTTGAGCTAATCAGCCTGAAACAATCATGTTAGCAGTTTGCTACCTAACAAACATTCTGTTCTCCATTACAGCCCACTAATGCCTTCTCGGTAGAGTGAACACATGGGATCCTGCAGCCTGGGAAAGATAAATAGAGAGAACACCCAAATCTTGGTTCTATACTTCTCAATTAGAAAGCCTTTTGCATGCTCCAGCGTAAATATCTACCTACAACACAATCGGGAGGATTTTCTTTTTCAAAAGGCTTGCCCCATTTGCTTTAAGTCTCTGTTTAAAAAAACAAAATGGACCAGCATCATTGGCTCACCTACAGAGAAATCAATAGTCTAAGTTCATTAACAAGAATTATCAACATGAGAATGGACAAGAAGAAGTTCTAACTTCTAATGCAAAGTTCTACCAGGAAGAATTCAACTTAGGCAGGAGGAGGCCTGGTTGACAGGTTGTGCAATGGTGACCTCACAAACTGTAGATCTCAAACTGGTCTTGGTGATGGTTTTATACCTATGTGTCAATGGGAGATTTACGAGAGATAATCCTACTACTTGCACTTTTATATGTATTTCATTCTTTGGCATGCGGAAGTGTAATACCTAGGGATATTTAAGGATCCTCAAGAAATATTGGGCCCACTGAGAAGATCAGTTAGTTAGAAGAAGGCAGGATTGTAATTTGAGAAAGCAGGTGACATGCCTCGGGTAATCCCGGTGGCCCTGGGTCTTGATTATCACATTTTAGATAGATAATCAGAGCCAGCATGGTGATGCCTTCCAAGAATCTCTAATGTACAATATCCTAAATCATCAGTGAAGTCTTGCTACTCCCCAAAGACACAGGTTCAGCTGCAAAGCCCCTGTTGGTGTGAGGTGACTCATTTTGTACAGAGCAAGAGAGAGGTCTCTACTAAAATATCAGTGCTCCAAGATGACATGTCACATTAAGCTACTAGTTTTTTCTTCAGCACTGTAGGGTTCACACAGTGTAAATGCTGAGACTCCCTTGCCAGTCTGTCTGCCCTCCCAGTCAGCTACTTGTAAATAATTGAATCTTAAGGCCACACTATTGTGTCTCTCTTGCATCCCTCTGGGCACAGACCTATGCCATAGCTATGGACCTGCATCACCTACAGGAAAAATGGAGCCACTTCCCATGCATGCTTTGGAATGAAAAGTAAAACAAAACAAAGCAAACCTTTGCTCTATCAGGATTTACAGTAGGGATTTTGTTGAACTGAATTAGTTTGTCAGAATTAGATGTGACACAGGATTCCCAGACACCTGTGAAGGGCACGCTATGGCATTCAGTTCTGTACACACTGGAGAGAGCAAAGGTGATTATCTGTGCACTTGTTGGTATGTGTGTGTGTTTGTGTTCCTGTGTGAGTGCGTGTGTGTGTGTGTGTGTGTGTGTGTGTGTGTGTGTGTGTGTGTGAGAGAGAGAGAGAGAGAGAGAGAGAGAGAGAGAGAGAACAAGGGTTAACCCCTAAGGGCTCACTTCTCAGGATCCACACACCTTGTCTTAAGACATGGTCTCTCTTTGGCTCAGAGATCTCTAAATAGACTAGGCCGGCAACTAGTGACCTCAGGCATCTTCATGGCTCTGCCTCCCAGTGCTGAGCTTATAAGAGTGAATAAGCATTCTGGAAAGGAAGCTGTCTGCATGGATTGACTGACTGATTAAAACCTTGGTGACTGTAGAGAGGTTGAAAGGCTGTAGTTCCTGAATCTAACTGCAATTTCTCTTGGGCTATCACTAGCCCCATAAAACACCATTCTTGGGTCACCTCTGTCAGACCTAAGATCCTGATAAACTCGTAAAAATCTTTGGGATCTAGTAACTTAACAAAACCCTCTTCCCCCAGAGGAAGAGCTAAGAATACTTTCGATAGCACCTAAAGTCTAGAATTGAAGCCCCTCCACCCAGCTACAACCTGCCTCTCTGATATTTCTACCATGTGTACTTTTTTAATGGCCTGATTTGTGACTGACTTTATTCTGTTACAGTAAGAGCTTTCTGAAACTGTTTCCACCTTGGAACAATGAAACTTGGGAGCGTAAATCTGGGTTCCTGGCCCATGGTCACTCAGATTTGGCTCCATGATAAACTCCTACTCCCTTTGAGGTGAGAGTTGTGTTTGTGTGCCCACACAAGCATGACCACCACGCTGTGCTTTTTACATGGGTGCTGGGATCTGGCTCGGGTCTGGCTCAGGCTTGTACAGAAAGCCCTTTACTAACTGGTCTGTCTTCCTACCCTCTTTTTCTTTCAGTTTTTTTTTTTTTTTTTTTTTTGAGCTAAATTTGAAGCAAGCTTTATTAAATACTGGCCAGAACAATGGAAACTGGCCAGGTCCATAGCCAGGATTCCCAGAGAATGGCCACAGATTACATTAGTCTGTTGCTTATAAAGGCAAACCCTACAAGGCTATGTACTTCCCACCTTCATCCAATAGGGGACAAGCACATATCCTGACACACTTCCTGCCTACTCACCTCCCATGTTACCAAGCACATCCTGTGCAGCTGGGGCAACCAACATTGTTCACAGACACGAAAATGCATCACTTGTTGTTTTACATGAACGACAGCTCTCCGCACCCCAGGAAGTCATCTGTCCTTGAGCAAGTGGGACTTACAAGTTAGAAGCATTTCTGTTTTACAGATTTTTTTTTTTTATTCTTTAATCATTTTTTACAGTCCAGATTTTATCCCCCTCCTGGTCCACCCTCTGACTGTTCCACATCCCGTATCTCACCAGCCCCACACCACCCCCATCTCCAAGAGAATGTCCCCATCTTACTCCTACCCCGCCAGACCTCCCCACTCCCTGGGGCCTCAAATCTCTTGAGGGTTAGGTGCATCTTCTCTGACTCAGTCCAGACCCGGCAATCCTCTTTCAAGCTATGAAATTTGAAAAACAAGCTTTTAAACTGAGGATGAGAGAATTCTGTAACAACTGCACACCCACAGGCCAGCATGTTGCTGCTTCCATGATCTCTGGGGTTTAGTTTGGGGTTTTTGATTTTTCTTACACTATAATCACACAGTGTATTCACTTTTGAAACCTGAGCACACATTGTTAGCTTTTTCCCATGGTCACAAGTGGTGTTTGTCAGTGTCTACACCTAACTCGCTTAGTATCTGCCATTGGACAATAAGGGTGTCACTTCAGTCTGCTACCTGGAAGCTGTACGTTGACATCAGGAAGGAGAATGTACAAAATGGGCCACCCTCCCAACACCCTCTTCATCACTGTGCCTTGGTAAGTATCTGGTTACTGTCTGAACTGTGTTAGTTCCTGGGCTAGCAGTCCAGGCCACCACACTGACCAGGAGCTGCTCCTGAGAGGCTTAAATGTAAAGAAGACTGAGTCTGCATTGTCTAGTGTATGGTATACGTCCATCTAACCTACTTCCTATCACAAGTAGCACAGGCTTCCGATGCTCGTGATTCAGTCAGGATTCAGCACTAACAAATGACATGAGGCCTTGACAAATCCTCCCCTCTCCGATTGTCTCCTCTCAGGGGCCATCAACAGAACACATCAAGCCTCAAAACCAAGTGGTGAGCAGAAAGCCCCTCAGCTAAAGGAATTTGATCCCTCTGTTATCTGTGGCTTGTTTGTTGAATCTCCTCAAACACACAGAAACATATCATCATGATTTTAACCTATTAAGTATTACAGGAGAGAAACCCCAGCAGGATTAATTTAAGGTCACAGAGCAGGAGGGGGGCGAGCCATCATCACTTGGACACATTCCAAAGTGGTTAATTACATTTTATCTGCCTGAATTATCTTGTTACTTTAATCAGATATGGTAATAATCATCGTTTCTTCTCTCGGCTCACTTCAGGACTGCTGATTCAATTACTGCCACTTCTGTATTACTAATTGAGGGTTTGGGAAAGAAGCCATTACTCCTCTTTCAGGCCTTCTTGGTAAGAATCTGGATGAAAAAGCTGGTACTCAGGAAGCACGGGAATGGGAGGCAGCTGAGGGTTTCAGAATCGATTGCCTTCCAAAAGGACACTGCGTAGGATTCCTCCACTCAGAGGCTTCCCCTTGTGTGTTTTTCAGAATTTAATTTTCTCTCCTTTCGTTTTATGCACAGTGTTCCTAAAATCAGAGTTCCTGCCGTAAAACAAGGAATGGCACTATCTGAAAGTAACTATTGAGAGATCAGCGGGCATTCAGCTAGCAGCACCTGACAGAGCTCCAAGGTGAAGGTATACATACAAGAAGGTCTTGTTAAAATGCTATTTTTGACACTATAGGGCTGGCAGAGCTGAAGAGCACATCTTCCACAAGGTCACATGGGCAAGCTAGGCTCCATTTCCTGGCTCTAAAACTCAGGGTATAGGTGATTTTCACTGTAATAAAGAGCCTACCATAAGCCCATTCAAACCCTGTTACCAGGTCCTTGGAAATAGTCTCATTACATTTTGAAAATATATGTACCTTCACAATTTTTACATATATGTATACATTGAGAGAGAGAGAGAGAGAGAGAGAGAGAGAATACTATATGGAGTATGAGGAGGAGAGATGGTAGGAATCAGTTTTACCCTTTGCCATGTGGATTCTAGGGATTGAATCTGGGTCTTCAGACTTGGCAGCAAGAGTCTTTACCCACTAAGCCACCTCAAAGACCCTTCTTTCAATCATTTTTATTGATCTTGCTATACCTTTTTATTTTATCAAAACACTTTTAAAAACTACCCTTCCTAGGAATCATTAGCTTGAATGATTCATGTTTAGGGAAGAAAAAAATCACCCTTAAATTTTTGTTTCAACTCCTCCTGCAAATGAAAACAATAAATGAAATGGCAGATGAAAATAAAAGAACATATTTATCAACAAGGAGGTTGTAGCTACCAACCCTTTTTCTAGTTGCATATAGGACAACCACGTCCCTGCAACTCCCATTGTATTTCCCTCTTGGTGATTATTTCTACACCAGAGTCTATAGCAAGGTAGAGATTACAGTGGTCTGTCTCTCTTGCTGTGCATGCCCATAACATATTGGGCTGTCTGATTCACTATCAGAAGGTGGTCCCAAAATATCTATTTTCTCTACAGCATAAAGTTTCATTAATACATAGCTTCCTTAATTGATAGAGTAATCATGTTTTTGTTAACCTGGTTCTCTGCTGCCTACAGAGATGCCAGCAAGCTCTGGTTCCACGTAATATAGGAGGAAGATACCTGCGTGCCCCTAGCATCTTACTGTTGCTGGTCCCAGCTTCGTACCTCTATCAAAAGACTGTAAACAAGCAGAATGTGCACTCTGCTATTTGTCAATCATGGTGTTGAAGGTGGCCCAACATCACCACCAAGAATTAGATCAACCCTGCTACAGCCAGTACAAATGCACATCGAAGTCTGGGTACTAAACACCATTCTCTCAGTTAAACCTTTGCATGAACTGTTATTTTGGGATAAAGACCCTTCCTGGGACCCAGGAGCAGCAAGTCAGAGCAGTCCAGTCTGTGCCTGCTGACACTGTGCCAGCACAGAGCAGGTTAGGGCTGCTTTTCTACTTCAGAGGGAACCAGAGGATCCCTAATGATGCTTTTTGTGTGTTTTGCATATTTCCTACTGTGAATTGCTGACTTATGGATACTCCCATCATCTGCCTTCACATAATCTACCTGATGTTTACTTCTTCAATGTCCCAGTGACTGTTCTGAGTCCAGTTCTGGGTAATCTGCAAGACACTGACTTCAAGCTATCTTCCATCTGGAGAAGCTACCTTGGCTCCCACCTCAAACACACACACACATACACACACACACACACACACACACACACACACACACAGAGCTATACACTCACATCTTCTAGAGCACCTCATGAAATACCTCCTACACACGGCCTTCAGTGTTCATTCCAAAATCAGGCCTAATTTTTTTTTTTAATGCTTTTTGCATTCAATACAGAGCAAGTGCACCTTAAATTGTTGTCCTGGCCCACACGAAGCCTACTCTTTTAGAAACAAGGTCTTGTTAAGTTTCCAAGTCTGACTTCAAACTGGATCTGTAGTGATGGAAGATCTTGCTTGAGTTCATGACCCCTCTTCCTCACCTCTGAGTAGCTGGGGTTGCAGAAATATGGCACACCAGGCCTGGCACAGACCTCCCTTCCCAAGCTACCCATGGCAGGACTGTTTTAATCCCATGTAGTTCAATGTTTTGGTACAGCAAGTTACCCCATGCTGCTTCCCACTGCTGACTCAGCATTCCTAAGCACAGGTCCAGCTCCTCCAATAACCACGTTTGGGAAAGCACTTGCAGCCTTCTGCCCAAACTCTAGTTGAGTTACTATCCCGCCTTCTTACAACTGTACCCATGTTAGAACCAGAAGTTTCTCCCAAAAAATATGCATTCCACCGTCTGTAACATGACTCAATTTATTAAATTGATTTTTCACAGGAAAAGTTATTTCAAAATGTCTTATCAAACTCTGTTCCTGTCCACCAGGCCTGTGGTAACAGTGGAAAAGACTGAGCTGGCTGCTTTCAGGACAGTTACCTTTCCCAGTGGCTGCATACATTGGGGTCTTCCAGGTTCAGTGAGGATGCTGCCCTCATCCAGTGGCACAGCAGTGAGCAAATGAGCCCCAGGCATGAGCTTGAAGAAATAGCCATTTTCTTTGAAGAACAATCTGCAGGAAGAAAACCAATAAAGTAGCATTAAAATCAACAGACAGAGTTGTTTCCAGTGGATCAGTGGGACTCACGAGTTGCTGCTAGGGCTCACACACACACACACACACACACACACACACACAAACACACACACATACATATACACTCACATACACACACATATACATACACACACACACATACGCACACATACACACATATACACTATCATACACATACATACATACATACACACACACATACCACCAACAACAACAACTGAAACGGCTGGGTCACCATATTTCTAATGCCAGGAGAAAGAGGGGCATTTCTTGTGCTAAGCAGGGGGCCCGAAATTTTGTAAGTGTCTAAGATATGCAGCTCATCATTAACTGCCACCATGACAAAGCTGGTCCATGCCAGCTGACATTAAAGAAACCTGCCAGGGCTATACAGGGTCTCCTGTGAGGCATAGTTCATTCTGGAAGAAGAGGGACCACAGAGGAGTCTGGCCTGATTTGTCCTCAAGAATGCATAATGAAACAGAAGCGCCTCTGTGTAGAGAAAGGCACCTCAGGCGCAGGCTGAGATTCATAAAGCAATTTATTCCACGTGCATGGAGTGCCACTCAACCCTAGGCATGACAAAATACAGATTTCCAAAAAGGTGCCCCCTTTCCCCAAAAATCTCTAATGAAAAATTTTTCCAAAAACACCAGGGAATTTTTGCTCCCCCCCAAAAAGAAAAGGGGTTCAGCCCCAAAGCCCCTGTTGGTGGGGGGTGATCATTTTGTACAAGCAAAAGAGGCCCCTCTACAAAAATACGTGTCCCAAGATAAACATGTACAAAAGGGAAAAGTTTTTTTTTTCAGACTGTAGGGTTCACCAGTTAAATGCTGAGACTCCCCCCCCCGTCTGCTCCCCCTCCCAGTCAGCTATTTTTAAAAATTTTAATCTTAAGGCCACACTATTTTTCCCCTTGCCCCCCTTGGGCACACCTATGCCATAGTTTATGGACCCATCACCTGGGGGAAAAAGGGGCCCCTTCCCATCATGTTTTGGGGAATGAAAGTAAAAAAAAACAAAAAAAACCCTTTGCTCCTATAGGATTTACGTGGGGATTTTGTTGAACTGAATTAGTTTGCCCAGAATTAATGTGAAAAGGGGGTTTCCCCGACCCCTTGAAGGGCACCGGGGGCATTAGTTCTGTACCCCTGGAGAGAGAAAAAGGTGTTACTGTGCACTTTTTTGGTAGTGTTGGTTTTTTTTCCCGGGTGGCTGGTGGGGGTGTTTTGTGTGGGGGGGTGTGTGTGTGTGTGTGTTGAAGAGAGAGAGAGAGAATGGAGAGAGAGGGGGGAAAAAAAAGGGGTTTTAAACCCCAAAAGGGTCCCCTTCGGGGGCCCCCCCAAAAACCCTTGTTTTAAAAGGGGGCCCTCTTTTGTCAGAGATCCCCAAAAATAGACAAACCCCGGGCAATAGTACCTCAGGCTCTTCATGGCTTTTCCCCCCGTTGAGCTTATAAGAGTGAAAAACCCTTGGAAAAAGGAAGCTGTCTGCATGGATTGACTGATTTTTTTTAAAACCTTGGGGGACTAAAAAGGGGGTTGAAAGGCTGTAGTTTGAATCAATTTGAAATTTTTCCTTTGGCACATCCCCCCCATAAAACATTTTTCTGGGTCCCCCTTGTAGACCAAAAATCCTGATAAACTCGTAAAAATTTTTGGGGTTTAGTAATTTAAAAAAAAACCCCCCTTTTTCCCCCCAGAGGAAGAGCTAAGTATTTTTTCGATAGACCAAAAAGTCTGAAAAAAACCCCCTCCCCCCCGCACAACCTGCCTCTCTTATTTCAAACCATTTTTTTTTTAAAATGGGTTTTTTGACGACTTTTTTCTGTTACAGAAAAGGTTTTTCTGAAATTTTTTTCCCCCCTTTGGGAAAAAATAAAACTTGGGGGAAATCGGGGTTCCGGCCCCCTGGTCATCTTTTTTGGGGCTCCATGAAAAACCCCCTTTTACTCCCTTTGGGGAAAAAGGGTTGTGTTTGTGGCCCCAAAAGCATGCCCCCCCGCTGTGCTTTTTAATGGGTGCGGGATTTTGGTTTTGGGCCCCCGGTCCGGCTTGTACAAAAACCCCTTTTTACTAACGGGTCTGTTTCCTCCCCCTTTTTTTTTTTTTTTTTTTTTTTTTTTTTTTTTTGAGAAAAATTTGAAGCAAGCTTTTTTTAAATACGGCCCAAAAACAAGGAAACGGCCGGGCCCATACCAGGATTCCCAGAAAGGCCCAGATTTTTTTGTCTTTTTTTTAAAAAGAAAACCCAAAAGGATGTTTTCCCCCCCCTTACCATGGGGGAAAAGAATTCCTGCACCTTCCCCCCAAAACCCCCCCCTGTTCCCAAGAAACCCCCTGTCGCTGGGGCAACCAACATTGTTCCAGACCAAAAATGATCACTTGTTGTTTTACTGAACGACAGCCTCCGCACCCCGGGAAGTCTTTTGCCCCTTGAGCAAGGGTTACATTAAAATTTTGTTTTTTCCCCAGATTTTTTTTTTTTTTTTCTTTTTTTTACAGTCCGATTTTTTCCCCCCCCCGGGCCACCCTGATTTCCCAACCGATCTCACCCCCCAAAACCCCCCCCATCTCCAAAAGAATGTCCCCATCTTACTCCCCCCCCCGCCAACCCCCCACTCCGGGCCCCTAAATCTTGGGGTTGGTGCTCCTTGTAGTCCAGCCCGGAACCCTTTAAAGCTTGAAATTTGAAAAAAATTTTTTTAAAATGGGAAAGAATTCTGAACAATGCACCCCACGGGCCCAAGCTTTTGCTGCCCATGATCTGGGGGGTTTATTTTGGGGGGTTTTTAAACCCCTTTTTCCCCCGGTTTCCTTTTGAAACCTGGCAAATTTGTTAAAGTTTTTCCCCCTGGTCACAAGGTGTTGTCGTGTTCCCTAACCCCTTAGAAATCCCTTGGACAAAAGGGGGTCCTTCGTTGCCCCGGGGAACTGTTTTACATCGGGAAGGAAATTTCAAAATGGGCCCCCCCCAAACCCAAACCCCCCTTCACACTTCCCTTTGGGGTAAGTTCGGTTACTGTGAACTTGTTAGTTCCTGGGGTGCTCCAGCCACCACATGCCAGGAGCTGTCCAAAAGGGGTTAAAATGTAAAAAAGACGAGTCGTTTTGTTGTGTATGGTATACCATCTACCTTTTTTCCCTATCCAGTGCACGGCTTCCCGGGCCCCCGTATTCAGTCGGTTTTCGCACAACAAATGAATGACCTTGACAAATCCTCCCCCCGGGCCCCCCAGGGGCCCACAACAGAACACATAACCTCAAAACCAATGGGAGCAAAAGCCCCTGAAAAAGGGGAAAATTTGCCCCCTTTTATCTGTGGCTTTTTTTAAATTCCCCCTCAAACCCACAGAAAATACATTGATTTAAACCCCCTAAAAAAGGGAGAGAAACCCCAGCAGGATTAATTTAAGGCCGGGGCGGGGGGGGGGCGGAAAACACACGGAAACACATTCCAAAGGGGTTTAAAATTACTTTTTTATCTGCCTGAATTTCTTGTTACTTTAATCAGATAGGTAATAATATCGTTTCTTCTCTTCACTTCAGGACTGTGTTTTTTTACTGCCACTTTTTAATAAAAATGGGGGTTTGGAAAAAAACCTTTAAACCCCTTTTCGGCCTTTTGGTAAAAATCTGGAAAAAAAGTGGAAACCAGAACCGGGGAATGGGGGGCACTGGGTTTCAGAATCGAGGGGTTTTCCAAAAGGCCTGGTAGGTTCCTCCAAAAGGTTCCCCCTTGGGGTTTTTTTTCGTTTAAATTTTCTCCCTTTCTTTTATGCACAGTGTTCCAAAAATCAGTTTTTTTTGGGAAAAACAAGGAGGGCACTTCGAAAGACTTTTGAAAATCGGGGGCTTTCCCTTTAGAGCCCCTGAAACCCCTAAGGTGAAGGGGTTTAAAAAAAGGGGGTCTTTTTTTTAAAATGTTTTTTGACAAAAAAGGGGGCGGCAGAGTAAAGAGACTTTTCTTCCAAAGGTCAAAAGGGGCAATTTTGGCCCTTTTTCCTGGCTAAAACTGGGGATAGGGGAAGAAAAAGATAAAAAAATTAAAAGTTACCAGGTTTGGAAATACCCATTACAGGAAAATTATTTTATTCAAATTTTTACAATTGTTTTTGGGAGGAAAAGGGGGAAGGGAAGGAAACTAAAGGGAAAAGGGGAGATTAGAAATTTTTCCCGCCAGGGAAGGGATTGCGGGTCTTCTTTTTTCCTTTTACCCACTAACCACCCTAAAGCCCTTTTTTTTAATCTTTTTTATTGATTTGCTATCCTTTTTTATTTTTATAAAACACTTTAAAAACTACCCTTCCTGGGGAACTTAGCTTGAATGTTCTTTTTTAGGGAAAAAAAAATCACCCTTAAATTTTTGTTTAAAACCCTTGCAAATGAAAAATAAATGAAATGGGGATGAAAATAAAAGAACATATTATCAACAAGGATTTTTAGCTACCAACCCCCTTTTTTTTCTATTGCAAATGGGCAACCCGTCCCTGAACCCCTTTTACCCCCCTTGGTGTTTTTTTACACCGGTCTATCGGTGGCGGGGTCTGTCTTTTTTCGTGCACCCTAACATTTGGGCTGTTGATTCCCTTTCAAAAGGGGGCCCTATTTTTTTCTTCAGAAAAAAATTTCTTAAAATATTTTAATTAAAAAAGTAACATGTTTTTGTTAACCGGTTTCTCTCCCCAAGAGAGCCCCAAGTTTGGGTTTCCCCGAATTTGGGGGAAGATCCCTGGTCCCCCCGCATCTTTTTTTTTTCGGGCCCCCACTTCGCCTATCAAAAGACTGTAAACAAGAAATTTTCCTATTTGTAACTGGGTTGAAGGTCCCAAATCCCACCAAGAATTTTCAACCCCCCTACGCCAGTACAAATGAAATCGAATTTGGGGTAAAACAAATTTCTCATTTTAAAACCTTTGCTAAACTTTTTTGGGATAAAAATTTGGGGCCCCCAAAGGAATAAGAAGAGTTTCCTTAATTAAAAAGATTTTTTTTTTTGGGGAAAAAGGGACCCAAAAACTTTTTTTTTTTTGGGAATTTTCCTCTGGTTTGACATGGTCCCCTCATTCCCCAATTTACCGTTTTTTTTTTCCCTGTCCCAGCTTTTGTCAGTTTGGGTAAAAAGAAACGATTTAAAAGCTTTTTTGGGAAGCTACCTTGGCCCCCCATAAACCCCCCCCAAACCCCAAAACCCAAAAAACCAAAACCGAGCCCCCTTTTTACCCTCAGAAACCCCCTCAAAGGTTCTGTTTTCAAAAATACCCAAAATTTTTTTTTTAATTTTTTTTCTTAAAACAACAAAAAAACCAAAAAACCCCCAACACCCCTACTCTTTTAAAAAAATTTTAATTTCCCAAAAACGTTAAAAGGATTTATAAAACCCCTTTTTTTATCCCCCCTTTTTCAATCTATAGGGTTTCAAAATTGGCCCCGGCCCCGCCCTCCTTAATCCCGGCTGTTTTAATCCATGTAGTTCAATGTTTTGGTACAGCAAGTTACCCCATGCTGCTTCCCACTGCTGACTCAGCATTCCTAAGCACAGGTCCAGCTCCTCCAATAACCACGTTTGGGAAAGCACTTGCAGCCTTCTGCCCAAACTCTAGTTGAGTTACTATCCCGCCTTCTTACAACTGTACCCATGTTAGAACCAGAAGTTTCTCCCAAAAAATATCATTCCACCGTCTGTAACATGACTCAATTTATTAAATTGATTTTTCACAGGAAAAGTTATTTCAAAATGTCTTATCAAACTCTGTTCCTGTCCACCAGGCCTGTGGTAACAGTGGAAAAGACTGAGCTGGCTGCTTTCAGGACAGTTACCTTTCCAGTGCTGCATACATTGGGGTCTTCCAGGTTCAGTGAGGATGCTGCCTCATCCAGTGGCACAGCAGTGAGCAAATGAGCCCAGGCATGAGCTTTGAAGAAATAGCCATTTTCTTTGAAGAACAATCTGCAGGAAGAAAACCAATAAAGTAGCATTAAAATCAACAGACAGAGTTGTTTCCAGTGGATCAGTGGGACTCACGAGTTGCTGCTAGGGCTCACACACACACACACACACACACACACACACAAACACACACACATACATATACACTCACATACACACACACATATACATACACACACACACATACGCACACATACACACATATACACTATCATACACATACATACATACATACACACACACATACCACCAACAACAACAACTGAAACGGCTGGGTCACCATATTTCTAATGCCAGGAGAAAGAGGGGCATTTCTTGTGCTAAGCAGGGGGCCCGAAATTTTGTAAGTGTCTAAGATATGCAGCTCATCATTAACTGCCACCATGACAAAGCTGGTCCATGCCAGCTGACATTAAAGAAACCTGCCAGGGCTATACAGGGTCTCCTGTGAGGCATAGTTCATTCTGGAAGAAGAGGGACCACAGAGGAGTCTGGCCTGATTTGTCCTCAAGAATGCATAATGAAACAGAAGCGCCTCTGTGTTAGAGAAAGGCACCTCAGGCGCAGGCTGAGATTCATAAAGCAATTTATTCCACGTGCATGGAGTGCCACTCAACCCTAGGCATGACAGAAATACAGATTTCCAAAAAACGCACAAGTAGTACCCTTTTCCTGTCCGTTGAGACTCTTAATGACATGACACACGTTTCTTCATAGAATGCTTCAGTTTTTCCATCTTTTGAATAAAAAACAAATCAACTCTCTTATAGTAGTTTCAGAATCACAGATACCTGGGGAAAGTGTAAAACTGTTTTGGCATCAATGTTGGAGAAATTGAAACACAAGACTATGGTAGCAGCATATTAGAAAACAGTGAAGTTGCCAGGAGGTGGAAAGAGAGGCTGGCCGTAGGCAGAAAGAGAAGACAGAAGTTCCAAGCAAGGGGTCCAGAGGTGAAGAAGTGCTGGGTGTATTCAGAAAGCTCAATTAACTCTTGTAGGAGAAAGACAACAGTTAGAGCATCTGTGGGCATATCACAGTCCTTTTGTAAACTACAGTGAAGTACAGGGTTTTGAGCAAGTACAACCAGGAGCTGCTCATTATGTTCACAACGAAAGTCAGATAAAGGAGCTAATTGTGGTACCTAGTAGCATACCAAAATGCAATGACCTCCAGGCTCTCTCATTATCATGATTCCTGTCATGGAGTCCGTGCTGGTATCCCGACTCTTCTCATCTCATGCCCTACCCCAAACTTCTCCAGCTCGTGGACTTCTCTTCCCCCAGCTTCTCATTCCCATATAACCCTGACATCTTGGCCATGCATTCTCTCAACTTTCTCTCTTGGCCCCTCTCTTGGTCTCCTTTGCACACACTGCCCTCTCTTCCTCTCTAGCTCTCTCTCACCTCTCTCTCCTCTCTCACCCTGTAGTCCAATCTGCTGGCCGTGTTTAGTCTATTACCTTCCCTCCCTGCTCTGAACTCTTCCCGATGCATCTGGCTGTACTCTCCCTCATATCTACAATAAAAACCTTCCCCTCAACCACAGCTCAGAGCAACGATGTCCTCACTTTATACATTACTAAGGTGTGTAGGAAAGGTGACACTGTCCACATTTGTCAAGAGGGCAAAGAGACCACCAAGAGTGAACTAGACAGCAACATTGATGACCAGGGACTCGAGTGACACTGAAAATGGTTTAGCAGATAGTATTAGGATTTAGTGGCAGAAGTACCTTAGCATGTTGGGGCCAAAGTATCTCCCTAAGAGATCACACTCTGAAACAGATCTCATGGAAGAGATTTGTTAGGGGACAGGGGTTGGTGAGAGTGTATCTCTGAGTGGGGACATGAGACAGATAGACAGAGAGACCGGGACACAAGAGAGGGCTGTGCTATCAGGAGGGACCAACTGTGATATCAGACTAGGGACAGTCTATAGACTGAGCCACCCCTGGCCGCAGTGGATAAGGATGTGTCTGGTGTCTGACATCACTGAGTCCCTGAAGAACAGGCTGATGGAGCACCTGATTTCTAACAGAGTCAGTACGGCCTGTTCAAAAGACTTGGGATTTCCGCCCTAGGGGAACTAGAGGGCCTATCACTGAGTTCAGCTTGGACATTGTAAGAGTGAAGATTCTATTATGTATCCAAGCAAAACCATCACTGAGCATTTATCAGCACCTACTATGTGCAGAGACTACACCAGGCATGCGTTTTTCAGAGCTGTAATGATATGCACTAGGAAAATACACTCCCTCACTTGCTAGACCTCAACACAAAAGATTTCATTACCACACTGTCATCAATACACCATAGGAATGGACACGGAACTAGAACTATCTGGCCTATTTAAAAATTACAAGTAAAATAAGCATTGTCTACCCTGTGGAAAACTAGCAACAAAGAGTCAAATTGTCTGAGCAAAGCAGTTGTTTTCTGGGAGAGAATTGGAATCTGAAGAAATGATACTAATTTTTCATACCACAAAAAGTTTGTGGTTTGAAAAGATCTCATAATGTTTTTGCGTGTGTTGTCTTTTTTGTTTTATTTTTCAGGAGGTTGTAGCTGGGATCTCACACATGCTAGGTAAAGGCTCTGTCCCTAAGCTACACTCCCAGTATGGCTTTTACTTTTGAAATGTTTATGACAGGTGCTTGCTAATTTGCCTAGACAGTCTTGACCTAACTTTGAAACCCATGAGGGCCTTGAATTTGCAATCTACCTGCCTTAGCCTCCCAAGTAGTTGAAATTACAGACTTGAGTCTTAAGGCTAATGATTGTACTTTAAGATAGACAGACAGACAGACAGAAACAATAATAAACAATAACAGAAAAGGAAACCTAAAGACTAAGATATGATAGAATCCTCAGGTTCAGTACAGATGAAATGAGGAAATAATAAATTCTTCAAATCAAGCTTGTCTACAAGGACAAATATTTTAAATACCTTGTAACACTTTATCTATGACTCCACAGAAAAGAAATCTAGGGGAAGTATTTAAGGATGAATTAAAACATCATGAATTTGCAGGATAATTAAAACACTGGGTAGACTGTAGAATCTTTTAAAAGGATAGTCATTAAATAATTCCAATATTTGAAGCACAATTAAGTAGCTAAGCTATGACTTATGAATCAATGCAAATTAATGACATTTCTCAAGTTTCCCATTATGAAGCTGTGGGCTCTGCAGCTGACTCTCATAAAGGAAGCTCTGCTATGGAGAACAGAATGGAAAAATGGCTCCTGACAAGCAATACAGTGACCATTTCCTCTCAGCCACAATACACTACACATGGCACTAGGCCTGTACGCCAATGACTTCATCGTCACAGTAACTTGCCTGGGAAGCAGGGGCTCTGACTATCTCCATTTTACAGTTGAAGACATGTACTATGTGGTTAGTGTTTCCCCTCATCTACCAGACAAAGAAAACCTTGAGTCTAGTTGGTTGTAACAAACCAGCAGAGAGATTCTCTCCCCACCCTCTGGTTTCTCTTTGTCAGGATGTGTTTCCCTCAATGAAGTGTGAAATATGCACACTCGCTTTCATGTTGCCCTCAAAGACAAAATGAAGGCTGGTTAACGGTAATCTGCCAACGACTCATAAACAATTACCCCAAATAGGGAAGTTTATTTCCTGAGCCACCATTTCAAATCAAACCATCCATTTACCAATTAGAAATGTTTAGTCTGTAAAGTTAGAAATTGCTTCACGCTAACTGAACTGCCAAGAAAAAGAGACTCTGTGTGTTCTCCTTTAACATAAAACTCGTGTCACAAATGGTCCAGTTTCTCTCCTTTGTGCCTGAAGCAAGTAATCTCTAGGAGAGGCTAGCCAATAAGGCAGAATTTAGTCTTTTTTATTCATTGTTGTTTATGTGTTTGTGTGTTAGGGTACAGGTTTGTGTGCATGCATGTGCGTGAGCGTGTGTGTATCTACAGGTCAACTTCAATTGTCCTTCCTTAGGAGACATCATCTGTCTTCTTTTTATAGACAGAGTCACTATGATTTGGCTAGGCTGGCCTGCTTGCCCATGAGCCCTAGGGATCCACCTGCCTCTGCCTCCCCAAAGCTAGGATTATAAGCAACCACCATCTCAGGTTTTTACCTCAGTGCTTGGGTCTTTGTAGACAATAAACATGTTGTCAATGAAGCCATTCCCTCAGTTCTTCCTTGCTTTTAGCATTCAGCATCCAGAGCTATCAAAGGGCAGGTTGTGGGAGCATTTGTGCAAAGGAAGTATCAGTGGATTAAAAGGTTTGTATGCTGGCACAGCCAAGTGTGGTGGCACATGCCTTTTAGTCTCCAGTACTCAGGAGGCAAAAGAAGGCAGATCTCTGAGTTCAAGACCAGCCTGATCTACAAATTGAGTTCCAAGACAACCAGAGTTATACAGAGAAAGGTGTCTCAAAACAAAACAAAAAAAAAGACAAAACAAAAACAAACCAACAACAACAAAAAGAAAACCCACATTAATTAATTATCTAAAATGATTAAAAACAAAATAAATATTTAAAAAATATGTCACAAAAACACTACATGTAAGTTTATTAGAACAAAAAATATATAAAATTGAAATATGATTTTAAAAGGTGTGTTTGTGTCTGTATGTTTGAGCATGTAGAAACATGGCCTCCTTATTCCAAAGCACTTTCCTAATCAGAATTAGAACATCAACTGATAGTCTATGTCCTACATGTAAAGTGTCTCAAACCAGAATAATTGCTGGATCCAGATGCAGCAATCACACAAATGCACGTAGCTGGTTCAAACTGTCTGAGGAGATCATTCAAATGTTTTATGTGTGATGAGGAGAGAAGATATCTCAAGTATACTAATGCACTCTATATTACTGTAGAAACCGGAGATTTCACTGTAGTCAGAAACATGGCTTGTTCTTTTGTTTGAATTTGTTTACTGAAGGCGCTGATTCTCACCTGAATAAGATGTTAACAGAACATTGTGTTTTCTGTATTTTGTTCGTTTTCTTTTTATTTTTTTATTGGATATTTTATTTACATTTCAGATGTTATCTACTTTCCCCATTTTCCCCCCACCTAGAAACCCCTTATCCCATCCCCCCTCCTCCTGCTTCTATGAGAATGTGCCTCCACCCACCCACTCACTACCACCTTCCTGCCCTCAAATTCCCCCACACTGGGGTGTCCAGCCTTCACTGGACCAAGGATCTCCTCTCCCACCTATGCCCAACAAGGCCATCCTCCCCTACATATACAGCTGGAGCCATGGGTTTCTCCCTATGTGCTCCCAGGCTGGTGGTTTAGACCCTGGGAGCTCTGGTTGGTTGGTATTATTGCTCTCCCCGTGGAGCTGCAAACCCTTGCAGCTCCTTCAGTCTTCTCTCTAACTCCTCCTTTGGGAACCCCATGATCAGTTCAAAGGTTAGCTGTGAGCATCCGCCTCTGTATATGTCAGGCTCTGGCATAGCCTCTAAGGAGACAGCTATATCAGGCTCCTGTCAGCATGTACTATGGATCTGGGGATGGGTGTGAACATCTTTTTCCTTTGTGCCTATTTTGAAGGAGGAAAAGTTCAAATCATTTTCTCATTATTCTTTTCTATTTTGTGTCACCATCTCATACTAAAATTTTCCCTTTCAAAATGAAAAAAGTATATTTTTAAGAAAGCATTATTTTCATTGAAAGGAGCAACAAAATGTTGAGTTTCTCCCCCATTGCTAACATATTTAAAACTCTAAATTGGGTGTTAAGTTACCCCTATCCACTTAGTTTTCATGTTCAAATAACTTTCCTTAGGATTCTATTTAACAAAATTTTAAATGTAGAAGAAAAAATAATAAGTCATTTGCATGAACCCCCTGGTGTCAAACCTGATTGCATCCCAATCATTCACTTAATTATTCTGGAAAAATCAAAACAGAAAATCAGAACAGCTGATTAGCATTGCTAAAATACTGCTGTTAGGATGAGGAGCCAGGCTGTGGAGTTAACTCTTGCCACCTTGGACACTTCGCTTGTTCAAACACAGAAGCCCCTTGTAAATAATCAGGGTGAATAAAATCTGTACACTGAATAAGTGTGTGTTCTAATAATAGGCCATGTGTCTTTATCAGTGTGCTAAGGAGAAATAAGTAACGGGGCGTTGACTTACTAATTTATTTTTGTAACAACAGAGGAATAAATGATTCTAGATAAGCCTTTATGGCTCTAAAATCTATTATCACTGTAGAAGCATGGAGCTTGTACATAGAAATAACTCAGATGCTCTCACACCAAGTTTCATCTATCCCTAAAGTAATCAAAAAATTGATTGAGTATGGATATTTCTCCACCAGTGGTTTCTTCCCCTGGACGCTAAGAGCCATCTATTTTGCTTGGTCTTTCTACTGTTTTCTTTACAGACATGCTGCGGTGAGTTCTCATGTGGCTCAGATGGAGACATGCTGTGTCTCTCGTGGCTGGTGAGCCTGTGGGCAGAGTATCCACAGACCAGCTTCGCTCTGTTGATACCAAGCTGTTGATATCTGCTGGTTGTTCTGAGAACAAGCGCAGATGAGGACCTCCATGGAAATACAACAGAGCAGGTGAAAAGGAGCATATAGCATGACTCACTGTCATGAGTCCTGTTTTCACTCCTCCCTCCCAGATTAATCAACACAAGTGAAGGAGATTATCTGGGCTGGAGGTTTTAGAGGCTTCTGTTAGCCTTGTTCCTGAGCCTCCAGTGACATGTTATGTCATGGTTGGGCACACGGCTACTTGTCACTTCAGAGTGATTGTATTTAAGTGAGAGAGGATCAGGGTCCCAACATCCCTCTCCAGGACACACTCCCGATAACAAGGCTTCATCCCTCAAGGGTTCTTTTACCTTAGTGGTGTTACATTTAGGATAAGGCTTTAAGACCTGGGCCTTCGGGAACATTTAAGGTCTAAACAAAACTAGTTATGCTAACAGTATATTCTGTTGTCCAAGTATGAGCACATTTTTGAGTTTTATATTTGCTATGTCTATTTTTTTTGTTTCTTCGTGTGTGTGTGTGTGTGTGTGTGTGTGTAGGGGGTTACTTGTATTGGCTTGCTAAAATCAAAGCCTGTAACATAACACAGATATTCTAAATAAGATTAATGAGTTCTGTAATAGTCACACAGTATGCCTAAAATGCTTGTGAGAAGGGTAGCTAAATGTTTATAACTACCAATATTGATAAAAAAGAAACCATTATTTAGCAAATCCTATTTTATAAACATAATTCAGTAACATGTCCCCTCAAGCCCCACATATAGTACAAAGGAAGTATTTAATCATGATTTCAGTGTTTCTTAGGAACTTCAAGCAAAGCAGGACAAGGCACTGAAGACACCAGGCACACAGCTAACAACCCACATAGAAAATGCCACAAACTGAACAGCACAGCCTGGTGCAGGCTGTGGTTATGACAGAAATAGGATGTTATGGGAACTGAGGGCTACATCACCATCTATGTAACCAGCCAAACCCACAATTAATGAGCAGTTGGGAGAAGATCCTGGTGGCCCACCAATTGCCAACATGTGGAAGCCTTCTACAGTGCTCCTAGGAATCCCTCACTCACAAATACATGGGGGAAATTCATAACATTCATTTCATTTCATACTCTCATTCTTATACTTTCCTGTGACCTGTAAGGAAGTTGACCCATAGAACCTCAAATTCATTAAAGAGGGAGGTGATGTGAAATATATGGCTATTTGTCAAACAAATCAATTTAGAAGTGGCGTCCCAGGACTTTAAAAGGAATAGGAATCAATGTAAGCTGTGAAGGTTCATGAGAGAGGTAAAATTGACTGTGGGCTTTAGAAGTAAAAGAAACTAGGAATCTTCATCCACAGTCTTGCTGACTCTGGGGTGAGTCTATTACATTCCTAAGGGGAGCTCTGAGATTAAATGTCTCTCATGGACATCAGACAATTAAGGCAGAGCAGAGTCCACCAAAAGACCCGTGACCTATCCTTAGTGTCACACCTGACAAAGGAATCCTTTAAATAAATGAAAAGCCCAGGACAGGTAACAGGGCAAAGAAAAAGGTGCGAGTCCATATCTGTGGGGTAGAGAACACCAGTTTTATAAAGGATTTGTGGACTGCTGGGTGGTGGACAGTCTGGAGCTTCAAGATTACCAGTTCTGTCATTCTGTTTGGGTCTAACTTGAAGTCTTTGAGTGGGAGCATTAGTCAAAGAATGAGACATTTGGGAAATGAGTAGAGAGTGTGGGCAAACCTGACCAAGGGAGCAAATCCTCCAGAGGCAGGGAGTTCATGGAGGTTATTACACGGCAGTGTGAGGTGAAATGGTCTTCCTGGGATAAGCCCGACAGAAGCAGGAAGGAAGGGAAGCATCAGCACGGCCAGCAAAAGATGACGTTATAGTCCATATTACAGGGAGATAGTTTGAGGTTTCGACCCTTCTAAATCCTGGTTGTATTTTTTTTTAGGATTCAGTCTATCTCATGCTAACAAGCAAATCTCTTCTTTATTAGAAAAGGAATTTTCAGATACCATTTCTCATTCCAGAATCTAGAAAACAAAATCAAGCTTATTTTCTCATACTTCTCATGATCTAACATACCTCAGTGACCTTCCACCCATTCTTCTAACTAGAGTCACTGAGAAGTTATTTTCATACACTAAAGAAAGAATAATCTCTCCTCTTCCTTTATAAAGTTGACTCTTTCTTTCAACTGTGATCTGCTAACTATAATCATACCCTGTGGTTATAGTTTGCCTCCATGGTACCCCTCAGTGGTACCTGCCTTGAAAGACACTCACTCACACACACACACACACACACAGAGACAGAGAGAGAGAGAGAGAGGAGAGAGAGAGAGAGAAAGAGAGAGAGAGAGAAGAAGAGAGAGAGAGAAGAGAGATTTGTATAATCAATAACCCATTGTAAAAAAAAAAAAAAAAAGACAGTAACTCTTTTAAATGTAGGCCATAAAGACACTGTACTTCCATCTTGCTTCCTGGATTTCAGTTCCTTGGGAAGCCAGTGGTCTCATCTTTAGGACACTCAGGAAGCCTGGAGGAACAGTGCCACAGTAAGGGATGTGGAACATGCCCCACACCTTACTAGGCCCCCAAGACCTTAAAACAACTGAGTCTATAATGGAAATACCATTGGGCCATAAAACTTCAGCATGTACACAGCACCACCTGCCAAAATGAAAACAAAGACCTAGTCCATCAAAGCCCACAGCTCTGGGAAAGTCTCTAAATATACTAACCTTATTTCATGGATTCTGTAGTTCTGCTTCTGGCTAAGTGTTCTTGTTAACTGGAGTATGTCAACCTAAAACATGGTTTTTCTGCTTAAAAACTCATCCTGAAAATAGCTCAGGGCTACATGGGGATCCCAAGTGCCTCATGTATTCACTGCCGAGCTAATGAAGACTTTCTATTGGCTTAAACTCATGTGTCTTCTCTGGTGGATACCCCACAAAAGAATGGAGGCCTCCTACAAAGAGCAGTTTGAGTATTTGCCCAGGATGTGGAACCCCCACTGGGCCCTCCCATGACTATAGGCCCTGCCAATTTACTGACTACAACATCACGGGACCCTGAACCAGAACTGCCAGCTCAGCTACCCCCAGATTCCTGGCCCTTAGAAGCTAGGAGGTCATAGATGTTTGTTATTTTAAGTCACTGAGTTTGAGGTAATGCTATGCAGTAAGAATAACCAATATGAATATTTTTCAGTATTTCTATACTAAAATTGCTTTGCCTTGTGCCCAAACTACTTTGCAACAATGCCCACCATGTTTCCCGCAACTTTAGTAGCAGTAGTAAACAGAAGAAATTACCTGTGGGGTTCTGAAAATTTCTCCCTACATTCTAACTCCTGGCTAAAGCCCATCATCTTCTAATTACGATCTGTTATTTTGTGCCTACAAGAATGACCTCATCAAAGACTGTGTTTTGAGACACATCTGCTGTTTTTTTCACACAAAGCACTGTCCCCAATTATCCAGCAATTGAACTTTAACCACTTAATATATAGTGATACAAAAACTAACCCAACTTATAATAACTTGGACAGTTCATCATGTTTTTTTTCTACTACAGATTACTTATAAAACACTGAATAATGGATCCTGATGTCTTAAGATCAAAATAACGCTTCTTTCATTTTCCTCAATTTGAAGTAATTATTATTATATTAGCATTAATATTCCTTGGTTGAGCGATTATATAAAACTTGGAATAATAGGACATTTTTAATACCCCATTTTAAGCAATGAACAGATCATCCAGACAAAAGAAAAAACTGTGTAGTTACATTGTATCCGAGACCAAGTAGACTTTTCCCATATCTGTACAGCAACCACCCAGCACTGCACAATACACATTGTTCCTAGCAACATGTGGAACATTCTCTAGACAGAGCAAAGGCTAGACCACAGAACAAGTCTCCAAGTTTTTAAAAGCTGAAGTCGTGGACTAGAGATACAGCTCAGTGGTATGTGCTTTCTTGTCGTGTAAAGAAGGAAAAGAAAGAAATCAATTTGTAGTATCTTCTCTGACAACAATACAAGTAAAAACAATTTTTTAAGTATTCAACCCATTTCCTAAACAATCAAATGGATCAAGGAAGAAATTAATATTAAAATTAGAATTTTAAGAAATAAATGCAAACAGAAATACAATGCACTAAAATATATACAAGACACCGAAAAACTAAGAAGAAAGTTCTAAAAGCATCAAATATAGCTGGTCATAGTGGCACATGCTTTTAATCTCAGCACTTGGGAGGCAGAGACAGGTGGATCTCTGTGACTTCAAGGCCAGCTGGTCTACAAAGTGAGTTCTAGGACAGCTAGAGTACATAGTGAGACCCTGTCTCGAAAAAGAAAAACAAAAACATAGAAAGATGTCAGATACACAAGTTATCAATTGCACTTTAAGAAATCAGAAAAAGGGCTGGAGAGATGGCTCAGTGGTTAAGAGCACCGACTGGTCTTCCAGAGGTCCTGAGTTCAATTCCCAGCAACCACATGGTGGCTCACAACCATCTGTAATGGGTCTGGTGCTCTCTTCTGGTATGTCTGAAGAGAGCATGGTGGTGTACTCATGCATAAATAAATAAATTATCTTTAAAAAAAATTGGAAAAGTGGGGAAATGGTAAAAGAAAAAGAAACAATAAAACATAAGAGTTGAAACTAATGAGATATTAGTTTTAATATCTTAATATTAATAATATTAAGTTAACAATATTAACTTAATTATTAACTTATTTATTATTAATATTAAGTTAATATTGTTATCTTAATATTAGTTTTAATAACACAAAAACAAAACAAATATCTGTGTTTCTTTTTAACAAGACTCAAAAATTTACAGGCTTTTTAGCTTAACCAAGAAAAAAAATGTAAATAGGAAAAGAATGTTTTTAAAAAAAATTACAACTGACACTAGAAAAATCAGAGGATCACTAGAGATGACTGTGAATGATCGTGTGCTGACAAATTTCCTGACCGAGGAGACACAGGATTCCTAAAGATGTTCGTCCTGCAAAGATTGAACTGTGCCAAAGATGCAAGTTGCCTAATTTTGCCATTCAAGCAGATGTACTTCATTACGGAAGTACACATCAGCTGAGTAGATTAAAACTGTGTGGTCATCTAAAAAGATATAGAAGAAACATTGGATGAAACTTGGCATCTCCTTATAATAAAATCTCTGAGCAAATTAGGCATAAAAACTTAACACATGTTCACTTCAAAATAACAAAGGCCAGATACAGCAAGTTCATATTTAATAACGTACTGAAAAGGGAAAAGTTGGAGGTTTCTTCCTGTATACATAGACCAATCGAATACAGCAGAGAGCATAGAAGTAACCCATCACCTACACCTACAATACACCTGTACCTACAATGGAAGTGCTAAGACCTGCACTGGAGAAAAGGATGCTTTGCGAATAAAGGCGCTGGGGAAAGGGTATAGTCATGTGCAGAGGAGGGAACCAGCCTCCCATGCCTCACGCAGTTAACAGAAACCACAAGGATGAGTTACACAGAAGGCCTGGGAAAAAATACAGAAAAGAGCATGAGACAAAATCTATGAAACTACTAGAGAAAACACAGGCAATTTCTTCATTCAGGATGCTGCAATCATCAGTATGTATTTACTTATTTTTGATAAGTTCCTAAAAGTTACAGGAAACAAAAGAAATCCTTACTGGGACTCCATTAATATCTGGGTGAAATAACCAAGGCCCCAAGAGAACACGATCCATCAAAATCACAGTGCTAGTTTGTAGGTTCAATGCCCTGGAACCCAGAGCCTGGCTCTACCAATTTTAGTTTTGTCTCTGGTCCATTAAGAGAAGCAATCATTCTAAACTACAGCCTCTGTGTACCACAGCATCAAATGCCCATCATCAAATCTGTTACATGTCAGCCTCTCTGAGTGGCTAAGCCACTCACCGCTCTAAGATAGAGAATTAGAAAGTACACAAATTATCCCCACATTTATGCTGCACAGATGTCAAAAGTAACCAGTGACATTGGTGACTCAGCGGCCATTCTTCCCCAAAGACACAGCACTGAGCCACGAACCCCAACCAGGATGCAGAGTGACCACAGGTATCTCTTGCTTCAGGCATTACAGAAAGAGTCTCGGTAATTTTACCAGGGTGGCTTTAAACCCACATGTTCAAAACCTTTGAAGATTTCAGGCAAAATCTGGATAGACAGCTGAGGAAGAGTAGTGTGGGTGGAAGAAGGTCATTATCCAAAGCTGTGTCTGGTCAGGACTTGAGGAGAAAATGTGGGGCCGCCCCTCTCCATGGCTTCCTTCCCAAATACATATACATGCAAATATAAAAAGCCACAGCCCAAACTCCCAGCTTGATGGCTCTGAAAATAGAGCTTTGTCTTAGGAGATAGAGTGCCACAAGCTGACTCATCAACACCACTTCCTGTGGTGTCCAGACAGACCCTTTATTCAAGAGGTGACCCTGTCTGACCCTGAGTAATAGCCAGGGAGCAATATCATCCTGACAGGAAAATTAAGAGCCATTTTCCATGGCACTTCCTTCATTTTTATTGTCTGTAATTCTCACTTCTGGTTGCCCTGTGACTCCCAATTTGTCTGCTGTGTATGTGTGGTACACTGTGGAATCTAGGTTGGCAGAGGTGGGAAGATAGAGGAATGGACCACTTCTTAGCCTGGTTCAACATCCAGCTCATCTCTGGCAAGCCACGAGCTCCCTCTTTATGTCCTTGTCAGAAACATCAGTGGGCTACACAGCTTGGATGGTAGTCAAATTTATGGAAGTTATAGTTTTCTTTTGCCATTTTAAAAAGTATTTATTTTATTTGATTTAACTTTATGTGTGTGAGTATGCATGTATGGGTACTATATGTATGTCTGGTACCCAGAGAGTTAGAGATATAGAGGGTTGTGACCTGCTATGTGGGTGCTGGGAACCAAACCAGGGTCCTCTGAAAGGACAGCAAATGCTCTTCACCATTGAGCCATCTCTCCAGCCAAGATTCATGGACTTTTGTATGAACACAGTGAGAGAGCTGGTCTGATTTTTAGACGTGATGCCATGGCCCAGAGTTCAGATGTAAACAGAGGCCACAAACCTGTTTTCTAAATATTTCTTCCTTGTGCTGAATCTGAGCCAAAATTCAAGGTCCTGTCAATTTCCTAACTAATAATACAAATTGCTACACACAGAGACGATAAAGATAGGACTTAATTTGTAATGTGTGGCTAATGCTACCCTTAAAAGCGTATGAATATAGAAATAATAGGCCCTAGGGTGTTTATAAAAATGTTAAGACTAAAATAATCTTGAATGAGGCAACTTGTGAATGTTTCCTTTTTATTTCTGAGTTGATACTATCAAAAGAATTGTATGTATGCCATTATGATCAAAGTAGCCGACAAGACATGGGCCTGCAGGAGAGATATTTATATACTAGAAGGAACTTGTGAAAGAGGAACTGTGTCTCCCAGTCTCCTCAGAGCGCTGAAGCCATTTCAGTTTCCATAGTATTCTTTTTTGTTTGTTTGTTTCTTTTAAACTTTTATACCATCTAAGACAGAAATTCTATATGTAAGAAAAAGATTACCTGATAGCCACACATTACATATCTCAAAACCATCACCACAAGAACATATTCTTCATGAACAGATTAAAATCATTACACAAAAGGAAATTGCACACAATTATTGGTTGTGTATCGTCTTTTGAAACTTATACCCATCCATCGAAATATTTGTCATCTATTTTTCTCTCCACAACTGGACAGAGGAAGGAGGAAAGGAAGGAAAGGAGGGAGGGAGGGAGGAGAAGAGGGAGAGAAGGGAGGGGAAGGGAGAGGAAGGGAAGGGAAGGGGAGGAGAGGGGAGGGGAGGAGAGGGGAAGGAAAGAGAGGGGAAGGGAAGGGGAAGGGAAGGGGAAGGAAGGGGAGGGGAGGGGAGAGGAGGGAAAGGGAAGGAGGGGGAAGGAAGGGAGATAGGTAGGCCAACTGGCTGGTTACTTCTGATTTCTTGAAGCTGGAGAATCTGTATCAAAGTGCCAACAGATTCAGTGTCTAGTGAGGGCCTGTTTCCTGGTGCACAAAAAGGACCTTCTAGCTATGTCCTCGCATGGTGGGAGGGGCATGCAACTGTCTGGGGTCCTAATTGCTCTTGCTGAGCCTTTCCTGATAGCAAAGTGTTTGCAGCAGTGATTAGAAACACTAACTTCGACTTGACCCATACCATCCTCCATACTGCAGAACACCACACTCCCCGCATGAATGCATTCCTGACACGCACTGCTTTAGTCCCAGCACTTGGGAAGCAGAGCCAAGCAGATCTCTGGGTTCAAGCCCAGCCTGACCTACAGAGTGAGTTTCAGGAAAGCCAAGGCTACGCAGAGAAACTCTGTTTTGAACAACCAAAAAAATAAAAATAAAATGATTAACTACAAACTGTCTTTTGTCTTTCAAGTTGCCATATCTATCCCTTGAGCAGTGCACTGACTGGTTTTGTGTGTCAACTTGACACAAGCTGGAGTCATCCCAAAGAAAAGAGCTTCCCTTGAGGAAATGCCTCCATGAGATCCAGATGTAAAGCATTTTCTCAATTAGTGATCAAGGGTGGGAGGGCCCATTGTGGATGGTACCATCCTTGGGCTGGTAGTCTAGGGTTCTATAGGAAAGCAAGCTGAGCAAGCCAGGGGAAGCAAGCCAGTAAGTAACATCCCTCCATGGCCTCTGTATCAACTCCTGCTTCCTGCCCTGTGTGAGTTCCAATCCTGACTTCCTTTGGTGATGAACAGCAATGTGGAAGTGTGAGCTGAATAAACCCTTTCCTCCCCAACTTGCTTCTTGGTCATGATGTTTGTGCAGGAATAGAAACCCTGTCTAAGACAAGCAGTTTGCAGACACTTGGAGTTCCCTACATGGTAGAGGTCCTCACCCTCTGTCTTCACATAAGGATTCCTTCTGCTTGGAGTGTCCCTAACTATTGGGTCAGCTTAATTTTCAGTCATTCTTAAACGGATGAAACATCGCTCATCAGAGTCCCCAGCTGCCCTGCTCCCACACCTCTTACTCCACACCTGTGTGCTCACCACCCGCCAGCTTGCAAACTCTTGATGTCCGAACTGCACATCACCAATCTCTGCATTTTACTGGCACATATCAACCATATTTACTAAACAATGAGCAGTGAAATGAATGAGTGAATGAATGAATGAATGAATTGAACGAGTGCAAAAAATACCACTTAGAATATGCAAGTGAGTTGTTCTGAATCATAAATACTCTCAATATAAAAAAAAAAGCAAGAAGTAAAAGGTCAAGATTACCCCCTACTTGATAGTTAAATTAACAGCCGCAACGGAAAAAGCCTGTAGTTGAAAAGAATTGATTATAATACTGGTGATTATACATATATTTTAAGAACAATATTTTTTTCCTAAGAAATTTTTGTTTAAATTAGAGAAAAGCTAGACTTTGAAGAGAATATGTAGGCACTTCCAAGGGCTTAATTCACGGCTGACCATTCTGTGAATTCACTTAAGAGCCCAAACTCCTCTTCTCTTTGGCATCCTTTATTCTCAATAGATGTTCCTTTTCAAATGTGGCTGCCTTTGTGATAACAACCATGGACCTGAGTCTTGTGGAGGAAATGAAGTAATCAAGAGGACACATTTGGTATTACAAAAGGAAAAATCTACAGGCTCACTGTGGAGAGACAGAGGCACCCAGGAAGTAACAAGTAAGAGACGAACAATGAGGCCAGATGGTGGCCTTGTGTGTCAATGTCCAGAGAACTGCACATAGTGGAAACTACTGGTAGCTGAGTGTCTCATAAATGGCATTACTGTCATTTGTTCAAGGCTTCAAACCTCCTATTCATTTAACTCAGTGGCTTCAACATTCCTAATGCTGAGACTCTTTAATAGAATTCCTCATGTTGTGCTGACCTCCACACTATACTTTTTGTTGCTACTTTATAATTTGAAATTTTGCTGCTGTTATGAATCATAATGTAAATATCTGATATGCAGATGGTCTTAGGTGACCCCTATGAGAGAGGTTGTTTGATCAGCAAGGGTTGAAACCCATAGGTTAAGAACCACTGATTTAAAACTCAAGAAAGAAAAGTAAGACTTTTAAGAAAAGGAACTTTTTAAAAACAATTTCACCCTCATTGCTGAGAAGCATAATTCCTGGTGCCCACTTGACTGAGCTAGTATAGACCCAACTTCAGTAAACTGCACACAAACAGCAATATCTGAAAAGACCTTCGTGGAGCCCTAAAGAATTGGCAGGCTGTTAGTCTATAGCAGCTGGAGGGTAGCTCTGCTTGCTTCCTGCATCTATCAAGAGGTTCAGAACCATTTTATAAAAAGGAAAGATTTGTTACAGTGTGACATAAAATATAGACAAAAAAGGAAAGCATTATATGTATGTTTTAGGGTTGCTATATAGCCATATGTATATATGGATAATAGATACATGTAATTTTTTATTACAAATAGTAAAACATAAAACCTTATGGAATTTATATTTGAAGTCTTAACTTTTAAAATTTCATTTATCTATGTATTGTATGCATGCATTCAACAACAACAAAAACAGACAGATGTGACTTCCTCAAAAGAAACATTTTTAGTTGTGCCATGGCACGGATGTGGTGGCCAAAGGACTTGTTGGGAGCTGAGTCTTTCCTGCCATCCCCTAAGTTCTGGGAATTGAACTCAGATTGTCAAGCTTAGCAGCAAGTGGTTTTACTCCTTAACCTATTAAGTCTTAATTTTGTGAAGTAATTAAACATTGGTCTTTAATGAAAGTCAAATTGTGGCTAGAATAAAGGAATGTTTTGATGGGCCCTCCAAGAAAATATAAACTCATGTACGTTATTCGAATAAGACAAACATGCAAATTAACATTAATGATGCAAAACCTGTTAGGTTAATGACAAAGTGATTACAATTTTCATGGGAAAGAAAAAGAGCACTTTCACTCTCAGTTAGATTCTGGTTACTAGAGATCTGAGTGAAGTAAGCCAAGGGTTTGAGCTGCAGCTGTGAGCCCAGAGCTCCATGGGCTGCTGGCTTTGCATCCCTTGACATTTTCCTGAATCTCCTCTGCTCTGGTCCCCTTCGACTATTGTTTCTCCCTTTGCCTACATCATTAATTCTTTCTTACATTTATTTAACTGTAAAATCCACCATCGTAGAGATTCACCTTTTCACACACAAGAAACTACAAGTCACTGAAAATGCCACCCCAACACTGTGTGTTCCTTTCCGTGTTATGAAGAAGCATACTAATAAACTATATGACTGTCATTCATTCACAGCTCTAAACTATATTATCATTTAATTCAAAAGGGGAAGATAAAAGCATAAATTAAAACTGACATAAAGACTATCTCATACAAAACCTCTGGAGGACGGAAGGCTCCCTTGGAATAACCGTCTTCCTTCTCTTCAATCTAGTCTGGGGTCTAGTCTGAGATTCTCTTGGTTACCATGTATACCTCCCTAATTGTTTCAAATTTAGACCATCATAAAAGCTGCTGCCAACTTTGTGTTTTACTATGATAATTTATTGCTTCGTTTCATATCTAGTTAATAATGCAGAAGTCAAAATATTCCTTGATTTTTTTTTTTACTAGAATGTACATACAATTTTCTAGTAGAGAAAGAGGTTAGGGAAGGCATAACTAACAATCTCTACAAAACCTAGTATTTTACAAGCTCACCAAAAATCCAGAAAAGAAAGAGTTTAAGTAGCATCCTACTACATGGGGTGCTAGGCCCTCGGACATTTTTATTTTAGTTTCTTAGTTTAGTTTTAGTTTTGTTTTACTTTTTCAAATTTTAGTAAAGAAAAAAAGCAGTGTTAGTAAGTCTCTAGAACATAGGCAATTTTCTGGGATTCCACCCTTGAAAATGTGTCATGTGATTTCCAAGCATATGCCAGTGTGCACAGTTCCCATTGGACTAAACAGGTGAGAAGTTGAAATCCAGAAGTGCTCATCTTCTAACTTTCTCCCAGTCCGGGATCTGCCTTTGGCTCAGCAACATGTTGTTCTTGGGGGAAGGTCTCCCAAAACAATATAGACTATTGCTATTGTTCTTGGTTGCCTACCAGAACTTAATGGCAGTACCTTATTACTAAAGACACTACATACTTTGGCCTTAGGAATGGAGACATCAGAAGCCAATACTGACCTGGAAGCTTCTTCCTGCTGGATAGCTTTTATAGTGCCAGAGGTGCTTTGCAAGTACTGGGGAGAAAGGAAAATCCTCAGCAGTCTGACCCAGCTGTGAATCTTGTGAGCCACAATAAGGATGAGCCCGAGGAGACGTGTCCACTGGTACAATTGTAGCATCAATGTTATAGAAGTAACCAACTTCTTCCTATAGGATTTAAGCCCATTCCATTGGATGGATTTGTGCTCATTACTATAAACTCAGGCAAGAATCCCTGCTATGGAGATTATATAAAGAGAAAACCTCTTGCAATTATTTTGCTATATAGACATTCAAAAACTGCCTTTAAAGTTTTGTCTTTATATCCATAGATAAGTGTAGCTCTTAGCCTTCATCAGAGAAGCTTCTTTGTGGAGTGGATGGTGGCGGGGGGATGGGGATAATGCCCTAAGCAAGTCATCTATGTCACACCACTCTCCACAGCTTCATGGCTTAGTGGACATCACACAATAGCGGGGAGGCGGATCATTGGAACCTGAGGTTGGGCAGGGTTACTGTGAAATGGTGTCATCAGGACATGACATAGGTCATTCATGGCGTCACTGTGTCATGGTTATCTGGACAAGATCTGCTCAAGTTTAGTCCTATCAACATGTCATTATGGAGAGGAATCCATGAGGCCCATCCTTCCCTAAGGGAATAGTGACAGCTAATGGTGACTGAGGAAAGGAGTGTCACTTAATTTGGTGGTATAAGCATCAATAAGTTATCAAGCTGCAGTAAAGAACCTCCCACTCATGTCATGCCGGACCCACACACCACACACACACACACACCACTGAAAGCAAGGAGACATTTAGGGAACAAGGTTTCACCATGGAAAGGATGGGTCATAGTATAGGGTAAAGAGGGATGGAAAGCACTAAAGTCTATTATATACATGTTCAAAAACTGTCAATGAATTTTTTTAAAATTAGTATAAAAAAAAAATCTCTAGTAGAACCATTTCATCCATCCTGAATTTGTTTCCACTGATACTTTTTTCTGATAGTTATACTTTAGTCAATTTGTGTGTTTGTTCTCATTAGTGCAGGTGAATGTGCATATGCATGCTCAAGGATGTATATCCTGAAGGACAACCTCTGGTATTGTTCCTCAGGTACTGTCCTCTACATTTTGAGTCAGGTCTCTCATGGACTCAACGATTCACGTGCCCCTCCTCCATGCTAGGTTCTCATCATTCATGTTTGGCAATTTTTACATGGGCTTTGGAAATGCAACTCAAGTCTTCATGCTTGAAAAAGGCACTTTACCAACTGAGCTCTCTCTCCAGCCTATGCTGGTCATCTTTGACATAATCAATTCCATTCCCTGCATCTAGACTGCAACATCCTCGAAAACAAAGTCTACGCTTTGCCATCTCCCATTCTCTTCTGCATTTCTACTCGGCTTGTCGTGGATAAGAACAGAGCATGCTCAAGGAAGCAGTCATGAAGCATTACCTCCATATGGTGCAGGACAGTCAGAGGAGCCCATTCTTCATTTGACAATTTATATGTGCCTAGGGACAAGGAAATCTGAGAGAGCTGAGGGGGGACCATAATTGAGAGAACAGTGTGCCAGGAGCCAAGGTAGCTTGGGAAGGAACCAGCTCTGCCAGGAGGTAGAGAGGAGCATTATAGTTATGTTGTCTTGCTCTATGTCTATTTTATCTTAAAGACACTTCTATGAACTTACAAAAATATTTTCCTTAACAATGAAAGTTGAACTGAAGCATGACCTGTACCAATGTAGATCTTGCTAGTCACGACAGAGGAGCATAAAGACGCCATTCTGAATAGGATTGAAAGGAAAGATTTCTCAACCACCCGATAAAAGTGGGGACAGTGCTACTGCCTGATCCTCGCATTTCCCCATAGTCCAGAGTCTACCATCATTAATTTTTGTTAGGGGTTTCTTGAAAACAAAAAGGGAATTTTCCAAAGATGTTTCTTTTAAAAAATTTTTAAAAAATTTATTTTGAAAAAAAAAAGTTGTAAATGGAAGCAAAAAGGGTTTTAAAAAAAGGCAAATAAAGTTTTAAAAAATCAAAAAATTAACAAAAGGTCTAAAAAAAAAAAATAAAGTTTTATTAAATAAATTTAAATTATCTTTTCACTAAAAAAAAAAAATTTAAATTTTAAAACAGATTTTCCCCCAAAATTAAAAAATAAAATAAAAAATTTAAAAAAATTATTGGAAATTAAAAAAAAAAATTTATTTGAAAAAAAAAAAAATTTACAAATTAATAATGGCTTCCTTTTTCAAAAAAAAAAAATTTTAAAAAAATTTTTTTAAAGCAACTGTGTAGAAAAAAGTCAGAAATGGCCAGAAAGAGCACTGCCTTCCCAAGAGTCCCAAGGTTGCAGAACTGCCCCACAGTAGCTCTGGAAGGGCTTAAGAAAATGTGCCCAGCCAAACACTCTTACTATTAAGGACACACACTCTTTCTACCTGTCCCAAGTAATTACGTTCTTAAATTAATTTCCTTTAGTGATTAGACAGACTAGACTCGTGTTTATCATTTTAAAAGACAGCAAAACAAGCTTAATGAAGACGCTTGCGTTTTGACACTGCCACAATCAAAGTCAGACCTTTTCAAATGCAATTAATTTTTCAGAGATAATTCATCATATTAAAATATGGTAATTTGTGGTGGTTTCAGGTTATCTGAAACCTTTCTAAGATTGAATGCTAATGTTAATGTCTTGCTATAAGCAGTGTAATTTGGACCTAATAGAGTAAGGCACATAAAAACTGAAATTGTCCATTTATATCCAAGGCTCTTACAGGAATCCAGCCATGCCTAGGAATCTATACAGGGTTTGGCTTTGAAGTATAAGGCCAAATCCAGAAAGAGCAAAACCATCCTAGTCCAGGGACTCCAATCTCCCCACACAGCATCCTTGACTGATGAGGGCATCAGAAGGAAGTTCTTGCACAGGCCTCAGTTTTTGATGACACCAGTGTGCCCAGTTCAAAACTGAATACAGCTAGAGGTTTAATGAGGCACTTTGTTATTCTCGGAAATAAAATGGAAAACTAGGGACTGCGCCCTTCAGGCTTAATTACCACATCTGTTATTAAGCACTTTACCATGATTGACTGGAGCGTATGTCAGACACCGTGCCAAAAACTTCCCCATGAAAACAGCTTCCTGCTCTCTGTCTGAATACCATCAGTCTCTGTTACAGCAAGGTCCACATGGCAAACAAGCATGTCTGGTTCCCACAAGCCCCTGTGCAGAATGAAAGCAGTCTCTTCCTGGTGCCAGCTAAGATGGAAGCCGGCCTGGGTTCTTATCTGGCGTCTCCCCCTTTCTTGGTCTCACTCACATGTGTCTGGAGCCCACAATCAAGAGACACAAGGTGAGATGCAAGGCAGGGTGAGACCAGGAATAACCGAACTGTGTGCATTTGTGAGATGCCTCCTTGCAGGGATTAAGATAAATGTTAGGGGGAAATGCCACAGTTAAAAGCATTCCCCAGGGCCAGCTAGATGGCTCAGTGGATAAAGATGCTCACCTCCAAGCCTAATAACCTGACTTGAATTTCAGGGACTCACATGGTAGAAGTAGAGAACAGACTCCCACAAGTTGAGCTCTGATCTCAGCACATGTCATAGCACACATTCACCCACACATATACATACATATATTCGTACATACATACACACTAAATAAATAAATCAATTGTATTTTTTTAAAAATGTTAAAGCATTTTTAGTTCCCAAGGAAACGATGACTTCAAAATGTTCCTAAAAGTGTCAAGAAATCTGGGCTATTTGGATCCCTTGGGATCCACAAAGCAAGAGGATTGTTTCTGAAGAACACAATCAAGTAAGATTTTGGAAAAATTAATGTTTGCTGCACACTAGACAAATTTAATACTGTTATTCGTTATGGTCGGTAACTCTAGTCAACGACTTCTCCAAGCATGTTATGTAGGCAAGTGGGAGATTTACTAAGTAAACTGTAGCTCCTTTGCAAAGGATCACCAGTTACAACACGCTATCACTCAGCTTGTTAACAATGTAGAAATCTAGACATTCATGTCCTCCATAGCCCTAGATGAACTTCATACTCAGGCATCAGCACAGGGACAGTTATTGGCCTAGAGATGCACTTTTCAAACAAGACTACAGTCTAAAAGCTACAGCAAACAACTTCCAGTCTGGCACATGCTGGGTAGAGAAAGACATAAATTCCCTGGACTCAGCCCTGCAAGTCTAAAGCCAAGAGCAGAAGTTCTGAGCTCTTAGTATGAAATGAGTTCCAAGGAAAGACAGAAGTGTGCATGCTATGTAAGTGCATTCTTATAGATTTTGTAATCTAGAACCATCCAGACAAAAGTGTGCATGCTATGTAAGTGCATTCTTATAGATTCTGTGATCTAGAACCATCCAGACAGAAGTGTGCATGCTATGTAAGTGCATTCTTATAGATTCTGTGGTCTAGAACCATCCAGCATGATTTGCTCTCCAGGGAGACTGTATGAGTTTGTATACCCCTAACTGTTTAACTTAACCACAAGCACTATCTAGAGTGTTTTAAGTGAGTAGCTGCTATTGACAGTCACTTCTTTCAAAGAATCAGAACAGTTAGAAGTGTGAGAAGCTGGCGAGTCGACTCTGACTTGTGAACTAAGTAAAGCACTGGGTAATCTAAAGAATTCACATGTCAAAGTGACTGTCTACACTTGGAGAAGTCTATATGCATGATCTTTGTTGGCTGAAATGAGAGTCTGTTATCCTCGTTCCTGACGCTGAAGACCTCATATGCCTTGCCTTTGAACTCTCTCTCTCTCTCTCTCTCTCTCTCTCCTCTCTCTCTCTCTCTCTCCTCAGCCTGCAAGTCTTTCTATGCCTTGTTATCCCCCAAGAGAAAAGGGTGTAGAACGGTGAAAGAAAAACTATTATTCTTAATAATAAAGGATCTCTTCAATACTTTTTTTAAAGGAGGAGGTGGATTTCAAGACAAAATACTTCATGGAATTCAAAAACATGGTATCATACTGACAGAAGTCTAGAGCAACTTGCAGTGATTTATCAGACAGATGCTAAACAAGGCAATAAAAAAAACATAATTGTTGTCAGTTTTGTGTGTGTATAAAAAAATACCACCACAAACATGAAGAAACACAAACCATGGCAGATTAACATGAAGCAGAGTTAGTATTCAGACTGAAAAAGAACTTCCAAGCCTCATCAGACAGAACACCTAATTTAAGACTGAACAAGTTATCTTCAAAAATTGTTTAACTCCATGGGCACTTAAGTACCAGACCTCATCATTACTGTATTGAAACATGTTATTATATAAAGGTTGTTGGATTATTATATAATATTTTGCCTATATGTTGTCTTTTATTATATATATACAATATATATATATATATAATAATATATGATTTTCTAATGCAGCAACATTAAGATTGCATAGTTCCACTCTTTATAGCTCTCTGTTCTCCACAACGTGGAGTTCAGGTTGGTACTGTTGTTATGGTCCATAGGGTGGCCGCCAGGGGTCACAATCTGAGTCAGAACTGGAGAGCTGATGGCCAGAGTATGGACTTTCGCTTATGAATAAGTTCTGAAGATGTTAGGTGAAGGATACTGTATGATAAACTTGACCCTTGCTAAGGAGCACCTCTAAGCATTCTCAGAAAGAAGAAAAGGATATACTAATGGACTTTGTGTGTGTGTGTGTGTGTGTGTGTGTGTGTGTGTGAGTGTGTGAAAGAGAGAGAGAGAGGAGAGAGGGAGAGAGTGAGAGAGAGAGAGAGAGAGGGTTATCTTGAACATCAAAAATATATCTAATTCTATTTGTCAATCACATCTCAATAAAGCTGGAAAGTGCACCCAATCTGTGCCAAATAAAAAGGAGTTATTATTTTATTATTTATCATTTTTGAACCAGGCATGGTGACAGCCTGTGCCATTATCTTAGCTGCTATAGAGACTGGGTGAGAGATCTCTTGAACCCAGGCATATTTGAGCATAGCTTTCACAAAGAAAAACACATCTCAAGCAGAATGCAGTTTCTGAGTGTGTTGCCACAGTCCTGTAGCCCCAATACAATAAAGAATGATCACAGGCTCAACAATGAGACCCTGTCTCAAAAATTACAGAAAAAAAAGTGTTTTTATTATTTCTTAAGAATATATAAGGGCTGGAGAGATGGCTCAACTGTTAAAGGCTAGGCTCACAATCAAAACTATAAGAATATATTATGAGAATGTATACACATGAAATCATTGGCAGGTTGGATTCAAATGAGAGTCCCTTCAATCCCATCAGGATAACTATAATTTCCCACACCCTGCAAAGAAGAAACAAAAGACCAGAAAATAATAAATGCTGTTGAAGATGGAGAAATGAGCCCTTACACACTGCGGCAGAGGTCTCTGTCACAGGGAGCCACCACTGTGGGAAACTGTTAGCCTCATAAAACAAGCAAACAATGACAATAACATAACCAAAACAAAACACCTTGGAATTACGATACAAACATTTCACCTCTGGGCATCTACTTCAAAAGACTTGAAATCAGACTTGAACAAATTTTCCATCCCGCTGATTCATTCACATCTCTCAGAGAGTGAAACAGTGTAGCTACCTATGATGGATGAGCAGAGTGCAGCACAAACAGAATATAGTTGGCCTTGAAAAGATTCACACATTCTGAAATGTGGGTGAACCCTAAGATGTCCATATGAAGTACCAGCCACCAAATCATTATATGAACACCTACCAAATTCATCGAGGCAGAGAGTAGAGTGGTGGGTTTCAGGGGCCAGTGGGAAGGAAACAGGGAGCTGGTGTTTAAGAGGTACAGTGCTTCCATTGGAAAACATGGAAACCTTCTGGAGATAGACTGGATTGACAGTTCCATACCAACATGAGTGTTCTTAAAATGCTACAGAGCCCAACATTTAAACAGGTGAATGGGGGAAGGGTGAAAATGATCGAAACACGCTCAAAATTCTTATGAACAAATTTTAAACGGGAGAGGGAGAGCGAATACCTAAACAGAATGCTAAGAAACTGGCAAATTTTATGACACGTGTGCTACCTTCTACAATGGGGGACGTGGGAAGCCTACAATCAAGGCTGGTCCAAGGGAGCAACAGATGTCTCCCCAAAGAGGCCTTTTGTTTGCTTCTCTTTGCTGGGCAGCTGTGTTAAGACAGACTCTCTGCATCCCTCCATGATCACACTTGGACTGGTAATCAAGATTACTACAATCTGAGAGTGCAAAGAAAGAAAACAAAAACATCCCCCGCCCCACCGGGTGAACCGGTCCACCCCTCTCTCCACATGGATCTCTTCCTGGCTGCTAGAGAATTCTAATCTGCAATAGTGTACCCTGAACTCAAGAGGGGAATCCCAAAGAAAGCAGTTTAGGCTTTTCTTAACTTTAAGTGAGTGGAAACCAAATGTGCACGCAGGTTTGGAGGGAGAGTGCTGCGCTGGAATTCCAGACCCGGACCACTGCCTGCCTGAGTTTCCCTGCTGACATCACCTTTGAACCTAGGCCATCTTAGCCAACACTGCCCTTATGCTCTGAACTTTTCTCGGTTCTACAGAATTTGAGGTTCTTAACTCCTCAGTTTGGATTTTTTTCTGCATCAATAAAACTTTGGGATCTCAGATCTTCCTTACCCATAACTGCCAGTGATGTCAGGATTACACAAAACACTGCTGTCTGTGTTTAGAAGGCTGATGGCAAGTGTTTCTGGCCAGTGCTCCCGCAGACCAGTTGTTATTTATAATACCTATCGAGAGAAAGGAGCTTAAAAATTAAGTCACCCTGCACTTTCCAACAAAGCAGGGCACAGCTGTAGTGGGGATTTGGAGCAACTGCTCTATGAAGAGACAGCAAGACTCTGTCTTTCTACAAGGTCTGCTCAGGTCAAGGCAAGTGGCACGGATTAGGGAGGTCCTGAGCCCTAATACCCAGTGAGACCAGCCTGAGGATTGCAGATGGCTTCCTGGAACCAGGGCTGTATGCCATCACCTGGTGTTTGCATTTCAGGGTCTCTTGGGGAACAGAAGCAAAGATCAAGCTTAAAAAATATTTTAAAGCCGATCATTTATTTTCCTTAAAGAAACAGTTGAGTGAAGAAAGAACATGATTCATATTTACATATTTTCCTCTAGAGCCATCATGGTGTGGTGGAAGAAATGGGGGCGTAGTTTGGGCAGGAGGTTTGCTTTTGGTCTGCAGTTAGTTCATTCTTGAGGTTCGGGGAAGCACAGACCTTAACCGGAAAAGGTTCTGCAGACAAGCCTGGGGCTACAGGCTAACCAGGAAGCAGCATAAGAAAAGAACCCCCAACAAAGCAGCCATCGGTAACTCATTTCAGCTGCTTCTGGGCATGGAAGGGGCAGGAAAGCTGCCTCGACAAGGCACATGCTTGAGGCTCCTCCTTTTAGTGTCAAGATTCATCACCAGACCAAGGTCCTATTTAGGTAAGGTTAGGCTCGGCTTCGGGCAACCAACGGGAGCCCACTAGCTTCACTCTATGGGCCAGACAGTGTCTGGGTCTCCCTAACAAGTTCAGAGAGCATCTTCTCGATCTTCTTATCATAAAAACCATTGTAGAGGAATGTCAGGTGCTTTATACCAAGCAGAGCTAGAACTCAACACAACTCTTTGTGCTCCTCATACAGTATACTAAGAATTCTGCCACTCCGATTAACCAGTTGGGCAGTAGATGTAACATGTGTTTCCTTTACTCGAGAAGCGTTTTGTAGTTTCATTCAAGACCAAAGTAAAGCAAGAAAAGCATGTTAGTGGATCAGTGACCTCAGCTTCGAGATCTGCAGCTGGAAGTCGCTGCTTTCCCTCTCTGAAGAGTAGAATACCAAAACATTACCTCCAACTGATCAATTCTAAAGTGGCAGCCATGCTGTGTGTCCCACTGGCAATCACAAACTGAGTTGATCCTGATACCCACAATTTAGCCTGAAGTCTATTTAAAACAATACGGGGATAGATCTAAGTAATTACCAGTGTAGAATGGCATATCCCCTGGTTGGAGATGCATTTGGGAGACATTCAATAGGCACAGACATGACAAAGAGTTTATCTGGAAACTACATTGGCTTACTTGACAGCACAATGTAGGGGTTGGTGGATGCTGGTCATTTATTGAAGTGTGAGTTCTACCAATATACTCTGCTCATGACCAGAATTTTTTCTGTCTCCTAAGCTAGGTACAGTGCCATCCTGAGCTGCCTGGAGAAGGGCATCTTCCTCCATATCCTTTCTCAGCTTCAGGAGGTGCAGCAAGCCTGAAACTGGGTCATCATCTGACTGTCCACACTGTCTTTAAACTTCCTTATGGATTGCCCCAGGGAAGACTAGCTCTTTGCTAGCCTGAGTCACACCTTCTTTCTCAATTTTTCTATTCTATTCCAGTTTCTGCAATAGATCTTCAACCTCAGAATATCAGCAAGACAAGGTTGAGTCATCCTGGTGATAAGTAGTTAAACCACCAAAGACCTCGAATTCTGTCTCATGAACCTGCAAATATCCTGTGACCTAATTCAAAGATTATATTATCTCAAGGCTACAAATATCCAATGCCAAGCATCCCCTACTTTTGTTTTTACCTGAAACCTGCCATATCTTCATCATCTGAGAAATAGAGATCTCTTCTTCACCTGGTTCTAGGAGATCCCTGGCAGAGAATACATTCAACTTTTCAATCCTCAGGGTAGGTTGAGGAGCCTTGTCTAACTCGGGCAATGGCACTGGGCTGACATTCCAAGGACCAGTCATCATCGAAGTCAAGAGGGCCATTCCAGTACTCACAAGCTCTGATCAACTCACCCAAGATGATTCCTTTATCCTTTAAAAGCTCATCTAAACTGTTGAAAATGTAATAACAGGGTTAGGCAGCTTGAGGATCACACTCCAACCACACCCACTTTCAAGTTTCTCCCTAGGAACTAGAGCATGGTTAGTGTCCTCTAGCACCTGTCAAAGCTGTGTATTTCTTGTCCTTTCCCTCCTGAACTCCATCCCATGCAGTCTCCGTGTATATGTGTACATCTTGGGGGGGGGGGCGCACATGCATACATGCATGTGTGTGGAGGTCGAAGTTCAACCTCAGACACTACCCACTTGCCTTTTGAACAACATTTCTCATCCTCCTGGAAGTCACAAATAGGCTACCTGGCTGGCCAATGAGCCTTGGGGATCCAGTTGTCCCTGCCTTCCTTGGTACAGTTGTTATAAGAGCCATACCCTGAGCCTGGCTCTGCATGTGACCTCAGGTCCTCCTGTATGTGTGGCAAGCACTTTACACACTTAGAACAATCTCCTCAGCCCCCTCTTCATTTTCTTTTGGAGCACCAGCCCTATTAAACTGGGGTCCACTAGTGTGCCTCTATTTAACTGTTATCAACTTAGAACAGGTCTTATCTCCAAACACAGTCAATAGAAGTTAGGGATTTAATATAAAATTGGAGGTGGAGCAGGTATGATTCAGTTCATAGCACCACACTTAACCATTTTGGGATAGAAAGGAAGGTACAATGGATTGTGTATGCCCAAGAAGTGTACATTCTAAAATCATTTTATGCAAGAGAAAGAAAGGCCTTCAGAGTTTATAAGCTCTTCCCATAAGCTCCAAGCTTTCCTTCTAGATTCTGACATGTCTGTCTATTCACCCCATTCATGGAAAGGGAAAGAGGTACAGAGAGCTGCAGTAGCCTGTGACACTTGTGATGAGGGGACTCAAAGACATTAAACTCAAGCTGTGACTGTTCAGGAGAGAAACCACATGATAAGGCCTGCAGCACAGACTATGATTACTATACTAGACTCTGAGCACTGAAGGTTGCACCTCTCAGCCATGATGTGTCACACAATGTCTTCATGCAGAGTGAAGAGGGGCATTCTCTGAACTTCCCAAGCCAAGATCTAGATGGCAGTTTGTTAATAAAGACTCTACTGTTTGTCTGAACTGCAAAAAGCTGAATTTGCATGCTGATTAACTCAGCAAGTTCATACCCAACACAGTATGGCATATGAAAGAGAGCTTAGGCCTGCGATCCTTACATAAGGATAGTGGAATAGGCTGAATGAAAAACAGAAGTGACCCAGACAAATCCCTGGATAGAAACCAGATACTGACAAACAAATAAACCAAAGTTACTGAGCATGTGCTGGATGGCAAGTGCCCAGCTCCCACTGCTTATAGTCTCAATCAATGACCAAACAGCTCTGTGAGGGAATAACATCATTATCCCCCAGATTATGTTATCTAAGTAATAAAAGAACTGAGACAACAGGTAACTGACTTAAGCATAAACATCCAATAAATGATGGAATGGGCCACATCCAGGAAGCTTGGTTCTGAATCCATGTGCTAAACTACATTATAGCAACCCATGCCTCAAGCTTCCAACTAGATGTAACAATTAGTGCTCACAGTGTATGTTAGAATAAAAATCCTCTAGTGTGAGAACTTACTTACCTTAGTCATTTCCTTGTCCCTAGCATAGAGAGTTGCATCCAAGACAATAAATAGGTGCTTAATTAAATATACTTCACTGGGAGACAGCTTGATCTGATCAATAAAGTGCTTATGTTGTTAGTAGAAGCTTGATCCCCAAACCCCATGAACTGAAAAGGGCCAGGTATGGTGACATTGCTTGGTGCAGAAAGTCTCTGAAGAGACTTTGGCCAGCAGAGTGTTAGTTCATGTGAGGCAAGAAGGAAATCCAGTTCAATATAACTCAATAGCTGGTGTTGGTTCAAACTTCAAGAGTCTGACATAGGCAGTTTATTTTGGGCATATTTAAGTACAGTACAATCTGGGGAAAAAAAAAAAAACTCCTTGATGTAACACAATTCCATGTGCACAATGTGGCATAGTTACATCGGAAATCTCCTCAAGAAGTACATGGCACTTCTTCCATGAAGATAGTCTCTATAGATAGGCTACATGTGTTATCTTAAGGACCTAGGGGAGGATCTGGTATGGTCTCAGCTATACAGAAAGTTCAGGTGTCATCAGGGCTATCAGCCACATCCAATTTTGGTTGTAGGAGCCTAGGGGAGCCCCTGGCCATACAGATGGCACAGAATTCTCCTAGACTATTAACCACCTTTGGTCTGCTTGTAGGAGCTTGGGATAGCCAGGTATGGCCTGGCCCTAGTTAGTGCAGGGGTTACTTAAGCTATTAGCACCTCCATTCCCAGCCTTCTGGGTGGAAAATAGGATATAGATCTCTTTCTTTGAAAAGACAACTCTCTGTGTTTAACATCTCTGGATTCCCTAGAGCTTACCTGTGAGTGCTTACCTTTTGCTCCTGGCAGCCTGGGATCCTAGCACTGGGAAGACGGAGACAGACAGATACCTTAAGGCTCCTAGCCAGCCAGATGAGCCAACTGAAGACACTCTCAATAAAAGGTAGCTGGTACCCGAGGAACAACACTGATATTGCCCAATGGCTTCCACATAAGTGCACCAACACATAAAACACTCCCACTCCCACACACAAATCCTTCATTAAAAAAAAAATAATTTAATTAACTTACTTATGAATGTATTTGTATAGACTTGGTGTAATCACTGCACTATCTCCTTAAGATCACCCTCTATTTTTTTTTTTTATACTCCTATCATCAACAATAAACTTTTGCAATCTGCTGCTGTCTTCTTGGTGGCATAGGCTGCATTCAGTCACTTGCAATTAATCCCCAAGGTTTGGATTTAAACTATTAATTTCCACCGTGGTGTTCTTGTAGCACAGTTGACATGTTGCCTTCACTAAACAACCATTTCCTATGTGAGACATGCCACCTACCTAGGTACACACACTCCCTGGCCCAGAAAGTTAAACATTAGCAACAGCTTCTAAGACTTCCATCCTTGTCTCCAATGTAAGCTTCTATCCTTATTTATCAATATTTGATCTTAAACACGTCACTGTGTTGGACACTGCCTGATGCCCTTGCCTGTCCTTGTACCCTATGTGCGCTGTGCGCACATACATACACACACACACACACACACACACACACACACACACGTATGTTTCTACAAGCTGGAATTCTTTCTTCCTTTATTTTATGGCATAAGGTTCACCTATCTTTCAAAGTTCCATCTCTTCCACAAAGCCCTGTCTAGTCACCCAAATTCAGGGATCTGAGGAAGGTTTAGTTTCAGTCTGTCCTGTTCCCTCATTCTCTCCCATCTTCCTAAGAATGCTGCAGTGACTTTTCATCTTTAGCATTCTTCCCAGCAAGCAGGAAAGCCTTATCTCATAGCAGACACAAGTGAGCATGGATTGGTCAATCCATGCAGCTAGGTACATTTTACCCAAAATAAAGCATCTGGATATTTTATACGGTAAAAAAAAACAAAACAGGATAAAGCTGATGTAATCTAAAATTCATCATTTTAACCATGTCATACAAACACCATCATTGTGACTATTCACTTCCAGAGTGTTCTCTCACTCCAACAAGACACCAAATATTTATCAGTCTCCTCTACAGGTCAATTCCCAAGCCCAACGAACCACCAATCTATATTCTGAGAGTATTTGTTTTTCTTGTCTAGATTCTTCATGTAAATGGAATAAAGTACCATGTAGACTTGTGCACATACTTCCTCTCATGTAGCACAGTCATCCCTGTTAGAACATGTGCCATGCTTCATTCCTTTTTGTGACTGGATAATATTCCAGTACATATTTACATGGTCTCTCATCGTCAACTGATGGACGTGTGAGTTGTTTCTATCCACCAAAATAATTTGGAATATTTTAAGTAATGCTTCCATGAGTATGTACTCACAAAATTTTCTTGGAGTGCCTGCCTTAAATTCACCAGTACCTTAGAACAGTAAGTTCTATACTAGGAACTATAGCAGCAGCTTTGTCTAATCCTATAGTCAAGATAATGTTTCTTTTAACAAAATGCTATAATTAAACATATATTGCTCATTAGTAAATTTTATCATTTTTATACTTCAGAATATTTTAAAATCCCTTATAGTTTGCATTTATATTAGAGACTACACATTTTAAAGCCTGTGCTAATTAGTAAAATCTGATTTAAGCGCTTGAATGCATCACTCATTTGAAGCATTAAGCAGGTCTAATTCCTGGATGGGTTCATTATTCTTCCTTGCTTTCGTGTGACCTGCTTTGAATTACAATGAGAGCAGGTCCTGGATGTTTACTGTATGCTTGCCACTACAGTATACACACTGAGTTACATGCTATTAGTATGTCACAGTTAATCAACAGATCTTGCCATTTGCTCAAAGTCACAGAGTTTTAGGAATAGAGACTGAATCTCAGACTAGGTTGTCACATTTCATACAGTAAAGGCAAGGAGCAGACCAAGATCCTGAAAATCTTGTGTTTTTATCCCACAACTGTAATCACATGTTTACATAAATCAATATTTAACCTTTAACATCGATGTCCAAAATGAAGAATACAAAATAGGAACTGAGATCTCTCACAGACGGGATACTCAATGTCCAAGCCAACAACCCAAACTCTCCTTTAGAAAATAAGTCGCTCCTATTCTTTTTCCAGTTGAATCTATTATCCCATATTAAAAATACAGAGTTGGGTGTCCCACAAATGCAATTGGGTGTCCCACTCATGCTGGGACAATCTAGATGGCCCTGCACTGATAGATGACAGAAAACAGGAGGACAAACAGCTGTGGGACAGGAAGTGCTAACTGCTGTGCTGCTCTACACCGCCCCACCCCTCCCCCTAACACTGTGGTGTTTGGCTAAGTCAGGTGAAACAGGTGAGAGGCAAGAGGTGGACACACACCTATCACTGTGTGCTGCTGTGGAAAACAGTCAGGTGTGTGTGAGTGAGCGTTGTGCATGTGTGGTGCATGCCTGTGTGTGTGTGTGTGTGTGTGTGTGTGTGTGTGTGTGTGTGAATGTGTGTGTGTGTGTGAGTGTGTGTTGTGTGTGTGTGTGTATGCTGGAAGTATTCCAATAGCAGAATTTAGGACAACAGTCATCTAATGAGTCAAAAAAAAAAATACCCATGATCCACATGTTTTTTTCCTGCTTGTATTATGGCAGATTACTATGAATTGGAAGAAGGTAAAGATAGGATAGCCTACTGTGTTATCTTGAGTTTAGATTCTAAAGAATGGTATTCTGCTAACATGTTGACCTCTCAGTACTGGATTCGCTGCCGAGACAAACATAATACCTGGTTAAGCTCATTGATTTGTACCTTGTCTTTTCCTGCTATGAGTCAGGGAAAGGTAACCCTACACATTAAAGTTCTATCCTTCCTCCTGGCATAGCAAGGTCCACATGATGAGGCAATGGATCTCCTAGAGTTAACCTCTTCCTGTCATTGCTAGAATTTAATTCCATAGTAAACTGTGGCTTTAGTATTTTCACTTTTCACCTCGTATAGCAAAGTACACCAAAGCAGGGAGGGGTAAACACATCAAAACATTACTGCTCAAGGACTTCCGGCAAGCTGAACACATCCATATAAGCAGCATCTGATTGAACCCAAGCCCTCTGTGGATAGAACATAGATTCTGATAGAAAACTAAGCCCCACAAGCATCCTGTGCCTGAGAGAGTGTAAGATTTAAACATGCCACTTGGAAGCATAGACAACATCAGAAGGAATCCCTAAGGTAATGAACAACTAAAAGAGAAGACCACGCGTTTAAGAAACAACAACAAAGAGACAACTGCAACTCTTCCATTGTTTTCAGCCAACACTTCACCTTTATGTGACTTCAAGAGTACAGTAATCCCCCTTTCTGAGTCCGGAGGAGAAAGCCTCTCTCTCTACCTCATATAAACAGAGCCAACGAACCGGCCTAATGACAATGAATTGAATATTAATTAACTAATAAAGCTAGATTTTAACATGATCGTTTTTCTCTGTGAAGCTCCCCCTTCACTTTTTCCTGCTTTGAAGGCATGCAGATCATTGGCAAGACCAAAGCCCCATTTACTGGAGGATAAACAAACTACAGGAGAGATGAGGGTGGAAAGCTAATGAAAATGAGGATATTTGCCTCTCCACAATCCACTTGTCTCTTCTTCTTTAATGGATTTGCAAGGATAATCTATAATCAAGGTCCCAAAACCGACTTAATTAGGAGCCCTAAGTGACCTGAAGTGAGTCATATATTGCCCTCTCCTGAGTACCACCCTACTTAACTCGGATGCCGCCAGCCTCGAAACCTCTTATCTCAGAGGAGAAAGGATTCCTACTGGCCCAGGGCACCAGATGCCTGAACACTTGATACAAATGTGTTCTCTAGAACCCATTACACCCAGCAAGGCTTTCCTCCTCTGCTTCCCTCAGGTCAATATTCTTTGTCTAATTGAAAAGAAAAATTAAGAAAGACTCACGAAGAATAGCTACCCACAAACATGCACAGGAACTAGGGACAGAGTGTCCTTTTGAAAGAAACCCAGAGGCAAAGTCTGAATGAATGACATACTTTTTCCTGTATAAGGGAGTAATCAGACTAAAAGAACAATTCTGTTGGAAAGTCGGCGACCTTTGCAGAGGATGTGACCTTGAATTTGAATCTTCCTCTGATTCAAAGAATGTGTCCAGTTGTTGATCTCACAATTAAATCTTTACAGAAATTTGTAACCCTTTCCATCAAGAACAGGGATCCTACTGGGGAGTTGGGAGTGATAGGATGGTATCTACATAGCATCATAACTTCCCAAATATATCAGAAACTTTCAGGTGGATTTAATGATATTTTGAACTCAAAAAGTAACTTTCAAATATGCAAGATCTCTGTTCAAATCCAGATGGGAATTATTAACACTTAAGATATAATTAATGGCCAGGGGTGGTGTGGCGCACACCTTTAATCCCAGCACTTACGAGGCAGAGGCAGGCAGATTTCTGAGTTCGAGGCCAACCTGGTCTACAGAGTGAGTTCCAGGACAGCCCGGGCTACATAGAGAAACCTTGTCTCAAAAAAACAAAAACAAAAAAACAAAAACAAACAAACAAACAAAAAACACAAGATATAATTAATAACCATTACCCAAAAATCTTCCTCTGAGACATCAGGCCATAATCCAGGGAGGTTTTCAGAACTGACACTTAGGTGTTGGTGGTGGTAGTTGATTAACAACCTCAGATTGACCTGGAACTCACCATGGAACTGAAGATGCCCTTAAAGTCCTGATCCTCCTGACTCTACCTTAGTGCTGAGATTAGGGTTAGGGTTAGAATTAGGGTTAGGGTTAGGGTTAGGGTTAGGGTTAGGGTTAGGGTTAGGGTTAGGGGATACAGGCAGTGTCTCCATGCCCAGTTTAGATGCTAACAAGGATTGAGCCCAGGACTTTGTTTGTGTTAGGCAAGCCTTCTACCAACCCCTAACCCAACATCAACCTCTGTTCTGATGAATCTGGAGAAAGAAGCCAAGAAATATGTCTTTACCTGTCATAGAGCGAGATCTTTTAGGCTTTTACATAAATAAGACAAATCTATAATCAGATACGTCACTGAGACAATGGTAAAAATAAAAAATAAAAATCCTTCTTGTCAAAGGCACACTGGAGTTCCAACCTCTTCGTATTTTCCCTGAGGTGTGTCTGCAGCTTCAAACAGTAGATGAATGAGTCTTCCCCAGAATGACATTGCCTTCTAAAACCCTACCTCCTACACATTACTGCAAGTAGTTTATCTGTGGAAGGCCTTGACCTCCTTTATTTGTCTGTCTGATTTAAGTGTGTCTGCTTCCTTGGGGCTACCAAGCTCAATAGGACAGCCAGGCAGAGCCAAGTGGAACCAACATCAGCCAACCTCCAAACAATGGGTGCCTTTCTCTGTTTGTCACATGAGCAGTGTTGTATTGAAGCTATTGTTCCTCCAAGTAGGGAGGAAAGGAACAGCTTCACACAGACCAGCTCATTTCCATGCCCACTCCAGCCATCACCAAAATTAAAAATCATAAGAAAAAAATTAAATGTGCTTTTCGAATGGGGCACCATAACCCCAAACAGAAATTCTAGTGCATCATCCTAAACCATCTGCATCCTCCTGCCTTACTGAGAAGGCACATTCCCAGGTCCAACACAAGCATTTCCATCTTCACTGATGGCATTTGCGCATCTGTTTAAGGGATGAAGTAGAGGCAAGAAGGAAACTGACTGGGCCTTACATGAGTGCTGTGCCGGGGTTATAAATCTTAGTCTAGAAAGCAAAAGGTGCAAAGGTGAGGGCACCAAAGGATATGGGAAAAGAGACAGGTGTGCTTAAAAACAGTAATGGTTCTCTAGAAGGCAATAGGAGTGTTAGTGAAAGAGGAAGAGAAGAAGAAGGGAGGGTCTTAGAGCATCCCACAGAGACTGAGAGCATCAGAAACCAACAGACCAGGACAGCTTCAGATGGCAAAAGGAACCAAAGAAAACCACTGTCACTGTCACCAACAACAGCTCAGGCAAACAAGCATGTTGGGCTGGGATGTAGCTCAGTGGCAGAAGTGACCGTTTAGCATAGCACATACATTGGGTTGCTCTCCAGTTGTACACAACACACACACACACACACACACACACACACGCACGCACACAAATTTAAAGATTTTATTTTTTAGTTTGCGTATGGGTTTGTGTGTCTACTTGCTGGAAATGTATCTCACCATCCTCTCAAAAAATGTACAAAGATTATATTCAGTATTTTGTTTTAAATAGTAAAGTATCCACAATCTCCAAACTTTAAAAGTCAACTATTCAAAGCCTTTTACTATGTAGAGTGACATTTATGCAAGGCAAGTAGCTTCAGGCTGGGACAGCTGACACCATCATATGGTAAAACAATCTTGAAACAGGTCAAGAGTAAATCTAAATTCCACCCCTGATGACTCTAGAAAGCTCGAGCCCTGGCCATCCCTTCCGTGAACTCCCTCTGCGGTGAAAAGGCTCAGGTTTTCCAGTCATGCTTTCTCATGAATGGGGAAGGATCTCTAAACCAAATTTTATTTGAATCTCAATAGGTTGCCCACATCTGGTCTCTATAACAAAATAATAGCAGTAACATGTGAAGGATTCCTTTACAAGTCAGATAGTGATGTGAGGGACAGACAGAAACCAGTCCCGTGACTCCATAAATAGCTGTCATAAAAAACAAATTCTCAACTCCTTTGAAATGGTTCCTCAATGCTCCTACTGCCATGTGTTTGCTGGGATCGACCTGCCTGAGGTGTCCTGCCCACACAAATCCTCACTTAGCAGAACGTTCCTCATCAGAACACCCAGCCCTCTTCCTGGCATGAACCCGAAGCCACTCTCAGACCTGTCTATTAAACCCTGACTACACCCAGCTCTACCTGGCTGGATAGATAGATAGAGAGACAGACAGCAGACAACAGGAGCAGACAGACAGAAGAACGAGTGTGTGTGTGTGTGTGTGTATGTAAAGAGAGAGAGTATATATAGTGCATATATATAATATTATACAGTGTACATAAGTTGTGTGGGTGTGTTAGATAATAGTAGATAGATAATAATAATATAGATAGTAGTGTGTATATATAGTGTATGTATGTGAATATATATTTAATCTAGATTTTTTTTTAAAGTATTAACTCTTTCATGGCAATTGTAATGTTTATTATTATACATTACACACCTAATAAGTATATGATGAAGGAAAGAATAAAACTTAAACCAATAATTGTAAAGCCAAAGGTCATGTGTTGTCATCAATTCCTCACCAAAATAAAGTGTTTCTTAAAATCTAAATAAAGTGGTACTGACCTGGTCCCTTGTGCTAGAAGCTGAGGCAGGAAGACCACTCAGATTTGTCTAGTCTGGACTAACACTTAAACCAAGTCTCAGAACAAAACAAAACAACTTAAAAAAAAAAATACACTCTCAATGATCATTTTTTTCATTTTGGCTGAAGGATTTCTTTCTAAATTTGAGACCAAGATGTTATAGTTCTATTTTATTCCATGAAAAAATTACTAGAATTAATGAATTTTGGTTTTATATTTCTATCAACAAAATTTTTTAAGGCTGAAGGTATAGAGCTTAGTGGAAAGATGTGTGCTTAGCATGCCCAGTACCATGAGTTCAATTTCCAGACCTCAAAGCATCTGTTTGTTTGAGACAAGATCTCATTATTTAGCCAAGGCTGCCATGGAATTCACTATATATACCAGGACAAACTCAAACTCATAGAGATCTATCTGCCTTTCTCCGTTTCCAGAGTGATGAGGTTAAAGGTGTGTGCCACCACCCCAGCTCCAAGACCTTTTTCAAAGATTTATTTTTATTCATTTTAATTATGGAGTGTGAGGTATAAGTGCCGGTGGCTGCACCCCAACATGGGTTCCAGGAACCAAATTAGGTCCAGAATGTGCTCTTTATAGCTGAGCTGTCATTCCAGCTCCCAAAATATATTTTGAAAACTAACTGAAGGATGGGACTATATCGTGATTGGTAGAGTGCTCACCTTCATGCAAGAGGTTTTGAGTTTTACTACCATCACTGTATAAACGAGTCATGGCGGAACATGCCTGCAATCCCAGCACTTGGAAGGTAGAGGCAGAAGAATCAGAAGTTCAGAACTGTCTTTGGCTACACAATGTGTTTGCCGTTAGTCTGAGCTACATGAGACCCCTGTCTCAAAATAACAAAACAACAACAAAATAAAACCTAAGTATTTAGAAAATTTGTTAAAGACCCATTATACAAGATGCCGTCTGCAGGTGTATTTTAGAGCTAGCCATATTTGCACAGTTCATCTGGGTTGGACATGATATTAATAACACGGTCCTTGGTCACCCCCACAATGAGGCCTCCTTGCTCCAAAGATCTGATGGTTTTAACAGATGCTAATATCCTGTACATGCACCTAGCAAGACAAGGCGTTCCACAGTGAAATTCTATTTCCCTTGTCTTACAAGTGGAGTTGAGGAGGGAGGAGGGCGCATGATTTATTGCTCTCTGAGTAGGAAATTGAGGTGGTTAGAATGCTTTACATAGTTTCTTTATCTGGGAGAATAAATCATTAAAAATGAAATAGGAGGGAAATCAATAGACATTAATAGTGTTAACTACAGGATGTAATGTTACAGCCATACATCCAGACTGGCTCAAGGCATGGCATTTATCATCAAAGAACAGACTCATGGCCACTGGCAGTTGTGCAGATGAAGTTCAATAAAATAAAACACCAGTGGTGTGAATATTGCACTTCATTCATAGCACAAACAATTTTTTAAGCTGCCTAAATTAGCCCTTTACCAAAAAAAAAATGTTTAAAAACAGTAAGATGACAGCAAAAGCTCATCTTCAGTGTTCAATATGGATAGGAGATGAACGGAAACTTTGGATTTCAGATTAGGAGAATGGACAAAGGCATAATTGAGGCAATTCAGACGAACAGGCAAAAGCATGAGGTTGGTGTGTCCTAAGGCAGGGAATAAAAAACATCATTTGGGGGAAAGAATTATAAAAGGCGAATCAACAGGACTCAATGAGTTTTGCATCAACTTAAAATAAATCCTCAAGTAAATCTTGGGTCCACATCCTTGCAAACTGGGGAGTACAGCCGCACATTCTGGAGCTGCGTTCGAAGCCCGACAGCCTCAGGTTCCTGTGCTCACTCACGGACGCCGCCATCTCCCACCGTGAATGGATTGTCCCCATGTCTGTTTTATGTAGAATTGCTGTGAGCCTATAGCTCAGCTTTGCTGCGGCAGCATTTGCTCCCATTTGCATAATTCATTCTCAGAAAAAAATGACTGGAGACAGGAAAAATAAAAACTCTACTGGCGATTATAAGTATTTTTCTCATTAAGTTTAATGTGAGACAAAGGCGGAAGTTATTATGGACGCTAAAAGTGGCAAAGCTTTCAACAGAATCAAATGATAACTGACCGTGGCTAACGTTTGATTACTCGAGGAGGAAATAACCAAAGCAAAGGATGTTGAAGAAAGAAAAGTTAAGAAAGGGAGCACACTGGATGCTGTGTCTAGACAATGAAGTAGAAGTAGAGGTACTTTGGCCTTCTGCGGCCACCGTCCTCATATTGCACAGCTCTGCCCTGTGTTGAGACCTGCTTTCAGGACTGTGTCCATGTAGGAAACTAAGAAATACAATACTGAGCCAATTACCACACACATGCCTAAGTGCCTAAAGCACTGAAAAGCATAGAGCAGTGTTGGATATTTTTATTGATATTGGCATCTCTACTTCAACACCAAGACAATGTTACTCGCAAGCAGAAGCATCCAAAAGTATAATTGTCTGTCTCTGTGACGTGTAACACCTACTGTGATGTTGAACAGGTGGCATGAATTCAGTATTATGTGGTGTTTTGTAAGCTCCTGAGGATAGCCTAGAGTGTCTTCTTTCCTGCCACTATCAACTTCATAGGTTATGACTAGGTAAGTAGTAAACTCTGTACTGACTTCTCTGCCACTCTTAATAGACACACTCGTAATAGATACTGTTTATTCCTTCATTCTTTTCCCACATTTTGGGGAGCATTTATTATATAGCTTTTATATTTCAGCCATTTGGGTTAGGTCTTTGGACAAGGAATGCCGAACTCATCAACCTGCTGGGGCTATCATTCCGATAACAATGTGACCAACGCTGTAAACTCAAGCTGTCCACAAAGAAGGATGACAACTCACACGACACCCACTGCCTATGAGAGAAACATGAAATTCAGAGAGAACATCTGATTGAGCTATATCTTCAAAGATAAATGGATAGCAGGCAACTGCTTAACAGATAAGAAGGCCACAGGTATTCCAACAGAAAGCCATCTCCAGCTAGGGTATGGAAAGGAAGGGGTGCTGTGAGTTTGGGGACATAATGAGACCTACAGGGACTGGAGGGCTGTGAATCAAGGATGCAGAGAACAACAAAGGAGATTGTACAAAGGTGGTCACATGCAGGACAGTACCAACGTTGATTGGCTGACTGGACTTGTAGGACCCAGTATCCTCCAACCATGACTTGGGGATTATTTCCAAAAAGTCCCTGGGAGATGCTGATGGTTTCTAGTGATCTGCCAAGATCACTAGGCAAGGGGATCCCATGATCAGATTTGTATTTTGGAAATGTCTCATCAGACTGAAGAGAAGGTTCTGAAGACATACCCGCTGCTGTGAAATGAGCAGGAGACTCGTTTGGCATCTGGACCAATTGTGGGACTTGGTGGGTGAGCTCAGCTTCACCCAAGACTTTCTGCCTCTGAGTTAAGAAGGGGCCAAGGTTTACACATGGATGAACCATAAGAAACTGCTATTTGTTTTGGTAAAAATGATGATCAAGTGTTGATAATTTCTCATGGTAAAAAAAAAAAAATCTAATTTTTAAAAAAATCCCCTTGCTTTTGATGTACCCCCAAAGTTGAAAGCAGCTGATAAGCAAGCTTAGTGTATTTCCATTTTTACAATTATTAGTTGACCTGCAAAGAAGGAAGTTCCATAATTCTTGCACCCCAAACAAGTGCTAAAAAACCTGAAAATGGACCAAACACGCTCACCAGTGAACTAAGACCACTAATGGAAAGACTTTAGAACCAGGAGGCACACAGAAGTCTTTCCCTACCCTACGCCCCCCCTACACACACACACACACACACACACACACACACACACAAAAGCTCACACGTCCTCAAACTGATGCCAAAAGAGAGAAGCAGCCTGTCCGAGGTCACACTGAATACTTTATTAGAATCCTCAGTGCTCTGTGTTTGTGTGTATCTTTAACCAGGTGTTGAGATTTGTAGCTAAAGTATTTGGGATTTGCTTTATAGAGGGCTCTCTCTATATATCATGTGAGGAAAGTGCGGCATATTAAACTGTGGCAGGGCAGAGACAGTCATAAAGCAAGGACACATACTCATCTTGCAAGTAAAACTGAAGAAATTAGTACAAAACCCTCTAAAATGTTAAGAGATCCTTCATAAAGGTACAATAAAGAAACTATGCCAACACAAAAGATTTCTAAGGAGTGTAGAGGTTGTCACTCCCCACAGCCTTTGGCATCCAATCATGAACCCTTCTCAGATCCCAGCTCTGCCATATGCACCTTCCTTACCACTGAAAGTACCCCACAGAAAACACTGCACAGAGCATATGTGAGCCAACTGAGTAAACATTCCATCCTAGGCAGTGGTCAAGCCCGAAGGTGAGCTTCATAGTCCTTCTCAGTAAAAGTATCAACTAACATTTGCTGATAGCTGACTGTGGCTAATCAAAGCAACACAACCGTTAGTGCTGGCTCAATTATAAGATAATAATAGTATTAATAATAATAATAACAACAACAGCTAAGCGCTCCTCTGTGTGGGGGCTTCCCAAGCATTAACTCCTTTAGCTCCAGAGTAAGCACTATTATTTCATCCTGATTTTATAGACATACATCCAGGCGTGAAGCCACACCAAACCCACAACTGCCAAGTATCCGAGTGGAGTCCTGAGCCCAGAACATCAGACCCTGGGAGTTTACCAAAGGAATTCCTTGGCCTTGTAAACAAAACAAAAGCACCGTGCAAACTGACTCTTTGGAGCATGCCAGTCAGACTGGTGGGGTTTCTGGGTAATGTCATGTGGCCTGATCTTTTTACCCATAAGGACTGAGGGTTTTTTTTTTTTTTTTTTTAATTTGAGAATACTGTATACAAAATAAGACCTGGCATAAAGGATCAAGAATGTTATTCTCTGCCTTGGCACAGCATGGCTATTATTGGCCAAAAGCAGAAATAATGCCTCATTCAGGGCGATAAAATCCCAGGCTTTCATTGTTCCTTTAAAAATGGAGGGGTTCGTGTGAGGTTATGTGTGAAAGAAGCTGCAAGCCTGGTTCCCCGTGTTTCTTTTATTCAGTAGGGCCATTCAGGAAAATACTTCCAGAAGAAAAAAACGGAGACAAAATGTTTTCCCAAATCAGATGTTAAAAAGTCCTAGCGTGAAGAGGTTTAAAAGAAAAAGACCGACAAGCGTGCACTGTCCTTAAATAAGTATATGCAGCTTTAAGAGCTGTCCCTTTCAGCATTACCCAAGGAACCTAGTATTCTGACAAGGACCCTGAGGTTTGTGAACCTGCCTGTAACCCCCGACCCCACCCCCTCACCCCTAAAGGCTAGAAGAGAGGCATCTCCTGCTAGCAAACACAAACTGAGTATCAAGGACTAAAGAAAGAAAGAAAGAGTTTAGGAAACTAGTCAAGATCCCACCTCTGAGAAAGGCCAGGCAGAAGCTGTGTGATGTCTCCCATCCCCCAAATCTTCCTGTGCCCACCAGTGTCACAATCAACGTGGAACAAACGCAGGCAAAGCAACACGGAGGCAGAAAATAAACAAAAACAGCCATAACTGGGAGATCTTTCCCTGCACAGTCCCAGATAACAAAACCAAACACAAACAATAACAACAAATTCCTCGGGAAGCAGATAAACCACCAGGACAACACATTTTTTTGTACCACTTCCATGGGACCAAAGTATCTTGGTTAAGGGGAACCATTCCTTCTGGCCCCAAAGTGCCCCCCTGCGCCCCTCCCCGGAAGCCACCAAGAACAAGGACTTCCAGAGTTGAGTTTGCTTAACTCTTACCCGGTCCTGAAATGCTGTGATTGGCAGTGCAACCTGTTTTTCTCCTTGTCTTCACCCACTCCAGCTGAGATTTAAAATCTGTTCCCAACAGTGGCTGCTGGTTTCCAAGTAGAGTCCCAGGAGAAAGTACTGTTTGCTGCGGGTCTTGTTTAAGCTCTGGAGATGGGGATGCTGGGGAGCAGGCCCGTCCCTCCCGGAGCCCCAGTTTCGCCCAAGGACCGAGTCCTGCTGCAAACTTGAACAAGCTTTTCCCTGTCTGGCCGGAGATGCTGGAGGAAGAAGGCGGTAACCCGAGCCCGGCTGGGATGCGAGCAGTTGCCGCTGCTGCAGCTGCTGCTTCTAGGACAGTGGCCGGTGGGGGGAGGTTTGGAAGGGGGAGCGACGTCGCTCGCTCGCGGTCCCTCCAAACCTCCAAGCTCCTTCCGGCCCGGACTCCTGGGACCCCCGTCAGTGACTGAGTCAAGAAGTTGGCAAACTTGGGAGTACCACGGGGCTTGATATAGTGAGAGCGGAGTGCTGTGCCCCACAGTGCCAGTGCTAACCCCTCCTCAAAGTACCCCAGAAGAAGAGTCTAGGTCCCACTACAAGGATTTGGGGGACAGGGCCAGCGTCCGCCAAGTGGACAGGACAGCGCGTCTCCAGAGTGAGGGAGCGCAAAAAATGGGACGGGGAAAGGATGGGGACCAGGCCAGGCCACCACGAACCGAGCCGCAGCTATGTGATTGGGAAAGTGGGGAGGGAGGAGGGAGGCGATTGGAGGGTGACCCGCCAGCCTTCTGGGGCGGGCACGGGGACAGCTCCCCCGTCGCCGAACTCGCTGCGGGTCCCCGAGGCAGCCCGAGGTGATTTCTTGGGGAATAGCTCCCTCTGCCGATCGGCTCGGATACCCGGGAGACCTGGGGATGGACCTGAGCACGCAGCTCCTCCGCCCACTTTCCCTCTCCAGGCTGACGCAATTCCATTGCATCCCAACAACCTGAGAAGATATAAAACTTTCTAGTACTCAGACAGTGGTTTCTTAGTTCTACTCACTTCCAAACAAACACGAAAGCAGGCATGGGTGACAGTTTCAACACCGGATAGCCAGACAATCCTCTCTTCCAGGCCTCTTTTCCTCCCAGGAAGGAAACTCTTTCTAGAAAACCCTCCACGTTTACAACTGTATCAAATTATCTTGACAGATAATTCGGACCCCAAATTATTTGAGTGAATTCATAGTGAAACAAAGGGATACTCTTATTTCTTGAAGCAAAGTGAACATGTTTTAACCACACCTGCCCTCATTGTCTTTGCTCTTCCCTGGTATCACTGGAGAGGACAATCTTTCGTGAGCTGACTGGTTGCTTTATCTGTCCATCTTTCCCTCTGGCTGGCTGGCTGGCTGGCTGGCTGGCTGGCTGGCTGGCTGGCTGGCTAGTTAGTACCCTCAGTTATCTTTGGGAGACCGCCTTTGTCACACACACTACATACAGTCCAGGTGGGAAGGTCAGTCAGGACCTGACCTGAACTAGGACCCACAGACCCTCCTTGCCTGGAATCCGAACTCTGAAGGACAAGGACAGAGAGGGAGGCCTCAAAGCAATTTATGGATACGGCGGTTTTCTGCAGCTCTCAGATGAATACCGGTTCAGAGTGTGTATTCCTCAAAGTTTGCCTTAAAAAAACCCTACTATTCCACTTTCCTTTCAATATTGTTATCATTTAAATGAGCCTTTCACCCTATTGTGCCATGTTCTGCTGTGCAGTTTGATGTGTTTTGAACAATGAAACAACTGAGATAATAATTATACCCCACCACAAAAGTAAATCTCCAAACTGATTCCCACTTTGTCCAGTGGGGTCTTTTTAAATGCTGTATTGTACTTTTTGTCTCTTGCTGGAGTTGAGTGGTTTTGGTGTAAAGGTCAGAGACAACCTGTCGAAGTCGCTTCTCTCCTTCCACCGTTGTGTGTCCAGAGAATGAAACTCAGGTCGTCAGGCTTGGCAGCAATCAGCTTTACTTCCTGAGCCATCTTGCCAGCTCCTCTGAGTTACTTCTGTGGCTTCATGCATCTTTTCTAGCATTGCATAGCATGACATCATATAGCTCATTAACTTTGTCACCTAAATCCAGGCTCTGTTCCTTTTTTTAAATTATTATTGTTGTTGAGTTGTGTCCGGTTGTATAGACAATATCACAGATGGTTTTCCATTTAGTAAATGTTGATGGAGACATCAAACTTAAGTAAAATAAACCTTTAAACCTTATTCCCTTTTGTTGCAGACGTTGTTAACCCTTCTCCTTTTTGTTTGTTTGTTTGGGTTTATATTTTCCACTGGACTCCAGAGTTAGCTTGTCACTATTTTAAAACCTTGCTTTTACAACTGAGAATGTCTTAAACGTATTGAACATTTTTTTTCTCTTCTGTCAGTTTGTATGGTCAATTTAAGGAGAATTGATATATGGACAACATTAAATCCCCCAACCTACAAACTTCTATAGCTTCATTAATTTATCATTCTTTAATTTCTCTCATAAAAATTTTATAGTTTTCATCATGGAAATTTTGCATATATTTTAAAGCTGTTTGTAAGTAATCTAGTGATTTGCCATGCTATTGTAAATGAAAATATTGGGGGATTTTAATTTCTAATTGTTTATTGCTAGTATAGAGAAATTGCAGATGGGAATAGCTTCGTGTTATAAAACTGATTAATTTTTATTAATCGTAGTAGTCTTTGGTTTTGTTTTTATTTTATTTATATTTTAAATTTTATTTTGAATTTTCTACATACAAATAAATTCAAGTTTTCTCCTTTTATTTCTTACTTATTATACTGGATAGGATACCCAGGGCACCACTGAATAAAAGCAGTCAGAGATTCCTAGGTCAGGACCTTTACATACCTTAGGTCATATTTTAGTTGCTTTTCAGCTGCTGTTAAAACAAACAAACAAACAAAAAATACCAAGGCAACTTATAAAAGAAAGCATGAAATCAAGGGCTTCCTTAGTTTCAGAGGTTGAGCCAATGACCATCATGGTGGGAAGCCTGGCAGCAGGCAGGCATGAAGCTGTGATGATGGAGAAGGGGTGAAAGCTTACATCTGATCCACATAAGTAGAGAGAGAGGGGGAGAGAGAGAGGGAGGGGGACTGGTGCCATCTTTAAAACCTCAAAGTCCATTCCAGTGACACAAACCTTCTCCACCAAGGCCACACAAACTCATCAAGGTCACACCGCCTAATCCTTTCCAAATAGTTCTACCAACTAGGGACCACGCATTCAAACATGGGAGCCTGTAAGAGTCAGTCTCATTCAGTTTAAACACAGTCTCTTATTGCTAAGTTCAGTGCTTTAACCTTCATGAATACCTGCGGTAAGGTGAGGAAGTCCCCTTCTGTCCTTAATTCACTGACAGTTCATCCTTTGTTCACCATGAATGATCTCTGAGTTTTGGCAAATACTTTTCTGTATCAATTAAGATTACTACACAGTTTTTCTTTTTCCCAACTAGTTGACAGAATTAACTGTTTAATCTTTAGTTCTATTATCATTTTCCTTAAAGCCAGTCTGTTCAATGTAAATTGTTCTTTTTATATACTGCTGGTATTGTTTAAAGATTTATTTATTTATTTATTTACTTATTTAAGTTTGAATACACTGTAGCTGTCTTCAGACACACCAGAAAAGGGAATCAGATCCCATTACAGATGGTTGTGAGCCACCATTAGTTGCGGGAATTGAACTCAGGACCTCTGGAAGAGCAGTCAGTGCTCTTAACCGCTGAGCCATCTTTCCAACTTCCATCCTTTATTCTTCTTGTTGTTTAATATTTGCTAAAATTTTGCTGAAGTTTACTATCTATATTCAGCATAATGCTGAGCAATGTTCTGTGTTTTTATTCTTTGTACACACTGTTTTAGAAGCTTATATTTAAAAAAAAAAAAAACTCTTAGAAAGACTAGTCCTTAGTTTCTCTAATTTTTTTTCTATTGCTCACATATTTTTCCCTCCTTTATCTTTAACTGCTCTCTTTCTTAGTAACCTCACACTATAGCTTAGGCTGGCCTGACACTGTGTAGCCCCAGGCTGGCCTCAGACTCTTGGTGATCTTGCTTCAGACTATAAGCAACTACAAAATGCTAAGGCCAGGAAAAATAGTCTTCCCCAGGGATAAGTGCCAAATTTGTTATCCACTGCAAACTGGTCAGCCCTGAAATTATATATACATGAGTAACATTAAACATACTGAGAAGATTATATTTATATATTTTTGCACATATATATACATAGACAGTTGTGTGTTGTGTGTGTGTGTACACATATATCAGTTAAAGAAACAGAGGTCATAAATTGGAGAAGAGCAAGGGGAAGACATGGAAATTGTTAGAGGGAGAAAAAGGGAAGCAGAAAATGATATAATTATATTATAATTTCAAAAAATCAATTAAAAATTAAAAATAGGAAAGATAATTGGAAAGTTCATATTTAGAAACATAGCATAAGATTAAAGTGGTTTTGCCTGACAGGGCCCTATCCATGGAAGGAGGGGTGTGAGTCATTATTTCTATCTCACAGATAGAAAACTAAAGGCTCAGAGAGCAACTGACTTGGCCCTGATCACAAAGCTGATGCCTGATAGAAACACAGTGGACTCGGGCCTGGCTTTCAAACCTACTCATCTCTAATCTCCACCATGGCTCTCCAAAGTTCACCCATGTGCTACTTTTAAACAATCTTCCCAGGAGCATTTTCAACCCACTTTGTAGAGCCTGAGTGTTCTTGGAGTCTTTACTCAGGAAACTTAGAAGCTCTTAGGTAAACACAGATTGAGTCTTCTCCCTAAACCCAAACTCAGTATTAAGAATGGTTGTATCTTTAATGGAGAGAATTGGTAACGTGGAGTGCTTGGCCCATGAGGGTCCTCTTAACCACTTCCTGTTAGCCTTTCTTCTGCTCTAGATGTTCTGCTCATTCTCTTCTTAAAGATGGTGCTTGTCATTTTGTTTGTTTTTAAGACATGTCTTTTTAAAGGTATTGGAAGAGATGAGAAAGTATAAGACAGTATATGAGAAAAATCGCATCTATAGTCATGGAGCCTGGTTCTATGAATTAGGGGAGTTTTCTGTCCCCATCATGGTAGTGTGTCTCCACCGTGGTGACTGAATTCTGGTATTCTTACAAAGAAGGATGATAGGATCCCACCTAAATGGAGCTATTTCCTCTAGCTCAGTGCTTTAAAAAATAATAATGCGATCCATGGCAAGAAGTACATTTATCATCATAACCAAATTTGCAACTCCACATGTATATAATTAGAACCAATTTCATGAAACAATACTTACTCCATCATAATGTTCTGTGATATTTCTCTCCGCCACTGATTCTTGAATTTTAATATGCTTGTTAATCAACTAGCAACTTTGTGGAATATGTGATTCCAATTCCGTATCTGGGGAGGGGCCTGCATTTATCAAACTCCTAGATGGATGTGTCTGTTCCTAGAACAGCATAGTAAGTAGTAAAGTTCCAGTTTATTTCAAAACTCTCTTACTTTGGTGAGTTTTGAGTTTTATCTGGACTGGCTGCTGTGTGTGTGTGTGTGTGTGTGTGTGTGTGTGTGTGTGTGTGTGTGTCCCCATGTTTCAGGTATCTCTGGATAGACAGCATGTCTGTCTGGGATATTCTTGCAAAGGTAGACTTCTTACACAGCAGCAGCATAGTTGGAGATAGTTAAGAAATGGGTTTTGTCTCCCATAAACCAAGACCATAACATGGCAGAAGGATGGAGAAGGGGCCTTCTTCACCCTGATGCTTTTGCTCACAGTGTTGACATAACAAATCTATTACAACTTCCAGCAAATAAACCTATGTATTCTGCATAATGAGATCACTCATGCGAAAAGCATATAGACGATGGTTGCTGGTGTCTGCAACAATGACATGTGTAACAGGAAATAAAGCAAACAAACAACTCCTGTCCTGTCGTCTCCCTTAGTCTGCAATCTGAATGCTTCCTGTGACAGTCAAGGTTCTTGTTTCTCAGTAACAGAGGCCAGCTCTGTCTGACTGAATGAAAACAAAACCAAGGGAGATGACTGAAGGATTCCAGAAGAGAAGGCAGCTGTGTGACAAAGTTTGAAAATGAGCAAGGCCCCCTCTAGAGGACTAGAAAGAACCCATCAAAGCCATGGTCTCAGAATAGAAATGGTCTGTGCCTGCTGACATTAATGAACTTGAATCATTTCTTTCCTTAGTCCTCACTTCAAGCTTTCAAGATCAAAGTCACAGGAGAGACAATTTATCTGGCTGAACTTAAGTTTCACATTATATCCTGAATGTCCTGGGAAAACAATAACAATTTGGTCCTTCAAGCTTCTGTAGTGAGGCAGATGCCTGTATTGGATTCCTTCAAGAGCACAGACAAGTTGGGAGATGAAATGCTCCCAAAGAAAATAAGAGGACCCTTGAGAAGAGGAAATGAATGTTGAGCCATCTGTAAATTACACTGAACAAAGCCCTGACCTGTGGCTGTTGAGCTGTAAATCAGCTGGGGCACTCGCTGTCAGCATAGAGAAGGTTGGGGAGCTGGACTTTCTAGTTCTTTGGGAATTCCAGCTATCGTCTTAAAGCCAAGGACAGTGAGTGGTCCTTTTGCTAAAGAGTAGCTCAAAACACAACCCTCTCAGAACTTAATAAAAGGCATGAGAAAACCAGCTCTCTTTGTGCCAGCAAGCACAGCTACCGCCGAACACCTTTACTCCTACTGGAAAAAACTTGAGGAATTCTAAAAGAGATGTCAGCTATGTAGAAGTTGTCATTCACATGAAGACTTTTCCTTCTGCAGTGTGTGAAAGAGGGAGACTATTTCTTCTTTCCCTATGACAGGTAACGTTGGAGGAAGGAAGAGAAGCCAGGGCAGAGAGGGAGAGTGCAAGCAAGAGACGGACACTGGTGCCAGCATCTTCAGCTATGGACAGCTGCTCATACAGAGCAGCAGATCTCCCTCTATACACGTGAACAAGAAGAAAGCTGTTGTAAAGAGACAAGGTGATGTCTTCAATTCCACTGTTTGCTGAAACAAGTGTCTCTGTTTCCTTAGAGTCAAGAATACATCATTGGAGATATCCGAGTGAAAGAAATCTTTCACCTCTTCATCTATGAGAATTTCCTGGTAAAAGAGAAGTGGAGGACCTGCGAAAAGACTGTGGGGCAGAAGGGCCTCAGGTTGGACTGTACAGCTAGATCCTCCTCAGGCCTCCTGAAAAACTTACCTAGGCACTGTTCTTCAGACACCTGCCACAGATGGGGCTCACCATACAGCACAGACCACAGCACCAAAGACCCAGCAGCGGATTCCAGTCTCCCCTTGGTCCTTCATTCAGGCCACACCACACTGAAAGAAACTAGAAAGGCGAACTTCAATAGAAGCAGGATGAGACAGTCAGGAGAATCTAAGAAGAGATACAGAGTTCCCTGCTGCAAGGCCACTGGTCAAACTCGGGCCAGCTGAGAGGAGGAGAAGCATGAAAACGGACAAGAGACAAGGTGCAAGCTGAAAACAGTCTCTCTAGCCTTGAGCTTGGGTCTTTCAATCATGTTTACCTATTTCGTTAGTTAGTTTAGTTATTTATTTGTGTGTGTGTGTCTGTCGGTCTATCTGTCTTTCTGTGTGTGTGTCTGTGTCAATGTCTCTGTGTCTGTCTGTCTCTGTGTGTGTGTGTGTTCGTGTGTTTACACACCCATGCCACAATTGCCATATCATGTGGAAGTCAAAAGACAACTTGACAACCGGTTCTCCTCTTTCTCTATGTGACTTTTAGCTGCTAAGCCATCTCACCTTTCCAAGCTTTTCCAACCCAGAAAGTATCTAGAATGCCACAGGAGTTTCCCATAATGGTATAAAAAGATGAAAAGAATAATAATTCCACATCAAATCATGCCTGCAAGCAATGTAAGGAATAAAAGATTTGATGGTAGCACTCTACTGACTTCTGACTCTCCACAAAACTGACTACCTAACAAATACAAGTGACTGTGGGAGACAGAAATGAAAGGGAATTTATTTAAGGGTTCCTGGGCATATAGAGTAATACCAGTAAGGTATTACAACAGAGATTGAAATCCCTCCCTTGACCTAGTCTGGGGAAACCCTGACCCCTAACCAAATGGCAGGTGCCAGCGTTTTTTTCATCAGTATTTCCAGCCTGGGACATCAAGCCTTGGACCCTAAGGCAATCAGAATCTTCACCAAACTAACAAGAGGATTCTCCATTGCCCAAGATCTGAATTCAAAGCCTGTGGTAGATGTGCCTGGCTGGCTCAGCTTGTCATATCCCTAAGGCCAAAGGGCAAAGCAAGTATCTGTCCTATGTTGCTTCTTTTATAGAATGGAATGTCTTCCCCTCAGGTTTCATAAAGAGGGTTGCTGTCAGCTACACAGTACTTTGTGAAAAACAAGGAATATGCTACGTCTCTATTGGCAAAGACAGTAGGCGCTATCACATTCACTCAGTTCCAAGACTTCCTTGTATCCAGTGCTTACAGGCCACTGCCTAGGCTCAAAGGACAATGTATCCTGGAGTACATCTTCACGTCCCTCTCTGCTGGGATCCCATGCTGAGTGAACACTGAACAGTGTATGCAGTGGCCCTGCTTATACGGCGAGCATCTTTTTTCAAGTACAAACAAATGCTGCAGCTGAGATAACAAACGGATGACAGAGGAATACCTCGGGCTTCCAGGGAAATCCAGTAATCGCATGATGTACATGCGTCTTGATGAGGACCAGTGGAGAAGTGCTATTATGAAGCCACTACCAGGAGCCTGGACTGGTGTCACATGCTTGTAATCCTAGCACTTAGAAGGTAGAGGGGGAGTACATAAACTTGGGTCCAGCTTGGGCTCTCTGACAGGAGAAAGGCAGGGACAAATGTTGACCTTTCACATATATAACTGACCCCTCATTGAGAGGTAGGTACAGCCAGGAATCATGTGTGGAATTTGCCTTCCCATGAATTATTGCATCTATGATGCCGAGAGAGTGTGGGTACATCTGACACAAAAGTAATGGATCCTTCGTGTTGGCCAAAAATGGAATCACTGAGTACTCGATTTCAGACATCCTCCTGGGATGTTCATTAGATGTGGAGTGCTCCCAGGGAAAGGATGTAGCCATGTAAAGAGAGGCATTCCAGGACAGAAGCCATCTTTGGTCAGTATCTTTTGTAGAGCAGAAATGGGTGTCTTGGTTTGGTCCTGAAGTGTACTGCCATGTCACTCACTGTCAAGATTTCTTTGATGTCGCCTCCTGCTCCTTCTCCTCACTCTCTGCTTCAAATGCTGTAGTTTCTTGGCTTTGGTTCAAACACACCTGTTCATTCCCTCCTTGAGCCCTTGCTGTTCTCTGCCTAAGAAGGAACTGCTGCTGATTTCTTTCGCATCTTCTTTATCGTGTTGGGTTTCTGATACCTTGGAAAGAAACCTGAAATAGATCAACACAAGGTTTGTTTTGCCCTTTGCTTTCTGGGGTTCGGGTTTATTCATTGGTTCTACTGTGGCTACTGATGAACTGGCAGATGTAAACAGGTTGCTGCTTGGGGAACAGGGAGCAGTGCTTTCTTGCAGTCTATTCACAAGTACAGGTCCAGGTGATCATGGCAGAGCTATGCTAAGTATCTTGAAGAAGGAAGCATTAGAGACAGCTTGCTATTTAAAGTCTCTCGACAAGGCATTCAGGTTTCCACAGTTGATCCATCACATGGCAGAGCCTCACCATGGAATCATTCCCAAAGGCCTATCTCGAAGAAGGTAGCATTAGAGACCAAATTCTCATATGTCTGTGGGAGTCATGTAAGATCTGCCAACGCCATTTTCTCAATGATCTTTCTATTAAGCCACAACTTCACTCTCTTCTATACTACTTTTATTTCCTTTCTTTTTTTCCTGTATCCCTTTTCATCTTCTGGCATCCTACAAAATCTACCAATTCATTATGTGTATTGTTTGGTCTCTGGTCCTGGCTAAAACCTAAGTTTCCCAAGACTGAGAATCTGTGTCTCCTTTGCTTACTGATCCATCTCAGGCACTATGAGATGCCTAAAGGCACGATAATTCTCAGATATGATGAACGTATTTTAAGCAAAAGTTTTATAACTCAGCGGAATGTTTTGATTTTCCATTTGGAAATTATCTTTTCTAAGGAAGAAACTACTTTTAAGATCAGAGACTTCAGAGAATGAATTTATTTAATTCACTTAATGCACAAACCGCTAAGTTGTCCAAATGCAGCTCTCAGTGGATCTAAGAGCATCTCTTCTACTGTAACCATTATCTCACTCCTGCTAAAAACACAAAGAAAGGGAAGTGGAACTGCAAATAGAGAATTAATCAATGCTCTAACTTCTCCAAAAATCCAAGGAAATTTATACTGTGTTTGTTATTTGCCTAACATTACCCTCTGGGATATGAATATTATATCCTGTGAGTCCCTGTGTTCTGTTGGCACTGCGTGTCCACACAAGTGTGAATGCTTTCTATGGGCACCATGTGTCCATACAGGTGAGGATGGACTGCCTCGGAAAAGTCTTTCTTGGCACTTACCATGCATTAATTCTCTTTGGACCCTTCATGCTCTGGAATGCTATTCATATTAAAAATGACAAAAAGCTATTTTGCCAAAAAGAAAAAAAAAAGAAAAAGAAAAGCAGTGTTTTGCAGCCTTCTTCATAATACATTAAGATAAGGATTCATTTTGTTATGTGTATGCTGGGCCAAGCAAGCGGATTGGAGCCTTGGCAAGGCTGCTCTGGTTGGCTAGCCCTGCTGTGCAGCCCTGGGCAGCCCTGAGGCTGGCTGCCCTTCAACAGAGAAGCTCTGCTGGGTCAGATGATGTCAGGGGCCATTAATTCCTACCAACTAGTGGCTGGAACGAATCCGTTGGTGACAAACATGGCTCAGAGCCTCAACTGGTTCTCATCCCCCAAAGTCTTACAAATATCTTTGCCTATAGAATATATGGTCCATACTTTAGACTTCAACATAACAGTTATGTCCTTAAAATTAAACAGGAAGGCAGGGATGTGATACAGTGACAATTGACCAGTGTATACAAGGTTTGATCCTCACACTGAAACAAAACAAACAAACAAAAACATCTAAAACAAACATTTGAACACTGTTCACTTTTCTTTGGATTTGCTGCTGAGCTCTCTTCATAAATCCTTCTTGCTGTTTATAATGCAGAGACTGAAAGCCTCTGAAATATTTCCCCCTCTGGTTCCCTAGCCAGCAACAACCTGGTTGAATTGTTAGGCTACATCAGACAGATAAATTCACATGGCTTTTGAAAGTGGTCAGAGGGAATAGATCTCCTTCTCTGGCAGCCATAGAAGGAAGGTATAGCCTGAGCCTCCTAGATGTGTCTCTGCAATGACCTATGTCTCCCACCTTCTCACCCATCCTGGGGCCACCAAGTTCCCTGAGAGGAGTCAAGTGTTTACACGGTCCCCACTCTGGATCACAGAGACTCTCAAGCTTTTGGAAATGGCATACTGAAAATTTAGGAGTTCACCTAACTTACCTTCTTCCTTTAGCCCTTTTTATGAAAACTTCTGTTTGGTTCTGGTTCTAGTTCTGGTTTGGTATTCCTGTCTGAACTGTGACTGAAACAAGTTCTTACACCGAAGCTTCAGTTTCTGTTACAAGACAATAATAGACACATAGCTCCCATTTCGTGGTAACATGCTTGATGACCAGAGTTGAATTCTCCCAACGCTTGTCCATCCTTTAAGTAGGATCTGATGATTCCCATGGTGATACCGCTCAAGCCTTGCACACTCATCCTCAGTTCCCACTCATCTAACAAGACTGCAGGACTACAGCTTCCGACCAGGCGTTTCTTGGCCAGGGACAAGTGAAAGAATAGCAAGCTTTTAATCATCTGCTTTTGTACTACAGAGAAACAAAATACCCTCTCTCCCCAGCATGTGTATAACCAGAAAGGGTATGGTCTGAGCCTCCCAATGAAAACCAGGGACTGATTTGCCCGCCCCCCCCCAAAAAAAAACAGTGAGTGAATTCAAAGATGCAAATTGAAAATATCCACTACTGCCTAACTACTCAAGAGAAAAGTAAACTACATGTGGGGTAGCAATCTCAGCACTCAAGGCTGTGTCATGAGGATCATGAGTTCCCTGCCAGCCCAGGACACCGGGATGCTGTGCTTCAAAATAGAATTAGTTAAATTAGAAAGAAAATATAACTGATCATGATCTCATACATTAACACAAAAACAGAATTCAAACAGATGAAAGATTTAAGTAGTGAAAGAAATAACCCATTAAAAATACTGGAAGCGGGCATGGGATGATGGAGAGCCCTTGCTATTCTTGCAGAGGACCAGAGTTTGGTTCTCAGCATTTACACTGTGCTACTCACAGAGCTCCAGGGGATCTGATGCCTTTATCTGGCCTTTGAGGGCATCTGGATTCACACACACATATTTCCACACAGACACACAGACACATAATTAACAATAAAACATATCTTTGTAAAAAATTCTCAAAGATAATCTCAGTGACTATTTTTTAAATCCTTGTTTGAGAAAATATTTTCTAAGTGTGATAGTGGAGTCAAACTCATGTTTTAAAAACATGAATTCTTCAAAAATATCCTTTCAATTGAAAAGTTTTAATACTAAATTTAGAAATAACAGTACCTAGCACTTAAACTTAACCATTATTTACCTTGGACTACCATCACAATATTTCTCTCTAGATTTCCTATTCTACCCTTCCAAACTGAATTCAAAACATTATAAATATTTCATACCTAAAATGCTTCAGTATAGATCTCCAGAAATTGGAAGATTGTCTTACAATACCACCATTATATCTTTATCACAGCTAAATAAAATTGGTGACTCCGTAGCACCATATGATATTTGGTGCATTTTCAGATTTCCTCTCTGAGACAAATTTAGGTATCTATTCTAGTTTCATTTGTGTTGCTATGATAAAGTATCCTGACAAAAGCAGCATAGCAGGGAAAGGGTTTATTCCAGCATACAGTTCCTGTTTATGGTCTATCATTACAGGGAAACCATAGAGGCGGGACCTTGGGACAGTTGGTTGCACTACATTCACAGTCAAGAACCCAGAGAAAGGGACTCACTCATGTTCTTTCCTGTTGCTGTGACAACTGACTAGCTTTCTACTGTCTTATATAGCTCAGAGCCTAGCCCATGGAAAGGTGCTACCCTCTTTTAGAGTGACACTTCCTTCCCAAAATGAAAAAGAAAGCCAAAACCCCATAGACATGTCCACAGCCCAATCTGATTCAGACAATTCCTCAGCTGAGGTTCTCTTCTCTTATGGTTCTAGGTTGGGATGAGTTAACAAATAAACACTAGCCAGGAAGCACAGTGCATGTACTTGGATTGGGGTCCAGCATTACACTTGGTGTTAGTTCTCTTAGTGTCTTGATTAGCCTTACTATTGCTGGGATGAAACACCAAGGTCAAAAGCAACTAGAGAAAAAAAGGATTTATTTCATTCACATTTTATATAATAGTTCATCATCAAAAGCAGTGAAGGTAGGAACTCAAGCAGGACAGGAGTCTGGAAGCAGGAGCTGATATAGAGGTCATGGAGGAGTGCTGCTTACTAACTTGCTCATCATGGCTTGTTCAACCTGCTTTCTTATAGAAGCCAGAATTACCAGCCCTGGGATGGTACCACCCACAAAGGGCTGGGCCCTCCCCCATCAATCACTAATTAAGGAAATGCCCTACAACTGAATCTTATGGAGACATTTTCTCAATTGAGGTTCTTTCTTTTCAGATAACTCTAACTTGTGTCAAGTTGACACAATACTAACCAACACATGTAGAATTATAAAGATCTAGAACAGATTCCTATACTGCCATAACATTGACTTTTCTAAGTGCAGAATAATCAGTGGTTCTCAACCTGTGAGTCAAGCCCCCTTTGGGATCATATCAGATATCCTGCATATCAGATATTTACATTACGGTTAATAACAGTAGAAAACTGATAGTTTTGCAGTAGCAACAAAATAATTTTATGGTTGAGGATGACCACATCCTCAACTGTATTAAAGGGTTGCAGCATTAGGAATGTTGAGAACCAATGTTTTTTAAAATGTTACATTCTGGCCTAGTTGTTGCTTCATCGATTTTTTCGATCTACGATTTCTAGATAATTCTTTTGAAAAGTAAAGACTTGAGGCAGGCATCCAGAGAAATCTGATGAGATGCTCTTTAAGGATGGAAGTATTTGTATCTATCCCAGCACATTAGCCATTGCTACATGGTCATCCGGTATTTGAAGTGTAGCTTGTGCAACTGAGGAACTGAATTTAATTTAGTTTTAATTACTTTAATTTTTAATCTTAAGTAGCTGCATGCAGCAGTGTTAATTGAATCATTCATATAATGTAAAGGGGAATATAAAATAGCAAAAGAAGGAGTCGCATTATCCCTATTAGGAGAGAGCATGGTCCCATATTTAAAAGTCCCTGAAGACTTTGCCAGAAAACTTATACATTTGATTAACATTTTCAGCAAAGTATCAGAATACAAACTGTAGCATATAAAAATCAGTAGCTTTCCTATATACAAATAGCAAACATGCCAAGAAAAAAAATTAAGAAAATATCCTAATCCTAATAGCTTCACAGAGAGTAGTGAAATGACTAAAAGACCTAGCCAAGAAAAGAAAGATCTCTACAATTAATACTAAACCACCAGATTGCAAGGTGGCACGTGAAAGCTTTGTGTTTATAGGTACAGTGAGAGCTGCTTCAGAAATATTGTGTCTCCTGAATGTCTTGGCATCATCAACCAATAGGAACCGTGACAAAAATGCCTGTCTTAATTCTTCACCGTGTACCATTCATTTTAGACTTATTTAGACATCAGTTGTTTCCTCTGCTCTAAGACTTGTCACACCTGTCAGGCACCTGGCATATGGGCACAGTGTAGCAGTCATTCCTTAACAGAGTGACCGCATTGGTTCCCAATGTCTTGAAGCCACAGGTCAGAACTCTAACATCCTGCAGCCCACGGAAGGCAAGAGAAAGACAGTAAGAGTGGTCCTGCATTGCTTCCTTCAATTTCATTCTGGCTTTTGGCTAAGGAGAAAAGTTGGCTATAAGAAAAAAAAAACTATGGAAAAAGTCAACTGCATGAAAGAAACTCTTGAGGAAATTTGTATTCTCCAACAGACCCACAGGAAACACCTAAATAAAATGATGATGTCTTTCTGGAAGAGGTGCAGAGGGTGCACTAGTGATCCTTACCAGACGTACCATGATCAAACAAGCCTGCAAGTATGGTTCAGAGATTTCATTGGTTCCCAACTAGGAATGTGCATCTTTGTAAGCATGATGCCCTAGAAGAAGTGAGTATGTTTTAAACTGTAAACTGTATCAACTGACAGGCAAGCATAGAATACCACCATTGTGTTTTAACACCCAATGCATTAAACATTTCCAGATTGGTCATGGATCAAAAAAATAATAATAAACCACCAAGAAAGGAGCTAAAGAAGAAAATCGGACAATGGAAAGATCTTCCATGCTTACAGACTGGAAGAAGAGTGTGAAAATGAATATAGTATGCAAAGTTACCTACAGACTCAAATGTAATCTCCATCAAAACTCCAATGGCATTCTTCACAGAACTAGAAAAAAATCTGAAATTTGTGTAGAAACATGAAAGACACCAAATACACAAAGCAATCTCAAGGAAAAACTAATACTGGAAACACAGCAATACCTGACCTTGAACTATACTACAAAGCCATGATGACTCTTCAGGTGCCATGTGCGGTACTGTCACAAAAACAGACACATAGATCAAAGGAAAAGAATAAAAGACCTAGAAATAAACTGACAAAGTTACAGCCACAGAATTGTCAAAATCATACACTGGAAAAAGATACCCTCTTCAACAACTGGTAGTGGGAAACCTGTATGTGTAACTGTAGAAAAATAAAACTCAGTCCCCATGTCTTACCCCACACAAAATGGCTCAGAGACAAAGCAAGGCAGCTACAGAAACTGTACATTAAACTCTTTGTTAATTAATAAAATGTTAAAACTGCTAGAGAAAAAACACTTCAAGATATGGACATAGGCAAGGACTTTCTAATAAAGGACTCCAACGGCACAAGAAATACCCCCTGATAACTGGGCAATGAGATTACATGAAATTAAAATGTTCCTTGCAGCAAAAGAAGCAATCATCAGAGAGAAAAGAGTCTACATAGTGGGGAGAAACTCTTGCCAACTTTGTACATTGGGCAAGGGGCTGGTATCTAGACTATGTAGATGACTGCAAAGACTATATCAAAAGACCAAGTTATGCAATCTATAAACAGGCTAATGAAAATTTCCAAAGAAACACAAATGGTCAATAAATACTTGAAGATGTGTTCAATATCCTTGGCCATTGGGGAAAGGCAAATTAACACTAACCTGAAAGTCCATATCCCCCCATAGAATAAAGGACATGCCGACAAAGATGTGGGGAAAGAAGCTCTCATTGGCCATGGCTGCAGCAATAAACATAGCGCAGCCATAAAGGAGACTCCCCCAAAGAAAAAAAAGGGAGTTTGTATCTCATGGCCCAGCCCCTGCCACTCCGGGGGATTTTGCTCAAATGACTCAGTGGGTTTAAAAACCCAGAGACACTTGCACTCAATGGTTATTGTTGAACCATCACAGTGGCACATATATATAAACACAATGGAATTTTATTAAAAACCATAAAGAAAAATAAAGTAAACCCCACCCTCATGAAATGAAACGGGAAATCCTTTTTTTAAAGGGGAAAAATAAACCACATTCAAAACCCAAAAAAATTAATATGGGTTCTTTTCATGTTTGAAAACGGGACTTGTGTGTGGGGTGTTGTGGGGTTTTGGGGTGTTTTGTTTTTTTTAAAAGGGGGCAGAAGGTCATAAACTAAAAGGGGAACTGAGAAAGTGGGAAGAATGTAAATCATGATCAAAGAGGATAAAAAAAGAAAAAAAAGAAAAAAGGGGGTGACAAAAAAAGTAGGAAGGACCTTTGGGGGGTGAGCAGCAAGGAGGACGGGGACAGGGAGAAAAGTAGGGAAAGGGGACAGACATGAAAAAAGAAATGTATGAAAATCCCCCAAAGGCGGGCGGGGGGGGGCCCCCTTTTAAAATTTGGGCCCCCAAACCCCCGGGGTTTTTAATTCCCCCTTTTAAAAAGGGATTCCAAAACCCCAAGGACCAGGGGCTTCTAAAAAAACCAAAAAAAAAAAAAAAAAACAAAAAAAAGAAAAAAAAAATAAATTTTTGGTTTTCCTTTTTAAAAATTTTTTTAAATTTAAAAATTTTTCCCCTTCCCCCCAAAAAACCCTTTTTTTTCAAAAAAAATTTTTTTTAAAAAAAATAAAAAAAAATTTTTTAATTTTTTTCTTAAAAAACCCCCTTATTTTTTTAAAATTTTTTCCCCCATTAACCCCAACCCCTTTAAAAAAAAATAAAAATTTAAAAATTTTTTTATTTTTAAAAAAATTTTTTTTTTTTTAAAAAAAAAAATTTTTTTTTTAAAAAAAACCCCCAAAAATTAAAATTTTCAAAAAATTTTTTTTCCCTTTAAACCCCTTTTTAAAAAACATTTAAAAAAAATTCCTTTTTAAAAAAAAAAACCAAAAAATTTGGAAAATTTTTTTTTAAAAAAAAATTTTTAAAAAAAATTTTTCTTCTAATTTTAAAATTTTTTTTTTTTTTTTTAACTTTTTTTTTTTCTTTTTTTCCCCAATTAAATTTAAAATTTTTCCTTTCCCCCTTTTTTTAAAAAAAAAATTTTTTTAAAAAAAAAAAATTTTAAAAATTTTTTTAAAAAAAAATTTTAAAAAAAATTTTTTAAAAAAAAATTTTAAAAAAAAAAAAAAAAAAAAAAAAAATTTAAAAAAAATTTTAAATTTTAAAAAAATTTTTTTTTTAAAAAAAAAAAAAAAAAGCCAAATTTTAAAAACCAAAAAAAAAAAATTTTTTTTCCCCCCCCCCCCTTTTTTTAAAAAAAACCCCCCCCCTTTTTAAAAACCCTTTCCAAAAAAAAAAAAACCCCCAAACCCCAAAAAAAAAACCCAAAAAAAAACCCCCCTTTCCCCCAACACCCAATTTTTTCCCCAAATTTCAAAAAAAAAACCAAAAAATTTTTTAAAAAACCCCAAAATTTTCCCCAAAAAAAATTTTTTTTTAAAAAAAAATTTAATTTTTAAAAATTTTTTTTTTTAAAAATTTTTTTAAAAAAAAACCCAAAAAACAAAATTTTTTTTCTTAAAAATTTAAAAATTTTTAAAAAAAAAAAAAAAAAAAAACCCCTTTTTTTCAAAAAACAAAAAAAAAAAACTTTCCTTTTTCCAAATTACCTCTAATACTGCTCGGTCGTACTAGAAATTTCCAGCAAACGCATGGATGTCCTGCCCACCTATTAATTTCAGCTCCTTATCTATAATTATCCATTTTCCTTTCCCAAAGTTTCATCCTGACTCTGACACACTGTTTCACATTCAAGAAACCACCTTCCCAATGTCAGGCAAAGAGCGACTTTCCACTGTCTAATGACCTGGCTACAGTGATCGCCTGTGCATGTGAGATTTTCTTTCATTCTTCTAAAAGTTCATCATATTGTTTCAAATTACTCCAAAATTAATAATAATTTTTTTTAAAAAGCAATGCAAGGTATCCTGAAGCAGGGGCGACTACTTTCTTATTTCTTCAAGCAGTGGGAGTTGGAGTTGGGAGGGGGCTGGGTTTCAACCCAGGGCCTTGCATATGCTAAGGACACACTGTAGCACTGGGCTGCACACTCAACTCACCAATAGGAATTTGTTACTGTTGCTGTTGTCATTGTGTCTTAGCATAGCAATTACTGTTACTGTCAGCAACTACAGAAGAGTTTATGTCCCTCTCCGCTCATCTCATCTCTTACCGTCACCCCCAAGATGCAAAATTTCAAAGCATTGATTGATGCAAACTTTCCCTCATCTCTACCAAGGCTCTCCTTTCCAGTCCAAGCAGTCTCACTTAAAGATCTGATATTAGGAGTTCTAGAGAACAGAGGTGTGTCAATCAGGAACATCTGAAAGGATATATCACAATCCCGCAGAGTCAGGTTTAGACATCTCAAGACTGGGTTGGGAGGGCTGGAGGTGAGAGAAATAAAGTAAATTGGGCTCCTCCTTGCTCATTCAAATAAATTATGGAAATGAGAGAATGATCTTAGATGGGTTTCAGATCTTTGAATAAGTGGACTGCTCTCTGGACTGCTTTCTGTATAGTCATCGGCGGGCCAATCCCCGTGGCACTCTGATGTTTGTGTTAGTTGTATACCGATTCTATGCATTGGTTTTTACTCTTTGAAGCTCTCCATTCTATCACAAGGAGTGAAAGATTGAACCTCTACTCCAGTCCCTTTATTTGATGAGTTTCAGTTAGAACTTCTCAAGATTAAAGAGGAACATAGGAATAACAGCACATCTACCAACAAAAGAAAAAAGGTTATTCCCTACTTCACACCACAAACACATGGATCTGAGTCCTCATTACACCTACAAAGACTGTAAAGTTCTTTGAAGAAAACATATGGGTCACTCTTCATGTTCTTGGGTTTGTCAACAGATTCATAGACAGGACTCCAAACCTTAAGCAGAAAAAAAAAAAAATTGAGAAAAAAAAATGTTCCTCAACAAATTTAAAAACAGTTAGGCACCATCAAAGGACATCATCACAAAATGAAAGATAGCTGGATGTGGCACTCCTATAGTCCCAGAACTTGCTAGCTATGGCAGGAGAGTCATAAGTTCAATGCCAGCCTGTGTATAATAGAATCTGTGTTTAGAGAAAAAGAATAAAAGCCCACATCATTGGAGAAAGACACATTTTTACATCACATATCCAAAAAAGTACATGTATTTGGACTCTACAGAGACTATTATAATAAATGATGTTTTAAAGAAGTAAGTTGTACCATTAAGAGATAATCAAGACATTTCAGAAATACTTTGTAAAGATAAACAAAGAGTCCATAAATTCAAGAAAAGCAACTCACCATCATTACCATCAGGGGAATACAAATCAAAGTCACACTGAAAGACCATTTCACACCCTCTAAGAAAGCTACAATAACAGAAATAATTTTAATAAACCATCAACAAATATTAGAGAGAGTGAAATGGGAAGAGATTGGTACCCTCAGATAGTCAATGTGGACTTGTGGGACCGTTGTGGAAGTCAGTTTAGCAGTTCTTCAAAGGGTTAAGCTCAGTTATATGACTCAGCAGAGCCATTATAAAATCTACAACCGACACAGACACATGTGTTTAACAGGCTATTCTAGTTTGCTTTCTGTTGTTATAAGAAACACTATGACCAAAACAAAAGGAAAGGGTTTATTTCAGCTTACGGTTCTTTACCAGTCTATCGCTGAAGAAAGTCAAGACAGAAACTCAAAGCAGGCACCTGAAGGTAGAAACTGAATAAAGGCCATGGAGGAGAGCTGCTTACTGGATTGATTTCTCTGGCTTGCTCAGCTACCTTTCTTCCTCAGCTCAGGCCCACCTGACTAGGAATGGTACCACCCACAGTGGACTGGGCCTACCCACATCCATCATTAATCAACAAAATGCCTGCAGACATACTCATAGGTCAGTCTGTTAGTGGCAACTTCTTCTTTGAGGGTGTCTCTTCACAGATGATTCTAGGTATGTTAAGCTGACAAAGACTAGCCCCTGCATAGTCATAGAAGCATTAACAGTAGCAGAAAAGTAGGAAAACAAGATGTCCGTTGATTGATGAAAGGGCAATAAAATGTGATATAACAATGCAAGGGATTATTATTTGGCATAAAAGTAACTGATGCACTGACACATACTACAACATGAATGAACTGCAATGTTGAAAACAGAACTGCAATGTTGAAAGCATCTGAATTAATCCAAGCCAGCCCTGGTGGTACAAACATGTACCCCAAGGTATTTGAAAAGCTGAGACAGGAGCATGACAAATCTGAGGATTTTCCAGGTTATAAGTGAATTTCAAGTTAGCAAGGATCATTTAGGGAGACCCTGACTCAAAATAAAAAGTCAAAAAAGGAATGAGATGTAGTTCAAAGATAATGTCTTAGCACATGTAGGAACTTGAGTCAATTGCCACTACCTCCCCTCAAAGACTCAAGACTCTATTTCTATGAAGTAGGTATAGAGGTAAAAGATCAGTTAGTAGGGGCTCAGGGCTAAAGGGCAGGAACAGGAATTCTGGATGTTTTCTAAGCAAAAAGGTTTCTCTTGGTTATAATGAAAATGTTCTAGAACTAATGAATGACAACCAGTGAATATACTAGAAGCATTTAATTACATTTTAAATGGATGAATTCTGTATCAACTTAGTAAGGGGAAGGAGAAAGGCAGAGTTACATGCTTAGTCCATTGCTGTGACAGCAGTGTGACCCTGAAGGAACTGCACTGTGCCAGACAGGGAGGCTTGGAGTATTCAGACTGGACAATATGGTATTGTCAGTGGACTAATGTCACCTGGCCCTTCTTTTATTCTTCCATCTTTTCTACTGGCATCCTGCCTTAATTCTCTGTGTTAAATTCCACTCTGGTTACCAGCCACTGAGTGCCTTGTTTTCTCAAGCAGATTCTGAACATTGTTGCCTAGAGAACATTATCCTCTTGCTCATTCTCTGCCTAAGTCGTCTTTCATTTGTTCGGATACCCCTCTCTCCCATACAGCCAAGTACTTTCAGAAACAATTATTCTACCCTTAGCTCTGCCATTCAGTCTGGTCTTGATCTAAGGTGGGGTGATCTCATTCTCTTTAATAGAAGGTTATTCAGAATTGAAATGCAGTCCAGCTGCGCCAATGAAAGGAGACATTTTCCAGACACTTCTGTGAATAATTCATAATTAAATAAAAATCATGAGCAACTCATTAGATAAGGAAATCTATGATCTCTACTGGCATGTGTCATGCAACTGAACCAATAGAGGTGACAGTACAGAATCAGGCAGGGAAGCCAGAGAGCTTCAGTATGTAACTACAATATTGAAACTCATTGAATCAACATAGCTTGGAGCCCATCTCCCCTTTCATCTTCTTATACAAGTTAATACCTTGACTTAAGGAAATTGGAAGTGATTTTCTTAGCTGATGCCTTGGGCCATCTTGATTTGGGAGTCTCTGTAAGCACAGAGTGTTTGAAACAGCTCTACAATTCCCCCAATCCCCACAGTAGATCAAGAGATCACCCAGGTTACCCTTAATGGCTTGGAAATTTCACTGAGGGGTACTGGTAGACCTAGAGGGGCCTCAAAGCCTTGATAAGAAGACATGGCAGCCTGAGGCTCTTACAAAGGCCAAAAAAGATACCATATGACTGAAAGCTACACATTATGATCCCCATGCACAAAGATGAAAATGAAAAGAAGAGCAAGCTGTGAGAAGGGCAACAGGGTTTCACATTATCATTTGTGGGAGTGTTGGCATCATGGCTGACTCCACAGCAGAAGAAAAGTGACCAAGAGCCAGATGGCACTAACAGTACAGTAAATGCATACAGGACCAATGATATCTTGGGGCCACACTCCCTATCTGATATTTCAGTGTAACTACCTCCATCCCTTGGATTTATAGTGGATGATGAATGGACTCTGCCGATTGCCATCTATGACTCAAAATAGAGGCCTAAAATAGAAATTGTCAGCTGTAGAAAAAGTGATGTTACAAGATGAGAAAATTGAAACACTAGAGTTATACCCCGATGAAGCAGGACTCCTTTAGTCCATGAGTGTTGGGAACCTGTGCTTATCTTGGTCATATGGAGCAGCCCCACTCATCCTGTGTTGACTAACTCTTTCTTGGAAGGTCACAGCCAGCCCAATACAAATTCCCCTGTTTTGTCTTCTCCTCTGGAATTGTTCACACCTCAAAATCAAATGATCTCACTAATGGAAGTTGTACTTTGATGGGCTTTGCGGTGTAGCCAGGATCACTGTGGAAGTCACCTCTTTGTCACTCCCTAGTAACCCTAGTAAGGTTATCTAACCAAAATAGAGTTGTATACATACTGAGATGCATAATTTATAAGAAGCAGAAATTTCTCAGTCACAGATTGAGGCTGGAAAGTGAGGCATCATGAGTCTGGCATCTTTTGTTCCTTATGTAATATGTGGTAGGAAGCAAAACATGGCAGAAGAATGAAGAGAAGACAAGAGAGAGTGGGAAGGGAGTGACCCTCTCATTCAATGATGTCAGTTCATTTCTGAGGATAGCACTTCCGGGAGGAAAACTCCTCCCCCTCCCGACACCATCAAAATGGCAGTAAAATGTCAGCACGAGTTTAGGAGCAACATACCACAGAACTAGATAAGAGAAATGTAAACGCCCATAAATTCTGTTCTCTACTCCCATTATTTTTCCTTGTATGTCTTCCAAGTCACTGTCTCAACCCGATACAAAGGATATATTTTAATAACTGCTGATGGATATTGTTCACCTCTAAATTGGATCATGAAAGGACTTACAATCATCTTCTCTAATTAATGTAGATTTTAAGTGCCACGGTGCTTGACACAAGTACTATCAGCAGACAATCCCTCTTTCCTTGCCTTTTATCTTTCTCATTTATGTATTACAACATCTTAAAACAAATCCCATTTCTTCACGTTCCTTTAGATTACCCAAAGGACAGGCTCACTGATATTAGCACAAATATCTCAGTTTGAAGGACAAGAAAAATTTTCCACAATTTCATTTTAATAAAAGGATAATTTTCTGTGAAAGCAAAATTCAAGGATGCAATCGAGAAAGAAAGATGTCTATCATAGTGATGGGGGCTCCATCTGCCTCCCGTTGTCAAACTTCCACTACAGAAATTTTAAAAGATTGTCACGAAGAAAACAAGACCATCTTTGTGTTTTATCACCTCGTTAAAGATAACATTTATCTGAACAGTTGCTAGAAAATGTTTTCTGAGTAGTAGAAGCAGATCAGTTTTTAATAAATTTGGAAAACTAGGATCTGTTTGCTTCCTATGCTAACTTATACCACTTTTAAACCAGTAAGTGCTCAGCAATTATGTATGGAGCTTCGACCAAGAAATTTACATTTAGTGATAGCTCAGTGGTAGTGCACTTGCCCAGCATGCATTTGGCTGTATGCAAGGAAGGAAAGAAGGAGGAAGGAAGAAGGGAGGGATGGAGGGAAGGAGGGAGAAGGCAGGAAAGAAGAGAGGGAGGGAGGGAGGGAGGGAGGGAGGGAGGGAGGGAGGAAGAAGGAGGAAGGAAAGAAGGAAAGAAGGAAGGACAGATGAGACTGGAGAGAAGCAGTTGCCTCTCTCTCCCTCTCTCTGTCTCTGAAGAGAGACACAAGTACATTTAGGGCTAGGCACTAGGCATCATTGTAAGTATCCGTAATCTCAGCACTCCAGAGGCTAAGACAAAAGGATAAGGTTTGATATTAGCCTGAGCTACATACTGTTACTCAGACCATCCTGGGCTACATGGTAAGGTCCTGTTTTTAAAGAAGAAGGAGGAGAAGAAGGTGGAGGCGGAGGCGGAGACGGAGGCGGAGGCGGAGGCGGAAGAAAGAAAGAAGGAAAGTTAAAATTATAACCATTTTGTATCTGTCACCAAAAAGCTGAATTTCTGCTTTGGTTTTAATCCCAAGAACAATTTCTTTTTAGAATATTTGAGATTTCGTTTTAAATATTTTTATAAAATGTTGACTTACAACTTTACCATTAGACCATGTGTTGTAGGTTAGTATTACTAAGGAAAACTCACCATCACTTGTTAAAGATGGTGAGTCTGACTTTAATCAAAGGAGAAGGCAGGGCAGTTGCCATAGAAACTACTGCACCAGGATCTTGGGGAGAATGCACTCAATCTCAACTCCAACAAGGACTTGTAGACATTTATAAGCAAGAAGCAAGCACATCTGTGAATGCAAAATTACTGATATGACGTAATTTTTTTCTGGAGGATACAAATTATTGCTGGTCAGATACAAAGTTTGAGGAATCCCTCCCCACTAAAATAACCTTAGCTTAACATGGATTCCTCAAGGATAGGAAAACAAGTTCATGGCCAAACCTAATCCATGAGAGGATTCAGGAACGTGTCTAAATTTTAATCAAAGAAAAGAGTTTGTCATTACATTTGCTGAAGTGATCATTGAGAATAAATAAAATCAAAACCTGCTGGCCATGTATAGTAGTAACAGACCACCAACTCCAGCACCAGAATCTATAGAAAGGAGAATTTTAAGGTTTAGGGTAGCCTGGGCTATGTAGTGAACCTGTTTAAAAAAAAAAAAAAGAAGAAGAAGAAGAAGAAAAACAAGCAGAAAAAGGAAACGCTGTGCTAAGTCTGTTAGAATTACAAACTAAGTTTGTCATAATAGATTAGCTTTTACCCACCAGTGCAGTGAAAGTTGAGCATCTCCTGATTGAACCTTAGCTATTCCAATTTGTGTAAAAAGTAAGTGGATGTGTCTTAACATTTAAAAATAACACTTGCAAAGATGTATTTAAAGAAAAGGGCCAGACAGGTTAAACATAAAACACAGTGGCAAGCAGAGCTTCTGATGTGGAGTTTCAGACAGCGTTAGAGCTTCAGGACCTCAACAGGGGCAGTGATGGGGCGAAGGTACCCCACAGGGTACAGATGATAAGTTCAAGGTGGAATATGCAGAAATGACAGCAGCTGTGTCTGTCACCTGGTGGGCACTGGGGGCAGCACTCTTCCATAGGCCAGTTCTGCCCATAGTCTTGGAACATTCTAGATAAAGCACTTCTCCATTCCAGAATATAAATCATGAAAGAGGAAGACATGGGATTGATAAACGGGAGAAGCTATGCCCCCAGCATGGCCAGAAAAGCCAGGCACCAAAGCACAGGGAGGATGCTAGTCTAGAGAGCAGCAGGTCCCATGGAAGAGTGAATCAGGCTGGAATTTTGGGTTTTTCCTCAAGTACTTGACTATATCAAGATTTCACCCTCTCCCTCTTCCTTACTCCATTATCAACAACAAAGAAACTCTAAAAATAGGAAGGTATTCTCAGATACAGTAACAAGCAGCCGGAGCAGTGCCATTGTTTACTGCCTGGTGGAAAGGCCTGATGGACAGTATGGGGAACGGCTAATGTCCTGAGTGATTGCGTGTTGTCAACATGAACATAGCCATGTCAACAATACCATGGGAATGGCAAGGTCTTTCCTGGGTGAGTTTGAGTTCAGATGATCAGGAAAGGTTGGCCTTTAGAGGAAACAAGTACCAATAAAAGCTTCCTTGTATTGTGTCTAAACAAAATTTCAATCATTCGATTTTACCAATGAACACTTGGAAACCAGATGATGGAGTAAAAGCCACAGAGAGGCAGAGAAAGCACCCAGCTGATCTTCCTCAGCAGATGAAGCCCTAAAAGGAAGCTCTCTCCACACTGTCTCAAAAAACTCTCAAATTGAATGTCCCTCCTTTCTACTTCCTGTGTGTCTCTCAATCCATCCACCTGAATTTCTCTTACTCTCTATGGTTTTTTTTTCCTGTGTTCACTCCTGTCAACTGATTTCTGGCTCTACCCTTGACCTATGGTTGACTTTATTTAATCCTGTCTACAGTAAACAGAAAGCACTTGGATTAACGGTGCTTGTGTGTGAGTGTGTGTGTGTGTGTGTGTACACATGAGCACGTGCTATGGCTGAGCCACACCACAACTAAAAACAATTTTTTTTCAATAAATAACACAATCTTAGGATTTACAGTATGATCAAATACTCTG